>JALAZF010000036.1:4800000-6000000 GCA_022829125.1 Lathyrus tuberosus | reverse complement strand
ATCATCGCGATCTTGTGCCTACGTATCATACATTTGAAAGAATGCAGATTCAGAGCTTCCGTAGTTCATGGAACTAAGACAGAAAAAGGAAAGGAAAGGTGGTGTCAAAACCAAGGGAAAAAGAAGAAAGGAAACTCCGTTGGGGATTCCCAAGAAATGGTGTCAAAACCAAGAAATAAATGTAAGGGAAAAGAATAAAGACTGAGAATAATGCGCAAGAGTGGGGTAGAAATCAGGAATATAAAGGAGTAAAAGAATAGGAAAGACTCCACTGGGGAGGTAAGAGAACAAAGAAATGTGCTGGGGACCAGAGGGTAATGACCCTATTAGGGATCAAAGGAAAAGGTTCGTTATGTTAACTGACTGGCAGTGGTTAACCGAAAAGAAAGAGATTAAGACTCTGGTGAGGAAAAGAAGTTGGTGTCAACAGACAGGTTGTGATGAACCAAAAGGAGAGAGTATTGAACCAAGAGAAGGTGTTTGATTATAAGGGGACCTCGATATATTAACTGATAAAATAGTGTTTAATCGAAGAAAGAAAGGGTTGCAACTCTGTGGGGATAGAGGAGCATTGGTTTTAATAGGTGAACTGTGATCAACCAAAAGAATGGGTGTGGGACCAAGCGAAGGTGGTGACCCAAAGGATGTTGGTACCGGCTGAATAAACAACACTTGACCAACGAAAGGGGTATTGGAACCAAGAGAAGGTTACTAACCGTGGAAGACTCGGTGTTAACAGGAAGACTGTGATTAACCGAAAAGAAAACGAGTGATTGACCAAGAGAAGGTGATTAACTCGAAAGGGGTTCAGTGTTTTAACAGATAGGCTGTGGTTAACTGAAAAAAACATGGGTGATTAACCAAGAGTAGGTGATTAACCCAAGAGGAACTCAGTGTGTTAACAAATAGACTGTGGTTAACTGAGGGGGAGTGCAACTTGGTATTTTAACTGACAGGCAGTGATTAGCCAAACAAAGGGAGAATAACCAAAAGAAGGTTGCAAACTCCTAGGGATTCGATTTTAACAGAAAGACTATGATTAACCGAAGAAAAGGGATTTGAGACTCTTCAGGGGAATCAAAAGGCAATGATTGACCACAAGAAAATAAGTAGGGTATTGAAACAAAGAGAGTTTGCTAACCCAAAAAAAATGATCTTAACCAAGAATGTGGTGATTGATCAAAAAAGAGATTGAAAGGCAAAAGTGATCAAGGATCGACTCGACTGGGGAAGAAGATACGCTACCATTTGGAGATAGAGATGACTAAGCCAGGCACATGGTCATTCATTCCCTACCTAAAGTAGTCAGAGTGAGAGTAGGAATTCTCCATTCTCATTCCTTCTTTATCACACAGGGTGTAGTGCAAAAGTTGAAACAGACAACGTAACAGCTCCAAGTTGTAAGAGCTCCCGTGCGCGAAACTCTGACTCAGCTGGGGACCAAGAGAAAGCAAGTTCTAAAGGAAGCCTAAAGAGAAGCGCCAAGGGAGAGATCAATAATCAACATGAAGTTTCGATTAATCAATCACAAGGGAGGAAAATGCCAACAACTTTCCAAAATAAATTGAAAATTTTATTAAACCAAAAGGTGTATTATTGATTATACAAGATTAAGCTTATCTATGAAGAATAAACTTAATGCCAACATGAATGATAGCGAAAAACAGTACCAAATTACATTTAGTATGCATCACAAATCATGTATCATGTGATCAAAGAAAGTGCAAGAATGAGCATGCATCACACAATGCCAAGAATGTGAACAAATCGAATAATCAAAATCGTACGTCGAAAGTTCATGAATATGCTTCAAATAGAAGTTAAATGACCATTAAAACATCCATAAAAATCAAGCATATCAATCCATGGAAGTTAGAGGAAGAAAGCACAACAAACACACTTGAAAAAGCATGAAAATGGCCTTCTGGTTCAGTGTTAATCGATTAACACTTGAAAAACAACAAAATTACACTGGTTAATCGATTAACACTTTTGCACTGCAAAGTGTTAATTGATTAACACTGGAACAGGGGAAGAAAAAAACAGTTTTCAAAAGTGCTTTTGGCCAACTTATTGATTGTACAATCACTCCAATGCTAGGGCAAACAATTATGCACGAAAAATCAAGTTTAAAAATAGCAAATGATCAATAATAGAATCAATTAAATCATCAAGATCATGGATCAAGCAATGGCATAATCAATTCACACACAAAAAAGCATCGAAACTACACCGCGAATGATACGAAAATGTTCAAAACAGTAAAATGAATGAGATCTACCAACCTACAAGCCAGAGGATTGGCTTGGTGATTGTTGCAAAGTAATATTGGTGAAGATAATCAAAGAAAACCAAAGGAATCTTCAATTATAGCCGAAACGTATCGAAACTGAGCAAATTGCGATGAAACTCTGAAATACGAATCCAATCCGTTAAATCTTGAAGCAAACACTTGAGATGAATCCAAAAGCTAATAAAACTCTAGAAACTCAAGTATAATTGCAAAAGGATGAAGGTTAAGCTTAAGAAATAATCACTTCTAATGTATAAGTGATTAATCTTCAATGGTGAAAAGCTATGGTGAGGTTTGGGAAGAAAATTGAGATGAAGATGAAGAAGTTGCAGAAAAATTCAGAGAGAATGTGAGAGAATTGAGTGTGAAGAGAGTGAGAAATGATTAAAATTATTTGAGAATGATTGGGATCCTTGAAAAATGAGTGAAGCGTTGTTTATATAGACTTTTGGTTTGGAGTGTGAGAGGTTTGGGATTAGGATATGAGCTAGCTTTGGGTGGTTTGGAATTAGGATAGGAGTTAGTTACACTTGACTCACCGAGTCAAGCGGTTAACTCGGTTAGTTAGGAAGTTAACTCGGTAACAATCCCAATGTAAGCTTCACATCCAATGGTTGACATGCTTGGAAATCAAGGAACATGGTGCACTTATTTTAGAGTGATGCATTAGAATAAATGCACTTGAAATGTCTTGAATAACCTTGAGATGTCTAGAATATTCCACATGCTGTTAGAATACTGTAGAATCAAAGACCAAAGTGTGTGCAAAGGTGCTGTCAAGAAAAAACAGCAGATTTTGCCTATTCTGCCTGTGTTAATCGATTAACACATTTGCACTGCAAATGGTTAATCGATTAACCTGGCCAAAATTCCCCAAATTTGCCTAAAAAATGGTGTTGTGGCCACTATTCCGATTTTCAACCTCTTGCTTTGATGAATAGGCATAGAAACCCTTGTTTTGTGCTTGTTTTGATGATGTGATAACCTTGTGAGGATGCGATTAATCGGGCCTGAAAACCTGAATATTCCTACAACAAGAAACACATAGAGAAAAATCATGAATGCAAATGCCAACGATGCAGATGCACATGCTTATGCAAAAGGCAAAATAGGAGGTCAAATTTCGGGTTACGACAGCTGCCCCTATTTAATCCTCTTGGACCTGAATGTACGAATTGCGCTAGCTTTTCAATGGATCGCAACTACCAAAAAAAAGAAAACAAAATATTTTGTTTTGGTTCGACCTGTAATTTTATATGAAATACCGGACACTATCCATTTTGTAAAACTTTTTCCCCAAGATCTATTCCAGGAAAAGGATAATCTGGAACTCAAAGTTGCCGACGGCGACAAAAGAAGAGTTTAAAGTGTAGAGAGTTTGATAGGTGAGAAATTAGGCTGAATATCTGCTGGGGAGATGAACCAGGCCAAAAGAAAGGGAGTATGCTTGATGCATATACCATGTATGTGTTTTACATGATGCTTGATACCATGCAATGCAAAGGTGCAGGTCGAGGTAATGTACGGAGGTTAGGAAAAGATTGTAGCAAAACGACCTCGACACTCTTGGTTGGGGAGAGAACCCACAGATGAAGACAGTCTGCTGAAAAAAGGCCCCCCTAATGGTGACAACTCCGCTGGGGAAGAAATCGAGAAGTCTCAAACTTCTAGACTATCACCATTGCCACTTCCGGGGATAAGAGAATCAGGACGATATTTTCATTATGACTAACCTCGTTGGGGAATGAAACCAGGAAACTCCAAGTTCCAAACTTCCACTGACTCTGCGGTGGACACCCTGACTGACTCTGTCTGGGGAATGAAATTAGAAAACTCTGATTTCTAAGTCGCTCCTGACCCTGCTGCAGGGAATTCACAAGGCTCGGAGTATCTTCTCTGCTTGGGGAAGATAAGAAACCAGGTCATACCATTACTGGCGCGTGACAGTTTAGACATGCTGGGAATGATGCACAACCCTTGCTGGGGAAAAGAACAATCAAGTCTCTGATTGAAATACATCATTCAACCACTCTACTGGGGACATTATGGATCTGCTAGGGAAATGGAAGGTAGCCCACCTTTTCGGAGAACCATAATGGCACTTGCTGGGGAAATGATGGCTCTATTGGGGAAACAACAACCTCTTCAAAGAACCATCACCGTGTAAGCCGGTCATGAGGCTTGCCAATGGATATTACCGATTATCCTGCAGGAATCACCAGTAAAATATGCAATGCATAATGCTTTCTCGTTTAATTTAGCTTTTTATTGTTCTCAACGTTTTATGGTATTATGTGATCATAAATAATCGTTTAATTTGCAAACAAAATACTGGAAAGAAAACAATAGAGAAAACAAAGGATGTATTTTATTGAATGTGGAAATATGTACATAAGATGTGTACCAGGATGCAAAAATCCTTGATGAGGAAGTTTGCGATAAAATTGAAAAACAAATGTAAATGGCAAAGGGAAATCATGTTTTACATTGATTACAACATTGGCTCCCATCCACTACAAGTCTAGGTTCTAATGCCTTGCACCAGTTGATAATGATTCGACTGCTTTGCTACCGTCTGAGAACCAGCTATGATGAAAAGAGGCTCAAGTGTTCACAGTCAATGCCTTTATCCCTAATTTTTTCCTGGACATTTTTTTTCTATTTTTTTTCGTCCACCGGGATACCCATTTTTGCCTAAGTCGCCCTTTCGGATTTTCAACTTAGCGGGTTGTTATTGTTTTTTCACATGTCCCTAACTTTTGCATGGATATTTCTTTTTTTTTTGTCCATCGGGACGCCTTTTTTTGCCTAGATTGTCCTTGCGGATGTCAATTTAGCTGACTCTTTATCATTTTTTTCAGGCATAATATTTGTTGACTGTGTCGGAGTTCACGAGCGATGGCAACTCCTCCCCATTCATGGTGGTGAGGATCAGGGCTCCGCCTGAGAAGGCCTTTTTGACAACGAAAGGCCCTTTGTAATTAGGAGTCCACTTGCCTCGTGGAGCCGAGTGAACAGGTGAATATCTCTTGAGCACGAGTTCGCCTTCCTGGAACGTTCGAGGGAGAACCTTTTTGTCAAAGGCTCGCTTGAGGCATCTCTGATACAATTGACCATGACAAACGGCTGTAAGGCGCTTCTCTTTGATGAGATTCAGCTGATCATATCTGGATTGAACCCATTCAGCTTCATCAATACCTGCTTCCATGATGACTCTGAGCGAAGGAATCTCGACTTCGATGGGTAGAATAGCCTCCATACCATACACAAGCGAATACGGAGTTGCCCCAGTAGAAGTGCAGGCTGAAGTTCTTTAGCCATGTAGTGCAAATGGAAGCATTTCATGCCAATCTTTGTACATCTTGACCATTTTCTGGACAATCCTCTTGATGTTTTTGTTTGCTGCTTCAACGACGCCATTCATCTTGGGCCGATATGGTGAAGAGTTGTGGTGCTCGATCTTGAATTCTTGACACAACTCCTTCATCATCTTATTGTTTAGGTTGCTTGCATTGTCAGTGATAATGTTGCTAGGAATGCCATAACGATAGATATCTCTTTCTTGATAAATCTGGAAACCACTTGTCGTGTAACGTTCGCATAAGAAGCAACTTTAACCCACTTGGTAAAGTAATCGATAGTGACTAGAATGAATCGATGACCGTTGGAAGCCTTCTGCTCGATCATTCCAATCATATCAATACCCCACATAGAGAAAGGCCAATGTGAAGTCAAAACGTTCAATGGAGTTAGAGGCACATGGATCTTGTCTCCGTAGATCTGGCATTTGTGACATCTTTTAGCAAAGTTGTAACAATCTACCTCTATTTTTGTCCAATAATACCTAGCTCGAAGGATCTTCTTGGCCATAGCAGGACCTTTAGCATGTACACCCTCGTAGCCTTCATGTACAGACCTTATGATCGTGTGTACTTCGTGTCTATCCACGCATCTGAGCAACATAGAGTCATAATTCCTCTTGTACAGTATACCACCACTTAAGAAGAATTTGGCGCAAATCCGTCTAAGAGCTTTCTTGTCAGTGATAGTAATACCCTCCTGATATTCCTGTTTTTCTAGATATCTCTTAATGTCATAGAACCAAGGTTTGTCATCAGACTCGTCCTCGATCGCTAAACAGTGTGCTGGTTCGTCCAAGTGATCAATGCGGATATGAGGAGCTTCATTCTTCTACTTGACCTTGAACATGGATGCTAAAGTGGCGAGTGCATCAGCTAACTGATTTTCCTCTCTGGGAATATGATGAAAAGTGATCTCATTAAAGTAGGGAATCAATTTCTCTATGTGTTGTTGGTACGTGTAATACCCTAATTTTTACCCCTAAGATTCCACATATCATTTGCATCTCATATCACAAACAAGATCACAATCTTTGTTTCTCCTGAGCATCTGTATATTATTCTTATTGGTTTCTGTTTATCTAACCTCTAACCAAAAATATGCTGCTGTTTGCTTGTTTCTCTCTCTGTGTGTTATGCAGGTTTGTCAAAGACAATGAAGTGATTTCGAGTCAAATGTGACTGTTGTTCTTAATCCAGTTCAGATGGATGTTTGACCCGATTTTGGTTAGACTATCAAGCTTGCTTCATCTGCCTGTCATTTGTGCCAATGGGTTGTTTCTCAAGCAGTGATTATCAAGTTGTTGTGAGGTGATATTCATCAGATTCAAATGGTTGTTGTTCAGTTGTGGCTTGTTTAGTGGTAGTTGTGATTGCATCAGAGGCTTGTGAAAAGTCGATATTGGTTTTTGGGCTAAAAAAATAAAGATTCCATTATCCATGTTCCATATCCAATTATCCATTTTGCCTCATCTACACTAATTTTTATCCACTCTTTTCATAAACCCAATCCACTTATAATCCATTTCAAATCCGTTATCCACTTTCTAATACCCATTTCAATTTTTCAAATTGCCAAATATCCATAAATCAATTATCCACATTTTATCCATAGTTATCCAATTCATTTTTAATCCATTTTCATAAATCTAATTCCAATTATCCATTTTAGAAACCATTTCCATATTCAATCCAAATATCCAACTTCTAAACCATTTTTTTTACCAATTTATCCATACTTCATTTTTACTATACAAAAATCCATTTCCAATTTCCATGTTAATTTCCAATATCCACATACTCATTATAATTCAAGTATTCATCTAAATAATCCACACAAAAAAATTCATTCATTACTACACAACCTCATGAAGCTACTACATGGTCCATGCTTATACAAATAAAACTCATGCCATATGCTCATTTGCAAGCTACATAGTTATGATTCTTGGCACAACAAATGTTAAAGATGCAAATAAAAAAAAGTTTGAAGAGAATGGGCCATGGAAAGATTTCATTCAGAGCTTATGCTTGTGTTCAGAACATGAAAATGTACTGGAAAATAAAGTGGTTTTAGCAGGAAGCATTGGAGGATACTTGTAGTGTGAATTGGATAGCGCAAAGTGACATATAATTCCCAATTGCTTTATGTACGGTTACTGCTATTGGTATCATGTTTGAAGGGGCCCATTTATACTACAAAGCCAATTCAGTTGGCATCCTATTTCTGTGGTGGAAATTTAAAGGATAATGAGCATGAGTGGGGTCATTATACACTTGTTGTCATTGTATACATCATCGTTATGATAAAGGCCGAAAGCACTCATTTGAAGCATATGGAAAAGAAATTAGAATCTAAAGACGCCACTTGCATCACAAGCCCATTAGCCAAGTATTAAAAAATGATGATGATGAATTAAATAAAACAAGCAGAAAAAGCCAAAAAAAAAAAGAACTGCAATTGTTACACTATCCAAAACGCAAGCCACTTGCCAAGTCGCAAATCCGTCACACACATAGCTGCCAAAACGACATACAAAATGCAGCTTAGTCTCAAAATGACAGAAAGTGAAAAACACTGCAATTCAAAATGCAGGCAAGCAAGACGTGCGTGTATCATTCAAAACGCAGGTGACCCAAGTGAAAACGGCATCGAGCGAACCTTTCAAAACGCAGAAGAAAATTAAAAATGGCAACAAGCTTTACAATTCAAATCATCTCGCATCATCTCCTTTCTCACTATAAATAAAGCACTCTCCTCACTCATTTCTTCAAGCTTGGATAGCCTAAAATCATGCTGCGAAAATCAACCCAAACACCAAACTTCAACAAATTCTTCACCTTCATTCGTTCACCTTCAACTTCTAATAAACCATTTCAACCATCAATTCACCATTAACCTTTCAATCCTCTTCTTCTAAGCTTAACACAAATCTTGTAACCACGACATCCAAATCATCCGCAACAATTCTCGCATCAACTTCAGTACAACAACAAGACGAGCAACAACAAAAAAAGAGAAATCGAATTCGAAGCATACCTGAGATAATCGTCTTTGATCTCAATCTCCCTCATAAGATTCATCTGATTTTCGTTTAAGAGATGGTGAAGAAGTACGACGCATTTTGATGACTGAAAGAGAGATTGCGGCGGAGCTTTTGTTTCGTGGCCGGCGATGGAAGTGTGAAAAAGAAGATGCGCAGTAGACTGGTGACTCTTGCTTATTTTTGAGTTAAGTTAATTAATAGCTTACACTCACAAATTTCCCACTACAGTACGGACACAGCTTGGAATCCCGAGTCACAAAGTTCCCTCTGACTTGGCCAATGACCAAGGCAGAATCTCCATAGACCTCAAGAATCTTGATTCTCATGTCAATTGCCGCTTCAATACCGTAGATACATGCTTCGTATTCAGCCAAATTGTTGGTGCATGCAAAGCATAATATGGCAGTGAAGGGAAGGTGAAAACCTGTTGGAGAGATGAGGATAACACCGATTCCAGGACCTTTAGAGTTGGAGGTACCATCGAACACGAGCGTCCATCGCGCCCCTGGTTCGGGTCCTATGTCAGGGTCTGGAGTCTCATAGTCTCAGATAAACAGAACATCCTCATTAGGAAAGTCAAACTTCATTTGTTGATAACCCTCTACAGGTTGGTGAGCAAGGTAGTCAGACAAGACGCTCCCTTTTATTGCTTTCTGGTTAACAGCATCTGCCACCGAGCAATCCTTCTAGAGACAGTAGGCTTTTCGAATATGTACTTTATCGGATCCATTTTGGATATCAATAAAGTAGTATGACAAATCATGTATTCTCTTAGGTGTCGAGTAGCCCAGACCAGAGCACAACAAGTTTTCTCTAAGAGTGAGTATCTGGTCTTATAATCAGTGAACTTCTTGCTCAGATAGTAAATTGCATGTTCTTTTCTGCCAGTTTCGTCATGTTGACCCAATACACATCCCATCGATTCATCAAGAATAGTGAGATATATAATTAATGGCCTACCAGGAACCGGCGGTACTAAGATCGGTGGTTCTTGCAAGTATTATTTTATTTTGTCAAATGCTTCTTGACAATCATTGTTCCATTCGACCGTTTGATTTTTTCTTAGTAATTTGAACATCGGTTCATAGGTAGCCGTCAAGTGAGAAATGAGTCTTTCAATGTAATTAAGTCTGCCCAGAAAGCCACGGACTTCTTTTTCTATTTTGGGAGGCGGCATGTTCTGAATTCCTCAAACCTTGTCAGGATCAACTTCAATGCCCTTCTGACTCACAATAAAGCGCAACAGTTTACCAGATCGAACTCCGAAGGTACACTTCGCAGGATTCAACCGCAACCTAAACTTCCGGAGTCTTGCAAACAGTTTCTTCAGATGGACTAGGTGATCATCTTCTGTTTTGGACTTGCCAATCATATCGTCCACGTAAACCTCAATCTCTCTATGGATCATATCGTGAAAGAGGGTTGTCATGACACGTTGGTATGTCGCCCCTGCATTCTTCAAACCAAATGGCATGACTTTGTAGCAATATGTACCCCATGGCGTGATGAAAGTAGTCTTTTCCATATCAGATAGGGACATTTTGATCTGATTGTATCCTAAAAAACATCCATAAATGAAAAGACAGAGAACTGCGCTGTGTTATCCACCAAGACATCAATATGAGGCAGAGGAAAATCATCTTTCGGGCTTGCCTTGTTGAGATATCGATAATCCACACACATTCTGACTTTCCCATCTTTCTTTGGGACCGGGACGATGTTGGCAATCCATTCAGGATACTAGGAAGTGGCTAGGAACCCAGCGTCAAACTACTTCTTTACCTCTTCTCTGATTTTGAGTGCCAGGTCGGGTCTAGTCTTCCTGAGTTTCTGCTTGACAGGAGGACATCCGGGCTTGAGTGGCAGGTGATGTTCAACGATGTTGGTATCCAACCCAGACATATCTTGATAGGACCAGGCGAAGATATCAACATACTCTTTCAATAACTTGACCAACTCGGAGTATACATGTTTAGCGAGGGATGCGCTAACCTTGACTTCTCTTCTGACCTCATCAGTACCAAGATTGACAACTTCCACTGGCTCTTTGTGTGGCTGAATTTCTTTACACTCGTGCTCAAGGAGCCTTGCTAGTTCAGCCGATAATTCACAATCTTCCTCACCATCTTATTCGGCTTGGTTAATTGGAATCCCAAAATTACAATGGATGTTTGCCATGTTGTTATCAATGCATTTATTAGTTATGTTTGTTGGAAAAACCACAGGAATCACGGTAGATGTCCAATTGTTGAGCTTTAAACCTGACGGACACTTGCGCACAAAGCTTGAAATCTGGTTGCTAGGACCAGCATCATCAATAGCTGCCACGATGTCACCCTTTTCAAAACCCACGCTACCGAACTTGATCAAATTGCACTGTTTCTGACCAAGTGCACTAGATTGTTGACCAGGACGATAACCCAAACCAAAATGATTATGTTTTTCAACCACGTCAATCACATGCCCCCAGCCTGGTATGGAACCCTTCTGGATGGTCTCTTTAGCACTCTTGGCGGATGCTAAGGTCATTTGCGGTGATCTACTTTGACTAGATGAAGCAGAGCTGACATCTTCAAACTCAAGATACTGCAACGACACCTCAGCCATGCCTTCCTCGGTCTCGATGTATCGGAAAGATGATAACTCGTTCACAATCAAATCCTCTTCACCACAGATGATGACCAACTGATCGTCAAACATGAACTTCAATTTCTGATGTAAAGTAGAGGTAACCGCCCCTGCGGCGTGAATCCACGGGCGACCCAATAAGCAACTGTACGCGGGATTGATATCCATCACCTAGAAAGTAATGGTGAACAAATGCGGTCCAACCTTGATGGGTAAATCCACCTCTCCAATGACCTGCCTTCGAGAACCATCAAAGGCTCTAACAACTAAGGCGCTCGGCCTCATATTGCTCCCTTCCACCAGCAGTTGACTCAATGTGCCCTTACGCATCACATTGAGTGAAGAACATGTATCTACTAGAACACGAGATAACAGGATGTCTGTGCAGGTTACAGATATGTATAGTGCTTTGTTGTAGGCAGCTCCTTCAGGAGGTAGTTATGATTCATTAAAGCCCAAGTATCTGCTTGCTGTTATATTAGCCATTACGTCATCAAACTCAACAACGGATATATCATGCATAACATGACCAGTGTTCAAGACTTTCAGCAAAGTTGATCTATGCGCGGGCGAGCTCATGAGTAAGGACAAAATTGAGATCCTTGAAGGAGTTTGCCCCAGCTGATCCACAATTTTGAAATCACTCTTCTTGATCAACTTTAAGAACTCTTAATCATCAATTATTTCCCTATTCTTGGCAATATCCTCAGACAGAATAGTTGGCACTGGTACAGTAGTAGATGCCCCTTGTTAAACAACAAGGGTTGCAGATGTGGGCTTCTCCTTAGGAGGAACAATAGTCGGAACTTGTACAGGCTTTGTAATCACTTTCGGAGGGAACACCCGTCCGCTACGAGTCATACCTCCAACGGTTGTAACATTCACAATTTCAGATTCAGCAAACCTTATCTCTTGACCTCCAGAAAACACAGTAGACCCATACCTCCAAGGTACCTCCTTAGAATTCTGATACGGAAACGGTTTTGGCGGGCACACAATGATAGGTTGAACCTTCTTCTTAGGGGATTCCACGGGAACCTTCCTATAAACAATGGTGAATGGCTCGATAGCAGCGACTTTATCAACAGGTTTAGATCTGGCAAATTGAACTTCACCTCGGTTCATCAAAATTTGGACACAACCCTTCAGCCTTCAACACTGGTTGAGATTATCGTCACAAATTTGACACTTACCATGCAGCCCTTTCAACAACCCATGTTCATTCAATCTCTTGATAACCACAGTCATTGGAGTCTGTACCTCGTCAACATTCATGATCAACTCAGCCCTTGAACTATCCTCAATCATGTTTACCGCAGGTCCACCGGGATTGGGCAACTGATTGTGCTGAATGTTAGGACCTTCCTTAGCAAAAGTCAAAATCTTTCGATCGATGAGCTATTGAACCTTGGTTTTGAAAACAATACAATCCTCTGTTGCATGACCTATGTATCCAGCGTGATAAGTACAAGATGCATTTGGATTATGCTTAGGGCCGAATAGAGGAATTGCAGGTGCGATTTCTTTGGGAACAATTTCCCCTTGGTGAACCAAGTAAGGAAACAATTTAGTATATGGCACTGGAATTCTGTCCAAATTCGGACGCTTGCGAGTTCCTTGATTGCTGTTCTGACAGCTTTGATTCTGCTGATTTTTGTTATTATGTTGATTCTGTTGTTGATGTTGTGGTTGTTACTGATTTTGAGCATTCTGAACTGGTTGTTGCGGATGATACTGATATAGAGGTTGTTGATATTGTGCAGCAGCAATGTATGGATATGGATAGTATGGTATAGGAGCCATGGGTGCTTGATACTGAGGAGAAACTTGGGCTATCACAGCGTTGGATTCACCTTCTTTTTTCTTTGACTGACTGTTCTGAGATTTTCTATTGGCCGGCTGGTGGGAGGCAGCTCCAGGAATCTTTCCAGTCTTCAAACCGTTCTCAATTCGCTCACCAATGGTTACAACATCAGCGAAGTTCGATGAAGAACTACCCACCATTTTCTCATAATATGATCTTTGCAATGTACCCATAAAAATGTCAACCAACTCGTTGTCAGAGAGAGCAAGTCGCACACGAGATGCCATCTCGTGCCATCTTTGTGCATACTCTTTGAATGTTTCAGCTGAGCGCTGAGACTGGTTTTGCAGCTATAATCTGGTAGGCACCAGATCAAGATTGTATTTGTATTGCTTCAAGAATGCTTCAGACAAATCCCTCCAAGTACAAATTTTCCTACGCTCTAAGCCAATGTACCAATCCAATGAAGCACCAGACAAACAATCTTGAAAACAATGAACTAGCAATTCATCATTATCAATATAGGATGTCATCTTCCTGCAGTACATAGTGATGTGACTACGTGGGCAACTTAAACCTTTATACTTTGGAAGCTCAGGTATCTTGAATTTCTGCAGCAGTACAACATTCGGAACCAAACATAAATCTTTGGCCTCCAATCCAAAAGCAGAAAACCCTTCAATAGCTCTGATACGGTCTTCCAATAACTTGTACTCAGTAGGTCTACTCTAATTAGCGGTCCTGACAAGAATTTGAGGATTTGGCAACTGAGATGCAGCCGGAGCGTGCACTTGCGGAGTAGCAAACTGAGAAGGATACATCAATCTCTGATTAACCATCTGACCAGCATTTTGACCTATCTGAACACCAAACGGATAAATCGAAGGAGGTACCACAACAGCTGAGGAAGATGCCCTAGGATAGAACATTCCAGGATGAACATTCTAAATGGCTATTTGAGCAGCTTGCGATGAAATCGAAACATGAATAGGAGAACCCCTATACACATGCTCTTCTTCATTAGGAGTTTCAATGTCAGCCAACCCAGGAGTCTGATGAGTCTGAACCTGAAGATTCTCATGATCATCACTCACCACTAGAGGTGGAACTGGAGTAGGCATACCCCACAGATATGTAGCAGTATTCCCATTAGTCATGGGCACAACATAAGGCTGATATGGTACGAAGGCACCATGGTTTGCAATCTGAGGAGTGTAATTTGGTGGCATGCCCCATGGGAAACCAACAGGTAGCTTATTCACACCAGTTTGAGAGTTCGACGGATGAACAACAGGCTGAAACACAGGCTCAACTGGCACTTCAACCATAGTAGGAGAAGGAACAACAATAGGAGTAGCTATAACAACAGGAGACATAGTCACAATAGGAGTGACAACGGTTGCATCAGTGGTAGTTGCAACAACAGCGGCAGCAGAAGAGGCATCCTTCCGAGCACGAAGGAGTTCCATAATAACATCCATGTTCATCTGAAACGGATCCATCCGACCTTGAAATTGAGCCAGAGTTTCCTTATAAGCAGTGTTCTCAGCTTCGAAGTCAGCCATGATTCTGGATTTACTTGAGCGAGTGAAATATCGATGTCAATTCGTTGTCTTGCTACAAGCCGGAAGACGGACAAGGATAAGCAACGGTTTTCTGGATGAAGGGACGTGCATATGTGTGCAAATGAATGTATGATATGCATGCAAAAATAAAGTTTTAAATTCTAGGAGTTCTTAAACTTATATTTGTTGACAGAAATCATAAAGCATATAAGTAAAGGCGCAAAAGATAGAGCAGGCAAGAAACTTCATTCATTCATTCAACAATAAAGGAAAGAAGTACAAGTCAAGTACAAATCAAATATCTTCCCTCTGGGCTACAACAAGATCAACATGGATTCTATCAAAGACCACCCTACAAACAGACAAGAAGTGGAAAACAGCCCAAGGGGTCTTGTGCGGAAATACATTAGCATATGCATCCCTCAACAACCTAGGTAAGTCTTCCAGTGCGTGATCAGCAAATCTGGCTAGACGGACGTGTCTCTCACTCCAGTACTTCGTATCCTTCATGAGGTTGTGCAGCAAATAATGGTTAGGTCCCTTAAGCATATCCCGAAGAAAGACCTCTTTCTGATCCAAGAGAACTTGTAGGTGACGGCTTTGTTGCTCCCAATGAGTATTCTCTGTGTTGAGGTGACTAATTTGCTCTCTACTGTGATGTGCTTAATCTTGAAGCTTTTGAATGTCACTGAAGACTAGGTCGAGCTTGGCTTGGCACTGAGAAAAGTCCTTTGCCAACTGGTTAGCACGGTCTTGCTCACTTTGCCACTTTGTCTTGAACTCGGATAACTTTCCTCGAAGCTCTTCAAGTTGCTTCTTGTAGTTCAACTCATCCTTGTAGGCTTGATACTGGGTATCGGTAAGTTGTCTCTTCTTTGAAGCAAGTCCATCATAGGTACTCTTCAAGGTATCACCCACTTTCCTTCGCTTATTCTGTTCAACCTCCACCTCTTTGAGCATGCGCTCACGCTTCTGATGGAGCTTAATCTGTAGGCTTTCCTTCTCGAAAATGACTCTAGCAAGGTTGAGACGAAGATCTGCATTCTCCTTCTTCAACTTCTCAACAATCAACTTGAGTTGATCAGCCTCAGACGGAGGAACAATGGCGAGTTTAGGAAGCTTGACATTCATGGAAGGCTCAGAAGAAAATGGCAACAAGATCTCTTTGACGCGCTCTTTGACCCAAAGTGTGTAAGCTTCCTTGGCTATGCAATTCTTCTTACCCAAATCAGCTTTTCCCTCAAAATAAATCTGAGTCCAAGTGGCACTAAACCTCTTTAGCAATCCCATGTCATCAACCCCTTCGTGAAAGATGAACTCTTCCACTACCTCAGGATCTGGCTCAGCAACCATAGGATATCCCAACTGTCAGAAGGTAAGTCTCGGATTGTAGATAATTGCACCCTTTGTACCCAAGAGAGGCACATTGGAGAATTTCCTACAATGAAGAATGATCATGGTATCGTCGAAGACTCGAGAATACCAAGAGATGTCATCATCAGTAAGAGACATGATTCATTGAGACCACTTGAGATTACCCGTATTCTCAATAAAGGGACCCTTCTGTGAAAGGTGAGACATGAACCATCGGTGCAACAGAGGAGTGTAGCGAGCGATTTGGGACGCGGTTCTTAGGCGCTGTCGCTCTTTCGGAGTTTACTACAGGTTAATTCATTTTTTATCCTATTGAAGCTGATGAAGGAAGGGAAATAGATGCCTCCAACTAACCCTGCTTGCATACTGAGTTTAAACAGCGGTCTGTTAGGTTACGGATGCTATATGGTAATGGGGCCTCTTCTTTTTTCTTACTTTGTTTAAGGCTGAAATGACAGGACTATGCTATGGGTAGGATGTTAGGACTGATGCTTTTCGATTGATGTATGAAGGTATGGGATTTTGGGTTTTTTGATTAGTGTGCTCGCTAAGATTTTTCTTTCAATCTTATGCCTACATATTCCCATTTTCCAAAATAGGGAAATCAGAGTGATCGTAGTTTTAGTGTTTTGTTCAAAGCCCAAGACGGGAAGCTAAAGGTGGTTTGTATCTTGTTCAAAGCCCAAGATGTGAAGCTAAAGGTGGTTTGTATCTTGTTCAAAGCCCAAGATTTGAAGCTAAAGGTAGTTGACTTTAGAGAGAATTTGTCATCTCTAAAGAGGGGTCTGTTTGTCACAACTGTTTATAAAGGAGAATTACTTTAACCGGGATATGTGAATCCGGCAATGCCATAATTTCCTTTATAGGGGAGTTCCAACCTGAAGGAGAAGACTTTAACTCAGTGTAGAGCAATGCTATCTTTCCTTAGGAATTTCTCATGCTAAAAAAGGGACAGTGGCATTGATGTAAATAATCCAGAGGTTTGCCGCTTACAGCAATTAGATGAAGGGAAAGGAGTTGTTGATGTTTGTGTACTGTGAGCGAGGCACAACTTTGATGCTAAAAGGTTGATTGGCTCAACTGGGGTTTCCTTATACAAATCCTAAGAGGAGGCTATTGGTCCAACAAGAGGGTGTTTTTACATGTCTCGTACAAAGCCCGAGAGAGAGGCTAAAAGGGTTTGACTCAACAAGAGAGTCTTTTGTGTGTCTTGTACGAAGCCTAAGACGGACGCTAAAAGTTGTTTGACTCAACAAGAGAGTCTTTTTGTATCTCGTACAAAGCCCGAGATGGAGGTTAAAAGATGTTCGACTCAACAAGAGAGTCTTTTGTATCTCGTACAAAGCCCAAGATGGAGGATAAAAGTGTTTGACTCAACAAGAGAGTCTTTTTGTATCTCGTACAAAGCCCGAGATAGAGGCTGAAAGATGTTTGACTCAATAAGAGAGTCTTATTGTATCTCGTACAAAGCCCGAGATAGAGGCTGAAAGATGTTTGACTCAATAAGAGAGTTTGAAAAGGTTAACTCCATTGCGGAGAATTATTGTACAAAGCCCAAGAGGAGGCCAGGGTCTGTTTCAGTTGAGTGACAGGTCCAGTATGTTGGTTCAAAGAGAAAATCAGTTCTTATATGAGTAATGCTGTACTCAGGGATTTGTTTCGAGGATCAGGGTTATTTCCTGTTCTTTAAGGAAATGGGAAGTCCAAAGGGCATTTAGATTGTCCGAGTCTGTGGGTTTTATCTTTTGTACTATGCTTAAGAAACAGTAGTAGCAGGATCTAGACTCTTTGAAAGACTGTTCTATTAAGATGACTAATTTCTGTTCCTATACCTCTAGGAGGTCGTCAGGACAATTTGTACGAAGCCCAAGAGGAGGCTGGAAACTTTTAAGAAGCCAAGGGATAATTTGTACGAAGCCCGAGAGGAGGCTGTTATTCCAGGAGAAAGAATCATTATATGAAGCCTAAGAGGAGGCTGTGAATACTTCTAAGAATTCGACGGGTCCTTTTACAACGCCCAAGAGGAGGCGGGGATGCTTTTAGGAAGCCTTTGGGTCCTTGCACTAAGCCCAAGAGGAGGCTAATGAACAGTTCCAGAAGGTGTTTCACATGGAACAATGGCCTTCTGTATATGAACTGTTCAAAGGGGAAGATTCCTTAGATCTAGTCATCTAACGTTGAAGTGAGGTTCTGTCTAGTTCTAGACGTATTTTCCGGGAAACTCTAAATATATATACTATTATTACACAGTTGATATGAGTTTATGAAAGAAGACTTACAGCGAAACAGCCCCACAGTACAGTTATATACATATGAAAGCGGTAAATGAAAGCGGGTAAACACTTACTCGGTTGTAGAGCTTCCATGCTGTTTGGTTAGTTTGTTCAACAAAGAAAGCTTTGATAACAATATTATATTCAAAATCAAAGGAGGAAGTGCTTTGAAAAGAAATATCGGGGCTTACAGCTCAAGGAGAAATATTATATTGTTGTTTTGTACAGAGGGACTTATACAAATGACTGAGGCCTAAGAAAGGTTTTCTGTACAAGGGGATGGATCTTACACTCTCTCAAGAGGCCCAAAGAGTTAAAGAAAAAGAATGGGGCTTAAAACACGAGGGTAGGCCCAGATGATTTCTATTTGAAATGGCGATCGCGCCGAGATTTTGAAAACGCAGTGGGTCTTCTACAATGACTGAGACCCAAAAAGTTTGGTTTTCAAAGGGGTTGGGTCTTACACTCTAATAGAGGCCCAAATGATTTTGAATGAGTCTTATAGCTCGAGGAAAGGCCCAAGGTTTCTTTTTAAACGGGCGACGATCGCGCCGAACTTTTGAAATACAACGGGACTTATACAATAAGTGAGGCCCAAAATAGGTTTGTATTTACAAAGGATTGGGTCTTACACTCTAATAGAGGGCCATGGGTGTTTGAAAATGATTTGTGAGGGTGAAAATCAAAGAAACCCTAATTTGTTTTTCTTTAAAAGTAAATATTTAAAGAAAATCAATGAAAAATACCAAATGAATTTGAATAAACCACTTGTGATTTTTGTTTAAGGTTTGAAAAATGAGGTTTTAATCACAAGAGATATTAAAACTTATTTGATTTTGATTTTCGAAGTAAATATTCACTTTTAAAATGTTTAAAAACAATTAAAAATGAATTTATTCACATAAATACTAATATTAAATAAATAATATAAGTTTGATTTTTTTTGTGGAATAAAATATTTCAACATTTTTGTGATTTTTTGCAAAAAGAACCAATAAAAAATAATTAAAATTGAAAGAGTTATTAATTTTCTAATTAATTAATAAAACATGAAAATATTGAAAAAATGGCAAAATGTGAAAAAACACAAAATGGCTTGGGTGGGGTTTGAATCCACAACCTCAAGGTTATAGGGCGCGCGCCTTACCACTGGGGTGGTGATACATCCATTGTTTGAAGTGAAACCACAAATATACAAGTCATGCCTTGGTTTTAGGTCTGGCCCAAGGCAAGGCAAGACATGTTTTGGTTCAAAAACGTGAAGGTCATAACTTTCTCATTTCTCCATGTTTGGGGATAAAATTTATATGCATCTGGCCTAGAATTTCACAAGGAATCCAATGGTGGTGGTATTTTTTTTCAGATCACACTCCCTCCTCAAAATCCGATAGTGGTTTTGAAAAAGGCCTATAATTGCATTTTCTATGCTACACTTTGATACAAGCATGAATTACATGATCAATTGGTTCAAACATAACATATATAACATGTATGAGGTGTGCATGATCAGTGGACTTCAAAGCAATGCATATTTTGGGAAGTTCAAGTCATGAGGCTTACCTCTTTTTGAGCTTTTTGGAGTTTTTGTGCAATTTGTCAAGCCTCTTGTTCCAGAAATGATT
This sequence comes from Lathyrus tuberosus, assembly GCA_022829125.1. NCBI lineage: Eukaryota > Viridiplantae > Streptophyta > Magnoliopsida > Fabales > Fabaceae > Lathyrus > Lathyrus tuberosus. The sequence goes on along the minus strand of JALAZF010000036.1, from coordinate 5,980,035 downwards.
TGATGCTCTGGACGCACTCAAATGATCCCGTAGAAGCTTTTAGGATGAGTGGAATCAGCTGGTACCTGCAAAAACACAAACTGGCCCTTTCTTGCAAAAGGGGTTAAAAGTGTCCAAAATAGCAACTCTCTCAAATGGTGTTCCAGATGGGGGGAACCATTTGGGACAGTTCAAGGATGATATTTGGAGTGTGTTTGAGGTTTTATCTGGTTTGGAAAGTGACTAATTCAAGACATGGCTTGAAAAATGCACAAAAGGCCTATTTTGAGGTTTTGAGAGGTGACTTTGTGATTTTGGTGTTACAGGCCACTTGTGAGAGTTTGGATCACTTACATATGATGTTTATGAGGTGTGTGTGTGATTGGTTTGATTGGAATTGCTCTCAAACTCAAAAACTCAGAGTTACCTTGCTAAAGAAGGCATTTTGGCCTAAAGAAAGGGATTTTGAGGAAAGCATCTGTTTGATGGCTTTGGTGTACTCAAACTGAGCACAAATGAGCTCTATTTATAGTAGAGCAAGTTTGTTTTGGGATCAATAGTGAATGGCAACTGCAGCAGAGGTTTGGCCAATGTTGAGCAATAGAAATCCAAGTCTCCTCTAGCCATTGACTAGAGGTTAGAGCACAGAGCTTTGGTTCCCTAGTTGTTAGAGGAATATTGACTGAATTCAGTTAGAGGAAGCTCAGTCCATGCCACCTCTAAGCATCTATTAAATGCTCCAATCCAAAATTGGAGTCTTGTCCCTATTTTAGGCAATTCTAGGTTTAGCATGCTACTTCTTATTCCAAGGACTTTGGAGGCTTGGCTCAGTGATTGTCCCCTTTAGATTTGATCCTCAGATGTGTCCAAAGTGATGACAAGGCTTGGAATTATTTGATTTTACCAAATCGAGCAAAAATGCAAAATTCTGCCTAGCCTTGGCAGTTTTCAGCAAGGCATGTTGCCAATGTCATATCTCATGGCTCAAGTTGAATTTGGTGATGTTCTTGGCCATTTTGGAAAGCCCTCATATGATACAACAACTGTCTGATCATATTTGGTTTTGATACTTTTTGGATCCAAGTGAAAAATGTCCCTACATTTGGAAAAAAGTAAGGCGGATTCTAACTTAGTGAAAGTTTCACTAAGTGTTGGAAAAAAGTGAGATTTTGTCATTTTGATCACTCCATAACTCAAAATCCATGAGGAATTTGGAGGGGGGGGGGGGGGGGGGGGGTCAGTTTTTAGCTTTGAAGCATTGGCTCATGCCCAGAGGAAAACCTCCATCTAGAGGCCATGGTCAACCAAAATCCTAATTTGGTGACACTGACAATCTTGAGGCTTGATCCACTTAGAAGGGACCAACCTTGTGCCTAATCCTTGAAGTGGGAGTCCTCTTGATCCTTTGTGGATGTTTGAGAGTTAAGACAAGTTGAAGATCATGTCATTCCTTGATTGATCCTTTGTCTAAGAGCTTTAAGAGGGCCTGAAACCCTTATTTTGATTGTAGTGAATGCTCAACAATTCCTTGAGGAGCTTGATGAGGCATAAAGGTACATCCATATTGTGATGATGATTTGTACAATGATGGGAATCTTGGTGATCAAAATTTGGGGTATGACAGATGCCCCTATTTAATCTTCTTGGACCTGAAGGTGTGAATGGCAAAGGTATTCGGGCATTCGGTGTGCAAGAGGATTAAATATCAGAATATCCGAAATTTTGATGGTGGTTAAGAATGGTAGTTCACGCATCCTTCTTCTTTTGCTAAGCAATGATGCTTAGAAAAGGTAAACTTCCCCACGATCATGGTTTCCTACCAAGGAACTGGTCTTAGTTTCTGATGTAAACTTCCCCTCGATCCTGGTTTCCTTCCAAGGAACTGGTCTCAGTTTCTGATATAAACTTCCCCTCGATCCTGGTTTCCTACCAAGGAACTGGTCTCAGTTTCTTTTGTCAATAAACTTTATTGACAATGGAAGTTATTCATAGCGATTTTCCTCAAACTTCTCGCCGAATTTTCCTGGGGAGATGCCATTTGACGGAAAAGGTTGATGTCAGACTTGCTGGGGAACCCAGTCGTCTGAGTTGTTGAGTCGTACAAACTTCCCTATTGGAGACGCCATTTGTTTCTACTGGGGAAAACGAGTTTCTTGAGAGACTGCTTCCGCTTGGGGTCTTACATCATACTTTTCTCGGGATCCTCCCAGAGAAATGCCATATGATGGGATCCAATTTTGAGGTGCCGATGACCTTTTCATCAGCAGTTTTTCGGAGATTCCGAAAAACTGCCGTACCGTCGAATCTCTGATTAAGGGGTTTTCTATGGGGATTTTCCTTAATCCGGGAAAGCAAGGATATCATCTTCAATGGCGAAGAGTGATGTTCGTTGAACATTTTCTGATCTTTCAGAGGTTCAAGTTATCAAAGTGGTCAAGGATCCAACTTCAATCCAGAGATGAACTGGAGGAGAGAGTTTGTTTAGACGCAATATTTCCTGACGAGGAAAGAACTAACAACTCGATTAAGAGGACTGTTATCACTAGGGGACAAGACTGACTAGAGTGATAATGATGCAATATAAATATGAATTTAAATCAATAATGCATGATGTGTGTATGTATATGCTGACAAAACTGACACGATATACAGACTAATGGATGAACACGACTGGATACTCGACCATCGCGGGGCGAAGAAGTATCGTTGGTCCAAAAGTAGCAATTCTAACTTGCTTAGGAGAGATAGTCCCTGCGGGTAATACCGTTGGTCAGGCTTAAGAGATAAGAACTATGCCGAGGGTGTCTGATGGAATAGTCGCATCCGACACAGTTGATCCTTCATTCAGGTGCGCTGATTTAGAAGGAGTACTTTGATTCTGCACTTTGAAGTTTGCCCACTTCCATAGAAGCTATCAATGTTCTTTCGATGTTCAACAGTCCAAAGAAATTTCCATCTTTATTTTAAAAGCAGAAAAAGTTTAACAAGTAAATTCATTTTTGTTTTATTTCAAGAATCGTTAATCATGTTAAAATGTCGTTCTGTAAAGCTAAAACAAATGAGAATTACAAACAAAAGCACAAGGGCTCAAATTTTATTGATAGGATGGAGATCAGCCAAACGCGTGATTCCAAAGAGTATTTACAAAGTTAGAAAATGGTAATTTACAGGAAAAGGGCTACGTTGAAACATAACGACCACTGTCCTTCTACCAACTTTGAATTCGAGGCATCCTAAGCTTATGTCGAAAATGACCCTGACTGGAATTTTACTGACGGATGACGTAACTGCTGCTGAGGATTTGCCCCGGTTGAACATAGTTACTTGCCGTTATCCCTAATTTTTGCCTGAATTGTACTTTGAGATTTCCAATCCACCGGGATGATTTTTGAATATGTCTCTAACTTTTGCTTGGACCGCCCTTTCGGGTTTTCAATCCACCGAGAAGTTTTTTTTAGGCGAAGTATTTCTTGACTACATCAACATTTGTGGGGTAGGCAAATTCCTCTCCGTCCATGGTTGCAAGCCTCAAGGCGCCGCCTGCGAAAGCTTCCTTGACCACATAGGGGCCGTCATAATTCGGAGTCCATTTGCCCCGAGAATCAGTAAGAAAAGATTGTATCTTCTTGAACACGAGGTCTCCTTTTCTGAAGACGCGAGGTCGGACCTTTTTGTCAAACGTCTTCTTCATTCTTTGTTGATACAACTGACCGTGGCATAGTGTCGTGATTCGCTTTTCTTCGATCAGATTCAGTTCGTCGTGCCGACTTTGACACCACTCAGCTTCTGTAAGCTTAGCTTCCATTAATATCCTGATTGATGGGATCTCTACTTCTATGGGGAGCACTGCTTCCATGCCATACACTAGAGAGAAAGGGGTTGCCCCTGTTGAAGTGCGGACATATGTGTGATAACCATGAAGAGCAAAGGGTAGCATCTCGTGCCAATCTTTGTAGGTTACAACCATCTTCTGAACGATTATCTTAATGTTCTTGTTAGTCGCTTCTACCGCTCCGTTCATCTCGGGTCGGTAGGGAGATGAGTTATGGTGTTCGATCTTGAACTCGGCGCATAACTCTTTCATCATCTTATTGTTCAAGTTAGATCCATTATCTGTAATGATCTGGCTAGGAACACCATAACGGCAGATAATATTATTTTTGATAAATCGGACCACTACTTATCGGGTTACATTGGCGTATGACGCTGCTTCGACCCACTTGGTGAAATAATCAATGGCTACAGGATGAACCGATGTCTGTTCGAAGCCTTGGGTTCGATCATGCCAATCATGTCGATTCCCCATGTGGAAAAAGGCCATTGGGAAGAAAGAACTTTGAGATGTGATGGCGGTACATGGATTTTGTCAGAGTATATCTGACACTTGTGACACTTCCTCATGTACTTGTAGCAGTCAGATTCCATGGTCAACCAGTAGTACCCTACTCTTAAAATTTTTCTCATCATTGTGTGTCCGTTGGCATGAGTGCCAAAGGATCCTTCATGAATTTCTTTTATCAGCATGTCTGCTTCTGGTCTGTCGACACATCGGAGCAAGACCATGTCAAAATTTCTCTTATAAAATGTATCGCCGCACAGGAAAAAGCTGCCAGCCAGTCTTCTGAGGGTCTTTCTGTCCTTCCTGGATGCCCCAGGTGGATACTCTTGTTTCTGAAGGAAGCATTTGATATCATGATACCAAGGTTTGTCATCTATGACTGCTTCAATCATAAAGACGTAAGCAGGCCTTTCAAGACGCATTATGTCGATCTTAGGTAGGTTATTCCATTGACCTACACTAATCATGGAAGAAAGAGTGGCTAATGCATCAGCCATATGATTCTCATCACGAGGGATGTGATGAAACTCGATTCTGTTAAAGAAAGGTAACAACCTTCTTGCATAATCTTTGTAATGAATAAGTCCTGATTAGTATGTCCTCCAATCTCCTTTGATCTAGTTGATAACCAAAGCTGAGTCTCTATATACGTCTAAGTTTTTGATCCTTAAGTCGATCGCTTCTTCGAGACCCATGATACAAGCTTCGTATTCGGCCTCGTTGTTTGTACATTTGAATGTAAGTCTGGCAGTGAAAGGAATGTGGGTACCCTGAGGGGTAACAATGATTGCCCCAATTCCATTTCCATAATGATTAATTGCTCCGTCAAAGATAAGTCCCCATTGGGAACCTGGTTCTGGCCCTTCACTGGGTAGCGGTTCATCACAGTCTTTCATTTTTAGATACATGACATCTTCGTATGGGAATTCAAACCCGATTGATTCTTGATCGTCAATCGGTTGATGAGCCAAATGATCGGCTAAAATACTTCCTTTAACGGCTTTCTGAGCGTGGTACTCTATGTCATATTCTGATAACAACATCTGTCAACAGGTAATCCTTCCCGTGAGAGCAGGCTTTTCAAATACATACTTGATTGGATCCATTTCGGAGACCAAACAAGTAGTATGACGAATCATGTACTGGCGAAGACGTTTGGCAGCCCAAGCAAGAGCACAACAAGTTTTTTCGAGCATAGTGTACCGAGTCTCGCAGTCGGTGAACTTCTTGGTCAGATAGTAAATGGCAGACTCTTTCCTTTTGGGTTCGTCTTGTTGGCCAAGTACACATCCCATCGAGTCCTCTAGGACTGTGAGGTAAATTATTAGTGGTCTTCCTTCCACTGGAGGTGATAGAATCGGTGGGTTCAACAGATATTCCTTGATACTGTTGAAGGCGGTTTGACAGTATTCTGTCCAAATGCAGCCTGATCCTTTTTGAGTAATTTGAAAATCGGCGCACATGTCGCGGTCATGAGGAATATGAATCTGGAGATGTAGTTCAAACGTCCCAGGAATCCTCTGACATGTTTTTCAGTTTTTGGAGAAGGTATTTCTTGAATGGCCTTGACCTTGTCAGGATCAACCTCAATTCCTTTCTGGCTGACGATGAACCCTAAGAGTTTCCCTAAACGGACACCGAAGGTGCACTTGTTGGGATTCAAGTGGAGTTTATATTTTCTCAAACGCTTGAATAGTTTTGACAGATGGGTCACATGCTCCTCTTCTGTCTTTGATTTTGCAATCATATCATCGACATATACCTCGATTTCTTTGTGTATCATGTCACGAAAGAGAGTAGTCATGGCCCTTTGATAGGTTGCCTCGACATTCTTCAAACCGAATGGCATTACCTTGTAACAAAAGGTACCCCATTGGGTAATGAACAAAGTTTTCTCCATGTCTTTCGGAGCCATTTTGATCTGGTTATAGCCCGAGAATCCATCCATGAAGGAGAAAACTTTGAACTTTGTTGTACTGTCCACCAGCATGTCAATGTGTGGTAAAGGAAAGTCGTCCTTTGGACTAGCCTTGTTTAGATCCTTGTAGTCGACACACATTCTGACCTTTCCGTCCTTTTTGGGAATGGGTACGATGTTGGCTAACCATTGAGGATATTCAGACGTAGCGAGGAAACCTGCGTCAATCTGTTTCTGTACCTCCTCTTTGATTTTGATGGCCATGTCCGGGTGAGTCCGTCTCAACCTTTGCTTTACTGGCGGACATTTCGATCTTAACAGTAGATGATGTTCCATGATGATGGTATCCAACCCTGGCATGTCCTGGTAGGACCAAACAAACACATCTGGAAATTTTCTGAGAAGCTTCGTTAACTCTCTTTAGCAGTTGGACTGAGCAGTGCCCCAATCTTGATTTCTTTTCTCTCTTTTTCTGAACCCACGTTGATCATTTCCAATGGCTCTTTGTGAGGTTCAATGGACCTTTCCTCTTGTCTGAGTAGTCGGGAGATCTCTTCTGGAATTTCGTCGTCATCTTCTTCTGTAGCCCCAAATACCGGGAACTCAAAGTCGGGAGAAGCCATCGGATCATATGTTTCAACGGGGTTTACAACAAGCAATCTGCATAACGTGATGATTTGTGTTTAGAAGAGATAGAGAGAATGCAAGTGTGTACAGTGTATATTTTATTACTGCTTGTTTTTATTATTTGAATTATTTTTTAGGATTACCATTTTCTGAAAAACGAAAAGAGAAAACAGCAATTAATGCGGAAATTACAGAAAGGCGTTATTTTATTAATGAACAAGTCGATTCTTGAGACTACAGCCCTATAAAACAAAACTCTGTCGCTTTGGGCGAAGCGAAGAGGGAAAATTTACAGAAAGCGAGCCCTATCAAAACATCTGTTTCACCTGGGCAGGGTGAAAGGTTAAAGACGACAATTACTTTGACTTATGAACGATCTTCAGAACATCGACAGCAACCCATTGGCGGTGAACTCCTCGGTGAATCACAAAGTCTGGCACCTTCCTTGATTTGTCTCCAAAAATAACGCTGATTTCTGGTGGAGCAGGATCATTGGAATCTGTCTCCCAGGCAGAGTTGTCGTAGGAGGATTCCTCAGTTATATTTTGCACAGTATTTGTACTCTCAGCTATATCTCCCCATCCAGTTGGCTGGATGTCTTTGAGCCTGATACGAGAGCTTTCAGGAGCGGTGTACTTGACCATATAGTTGAATTTTCCACTCGGTTGTCCTAAGGTGTCCCATACTTCTTTGGAACTTGAGGAGTCATCCTTCTCGATGACGTTAACCTCGGGAAAAGCATAGTTAATAAATTTTAGTCTGGAAAGCGTTGCGAATTCATCGTCATGTTGAGTAGTTTCAGGATAACCTGGGTGTTGATCCCATGACATAGTGGGAACACAAGTATTCTGTTCAATGAGGCTCAACTGATTTTCATTGTTCGGCTGAATTTCTTGCCCCAAGTTTCCTAGGTAAGGTTGCCACATTGGCAGACCATCCATTGGGCCATAGTAGTCGTGATCAAAGTTGTCCTTCATCGGAGTGTCTTCCTCCAATGATTTTGGCGGAGCACGGTATCCTTCTGGATCGTAATCTCCGTAGATCATTTCGATATCTGACCGGGGTATAAATCTCGGGTTCTGTGCCAGAAAGAAAAAGGGCGTAGGCACCTCTTCCTGAGACATATAACCGTCCTCGTTGAGATATGACTTCCATTCCTCATCTGTGTCAGAGAGATCCTCCTCATTGATAGTGTATACTTCTTAAGTCACTGGTTGAAGGAAACCTCCACTGTGGAAGAAGTTCTGAATGGGATGAAGACTTTCATCGCTGGCAGCTGTCTGGGTATAGGTTGCAGAAAAACTAAGACCCATCTTTGTTTTATTGTCAGTAGGAATGACAAGCTGTCCCCATCCTGTTGTATTGGCATTCTCGACCGCTTTAATAGCAACTTTGTACGAGGAAATGGAAGTTCCTCCTTCGGATTGATCGCCACTGTGTAGCGAAAGCGTTTGGAACTGGGTTCCGATTATCCCTTCCGGTTCCACATAAGTGGATGACGATAAATTGCTTACGAGAAAAGCCTGTTCCCCACAGACCGTGATGAGTTGACCGTTCTGGACGAACTTTAGCTTTTGGTGGAGGGTCGAGGTGACCGCCTCAGCCTGATGTATCCAAGGTCTTCCTAATAAACAACTGTATGTTGCCCAGATGTCCATGACCTGGAAAGTGACTTGGAAAGTGTGAGGACCGATAGTTATGGGAAGGTCGACTTCGCCGATAACCATTTTTCTGGATCCGTCAAATGCTTTGACGACGACCTCGTTGGTTCTCATTGGAGGGCCTTTGAATGATAATTGCATCAAAGTGGACTTTGGCATAACATTCAGGGCTGACCCTGTGTCTACCAGTACGCTGGCTAAAGCATCGTCTTGGCAGTTGACTGTAATATTGAGCGCCATGTTATGACGGCGACCCTCTTCAGGTAATTCCTCATCACTAAATCCCAAGTTATTGCAGGAAGTGATGTTAGAGACGATACTATCAAACTGTCTGATTGTTACATCCTGTTCCACAAAGGCTTGCTCCAAGACTTTATGTAGAGCCTCCCTGTGTGCTTCTGAACTGAGTAACAGTGATAATACCGAGATATTTCAAGGAGTTTGTAATAGTTGATCGAAAATGTTATATTCACTCCTTTGGATGAGCTGCAGCATCTCATCATCATTTTTTGAAAGGTCGGGATTACTGGATTGACCGACGGGTGGATCAGGAAGTTCTGTCTGAAGTTCCTTCTCTTTGTTGGATTCTCCAACTCCTCTGTTGAAGATTCGACTGCTCCGTGTTACCCGACTGATGTGTGTAATATTCACGACAGAGGGTAATGGAATCTCCTTTCCATTTTCAACTGTTGTTGCACCGTATCTGTAAGGGATAGCCTTAGTTGATTCATACGGTAGTGGTCCCGGCAGATAAATGACTATGGGAACCTTCTGGTTTTTCTGACCATTGTAAGTAATCTCGATCCGTTCCTGGTTAGGAACTCTTGATTTGTCAAGTAGAGGGATAATGGCAAAAACATCCCTGGCCCTCTGATGATCAGAGATTATGACAACATCCTCGATTTGATCGGCAAGGTAGTTCGGCGTCCAGTTGATTGGTTCGGAACCCGGATATGGGCGGATCTCTCTACGATCTACCTGACCCTGAAGAGCTGCTCTCATAAGGTAGCACCCTTGGTTACTTTCCGAACAGACTCTACAACGTTCATAGTTGTGTGGTGGCACCTGTCCACGCCCGCTTTGAATACAATGTAACCTCACTAGGTTAGTTTCCATAGATCGGACATTCTAACTTTGACGCCGAGTAGGGTTCCTGTTATTGATACTAATTTGTTGAGTGTCTTCATCCATATAGATGGGAAGCCACCAATGATTTAACAAGTGCTGAAGTGTTTCCTGGACAAGGGTACAACCTCGGTTGTTTTCGCAATCTGCTTTACAGCTTTGGTAATCATGTGATACCAGGAATCCGAGGCGGACCTGTTCAGCATGTAACTCTACCAGGTTAGTATTCATTAAGCGAATGTCAAAGATCTGAACCATGTTGATCTGATAGTGATTCCTATCATGGTAGTCTTGGATCCATCCAAGATCCATCTGACACTGGAGGGCCTCTTGTATGAAAGAGCATCCCTGTTTGTTTACCGAGCAAGTCAGATAGGAACTGTAATCGTACCGCAGTAGATTATGATATTGGCTTTGCCTTGAGTGCATTGCCACCAAGTTGACATTCATCGTACGGATGTCGTGGTTTTGAATGACGTTGGAATTTGTATAGATCATGTTAACTCCACAAACTCGATGCTCTTGGATCCATCCGAGATCTAATTGTTCCTGTAGAGCTGATTGCACCACATAACATCCTTGATTACTTTTAGAGCAGACATCACATTGATGATAATTATGAGGTGGCACATGGCCATATCCACTCTGTCTATAATGCATCATGACTAAATTGGTCCTTAACAATAGTACATCGTGAATTTGATAGACATTGTTAGACTCTCCCTCTATCAGGTTGACTGCAGCTTACTCATGTTGAGGCAGCGGGTTCGTGAGAACATTCGGATTCGTATCTTTGAAAGATAAGAGCCCGCTCCTAACAAGGTTTTGCACGTTGGATTTGAAATTGAGACAATTCTCTATGTTATGCCCTGGTCCTCCTTGATGATAAAGGCATGTACGATCCACCTTAAACCAAAAAGGTGGATTTTCCGGTACTGTAAGAGGGGACTTAGTCTGGATGTGCCCCTTGGCTAGTAGTAACGGAAATAGTTCTGCGTACGATAAGGGTATAAGATCAAATCCTTGTGGTCGCGTTGTACGGTTGTTGTTGTATTGAGGACGAGCCTGCTGAAGAGGTTGTTGTGTCCTTTGTTGATTAGGTTGGCTCTGCGCAACCTGAGGTTGATACGTAGGAGCAGACGCGGGGTTGATAGTAGGAGTCACAACTGCTACTGGTTGATAATGTTGCCTTTGCTTTCCGAGAGAGATATTCCCAATATCTTGCTCTTTTGTGTAGGGAGAGCACTACCGTATCATTTTGTACTACTTGATGGTCCAGCGTCTTTTACTAAATGTCCTTCTCGGATGGCTTCCTCAAGACGAACTCCCATACAGACCATTTCGGTGAAATCTTTCGGGGCACTGGCAACCATCCTGTCATAGTAAAATGAGCTTAAGGTCTTTAAGAAGATCTTTGTCATCTCTTTTTCCTCAAGAGGTGGACAAATTTGGGCGGCGATCTCACGCCATCTCTGAGAGTGCTCCTTAAAGGTTTCCTTGTCCTTTTGTGACATTGATCTGAGTTGATCTGTGTCCGGTGCCATGTCCAAATTGCATTTGTATTGCTGGACGAAGGCAATGGCAAGATATCTGAAAGTGCTGATCGTAGCGCTGTTTAAACCCATGTATCATTTTAATGCGGCACCGATTAAACTATCCTAAAAGTAGTGAATCAGTAGGTCCTGATTCTCTGTCTGAGCTGACATTCGCCGAGCGTACATCACCAAGTGACTCTGAGGGCAAGAGTTACCCTTGTATTTTTCAAAATCGGGCACTTGGAACTTGTGCGGGACTTTCACATTGGGGACCAGACAAAGGTCTGCGGCGTCCTTTCCAAATAAATCCTGACCGCGAATGGCTTGCAGCTCCTTCTGCATTTCCAGGAACTGCTCTTGGAATTCATCCATTCTGTCAAACATAGTTTTCTTTCTACCCGAAGGTATTTGTGGAATCTGTCCTTTTGGGACAGTGTGCACCACAGGGGGTGGTACCGTGACTACGGCGGTGAACCTTGACGTTTCCCGAAGTTTATAACCTTCAGGAGTCCTCAGTATGCCTCTGGCATCCTCACTTTCCCGAAGTTTGTAACCGTCAGGCCCAGCGGCTTCTGCTATGATTCCCTGATCTTCAGTGATCGGCGAAACATATCTTTCGGGATATAGTTAACAGGCATGCCCCAAGGACGATCTTTTGGCAATTGATACCTAGGATCATACTTCTCCACTATGGGCGTCGAGGTGATCTCTGAGATCACAGTTTTTTGTAGCTGAGCTTCTGCCATGGCTTGCATGTCGTTACGAAGCTTTCTCATATCATCTCTCAGAGCGTCGATCTCTTCTTTCAACTCTCTGTTCTCTTCCTCAAGATCATCCATCTTTTTCTGACGATTGGCCTGAGTATTGTATGAATGAGACAGTTTGACTCTAGAACTGAGACACAAACGTGAGATTCGTAGGTAAGAAGAATACATGATGGGAGAATGATGAATGCAATGATTATATTAATTGTTTTTTGGTTTAATCAAAATAAACTTCGACAATTAGATTGCAAATATCAAACAGTGGGGAAACCCCATTTTATTGAATTCAAAGGACTGCGAAAACGGAAATAAAGTAGATTACAAGGTGCGGAAACAAAAACCTAAGCTAATGGGTCCTGAGTCCTCTCTGAGGAGAACTCGGATGCTAATTCTGGCACTTTCCTTTTCTTGGACCGGGGCTCTTGGGCCGTTGTCGGGTTGTCATTCCTTTGCCAGGTGAAAGGAGTGAGCAAATTCCTTTGGTCATCTTGATTCTCTATAGCATGCTGCTCCAAAATCTCAATTAGAGCATCCTTATCTTTCAGTAGTTGCTGTATTTTGATACACTCCACATTGAGAATGCGGTACTTGTTCTTCCAAGACCTCCTCTTCCATTGAACTTTGTTGAGAGTAACCTAAAGTTTTTCCGTTTCAGTCATGAAGTACATGACAGATTCCCTCGGTGGAAGAACTCCGTGACGAGGATAAGGCATCTTTAGCTTGAGAGCTCTAGTTTGTACCCAATGGAGATAAGGCTCCACCGAGACACAGTCCGGTTTTCCTAGAGACTCCCATCCTTTCTTATGAACGTTTTTCCAAGCGTGCACTATTTCCATCTTTAGTGCCCTGCCATTTTCTCCTTCCTTGAAGAAAAGACCTTTCAAATGAGCATTACGCGGGACATGCCTCATCGGGTATCCAAATTGACGACGAACCAGAACTGGATAGTAATTGATCCCTCCCTTAGTTCCTATGAGGGGTACGTTGGGGAAGTTTCCACAACGATCAATGATCCTGACTCCCTCATAAATCCTATTGCACCAATCTATGTCAGAGTTGGTAAGAGACATGATTTTCTGCGACCAATGTAAGGCACTCTTGTGATCCCAAAAAGCGGCAGACTTAGGCAAATGGGAGATAAACCATTTGTATAGCAGGGGTACACAACATGTGATCTCCCCACCATTGTACAAATTCCCTAAGTGTACATAATGATACGCGTCTGCGAGCAAAGTCGGTACAGGGTTTCCAATGAGAAAAACCTTAATGGAATTGATATCGACGAAGTTATTAATGTTGGGCAACAGAAATAACCCGTAGGTGAGTAAAACAAAGATGCTTTCAAAAGCAGTCACGTTCCCTATACTAACGAAGTACAGCGCCTTCTTTGTCAGAAACTGGGCTGGCAAACCTTGGATGCCACCCTTAGTGGTCATGTGAGCCCTGACTTCTGACTCGTCTAAATGGATTGCTCTTGCAATGGTCTGATCCTTTGGAATTTCTTCCAGTCCAGAAAAAGGAGCTCGATAAGTGATGTGTAAATCAATCAGATGAGAATACTCCTCCAACGTTGGTGCTAGCTGATAATTTGGGAATGTAAAACAGTGATAAACCGGATCGTAAAACTGAATGAGTGCCTCAAGGATTCCCTCAATCACATAGACCCTTAATAGAGATAGCAGCCCTCCGTACTTGGCTCTGAAAGCCTCTTGGTTTGTGATCATTCTCGCCAAACCTCTAAAATCCTCTAGTTTTGGAACCTTGAAGGTATACTTATGAGTTCTCCTTCTACCGAAATCCATAAGCGCAATCTTTTTCTCTGATATTTGTAATCATTGTCTTAGTTTAATTTGAAAAAGACAGACTAGAAGAGAAGATTTTCTTTGTTTTAATGTTTTTAAATGAATGCATGAATGCAACACACAAAAACATAGAAAAAACATGGGGTCAAAGGGTCGGTGTCATGGAGTCAAGGCTCTACCCATCCCAAAGGTTTATACTAGTGATTTTTGTACCTGTCTCTCATCATCATCAATTCTTGTCAAGAAAACACCAGCGGGCCGGGAACCATGCTAGGTGGTGTTTTTCGAAGAATCCTCAGAAGAGGGTGGTATCGCGTGATAACTATTTCCGATAGCTTCCGCACCACTAAAAGGGGTTTTTCCTAGGTGTATACTCAATCTTTCCACATGCGGCATCACACGCATTCCCATTAGCAGAAAAATAAACACATATATCAATTAGGAAAAGCAGTATATATATTTGTCCTAATGTCCTAGACTTTTAAGAGCTATGAGTCCTATGTTCCTGACAGAAAATGGCTCCCCGGCGGAGTCGTCACTCTGTGGTTCCTTCCCAATTTAAAGGTTTTGACCTAAGATCCTAGTGAAGGTCGATTCTAGCGATGATGACATCCCCCCAATGGAACCTTCATGAAGATAATCTGTCCAAGGTTTTCATCTTAAATAACCCAAGAAAGAAAGAAGAAAGGGCCCCACGGTGGGCGCCACTTTTTTGTAGCGAGCGATTTGGGACGCGGTTCTTAGGCGCTGTCGCTCTTTTGGGGTTTACTACAGGTCGATTCATTTTTTATCCTATTGAAGCTGATGAAGGAAGGGAAATAGATGTCTCCAACTAACCCTACTTGCATACTGAGTTTAAACAGCGGTCAGTTAGGTTACGGATGCTATATGGTAATGGGGCCTCTTCTTTTTTCTTACTTTGTTTAAGGCTGATATGACAGGACTATGCTATGGGTAGGATGTTAGGACTGATGCTTTTCGATTGATGTATGAAGGTATGGGATTTTGGGTTTTTTGATTAGTGTGCTCGCTAAGATTTTTCTTTCAATCTTATGCCTACGTATTCCCGTTTTCCAAAATAGGGAAATCAGAGCGGTCGTAGTTCCTCCAATTCTATGGGAGAAAATGGTGTTTTGGTGTCTTGTTCAAAGCCCAAGATGGGAAGCTAAAGGTGGTTTATATCTTGTTCAAAGCCCAAGATGTGAAGCTAAAGGTGGTTTGTATCTTGTTCAAAGCCCAAGATTTGAAGCTAAAGGTAGTTGACTTTAGAGAGAATTTGTCATCTCTGAAGAGGGGTCTGTTTGTCACAACTGTTTATAAAGGAGAATTACTTTAACTGGGATATGTGAATCTGGCAATGCCATAATTTCCTTTATAGGGGAGTTCCAACCTGAAGGAGAAGACTTTAACTCAGTGTAGAGCAATGTTATCTTTCCTTAGGAATTTCTCATGCTAAAAGAGGGACAGTGGCATGGATGTAAATAATCCAGAGGCTTGCCGCTTACAGCAATTAGATGAAGGGAAAGGAGTTGTTGATGTTTGTGTACTATGAAAGAGGCACAACTTTGATGCTAAAAGGTTGATTGGATCAACCGGGGTTTCCTTATACAAAGCCTAAGAGGAGGCTATTGGCCCAACAAGAGGGTGTTTTTATGTGTCTCGTACGAAGCCCGAGAGAGAGGCTAAAAGGGTTTGACTCAACAAGAGAGTCTTTTCGTGTGTCTTATACGAAGCTCAAGACGAACGCTAAAAGTTGTTTGACTCAACAAGAGAGTCTTTTTGTATCTCATACAAATCCCGAGATGGAGGCTAAAAGATGTTCGACTCAACAAGAGAGTCTTTTGTATCTCGTACAAAGCCCGAGATGGAGGCTAAAAGTGTTTGACTCAACAAGAGAGTCTTTTTGTATCTCGTACAGAGCCCGAGATAGAGGCTGAAAGATGTTTGACTCAATAAGAGAGTCTTTTTGTATCTCGTACAAAGCCCGGGATAGAGGCTGAAAGATGTTTGACTCAATAAGAGAGTCTGAAAAGGTTAACTCCATTGCGGAGAATCATTGTACAAAGCCCAAGAGGAGGCTAGGGTCCATTTCAGTTGAGTGACAGGTCCAGTATGTTGGTTCAAAGAGAAAATCAGTTCTTATATGAGTAATGTTGTACTCAGGGATTTGATTCGAGGATCAGGGTTATTTCCTGTTCTTTAAGGAAATGGGAAGTCCAAAGGGCATTTAGATTGTCCGAGTCTGCGGGTTTTATCTTTTGTACTATGCTTAAGAAACAGTAGTAGCAGGATCTAGACTCTTTGAAAGACTGTTATATTAAGATGACTAATTTTTGTTCCTTTACCTCTAGGAGGTCGTCGGGACAATTTGTACGAAGCCCAAGAGGAGGCTGGAAACTTTTAAGAAGCCGAGGGACAATTTGTACGAAGCCCAAGAGGAGGCTATCATTCCCGGAGGAAGAATCATTATATGAAGCCTAAGAGGAGGCTGTGAATACTTCTAAGAAGCCGACGGGTCCTTGTACAATGCCCAAGAGGAGGCGGGGATGCTTTTAGGAAGCCTTTGGGTCCTTGCACTAATCCCAAGAGGAGGCTAATGAACAGTTCCATAAGGGGTTTCACATGGAACAATGGCCTTCTGTATATGAACTGTTCAAAGGGGAAGATTCTTAGATCTAGTTATCTAACGTTGATGTGAGGTTCTGTCTAGTTCTAGACGTATTTTCCGGGGAAGCTCTAAATATCTATACTATTATTACACAGTTGATATGAGTTTATGAAAGAAGACTTACAACGAAACAGCCCCACAGTACAGTTATATACATATTAAAGCGGTAAATGAAAGCGGGTAAACACTTACTCGGTTGTAGAGCTTCCATGTTGTTTGGTTAGTTTGTTCAACAAAGAAAGCTTTGATAACAATATTATAATCAAAATCAAAGGAGAAAGTGCTTTGAAAAGAAATATCGGGGCTTACAGCTCAAGGAGAGGCCCGAGTTTTATCAGTGATCGCACCGTTGTTTTGTACAGAGGAACTTATACAAATGACCGAGGCCCAAGAAAGGTTTTCTGTACAAGGGGATGGGTCTTACACTCTCTCAAGAGGCCCAAAGAGTTAAAGAAAAGAATGGGGCTTAAAACACGAGGGTAGGCTCAGATGATTTTTGTTTGAAATGGCGATCGCGCCGAGATTTTGAAAACGCAGTGGGTCTTATATAATGACTGAGGCCCAAAAAGTTTGGTTTTCAAAGGGGTTGGGTCTTACACTCTAATAGAGCCCCAAACTATTTTGAATGGGTCTTATAGCTCGAGGAGAGGCCCAAGGTTTCTTTTTAAACGGGCGACGATCGCGCCGAACTTTTGAAATACAACGGGACTTATATAATAAGTGAGGCCCAAAATAGGTTTGTATTTATAAAGGATTAGGTCTTACACTCTAATAGAGGCCCATGAGTGTTTGAAAATGATTTGTGAGGGTGAAAATCAAAGAAACCCTAATTTGTTTTTCTTTAAAAGTAAATATTTAAAGAAAATCAATGAAAAATACCAAATGAATTTGAATAAACCACTTGTGATTTTTGTTTAAGGTTTGAAAAATGAGGTTTTAATCACAAGAGATATTAAAACTCATTTGATTTTGATTTTCGAAGTAAATATTCACTTTTAAAATGTTTAAAAATAATTAAAAATGAATTTATTCACAAAAATACTAATTATATTAAATAAATAATATAAGTTTAATTTTTTTGTGGAATAAAATATTTCAACATTTTTATGATTTTTTTGCAAAAAGAACCAATCCAAAATAATTAAAATTGAAAGAGTTAATAATTTTCTTATTAATTAATAAAACATGAAAATATTGAAAAAAAATGGCAAAATGTGAAAAAACACAAAATGGCATGGGTGGGGTTTAAACCCACGACCTCAACGTTATAGGGCGCGCGCCTTACCACTGGGGTGGTGATACATCCATTGTTTCAAGTGAAACCACAAATATACAAGTCATGCCTTAGTTTTAGGCTTGGCCCAAGGCAAGGCAAGGCAAGTTTTGGTTCAGAAACGTGAAGGTCATAACTTTCTCATTTCTCCATGTTTGGGGACAAAATTTATATGCATCTGGCCTAGAATTTCACAAGGAATCCAATGGTGGCGGTATTTTTTTCAGATCACACTCCCTCCTCAAAATCCGATAGTGGTTTTGAAAAAGCCTATAATTGCATTTTCTATGCTACACTTTGGTTCAAAGACAACATATATAACATGTATGAGGTGTGCATGATCAGGGGACTTCAAAGCAATGCATATTTTGGAAAGTTCAAGTCATGAGGCTTACCTCTTTTTGAGATTTTTGGAGTTTTTGTGCAATCTGTCAAGCCTCTTGTTCCAGAAATGATTTGATGCTTTGGACACACTCAAATGATCCCTTAGAAGCTTTTAGGATGAGTGGAATCAGCTGGTACCTGCAAAAACACAAACTGGCCCTTTCTTGCAAAAGGGGTTAAAAGTGACCAAAATAACAACTCTCTCAAATGGTGTTCCAGATGGGGGGAACCATTTGGGACAGTTCAAGGATGATATTTGGAGTGTGTTTGAGGTTTTATCTGGTTTGAAAAGTGACTAATTCAAGACATGGCTTGAAAAATG
The DNA here is from genome assembly GCA_022829125.1 of Lathyrus tuberosus. Classification (NCBI taxonomy): domain Eukaryota; kingdom Viridiplantae; phylum Streptophyta; class Magnoliopsida; order Fabales; family Fabaceae; genus Lathyrus; species Lathyrus tuberosus. The sequence continues at coordinate 5,961,638 of JALAZF010000036.1, read as the reverse complement.
CACAAAAGGCCTATTTTGAGGTTTTGAGATGTGACTTTGTGATTTTGGTGTTACAGGTCACTTGTGAGAGTTTGGATCACCTACATATGATGTTTATGAGGTGTATGTGTGATTGGTTTGATTGGAATTGCTCTCAAACTCAAAAACTCAGAGTTACCTTGCTAAAGAAGGCATTTTGGCCTAAAGAAAGGGATTTTGAGGAAAGCAACTGTTTGATGGCTTTGGTGTACTCAAATTGAGCACAAATGGGCTCTATTTATAGTAGAACAAGTTTGTTTTGGGATCAATAGTGAATGGCAACTGCAGCAGAGGTTTGGCCAATGTTGAGCAATAGAAATCCAAGTCTCCTCTAGCCATTGACTAGAGGTTAGAGTACAGAGCTTTGGTTCCCTAGTTGTTGGAGGAATCTTGACTGAATTCAGTTAGAGGAAGCTCAGTCCATGCCACCTCTAAGCATCTATTAAATGCTCCAATCCAAAATTGGAGTCTTGTCCCTATTTTAGGCAATTCTAGGTATGGCATGCTACCTCTTGTTCCAAGGACTTTGGAGGCATGGCTTAGTGATTGTCCCCTTTAGATTTGATCCTCAGATGTGTCCAAAGTGATGACAAGGCTTGGAATTATCTGATTTTGCCAAATCGAGCAAAAATGCAAAATTCTGCCTAGCCTTGGCAGTTTTCAGCAAGGCATGTTGCCAATGTCATATCTCATGGCTCAAGTTGAATTTGCTGATGTTCTTGGCCATTTTAGAAAGCCCTCATATGATACAACAACTGTCTGATCATATTTGGTTTTGATACTTTTTGGATCCAAGTGAAAAATGTCCCTACATTTGGAAAAAAGTAAGGCAGATTCTGACTTAGTGAAAATTTCACTAAGTGTTGGAAAAAAGTGACATTTTGTCATTTTGATCACTCCATAACTCAAAATACATGAGGAATTTGGAGGGGGGTGTCAGTTTTTAGCTTTTGCAGAGGGCCATGAGATCTACAAATCAAGCTTTGGATGGGGAAAAATGGCTTTGTGGTTTAAGAGTTATGATCCTCTAAAGTTGGTACCCTTGCCACTTTGTTAATAACTTAGAAATTTTTTTAAGTTTGCATGGTTAACCCTTTTACAAGTTATCCCACTTTCTTTGATTTTTCTTGATGAATGATGATTCAAATCATACATTAACATCATTTTAGGGTTAAAAATCCAATTTTGTGAAAAATCTCAAAAAGTCAAAGTTGACTTTTGTGCACAGTTGACTTTTTATCAGATGAATTCCAAACTGTGCGATCCTCTATGAAATCAAGTCCTTGACCTAAATAAAACTTGAGGGAGCAGCTTTGTGCCTAATCCTTGAAGTGGGAGTCCTCTTGATCCTTTGTGGATGTTTGAGAGTTAAGACAATTTGAAGATCATGTCATTCCTTGATTGATCCTTTGTCTAAGAGCTTTAAGAGGGCCTGAAACCCTTATTTTGATTGTAGTGAATGCTCAACAATTTCTTGAGGAGCTTGATGAGGCATAAAGGTACATCCATATTGTGATGATGATTTGCACAATAATGGGAATCTTGGTGGTTAAAATTTGGGGTATGACAAGGAGCACAACAGATAATAGTTCCCTTCTTCTTTTCATTCCTCAAATGAATAGAATGATAGGTATCAACAAGGAGTATCGGAATAGGGTTCTTGGACAAGAAGATACTGATGGCACCTTGATCTATGAAATCCTCCATGTTTGGAAACAAGAGAATCCTATATATCAGCAAAGCAAGAACGACGTTAAAAGCCTTCCAGTTTCCGTCCTTAGCAAGAGAAGTGGCCTTGTCAACCAAGAAATTCGAGGCGAACCCTCGAATGCCCTTCCCTTTGGTCTTGAGATTATCTTCCACATCCTTCTTACTAATGCAGAGAGCATCAGCAATAAGGGGAAACTTCGGACAACCACTAGTGTAGACAAAAGGAACCTGTTTCTTGATCTCAACCCCTAGAATATAAGAATACTCCTCGAGTGTAGGCGCTAACTGATAGTCCTGAAATGTGAAGCACCTAAGTGGCGGGTCATAGAAATGAACCAGAGTATGAATAGCAGTGATGTTGACATCAGTGTTGAGGATGGACAATAGATTACCATAAGTATACTTGAAAATACATCTATTATCTTCAACCACACGGGATGCAAGTCCTCTCAAAGCACTCAGCTTAGGCTCCACAAACTTGTAGCTAAAGATGCCTCGACAAGCAGTACTCATCTCTATGATAATGCCAACAAAGAATAAATCTTCGAATAACCTGGAAATGCACATGCAAAAATTAATTTGCATGATGAAATGATGTGCAACACAAGCAACAAGAAGCCAGCACTGTCTGAATAAACAAATCTGTACAATCCTAATATCTGCATATAATTTTGTGTCGGTGTAACATAATTTGATGTGTCAGTGCAAAATCTAATGTGTGTAAGAGAACAAGAGTATGAAGTGGCTTGGTTTCCTGCAAAAAACCCATCCCCCTCACAGGTGTGATCTAGACACAACAAGGTGGTCCCTAGAAAGGTCGCCCTAACCATATGACTCAGAATGAAAACAACCCGCCGTAGTGAATTCTCACAAGACGGAAGTATTCTCAAGCGAATCACGATCTGGGATGTGGCTCTCTTGGTAACCCAACGCGCGAAACGCAGGCCTCACGACTATCCACGTTCTAGCCTATGTGTATGCTAAGCCCGATGTTAGGACTTTTCTCTCCAATAATATCTACCCATCCCAACAGCATCAGAATATATAGCAGATATCTAGAATATACAGCATATGAATATTCAAAGCAGTAAAGAAATGTAGTAAATAAACATAAAGCAAGTAAAGTGTAAAGATAAAGCGAGTAAAGCGCACAAGATAAACACCCAAGCAAGCAAGAAAGCAAACAAAACTAGGCGAGACCCCAACTTGCAAGCGCAAGGACTCCCCAGCAGAGTCGCCAGCTAAAGATGGTTGGTTTATACCTGAGTGAATTACACACTCAAAGATACAACAGAGTCGCCACCGAACTTTATTTAGTCCCAAAGGACAGGGAAAATATCGATAAAACCCAAGGGGAAGAGAAACAGGAACGGGGGTCGGTTATGCGAAAGGAAGGTACTAGCACCTAACGCATCTGTCATACTCGACGGGAACCATTTCGCTTGCTTATAGGCTTGGATGGGTTATCTATCTAAAAGATTCTAGCTAAAAGAAGAGGAGAGAGAGGGAGAGGAAGAAAGAGAGAAAGAAAGTGCTCGCGGAGGATTAGGGCCCTCGTGCCTACGTACCCTCATAGCGCAATGAGGAAATCAGAGCGTCATAGTTCATGGAACCAGGGAAAAAGAGAGGAATGGAAGAAGGTGGAAGGGTGCTCGCCAAGATCATCACGATCTCGTGCCTACGTATCATACATTCGAAAGAGTGGGGTAGAAATCAGGAATATAAAGGAGTAAAAGAATAGGAAAGACTCCACTGGGGAGGTAAGAGAACAAAGAAATGTGCTGGGGACCAGAGGGTAATGACCCTACTGGGGATCAAAGGAAAAGGTTCGGTATGTTAACTGACTGGTAGTGGTTAATCGAAAAGAAAGAGATTAAGACTCTGGTGAGGAAAAGAAGTTGGTGTCAACAGACAGGCTGTGATGAACCAAAAGGAGAGAGTACTGAACTAAGAGAAGGTGTTTGATTCTAAGGGGACCTCGATATATTAACTGATAAAACAGTGGTTAACCGAAGAAAGAAAGGGTTGCGACTCTGTGGGGATAGAGGAGCATTGGTTTTAACAGGTGAACTGTGATCAACCAAAAGAACGGGTGTGGGACCAAGCGAAGGTGGTGACCCAAAGGATGTTGGTAACGACTGATTAAAAAGCACTTGACCAACGAAATGGGTATTGGAACCAAGAGAAGGTTACTAACCGTGGAAGACTCGGTGTTAACAGGAAGACTGTGATTAACCGAAAAGAAAATAAGTGATTAACTAAGAGAAGGTGATTAACTCGAAAGGGGTTCAGTGTTTTAACAGACAGGCTGTGGTTAACTGAAAAAAACATGGGTGATTAACCAAGAGTAGGTGATTAACCCAAGAGGAACTGAGTGTATTAACAGATAGACTGTGGTTAACTGAGGGGGAGTGCAACTTGGCATTTTAACTGACAGACAGTGATTAGCAAAACAAAGGGAGAAGAACCAAAAGAAGGTTGCGAACTCCTAGGGATTCGATTTTAACAGAAAGACTGTGATTAACCTAAGAAAAGGGATTTGAGACTCTTCAGGGGAATCAAAAGGCAATGATTGGCCACAAGAAAAGGAGTAGGGTATTGAAACAAAGAGAGTTTGCTAACCCAAAGACAATGATCTTAACCAAGAATGTGGTGATTGATCAAAGGAGAGATTGAAAGGCAAAAGTGATCAAGGATCGACTCGACTGGGGAAGAAGATACACTACCGCCTGGAGATAGAGGTGACTAAGCCAGGCACAGGGTCATTCGTCCCCTGCCTGAAGTAGTCAGAATGAGAGTAGGAATTCTCCAATTTCATTACTTCTTTATCACATAGGGTGTAGTGCAGAAATTGAAACAGACAGCGTAACAACTCCAAGTTGTACAGTACTCCCGTGTCGCGCGAAACTCTGACTCAGCCCGGGACCAAGAGAAAGCAACTTCTAAAGGAAGCCTAAAGAGAAGCGCCAAGGGAGAGATCAATAATCGAAACGAAGTTTTGATTAATCAATCACAAGGGAGGAAAATGCCAACAACATTCCAAAATAAATTGAAAAAATTATTAAAGAAAAAGGTGTATTATTGATTATACAAGATTAAGCTTATCCATGAAGAATAAACTTAATGCCAACATGAATGAAAGTGCAAAATAGTACCAAATTACATTTAGTATGCATCACAAATCATGTATCATGTGATCAAAGAAAGTGCAAGAATGAGCATGCATCACACAATTCCAAGAATGTGAACAAATCAAATAATCAAAATCGTGCATCGAAAGTTCATGAATATGCTTCAAACAGAAGTTAAATGACCTTTAAAACATCCATAAAAATCAAGCATATCAATCCATGGAAGCTAGAGGAAGAAAACACGGCAAACACACTTGAAAAGGCATGAAAATGGCCTTCTGGTTCAGTGTTAATCGATTAACACTTTTGCACTGCAAAGTGTTAATCGATTAACACTTGAAAAACAACAAAATTACATTGGTTAATCGACTAACACTTTTGCACTGCAAAGTGTTAATCAATTAATGTGACACCCCCAATCTATCCCCCCAAGCTATTAAAGCGGTAAAAGAAAATTCAAATTAAAATTTCATCAGAGTATATTTAAATTATCAAAGCATAGACAGGGAGCATCACATCAATTTGAAACAAAACATACAACACCTACACATAAAGATATGCAACAGTGGGGTAGCAATCAACAGAGGAACTCAGTTCCTTACACCCACTTTTCAGAAATTAGAATAAAAGCGGAAAATCTAAAATCTGAATAACATGTATACATATATCATATAAAAAGTCTGTCTGTATCTCATACATCCATTCATATATGTACAATTCCAAAAGATATCATCACATATACAAAATAATCACAATGGCCACCCTAGCTACCCGGTGTCACATATCAGAGCCGACCGACAAAAGAATGAAGACGCAAAGCTTCACAAAAAGAATACCTCCAGCAACTCTAATCTGCAATGCCTCATAGAGCATTATAAAACAGTAGAAGGGTGAGAAAAACAACCATAATATAATTGCATAAAATTATATATTGACATAGAAATGCACAAGTAAACATATTCTCACCACCAATGCACCACCACCCATCAAAAATATACCATACACTCACAATCAGTTCAATTATACATATTCCATCTCATCGCACACAATCACAATTCCATGCACAATTTAATCATGATTTATGCAAATGCACAGAGACCGACACAACGACTCTATGCACATGCTATGCGGTACCGACTCCAAATGTTTCTCATCACCAGTTCACTCAGGAACTATTAGAACCATCGCTCATTACATCATTGTAACTCCCCGTCGGGCATACGATGTCCCCCATCACTCACACCCCACATGGGCACACAATGTTTATGGATCGCTCACACCCCGCATGGGCACACGACCCGATCGCTCACACCCCACATGGGCACACGATCGTCTATAACCATCACTCACACCTCTTATTTTTAAGGCACACAATCCATCAGATTGCTCACACCTCTTATTTTTAAGGCACACGATCCATCAGATCGCTCACACCTCTTATTTTTAAGGCACACGACGTTATAGCAGATTCCCTCTGGAATCAATCCGTCTCTCAGGACGTCACAACAATGCATTTCATGATGTTTGGCATACAATGACTCATGACATTCAAAATACCCACATATATGCAACCACAATCTTGCATATATTATCAAAAATTCAAACATATCATTTACTTTTATCACACAGCAGCACATGGCATAATACGCATCAGTTACACACCATTAAAACGACAAAAGTCGACAAATGACACTATTCACATTTCCCGACATAATTTAATCGGCCAACAATTCTCAAAACCATCATCATAATAAAGTACATTTTATAAGCTTTCTAACGCATCAAACCACGCCTCAAACTGAACCACAGATCAAAAGTTATGAATTTTCAAAAGCTAAGAATTTATTGAGAAACAGCCAAATTCGCCTGGCAACTTGAGAATTCGCCTGGCGAATTCCATTTGCCAGTACTTCGCCTGGCGAGCCAGTGGCAAGTCTCCAGTTTAGAAAAACCCCAAGAGTTACAGAAGCTACCCCCTTCCTGAAATTTCGATTTCGCCTGGCGACTTACGATTTCGCCTGGCGAATCTGCCTTCGCCAGCACTTCGCCTGGCGAGCTAGCGGCAAGACTCAATTCGCTTGGCAAATCCCAAATTCGCCTGGCGAATCACACCAGAACCAGAAAAATGCTGTTACGGGTTACACGATCCAAAACCCCCCAAAAACCTCATTTTCCATTCCAAATCAATTCCAACACCTAAGCAATTATCAGCAATGACTCATAAACACATGGTAATCATACAACGCAAATATATCGATTTCCGACCGTAAAAACATCGATTCCTAATCATTTTATCATTTTCGACCTAAAACTCAAAAGCCATGGAAAGACAAGAAACATCCAAGCAAACACATACATAATCATACACAATCATACAATAATTGAGTTTCGCATCCTTACCCGATTAAATAGCGCGTAGAAAAATCGGTTGATTGATTTCTTCTTTCTCAAGTTTTTCTCTCTTTTCTTCTTTTCTCTTCTCTTCTCTTCTTACTATTTTTCTCTCTTTCTATTATATTCTAACTTAACAAAATAAATCAAAATACCCAAAATACCCCTACACTCAAATATCTCGCAAATGCTGCCAAACTGCGATAAAATATATTCACGATGAAAAATAACATATTTTCACATAAAAGTCGAAAATAAAATAAAATAATAATAAAATAATCAAACAACTCAATTAAATAAAAATTGACAAAAACTGGGGCGTTACAACTCTCCCCCACTTAGAAATTTTCGTCCTCGAAAATATTACCTGAGATGAACAACTCTGGATACGACTCCCGCATCTGACTCTCCAACTCCCACGTCAAATTTCCCTCAGCAGTGCCTCCCCACACTACTTTCACAAGTGCAATATCCTTGCCCCTCAACTGCTTCACCTCGCGATCCAAAATCCTAACCGGTAAAGCCTCAACCGTAAGGTTCTCCCTTACGTCAACCTCGTCCATTAGAATCACATGTGACAGATTCGGAACATACTTTCGAAGCTGTGAAACATGGAACACATCATGCAAATTTGACAGATTCGGTGGCAATGCCACAGCACCAACTCTCGCAGATATCTGGTAAGGACCAATAAATCGAGAAGTAAGCTTCTTAGATTTCAATGGACGACCAACCCCCGTTACCGGTGTAACTTTCAGAAATACATGATCACCCTCTTGAAACTCAAGATCTTTCCGTCTCCGATCATGATAACTCTTTTGTCTACTCTGAGAAGCCTTCATTTTCTCACGAATAAACTTCACTTTTTCTGTTGTCTGTTGCGCCAACTCTGGTCCAACCACTGAACTCTCACTAGATTCGTGCCAACACAATGGTGTTCGACATCTCTGTCCATATAAAGCCTCAAAAGGTGCCATTCCAATACTAGAATGAAAACTGTTATTATACGTGAATTCAACCAACGCAAGATAACTATCCTACGCACCACCTTGTTCAAGCACACAAGCCCTCAACAAGTCCTCCAACGACTAAATGGTTCTTTCGGTCTGACCATCCGTCTGCGGATGATAAGCCGAACTCAACCTCAATCTAGAACCCAAAGCCTTCTATAAACTTTCCCAAAATCTCGATGTAAACCTTGGATCTCGATCAGAAATAATACTCAATGAAACCCCATGCAACTTCACAACCACACTGATATAAATCTCAGCTAACCTCTCCAAAGAAAAACTGATGTCAATCGGAATGAAATGCGCCGATTTAGTCAGCCTATCCACAATCACCCAAATAGCATTATGTCCCCGCTGAGTATTTGGCAACCCTGTCTCAAAATCCATAGAAATGCTATCCCATTTCCACTCAGGAATATCCAACGGTTGCAACAAACCACTAGGCCTCAGATGTTCCACCTTCGATTTCTAACAAGTCAAACATGCATATACAAACTGAGCCACATCTTTTTTCAAACCAGACCACCAGAAAATCTTCTTCAAATCTTGGTACATCTTATTAGCTCCCGGATGTATACTCAAATTACTCCGGTGTCCTTCCTCCAAAATCATTCTTTTCAACTCCGCATCATCAGGAATGCAAATTCTACCTCGGAACCTCAAAACACCATTAACATCCACTTTAAAGTCCTCATTCACACTTTTCTCTCCCACCGTCATCAAGTCCACAAATTTCACATCCAACTTTTGTTTCTCACTAACCGTCAATAAAAATTCATTAGTAACCTTCAACATTCCAAGCCTCACACTAACCGACGTCACTTCACATACCAAACTCAAATCTCTAAACGATTCCAAAAGTTCCCACTCTTTCATCATTAACGCGGACATATGCAAAGATTTACGGCTCAAAGCATCGGCTACCACATTAGCTTTACTAGGATGGTAATTTAAGCCAAAGTCGTAGTCTTTCAAGAATTCCAACCATCTACGTTGCCTCATGTTCAACTCTTTCTGATCAAACAAGTATTTCAAACTTTTATGATCACTAAAGACTTCGAACCTTGCACCATAGAGATAATGCCTCCAAATCTTCAACACAAAAACCACAGCCGCTAACTCCAGATCATGAGTAGGATAATTTTTCTCATGAACCCTTAATTGCCTTGAAGCATAAGCCACAACCTTACCTTCCTACATCAGCACACCACCCAAACCAATTAAAGACGCATCACAATACACCACAAATGGTTCATTAGGATTCGGTAAAATCAAAATCGAAGCTGTCGTCAATCTTCTCTTCAGCTCACTAAAACTCTGTTCACACTGAATATCCCAAATGAACGCTTTGCCCTTACAAGTCAACTGGGTCAAAGGAAGAGCTAACTTAGAAAAACCTTCAATAAACCTCCGGTAATAACCAGCCAAACCCAAAAAGCTTCAAATTTCAGTAACAGATCTCGGAGCCTCCCATTGTAGAACTGCTTCTACTTTAGATGGATCCACAGAAATACCGTTACCTGAAATTACGTGTCCAAGAAAACTCACTTCCGACAACCAGAATTCACACTTGGACAATTTGGCAAAAAGCTTCCTTTCCTTCAAAACCTGTAAAACAATACGCAAATGCTCTGCATGTTCCTCACGAGACTTAGAATAGATTAAAATGTCATCAATAAATACCACCACAAAACGATCCAAATGCTCGTGGAAAATACGATTCATGTATTCCATAAACACACCTGGCGCATTAGAAACCCCGAACGGCATCACAGAATATTCATAATGACCGTATCGTGTCCTAAAAGCCGTCTTCTGAATATCTTCCTCTTTCACCCTTATCTGATGATATCTCGATCTCAAATTAATCTTACTAAACACACAAGCACCAACCAACTGATCCATCAAATCATCAATCCTTGGAAGAGGATACTTATTCTTAATCGTCACCTTATTCAACTGGCGATAATCGATACATAATCGCATACTTCCATCTTTCTTTTTCACCAACAAAACTGGTGCACCCCAAGGAGAAACACTTGGCCTCACAAACCTCTTCTCCAACAATTCATTCAACTGCTTTTTCAATTTAACCAACTCAGATGCCGACATTCTATAAGGTGCCATAGAAACAGGTCTAGTACCAGGAACTAGATCTATAGAAAATTCCACCTCTCTCTCTGGCGGTACATCTGAAATATCCTTAGGAAACACCTCTGGAAAATCACACACAACAGGAAACACATCAAGTGAAACTTGACTATCCACAGTCAAAGATGCAAACAATCCAAACAACTGAGCTTCATCCGCCAAAAGTTTCTTCAACTCTTTGGTAGATAAGAAACTCGAGTCTTCGTCTTCCTCAAGAGAAGGAAACCTTACTAACTTATGATAACAATCAATGTGAACCCGATTGAATTGCAACCAATTCATTCCCAAAACCACATCTAAACCCTCCAACGGTAAACACACCAAATCCATCTCAAAGTCTTTACCATAAATGGTCAAAGGACAACTTAGACAAACCAAAGAAGTAGTTACTGACCCCATTGCTGGAGTATCAATAACCATCTCAACACCCATCAAAGACAACACAAGATTCAAACGCTTCGCGCACTCAGACGAAATAAACGAATGAGTCGCTCCAGTATCAATAATATCAATTAAAGGCGTATTATTAATAAAGCAAGTACCTCTGATTAGACGGTCTGCACTTGAAGTCTGAGTCCCCGCCAATGAAAACACTTTCCCACTAGCTAGAGATTTCTTCGGTTTCAAACACTTTGCACTAATATGTCCCACTTCACCACAATTAAAACACTTCAACACATTCTTCCTTTTACAATCGGCTAAGACATGTCCGACACCCCCATAATTAGAACACTTTCTCATATCTTTCCTGCATTCAGACTGATGATGACCCAATTTGCCATAATTATAACATCTCAAAGAATTAGGCATACCTCTTCCACCTGACCTTCGATCAAAAGTACCCCTTTGTTTACCCTTATCAGCTGGTGTTACATACGGACCACCACGAAACTGTTGCTTCCCTTTCCTGTCACTTACACTTTTATAGTGAGCAGAACGAGCTTTACTATCTTCATCATAAATCCTACAGCATTCCACCAAGTCAGCAAACCTCCTTATCCTTTGATAACTGATAGCCTGCTTAATCTCAGGACGCAATCCACTTTCATACTTCACACACTTAGAAAATTCTGCAGTCGCTTCCGCATAATGAGGATAAAACTGCACAAGTTCCACAAACTTAGCAGTATAGTCAATAATAGACATATTACCTTGTTTTAATTCCAAAAACTCTATCTCTTTCTTTCCTCGGACATCCTCGGGAAAATACTTCCTTAGAAACTCTCGGCTAAACACTTCCCAAGTGATCTCTTCTTCCTCCGCAGCTTCCAACACCTGACGAGTACTAACCCACTAGTCATCAGCCTCTTCATGTAACACGTGAGTACCCAGTCTCAACTTATGATCATCTTCACAATCCATAACTCGAAAAATATTTTCAATCTCTTTCAACCAAATATGTGCACCATCCGGATCATGTTTCCCTTTGAAGATCGGCGGCTTGTTCTTTCTAAACTCATCATTTCCAGCAGCATTAGGTGCACCCTGCACAGCTCGGGCCATAACTTACATCGCAACAGCTAAAGCAGCATCATTTCTACCAGCCATATTCTGTTCATCCAAATACAGAAACTATGGTTAAACAAACAACTCACCAGAACACAACTGCCGCACAACAACAACTCGCCCAACACGACAGACCCTAATTGACACAACAGACACAAACTGACACAGACTGGCTCTGATACCACTTAATGTGACACCCCCAATCTATCCCCCCAAGCTATTAAAGCGGTAAAAGAAAATTCAAATTAAAATTTCATCAGAGTATATTTAAATTATCAAAGCATAGACAGGGAGCATCACATCAATTTGAAACAAAACATACAACACCTGCTCATAAAGATATGCAACAGTGGGGTAGCAATCAACAGAGGAACTCAGTTCCTTACACCCACTTTTCAGAAATTAGAATAAAAGCGGAAAATCTAAAATCTGAATAACATGTATACATATATCATATAAAAAGTCTATTTGTATCTCATACATCCATTCATATATGTACAATTCCAAAAGATATCATCACATATACAAAATAATCACAACGGCCACCCTAGCTACCCGGTGTCACATATCAGAGCCGACTGACAAAAGAATGAAGATGCAAAGCTTCACAAAAAGAATACCTCCAGCAACTCTAATCTGCAATGCCTCATAGAGCATTATAAAACACAGAAGGGTGAGAAAAACAACCATAATATAATTGCATAAAATTATATATTGACATAGAAATGCACAAGTAAACATATTCTCACCACCAATGCACCACCACCCATCAAACATATACCATACACTCACTATCAGTTCAATTATACATATTCCATCTCATCGCACACAATCACAATTCCATGCACAATTTATTCATGATTTATGCAAATGCACAGAGACCGACACAACGACTCTATGCACATGCTATGCGGTACCGACTCCAAATGTTTCTCATCACCAGTTCACTCAGGAACTATTGGAACCATCGCTCGTTACATCACTGTAACTACCCGTCGGGCATACGATGTCCCCGTCGCTCACACCCCGCATGGGCACACGGCGTTTATGGATCGCTCACACCCCGCATGGGCACACGACCCGATCGTTCACACCCCACATGGGCATACGATCGTCTATAACCATCGCTCACACCTCTTATTTTTAAGGCACACGATCCATCAGATCGCTCACACCTCTTATTTTTAAGGCACACGACGTTATAGCAGATTCCCTCTGGAATCAATCCGTCTCTCAGGACGTCACAACAATGCATTTCATGATGTTTGGCATACAATGACTCATGACATTCAAAATACCCACATATATGCAACCACAATCATGCATATATTATCAAAACTTCAAACATATCATTTACTTTTATCACACAGCAGCACATGGCATAATACACATCAGTTACACACCATTAAAACGGCAAAAGTCGACAAACGACACTATTCACATTTCCCGACATAATTTAATCGGCCAACAATTCTCAAAACCATCATCATAATAAAGTACATTTTATAAGCTTTCTAACGCATCAAACCACGCCTCAAACTGAACCACAGATCAAAAGTTATGAATTTTCAAAAGCTAAGAATTTATTGAGAAACAGCCAAATTCGCCTGGCGAATTCCATTTGCCAGTACTTCGCCTGGCGAGCCAGTGGTGAGTCTCCAGTTTAGAAAAACCCCAAGAGTTACAGAAGCTACCCCCTTCCTGAAATTTCGATTTCGCCTGGCGACTTACGATTTCGCCTGGCGAATCTGCCTTCGCCAGCACTTCGCCTGGCGAGCTAGTGGCAAGACTCAATTCGCTTGGCAAATCCCAAATTCGCCTGGCGAATCACACCAGAACCAGAAAAATGCTGTTACGGGTTACACGATCCAAAACCCCCCAAAAACCTCATTTTCCATTCCAAATCAATTCCAACACCTAAGCAATTATCAGCAATGACTCATAAACACATGGTAATCATACAACGCAAATATATCGATTTCCGACCGTAAAAACATCGATTCCTAATCATTTTATCATTTTCGACCTAAAACTCAAAAGCCATGGAAAGACAAGAAACATCCAAGCAAACACATACATAATCATACACAATCATACAATAATTGAGTTTCGCACCCTTACCCGATTAAATAGTGCGTAGAAAAATCGGTTGATTGATTTCTTCTTTCTCAAGTTTTTCTCTCTTTTCTTCTTTTCTCTTCTCTTCTCTTCTTACTATTTTTCTCTCTTTCTATTATATTCTAACTTACCAAAATAAATCAAAATACCCAAAATACCCCTACACTCAAATATCTCGCAAATGCTGCCAAACTGCGATAAAATATATTCACGATGAAAAATAACATATTTTCACATAAAAGTCGAAAATAAAATAAAATAATAATAAAATAATCAAATAACTCAATTAAATAAAAATTGACAAAAACTGGGGCGTTACAACTCTCCCCCACTTAGAAATTTTCGTCCTCGAAAATATTACCTGAGATGAACAACTCTGGATACGACTCCCGCATCTGACTCTCCAACTCCCACGTCAAATTTCCCTCAGCAGTGCCTCCCCACACTACTTTCACAAGTGCAATATCCTTGCCCCTCAACTGCTTCACCTCGCGATCCAAAATCCTAACCGGTAAAGCCTCAACCGTAAGGTTCTCCCTTACGTCAACCTCGTCCATTAGAATCACATGTGACAGATTCGGAACATACTTTCGAAGCTGTGAAACATGGAACACATCATGCAAATTCGACAGATTCGGTGGCAACGCCACAGCACCAACTCTCGCAGATATCTGGTAAGGACCAATAAATCGAGAAGTAAGCTTCTTAGATTTCAATGGACGACCAACCCCCGTTACCGGTGTAACTTTCAGAAATACATGATCACCCTCTTGAAACTCAAGATCTTTCCGTCTCCGATCATGATAACTCTTTTGTCGACTCTGAGAAGCCTTCATTTTCTCACGAATAAACTTCACTTTTTCTGTTGTCTGTTGCACCAACTCTGGTCCAACCACTGAACTCTCACTAGATTCGTGCCAACACAATGGTGTTCGACATCTCTGTCCATATAAAGCCTCAAAAGGTGCCATTCCAATACTAGAATGAAAACTGTTATTATACGTGAATTCAACCAACGCAAGATAACTATCCTACGCACCACCTTGTTCAAGCACACAAGCCCTCAACAAGTCCTCCAACGACTAAATGGTTCTTTCGGTCTGACCATCCGTCTGCGGATGATAAGCCGAACTCAACCTCAATCTAGAACCCAAAGCCTTCTATAAACTTTCCCAAAATCTCGATGTAAACCTTGGATCTCGATCAGAAATAATACTCAATGAAACCCCATGCAACTTCACAACCACACTGATATAAATCTCAGCTAACCTCTCCAAAGAAAAACTGATGTCAATCGGAATGAAATGCGCCGATTTAGTCAGCCTATCCACAATCACCCAAATAGCATTATGTCCCCGCTGAGTATTTGGCAACCCTGTCTCAAAATCCATAGAAATGCTATCCCATTTCCACTCAGGAATATCCAACGGTTGCAACAAACCACTAGGCCTCATATGTTCCACCTTCGATTTCTAACAAGTCAAACATGCATATACAAACTGAGCCACATCTCTTTTCAAACCAGACCACCAGAAAATCTTCTTCAAATCTTGGTACATCTTATTAGCTCCCGGATGTATACTCAAATTACTCCGGTGTCCTTCCTCCAAAATCATTCTTTTCAACTCCGCATCATCAGGAATGCAAATTCTACCTCGGAACCTCAAAACACCATTAACATCCACTTTAAAGTCCTCATTCACACTTTTCTCTCCCACCGTCATCAAGTCCACAAATTTCACATCCAACTTTTGTTTCTCACTAACCGTCAATAAAAATTCATTAGTAACCTTCAACATTCCAAGCCTCACACTAACCGACGTCACTTCACATACCAAACTCAAATCTCTAAACGATTCCAAAAGTTCCCACTCTTTCATCATTAACGCGGACATATGCAAAGATTTACGGCTCAAAGCATCAGCTACCACATTAGCTTTACTAGGATGGTAATTTAAGCCAAAGTCGTAGTCTTTCAAGAATTCCAACCATCTACGTTGCCTCATGTTCAACTCTTTCTGATCAAACAAGTATTTCAAACTTTTATGATCACTAAAGACTTCGAACCTTGCACCATAGAGATAATGCCTCCAAATCTTCAACACAAAAACCACAGCCGCTAACTCCAGATCATGAGTAGGATAATTTTTCTCATGAACCCTTAATTGCCTTGAAGCATAAGCCACAACCTTACCTTCCTACATCAGCACACCACCCAAACCAATTAAAGACGCATCACAATACACCACAAATGGTTCATTAGGATTCGGTAAAATCAAAATCGGAGCTGTCGTCAATCTTCTCTGCAGCTCACTAAAACTCTGTTCACACTGAATATCCCAAATGAACGCTTTGCCCTTACAAGTCAACTGGGTCAAAGGAAGAGCTAACTTAGAAAAACCTTCAATAAACCTCCGGTAATAACCAGCCAAACCCAAAAAGCTTCAAATTTCAGTAACAGATCTCGGAGCCTCCCATTGTAGAACTGCTTCTACTTTAGATGGATCCACAGAAATACCGTTACCTGAAATTACGTGTCCAAGAAAACTCACTTCCGACAACCAGAATTCACACTTGGACAATTTGGCAAAAAGCTTCCTTTCCTTCAAAACCTGTAAAACAATACGCAAATGCTCTGCATGTTCCTCACGAGACTTAGAATAGATTAAAATGTCATCAATAAATACCACCACAAAACGATCCAAATGCTCGTGGAAAATACGATTCATGTATTCCATAAACACACCTGGCGCATTAGAAACCCCGAACGGCATCACAGAATATTCATAATGACCGTATCGTGTCCTAAAAGCCGTCTTCTGAATATCTTCCTCTTTCACCCTTATCTGATGATATCTCGATCTCAAATTAATCTTACTAAACACACAAGCACCAACCAACTGATCCATCAAATCATCAATCCTTGGAAGAGGATACTTATTCTTAATCGTCACCTTATTCAACTGGCGATAATCGATACATAATCGCATACTTCCATCTTTCTTTTTCACCAACAAAACTGGTGCACCCCAAGGAGAAACACTTGGCCTCACAAACCTCTTCTCCAACAATTCATTCAACTGCTTTTTCAATTTAACCAACTCAGATGCCGACATTCTATAAGGTGCCATAGAAACAGGTCTAGTATCAGGAACTAGATCTATAGAAAATTCCACCTCTCTCTCTGGCGGTACATCTGAAATATCCTTAGGAAACACCTCTGGAAAATCACACACAACAGGAAACACATCAAGTGAAACTTGACTATCCACAGTCAAAGATGCAAACAATCCAAACAACTGAGCTTCATCCGCCAAAAGTTTCTTCAACTCTTTGGTAGATAAGAAACTCGAGTCTTCGTCTTCCTCAAGAGAAGGAAACCTTACTAACTTATGATAACAATCAATGTGAACCCGATTGAATTGCAACCAATTCATTCCCAAAACCACATCTAAACCCTCCAACGGTAAACACACCAAATCCATCTCAAAGTCTTTACCATAAATGGTCAAAGGACAACTTAGACAAACCAAAGAAGTAGTTACTGACCCCATTGCTGGAGTATCAATAACCATCTCAACACCCATCAAAGACAACACAAGATTCAAACGCTTCGCGCACTCAGACGAAATAAACGAATGAGTCGCTCCAGTATCAATAATATCAATTAAAGGCGTATTATTAATAAAGCAAGTACCTCTGATTAGACGGTCTGCACTTGAAGTCTGAGTCCCCGCCAATGAAAACACTTTCCCACTAGCTAGAGATTTCTTCGGTTTCAAACACTTTGCACTAATATGTCCCACTTCACCACAATTAAAACACTTCAACACATTCTTCCTTTTACAATCGGCTAAGACATGTCCGACACCCCCATAATTAGAACACTTTCTCATATCTTTCCTGCATTCAGACTGATGATGACCCAATTCGCCATAATTATAACATCTCAAAGAATTAGGCATACCTCTTCCACCTGACCTTCGATCAAAAGTACCCCTTTGTTTACCCTTATCAGCTGGTGTTACATACAGACCACCACGAAACTGTTGCTTCCCTTTCCTGTCACTTACACTTTTATAGTGAGCAGAACGAGCTTTACTATCTTCATCATAAATCCTACAGCATTCCACCAAGTCAGCAAACCTCCTTATCCTTTGATAACTGATAGCCTGCTTAATCTCAGGACGCAATCCACTTTCATACTTCACACACTTAGAAAATTCTGCAGTCGCTTCCGCATAATGAGGATAAAACTGCACAAGTTCCACAAACTTAGCAGTATAGTCAATAATAGACATATTACCTTGTTTTAATTCCAAAAACTCTATCTCTTTCTTTCCTCGGACATCCTCGGGAAAATACTTCCTTAGAAACTCTCGGCTAAACACTTCCCAAGTGATCTCTTCTTCCTCCGCAGCTTCCAACACCTGACGAGTACTAACCCACTAGTCATCAGCCTCTTCATGTAACACGTGAGTACCCAGTCTCAACTTATGATCATCTTCACAATCCATAACTCGAAAAATATTTTCAATCTCTTTCAACCAAATATGTGCACCATCCGGATCATGTTTCCCTTTGAAGATCGGCGGCTTGTTCTTTCTAAACTCATCATTTCCAGCAGCATTAGGTGCACCCTGCACAGCTCGGGCCATAACTTACATCGCAACAGCTAAAGCAGCATCATTTCTACCAGCCATATTCTGTTCATCCAAATACAGAAACTATGGTTAAACAAACAACTCACCAGAACACAACTGCCGCACAACAACAACTCGCCCAACACGACAGACCCTAATTGACACAACAGACACAAACTGACACAGACTGGCTCTGATACCACTTAATGTGACACCCCCAATCTATCCCCCCAAGCTATTAAAGCGGTAAAAGAAAATTCAAATTAAAATTTCATCAGAGTATATTTAAATTATCAAAGCATAGACAGGGAGCATCACATCAATTTGAAACAAAACATACAACACCTGCTCATAAAGATATGCAACAGTGGGGTAGCAATCAACAGAGGAACTCAGTTCCTTACACCCACTTTTCAGAAATTAGAATAAAAGCGGAAAATCTAAAATCTGAATAACATGTATACATATATCATATAAAAAGTCTATTTGTATCTCATACATCCATTCATATATGTACAATTCCAAAAGATATCATCACATATACAAAATAATCACAACGGCCACCCTAGCTACCCGGTGTCACATATCAGAGCCGACTGACAAAAGAATGAAGATGCAAAGCTTCACAAAAAGAATACCTCCAGCAACTCTAATCTGCAATGCCTCATAGAGCATTATAAAACACAGAAGGGTGAGAAAAACAACCATAATATAATTGCATAAAATTATATATTGACATAGAAATGCACAAGTAAACATATTCTCACCACCAATGCACCACCACCCATCAAACATATACCATACACTCACTATCAGTTCAATTATACATATTCCATCTCATCGCACACAATCACAATTCCATGCACAATTTATTCATGATTTATGCAAATGCACAGAGACCGACACAACGACTCTATGCACATGCTATGCGGTACCGACTCCAAATGTTTCTCATCACCAGTTCACTCAGGAACTATTGGAACCATCGCTCGTTACATCACTGTAACTACCCGTCGGGCATACGATGTCCCCGTCGCTCACACCCCGCATGGGCACACGGCGTCTATGGATCGCTCACACCCCGCATGGGCACACAACCCGATCGTTCACACCCCACATAGGCATACGATCGTCTATAACCATCGCTCACACCTCTTATTTTTAAGGCACACGATCCATCAGATCGCTCACACCTCTTATTTTTAAGGCACACGACGTTATAGCAGATTCCCTCTGGAATCAATCCGTCTCTCAGGACGTCACAACAATGCATTTCATGATGTTTGGCATACAATGACTCATGACATTCAAAATACCCACATATATGCAACCACAATCATGCATATATTATCAAAACTTCAAACATATCATTTACTTTTATCACACAGCAGCACATGGCATAATACGCATCAGTTACACACCATTAAAACGGCAAAAGTCGACAAACGACACTATTCACATTTCCCGACATAATTTAATCGGCCAACAATTCTCAAAACCATCATCACAATAAAGTACATTTTATAAGCTTTCTAACGCATCAAACCACGCCTCAAACTGAACCACAGATCAAAAGTTATGAATTTTCAAAAGCTAAGAATTTATTGAGAAACAGCCAAATTCGCCTGGCAACTTGAGAATTCGCCTGGCGAATTCCATTTGCCAGTACTTCGCCTGGCGAGCCAGTGGCGAGTCTCCAGTTTAGAAAAACCCCAAGAGTTACAGAAGCTACCCCCTTCCTGAAATTTCGATTTCGCCTGGCGACTTACGATTTCGCCTGGCGAATCTGCCTTCGCCAGCACTTCGCCTGGCGAGCTAGTGGCAAGACTCAATTCGCTTGGCAAATCCCAAATTCGCCTGGCGAATCACACCAGAACCAGAAAAATGCTGTTACGGGTTACACGATCCAAAACCCCCCAAAAACCTCATTTTCCATTCCAAATCAATTCCAACACCTAAGCAATTATCAGCAATGACTCATAAACACATGGTAATCATACAACGCAAATATATCGATTTCCGACCGTAAAAACATCGATTCCTAATCATTTTATCATTTTCGACCTAAAACTCAAAAGCCATGGAAAGACAAGAAACATCCAAGCAAACACATACATAATCATACACAATCATATAATAATTGAGTTTCGCACCCTTACCCGATTAAATAGCGCGTAGAAAAATCGGTTGATTGATTTCTTCTTTCTCAAGTTTTTCTCTCTTTTCTCTTCTCTTCTCTTCTTACTATTTTTCTCTCTTTCTATTATATTCTAACTTACCAAAATAAATCAAAATACCCAAAATACCCCTACACTCAAATATCTCGCAAATGCTGCCAAACTGCGATAAAATATATTCACGATGAAAAATAACATATTTTCACATAAAAGTCGAAAATAAAATAAAATAATAATAAAATAATCAAACAACTCAATTAAATAAAAATTGACAAAAACTGGGGCGTTACAACTCTCCCCCACTTAGAAATTTTCGTCCTCGAAAATATTACCTGAGATGAACAACTCTGGATACGACTCCCGCATCTGACTCTCCAACTCCCACGTCAAATTTCCCTCAGCAGTGCCTCCCCACACTACTTTCACAAGTGCAATATCCTTGCCCCTCAACTGCTTCACCTCGCGATCCAAAATCCTAACCGGTAAAGCCTCAACCGTAAGGTTCTCCCTTACGTCAACCTCGTCCATTAGAATCACATGTGACAGATTCGGAACATACTTTCGAAGCTGTGAAACATGGAACACATCATGCAAATTCGACAGATTCGGTGGCAACGCCACAGCACCAACTCTCGCAGATATCTGGTAAGGACCAATAAATCGAGAAGTAAGCTTCTTAGATTTCAATGGACGACCAACCCCCGTTACCGGTGTAACTTTCAGAAATACATGATCACCCTCTTGAAACTCAAGATCTTTCCGTCTCCGATCATGATAACTCTTTTGTCTACTCTGAGAAGCCTTCATTTTCTCACGAATAAACTTCACTTTTTCTGTTGTCTGTTGCGCCAACTCTGGTCCAACCACTGAACTCTCACTAGATTCGTGCCAACACAATGGTGTTCGACATCTCTGTCCATATAAAGCCTCAAAAGGTGCCATTCCAATACTAGAATGAAAACTGTTATTATACGTGAATTCAACCAACGCAAGATAACTATCCTACGCACCACCTTGTTCAAGCACACAAGCCCTCAACAAGTCCTCCAACGACTAAATGGTTCTTTCGGTCTGACCATCCGTCTGCGGATGATAAGCCGAACTCAACCTCAATCTAGAACCCAAAGCCTTCTATAAACTTTCCCAAAATCTCGATGTAAACCTTGGATCTCGATCAGAAATAATACTCAATGAAACCCCATGCAACTTCACAACCACACTGATATAAATCTCAGCTAACCTCTCCAAAGAAAAACTGATGTCAATCGGAATGAAATGCGCCGATTTAGTCAGCCTATCCACAATCACCCAAATAGCATTATGTCCCCGCTGAGTATTTGGCAACCCTGTCTCAAAATCCATAGAAATGCTATCCCATTTCCACTCAGGAATATCCAACGGTTGCAACAAACCACTAGGCCTCAGATGTTCCACCTTCGATTTCTAACAAGTCAAACATGCATATACAAACTGAGCCACATCTCTTTTCAAACCAGACCACCAGAAAATCTTCTTCAAATCTTGGTACATCTTATTAGCTCCCGGATGTATACTCAAATTACTCCGGTGTCCTTCCTCCAAAATCATTCTTTTCAACTCCGCATCATCAGGAATGCAAATTCTACCTCGGAACCTCAAAACACCATTAACATCCACTTTAAAGTCCTCATTCACACTTTTCTCTCCCACCGTCATCAAGTCCACAAATTTCACATCCAACTTTTGTTTCTCACTAACCGTCAATAAAAATTCATTAGTAACCTTCAACATTCCAAGCCTCACACTAACCGACGTCACTTCACATACCAAACTCAAATCTCTAAACGATTCCAAAAGTTCCCACTCTTTCATCATTAACGCGGACATATGCAAAGATTTACGGCTCAAAGCATCGGCTACCACATTAGCTTTACTAGGATGGTAATTTAAGCCAAAGTCGTAGTCTTTCAAGAATTCCAACCATCTACGTTGCCTCATGTTCAACTCTTTCTGATCAAACAAGTATTTCAAACTTTTATGATCACTAAAGACTTCGAACCTTGCACCATAGAGATAATGCCTCCAAATCTTCAACACAAAAACCACAGCCGCTAACTCCAGATCATGAGTAGGATAATTTTTCTCATGAACCCTTAATTGCCTTGAAGCATAAGCCACAACCTTACCTTCCTACATCAGCACACCACCCAAACCAATTAAAGACGCATCACAATACACCACAAATGGTTCATTAGGATTCGGTAAAATCAAAATCGAAGCTGTCGTCAATCTTCTCTTCAGCTCACTAAAACTCTGTTCACACTGAATATCCCAAATGAACGCTTTGCCCTTACAAGTCAACTGGGTCAAAGGAAGAGCTAACTTAGAAAAACCTTCAATAAACCTCCGG
Organism: Lathyrus tuberosus; assembly: GCA_022829125.1. Taxonomy (NCBI): domain Eukaryota; kingdom Viridiplantae; phylum Streptophyta; class Magnoliopsida; order Fabales; family Fabaceae; genus Lathyrus; species Lathyrus tuberosus. Next base: position 5,938,394 of record JALAZF010000036.1, on the reverse strand, counting down.
TAATAACCAGCCAAACCCAAAAAGCTTCAAATTTCAGTAACAGATCTCGGAGCCTCCCATTGTAGAACTGCTTCTACTTTAGATGGATCCACAGAAATACCGTTACCTGAAATTACGTGTCCAAGAAAACTCACTTCCGACAACCAGAATTCACACTTGGACAATTTGGCAAAAAGCTTCCTTTCCTTCAAAACCTGTAAAACAATACGCAAATGCTCTGCATGTTCCTCACGAGACTTAGAATAGATTAAAATGTCATCAATAAATACCACCACAAAACGATCCAAATGCTCGTGGAAAATACGATTCATGTATTCCATAAACACACTTGGCGCATTAGAAACCCCGAACGGCATCACAGAATATTCATAATGACCGTATCGTGTCCTAAAAGCCGTCTTCTGAATATCTTCCTCTTTCACCCTTATCTGATGATATCTCGATCTCAAATTAATCTTACTAAACACACAAGCACCAACCAACTGATCCATCAAATCATCAATCCTTGGAAGAGGATACTTATTCTTAATCGTCACCTTATTCAACTGGCGATAATCGATACATAATCGCATACTTCCATCTTTCTTTTTCACCACAAAACTGGTGCACCCCAAGGAGAAACACTTGGCCTCACAAACCTCTTCTCCAACAATTCATTCAACTGCTTTTTCAATTTAACCAACTCAGATGCCGACATTCTATAAGGTGCCATAGAAACAGGTCTAGTACCAGGAACTAGATCTATAGAAAATTCCACCTCTCTCTCTGGCGGTACATCTGAAATATCCTTAGGAAACACCTCTGGAAAATCACACACAACAGGAAACACATCAAGTGAAACTTGACTATCCACAGTCAAAGATGCAAACAATCCAAACAACTGAGCTTCATCCGCCAAAAGTTTCTTCAACTCTTTGGTAGATAAGAAACTCGAGTCTTCGTCTTCCTCAAGAGAAGGAAACCTTACTAACTTATGATAACAATCAATGTGAACCCGATTGAATTACAACCAATTCATTCCCAAAACCACATCTAAACCCTCCAACGGTAAACACACCAAATCCATCTCAAAGTCTTTACCATAAATGGTCAAAGGACAACTTAGACAAACCAAAGAAGTAGTTACTGACCCCATTGCTGGAGTATCAATAACCATCTCAACACCCATCAAAGACAACACAAGATTCAAACGCTTCGCGCACTCAGACGAAATAAACGAATGAGTCGCTCCAGTATCAATAATATCAATTAAAGGCGTATTATTAATAAAGCAAGTACCTCTGATTAGATGGTCTGCACTTGAAGTCTGAGTCCCCGCCAATGAAAACACTTTCCCACTAGCTAGAGATTTCTTCGGTTTCAAACACTTTGCACTAATATGTCCCACTTCACCACAATTAAAACACTTCAACACATTCTTCCTTTTACAATCGGCTAAGACATGTCCGACACCCCCATAATTAGAACACTTTCTCATATCTTTCCTGCATTCAGACTGATGATGACCCAATTCACCATAATTATAACATCTCAAAGAATTAGGCATACCTCTTCCACCTGACCTTCGATCAAAAGTACCCCTTTGTTTACCCTTATCAGCTGGTGTTACATACGGACCACCACGGAACCGTTGCTTCCCTTTCCTGTCACTTACACTTTTATAGTGAGCAGAACGAGCTTTACTATCTTCATCATAAATCCTACAGCATTCCACCAAGTCAGCAAACCTCCTTATCCTTTGATAACTGATAGCCTGCTTAATCTCAGGACGCAATCCACTTTCATACTTCACACACTTAGAAAATTCTGCAGTCGCTTCCGCATAATGAGGATAAAACTGCACAAGTTCCACAAACTTAGCAGTATAGTCAATAATAGACATATTACCTTGTTTTAATTCCAAAAACTCTATCTCTTTCTTTCCTCGGACATCCTCGGGAAAATACTTCCTTAGAAACTCTCGGCTAAACACTTCCCAAGTGATCTCTTCTTCCTCCGCAGCTTCCAACACCTGACGAGTACTAACCCACTAGTCATCAGCCTCTTCATGTAACATGTGAGTACCCAGTCTCAACTTATGATCATCTTCACAATCCATAACTCGAAAAATCTTTTCAATCTCTTTCAACCAAATATGTGCACCATCCGGATCATGTTTCCCTTTGAAGATCGGCGGCTTGTTCTTTCTAAACTCATCATTTCCAGCAGCATTAGGTGCACCCTGCACAGCTCGGGCCATAACTTACATCGCAACAGCTAAAGCAGCATCATTTCTACCAGCCATATTCTGTTCATCCAAATACAGAAACTATGGTTAAACAAACAACTCACCAGAACACAACTGCCGCACAACAACAACTCGCCCAACACGACAGACCCTAATTGACACAACAGACACAAACTGACACAGACTGGCTCTGATACCACTTAATATGACACCCCCAATCTATCCCCCCAAGCTATTAAAGCGGTAAAAGAAAATTCAAATTAAAATTTCATCAGAGTATATTTAAATTATCAAAGCATAGACAGGGAGCATCACATCAATTTGAAACAAAACATACAACACCTGCTCATAAAGATATGCAACAGTGGGGTAGCAATCAACAGAGGAACTCAGTTCCTTACACCCACTTTTCAGAAATTAGAATAAAAGCGGAAAATCTAAAATCTGAATAACATGTATACATATATCATATAAAAAGTCTATTTGTATCTCATACATCCATTCATATATGTACAATTCCAAAAGATATCATCACATATACAAAATAATCACAACGGCCACCCTAGCTACCCGGTGTCACATATCAGAGCTGACTGACAAAAGAATGAAGATGCAAAGCTTCACAAAAAGAATACCTCCAGCAACTCTAATCTGCAATGCCTCATAGAGCATTATAAAACACAGAAGGGTGAGAAAAACAACCATAATATAATTGCATAAAATTATATATTGACATAGAAATGCACAAGTAAACATATTCTCACCACCAATGCACCACCACCCATCAAACATATACCATACACTCACTATCAGTTCAATTATACATATTCCATCTCATCGCACACAATCACAATTCCATGCACAATTTATTCATGATTTATGCAAATGCACAGAGACCGACACAACGACTCTATGCACATGCTATGCGGTACCGACTCCAAATGTTTCTCATCACCAGTTCACTCAGGAACTATTGGAACCATCGCTCGTTACATCACTGTAACTACCCGTCGGGCATACGATGTCCCCGTCGCTCACACCCCGCATGGGCACACGGCGTTTATGGATCGCTCACACCCCGCATGGGCACACGACCCGATCGTTCACACCCCACATGGGCATACGATCGTCTATAACCATCGCTCACACCTCTTATTTTTAAGGCACACGATCCATCAGATCGCTCACACCTCTTATTTTTAAGGCACACGACGTTATAGCAGATTCCCTCTGGAATCAATCCGTCTCTCAGGACGTCACAACAATGCATTTCATGATGTTTGGCATACAATGACTCATGACATTCAAAATACCCACATATATGCAACCACAATCATGCATATATTATCAAAACTTCAAACATATCATTTACTTTTATCACACAGCAGCACATGGCATAATACGCATCAGTTACACACCATTAAAACGGCAAAAGTCGACAAACGACACTATTCACATTTCCCGACATAATTTAATCGGCCAACAATTCTCAAAACCATCATCATAATAAAGTACATTTTATAAGCTTTCTAACGCATCAAACCACGCCTCAAACCGAACCACATATCAAAAGTTATGAATTTTCAAAAGCTAAGAATTTAATGAGAAACAGCCAAATTCGCCTGGCAACTTGAGAATTCGCCTGGTGAATTCCATTCGCCAGTACTTCTCCTGGCGAGCCAGTGGCGAGTCAACAATTTAGAAAAACCCCAAGAGTTACAGAAGCTACCCCCTTTCTGAAATTCCGATTTCGCCTGGCGACTTCCGATTTCGCCTGGCGAATCTGCCTTCGCCAGCACTTCGCCTGGCGAGCTAGTGGCAAGACTCAATTCGCCTGGCGAATCCCAAATTCTCCTGGCAAATCACACCAGAACCAGAAAAATGCTGTTACGGGTTACACAATCCAAAACCCCCAAAAACCTCGTTTTCCATTCCAAATCAATTCCAACACCTAAGCAATTATCAGCAATGACTCATAAACACATGGTAATCATACAACGCAAATTATATCGATTTCCGACCGTAAAAACATCGATTCCTAATCATTTTATCATTTTCGACCTAAAACTCAAAAGCCATAGAAAGACAACAAACATCCAAGCAAACACATACATAATCATGCACAATCATACAATAATTGAGTTTCGCACCCTTACCCGATTAAATAGCGCGTAGAATAATCGGTTGATTGATTTCTTCTTTCTCAAGTTTTTCTCTCTTTTCTTCTTTTCTCTTCTCTTCTCTTCTTACTATTTTTCTCTCTTTCTATTATATTCTAACTTAACAAAATAAATCAAAATGCCCAAAATACCCCTACACTCAAATATCTCGCAAATGCTCCCAAACTGCGATAAAATATATTCACGATGAAAAATAACATATTTTCACATAAAAGTAAAAAATAAAATAAAATAATAATAAAATAATCAAACGACTCAATTAAATAAAAACTGACAAAAACTGGGGCGTTATAATTAACACTGGAACAGGGGCAAAAAAAATAGTTTTCAAAAGTGTTTTTGGCCAACTTATTGATTGTGCAATCACTCCAATGCTAGGGAAAACAATTATGCACGAAAAATCAAGTTTAAAAATAGCAAATGATCAACAATTGAATCAATTAAATCATCAAGATCATGGATCAAGCAATGGCATAATCAATTCACACACAAAACAACATTGAAACTACATCGCGAATGATACGAAAACGTTCAAAACAGTAAAATGAATGAGATCTACTAACCTACAAGCCGAAGGATTGGCTTGGTGATTGTTGCAAAGTAATATTGCTGAAGATAATCAAAGAAAACCAGAGGAATCTTCAATTATAGCCGAAACGTATCGAAACTGAGCAAATTGCGACGAAACTCCGAAATACGAATCCAATCTGTTGAATCTTGAAGCAAACACTTGAGATGAATCTAAAAGCTAATAAAAATCCAAAAATTCAAGTATAATTGCAAAAGGATGAAGGTTAAGCTCAAGAAATAATCACTTCTAATGTATAAGTGATTAATCTTCAATGGTGAAGAGCTATGGTGAGGTTTGGGAAGAAAATTGAGATGAAGATGAAGAAGTTGCAGAAAAATTCAGAGAGAATGTGAGAGAATTGAGTGTGAAGAGAGTGAGAAATGATTGAAATGATTTGAGAATAATTGGGATCCTTGAAAAATGAGTGAAGCTTTGTTTATATAGACTTTTGGTTTGGAGTGTGAGAGGTTTGGAATTAGGATAGGAGCTAGCTTTGGGTGGTTTGGAATTAGGATAGGAGTTAGTTACACTTGACTCACCGAGTCAAGCGGTTAACTCGGTTAGTTAGGAAGTTAACTCGGTAACAATCCCAATGTAAGCTTCACATCCAAAGGTTGACATGCTTGAAATCAAGGAACATGGTGCACTTATTTTAGAGTGATGCATTAGAATAAATGCACTTGAAATGTCTTGAATAGTCTTGAGATGTCTAGAGATGTCTAGAATATTCCACATGCTGCTAGAATACTGTAGAATCAAAGACCAAAGTGTGTGCAAAGGTGCTGTCATGAAAAATCAGCAGATTTTGCCTATTCTGCCTGTGTTAATCGATTAACACATTTGCACTGCAAATGGTTAACCGATTAACCAGACCAAAATTCCCCAAATTTGCCTGAAAAATGGTGTTGTGGCCACGGTTCCGATTTTCAACCTCTTGCTTTGATGAATAGGCATAGAAACCCTTGTTTTGTGCTTATTTTGATGATGTGATAACCTTGTGAGGATGCGATTAATCGGACCTGAAAACTTGAATATTCCTGCAACAAGAAACACATAAAGAAAAAGCGTGAATGCATATGCCAACGATGCGGATGCACATGCTCATGCAAAAAGCAAAAGAGGAGGTCAAATTTTGGGTTACGACAACATCCAACTGTCTTCTTGCCATCTGGTAGCGACGTAACACTCCAAGTTTTGTTCTTTTCAAGAGCTTTTATCTCCCAAAAGTACAGCTTCCCTCCACTTTGGAGTTTCTAGAGCAACCTGTACACTTTTTGGAATTTCTACACTAGACAATTTTGAGGTGAATGCAGACATAGATGAAGACAAATTTGAATATGAAATAAAATTGGACATGGGGTGTTTAGTGCAAGATCTGACAGGTTTTCTAATTGCAACAGGATCACCTATATCAGGATACAAAATAAGACTATCAGAAATAGAGATAGACTTACTTTTCCTTTTGTTAGGAGGTTGATCATTCCCCGATTCAGATTCCTGGCAGTGTTGAGATGTGGACTCGTCCTTTCCTTTATGGTGCTTTTTCATAAAAACCTTCCCTTTCCAAGTCTTGTTTCCTAATTCAAGTCTGTTTTCTTGAAGTGACTCATTATTTTGTAGCATTTCAATTAGATCATCATTATCATCATTTTCATGATTCTCATTGTTTTCTACAAGAGAAAATGTAGGCTCGGATTCACAAGGCTCCTCACTCATAACAGAAGTAGGATCAGATACAAAATCATGACCATTGTCTGTTGGTGCAGATGTAAAAGTCTCAGAATTTTGTGGTACAGACAAAGATAAATTTTTCAAAAAACTCATGTCCTCAATTTGAAACGAGTCTTCCTTTATCTCCCCCCTTGAAGATGAGTGTCATCAAAGAAAGGTTTACTTTCAAAAAATGTAACATCCATAGTGAACATTTTCTTATTTTTTGGATCAAAACATTTATATCCTTTTTGGGTTGGGGAGTATCCATCAAAGACACATTTTATAGCACGTGGCTCAAGTTTTCCAACATTTTTATGTTCATGAACAAAGGCTGTGCAACCAAATATTTTTAAAGTCAAATCAGTTAAAACACAAATACTAGGAAAACATTCTTTGAAGACATTAATTGGAGTTTGAAAATTGAGAATTTTGGAGGGTATTCTGTTAATTAAATATGCAGCAGTTAAAACAGCTATGCCCCACAAATAATTTGGTACTTTATTTGAAAAAAGTAGAGCTCTAGCAACCTCCAATAAATGTCTATTTTTTCTTTCGACCACTCCATTTTGTTGAGGAGTATTAGGACATGAACTTTGATGTACAATCCCATTTTTTTTTTAAAAAAATCATCTAGGATAGTGTTAAAATATTCTTTGCCATTATCACTTCTAAAAACTTGGATATTTGTTTGAAATTAGTTCTGCACCATTGAAAAAAAATTCTTTACAGCCTGGTAAACATCTGATTTCCCCTTTAACAAGCACACCCAACATACTCTTGTATGATCATTTATAAATGTGATAAACCATTTTTGAGAGAGAGTGTACTTGTACGGTTAGGGCCCCAAACATAATAGAAAACAATTTTGATGGTTTATAAGGTTGTATTGAAAATTGGGAATGATGATGCTTTGCAAACTCAGATGCTTCACATTTAAACAAAGACAAATTCTTATTGTGAAATAACTTAGGAAACAAGTGTCTTAAGTAACAAAAACTAGGATGACCTAATCTTAAATATCATACCATAATGTTGTCGTCTTTATTATTCAAAACAGAAAAAGACTCAAAGCAGGAACTTATTGTTAAAAGTAGTTGTGAATTGTGATGCAGATCCAATGTCAAGGTAGTAATGTCCTCCACTCTCCTTAGCACTGCCAATCATCTTCCCCGAGTTCAAATCTTGAAAGACACAATGAGATCGGAAAAAATTAGTTTGACAATTTATATGAGTGTGAAGGACATTTTTAAGAGTTAATATTGGAAACAACATAACTGACCCTTTACCCGCAATGGGTCAAAAAGAGCCATATGCAATTTTTATTTTATGATTACTTGCACATGGACTATATGAAAAGAACAAAGTAAATTCACCTGTCATGTGATCAGAGGCACCTGAATCTACTATCCAAGTATGACTGGGACTGACTGTTGACAGGAGATTTCGACCAAGGGTAGAAGGCTAAGAGGAAATCCAACAGCAAGTCGACGACAAGGGATTTTCACAGTGTCGATCCGACACAGATCAGGAAGGTTCGTCGGAGAGAAGGTGACAAGCCATGGTGTCAGAAGAAAGCCAGGAGAAAGGGCAAGCCCTAAGTTTAAGGAGAAGTACTTGGGCGGGAAAAGTTTGAAAGTTCCAAGAATATGGGGAGTTGAAAAGAAAGTGGGGTGCCACATGTCAGCACCGAAAGAAATCTGGGCAGATGAACAATTATTCTTTAGGCTTATATAAAGCATTGTATTTGCCATTTTTTGGGGGTTGCATTTTGTAACATTGTAAAGGGAAAACACTCAAAGTACCAAGCTTAGAGAGAAACGAGTTCAATCCTGCGAAAATGTATAATTGTGTCCACCTTTTCTTAATGCAATTTACCTTCAAATTTTAAGTTATTGTTTCTTTTGTTGTCTGTTTGTCTTCCATTTCCTTATTTTTGCTTTGTTCCAAACCTGGTTGATCATTCAAATCTTACAACTTTTTCAAAAAGGTAAGAATCTATCATATCACATAAGCATATGTTTTCAATCACTTGTTCTGGGATTTGTGTGGCCGATCCCGTGAGTAAACCTGTGATGGAAGGCCAGCGGTTGTTCGCGCCGGCGAACAAATTGGCACACCCGGTGGGACCCGTGTGAGTTGAGTGTATGTTTTTGCATAGTGGTAAGATGGTAATACCACGTCTGAACGACGAACCGTCTTTGACAGAAAGTACGGTTGTGACACAAACACTTGATGTTTGCTCTGGTACCGTGTCAACGGTTTCAACTACCCCTAGTGAGCCAACCGCGACGTCACGTCGACATGACCTGAAATCAACAATGGCAGGGACTACAGGGCAGTATATGCCTAGTATCACCATGCCTATTCCTCAATCTTATGGGATGCCGATAGAGTTCATGTCAAGTTTGCACTCTACCGGCCCTTTGTTTAGGGAAAGTTCGTCCCAGTGTTTTCACCCTATCAGGGGGCAGGGCATCTGTCGAACTAGATGGTTCGACCCCCAGGTTTTAATCTTTTTTCTCAATCCATACCGACATTTACCTCTAGTTCCGTCGCGGTCATGAGGCAACAGATGGATGAGAGTAATCATGAGATGTTTCATATATTGACTCAACAGATGGGTACAATATTGAGACCACTGATACAAGAGTCAACGCAGAGTTACCAACAACTAGCAACTAAAATGACACGTATAGGTGACTTTCTAGGCGCTCCTAGGGCTTAGGGTCGATAGACCCCACCTCCTCGACCGAAGACGCCCATTCATCAGGATGAGGTCTTCGATGAAACGATTGAACAACTCTGTGAATTTGAAGAAATCCCAAGGATGGCCCAAAGGCCTCCTGTGATGGTCCATAGGAACCAAGATTCGGACTTTGTCATCCGACAAGTTCGACAGGACGCCTTGGCTGGGGAACACAACTTAGAGGTTGTGGTCGAACATATAATGGTTCGTAACGGGGCGAATTCAGGCCTTCGACGGCCGAGATACACGTCCCCATTACCAGATTTTGTATTACAAACAGAGTTACCCAGGGGTTGGAAGGTGCAAAAGTTCACCAAATTCGCGGGCGAGACTGAGGAGTCCACCGTCGAACATATCGCTAGGTATCAAACCGAAGCAGGCGACATAGCAAACAATGAGGACTTGAAAATGAAATATTTCCCAAGTTCCCTCATGAAGAATGAATTTACGTGGTTTACCACGTTGCCCCCTCAATCCGTCCATACATGGGCACAATTAGAGATATTGTTTCACGAGCAATTTTACATGGGGCAGTCGAAAATAAGTCTGAAAGAGTTGGCAAGCGTCAAACGCAAGGCCAAAGAGTCAGTAGACCAGTACTTGAACAGGTTTAGACTTTTGAAAGCGCATTGCTTTACTCAAGTCCCTGAGCATGAATTAGTTGAAATGGCAGCGGGTGGTTTGGATTATTCGATCAAAAAAAAGCTAGACACGCAATATCTTAGAGATATGGTGCAGCTGGCTGACCGAGTTTGCCAAGTCGAACGTTTAAAAGCCAAGAAAACCCAGTCCAATAGATATCGTAAAAAAGAAAAAGTTTCCTATGTGGCTGCTGGCGAGTATTCATCTGACGACGAGGAATTCTCGATGAAAGTGAGGTCCATGTGGCTGAAGTTAAGCTAGGACCTCCCTACACTTGCAAATTGTTAAAACCATCAAACGGGAAAAGTCCTGCTGAAACCGGAAAAATAGATAAATACGTTGCTAAAACTTATACTTTTGATGTTTCCAAATGTGATGAAACATTTGATTTACTGGTTAAAGATGGTCAAATAATTATTCCTTCTGGTTTAAAAGACCCCCCTCTAGAACAAAAGAAAAAGAAGGTATTTTGTAAAACAGCTCAATGTGTCAAAATAAAAAGAACAAAAGATGGTCAAATAATTTCCTTGGTCATAAAACAGCTCAATGTGTTCTTTTCAGGGATTTGGTGCAGAAAGCTTTGAAGGAGGGTCGACTCCAATTTGGCGAAAAGCCAAAGATGTAGGTTGACACTGACCCACTGAAGTTCGAAGAGGCTCTGTACTCAGAGGTGTACGAATGTATGATGGTCGAGGCTACTGAGGGTCTTGACAAACAACCAATGACTGAAATGGTGGAGTGCATGATGCTCGAAACTACTGAGGGTTCCGACAAGAGAGCTGAGGACAAACTCAAAGCAGTGTATCCCCAGGCTGGCAAAAGTTTGGAATATTTCCAGGAAAAGTGCAGGATAAGCGGGTCGAAGGCCGCATCATGCCCTAGGTGCAACGCTGTGTTCGATAAAAAGCTGCTGAGAGGTATGAGGCAATTAAGAGAGAAGTGCTACCAGAAAATAAGCCACCTGTCCCAAGGTTTGTGTTTGACAAGAGCGGTGCCCCTCGTCGAAATGAGGAGTACAAAAAGTTGTTCCAAGAGGCACAACCCAAAACTTTTGTGCCTCCCTCAGATATCCCACAGGAAAGATGGATGGCACCAGTCAGCAAGAAAGGAAGTAAAAGACCCAAATGGAAGGTTCTAGATTTGGAAAAAGAAGCGAATGTCTCCGACAAAAGAGTCGAACCAAGGGGCTATGTGGTGTCCCCTAACTACAAGGGAAAAAACCACATGACTAGGACTCAGTGGAGGCGCTATCAGCGCAATAAGAAGGCTGAGAAAGAGGCTGCAACTTCACAGTTAAAGCCTATTGAAACGCCTGGACACAAGCGGAAACACCCAAGAAAGCAATGGGTAGAAAAAGACAAAGTGGTGACAAACTAGACCATGACAGTAACCATGTAAACGTCAGGAGAAAATGGGGTGGTTCGACCTAGAGTTCAAAATGTACTTCGCTGGTGGGAAGCAAGAAGGAGCCAGAATACACCCCTCAGTCGGATGAGGAGGAACCAAAATATTCTCCTCAGTCGGACGATGAATATGACCCTTCGCCAGAAGGAGATTTTGACGAAGACATGTACGACGACACCAATGATGACACCTATGGTGAAGATTTCGTGCTGAATTGTGGTATCATGTCGATCCTACGAGCAGAATATGATGTGCTGTCAGAAATCTCGGAGGCAGAAGAAGACTTCGTCCCTGACAAAAATACGGATGACAAGCCTCTATGTTATTATGTGATGAATAGTGGTGTGGTCAAAGAGCAAACGACTATGTTTGAACGTCCTAGTCCTGGGATGATGTATCACTTGAAGCCGTTATTCATAAAGGCAAAAGTTGATGGAGTGGCAGTCTACAAGGTGTTCGTGGATAGTGGGGCAACTGTAAATCTGACGCCCCACAATTTATTCAAGAAAATTGGAAAAACAGAGGTTGACCTCCGACAGCACAATATGGTTCTTTCCAACTATGAAGACAAGACCAGTAATATCCTGGGGGTTGTCCAAATGGACTTGGCGGTAGGTACAACCAACAGGCTAACACTCTTCATGGTCATCAATTCAAAAGAAAATTTCAATCTGTTGCTGGGGCGGGAATGGATCCATGGAATTGGGGTAGTACCATCCATAATGCACCCGAGATTGACCATTTGGAGAAAAGATGGCATCGTCAAAAATATCAAGGCAGATCAAAGTTACTACAAGGTCGACGAAGCTAAGGGTAACAAGAAATCTTTTGACCAACACTTAGCAAATGTGGCTCCTTGCGATGACGGGTCGGGGTCCTGCACCTCCGTCGACACGGGTCGCGTCCTAAACTTAGACCCCGACTATGGGTTCATATGGGATACTACCGACGAAGCCATGGAGCCTATGGAAATGCCACCAATGGGGTGGCCCATATTCGGTGAAAATGACGGCTGAGTCAAAAAGCATGACTCGAATTTCGGCCTATTTGGTTGAAAACAAAAGAGTGTCGGCACTTAAAAAAGATAAACCACCACAAGTGATTACAGAAGCCGACTGTGATACACAAATAAGTGGCCTATAAGGCCAAGAAGCAGCTTTAGAAAGCCAGAGGCTTGATTGTATTTATGACGACGAGCCTTTGGGGTTTGAGAAAGACCTAAATCATGAGCTGCAGAGAATGTAGGCACATGACCCACTTGAAGAGGTTGACTTAGGAGATGGGATAACCAAAAAACCCACCTATGTGAGCACCAAAGTGGGGCTAGAAATGAAGGCCAAGCTGATTAAAGTATTAAAATAGTACAAGGATTGCTTCGCCTGGGATTATGCAGAAATGCCTGGTCTGAGTCGGAGCGTAGTGGATCATCGACTTCCAATCCAACCATGTAAGAGGCCAGTAAAGCAACAACCTCAACGCTTCGCCCCATAAGTCACGTCAAAGATCAAGCAGGAAATTGAAAGACTGCTCAAAAGCCGGTTCATCAGAACTGCATGGTATGTAGAATGGATAGCAATCATAGTACCCGTTATTAAGAAAAATGGAACCCTTCGAGTTTGCATCAACTTTAGGGATTTGAACAACGCTACCCCTAAAGACGAATATTCGATGCCTGTGGCAGAGATGCTTGTCGACTCAGCCGCAGGATTTGAATACTTGAGCATGCTCAACAGCTACTCCAGCTACAATCAAATTCTCATAGCCGAAGAGGATGTCCCCAAAACCGCGTTTCGATGCCCCAGAGCTTTGGGGACATATGAATGGTTTGTGATGCCTTTTGGGTTGAAAAATGCTGGGGTAACCTATCAAAGGGCTATGAATGCTATATTCCATGACTTTATTGAAAATTTTATGCAGGTATACATTGATGACATAGTAATAAAATCGTCATCAGAAGATGGTCACCTTGACCACCTTCGACGCTCGTTTGAGAGAATGAGAAAATATGGATTAAAAATGAATCCACTAAAATGTGCCTTTGGTGTTCATGCAGGGGACTTTCTGGGATTCGTGGTCCACAAGAAAGGCATCGAGATTAACCAGAACAAGACAAAGGCAATCTTGGATCTCAAGCCTCCGACGACAAAGAAACCGCTCCAGTCTTTGTTGGGGAAGATAAACTTTTTGAGGAGGTTCATCTCGAACCTAAGTGGCAAGATGAAAGTGTTTTCGCCATTGCTCAAGCCCAAGAAGAAAAGTGAGTTCCGTTGGGGACAAGAGCAGCAGGAGGCTTTCGACGCAATTAAGGAATACCTTACAAAGCCTCCAAGCCTATTACCACCTAGTATAAATAAAAACATGAAGTTGTACATTGCAGCGTCGGATACGACCATAGGCAGTATGTTAGCACAAGAGGATAGTAGTGGCGTCGAAAGACCCATTTATTACCTTAGTAAGATGTTAATAGATGCTGAAACTAGGTACACTATGATTGAAAAGTTGTGCCTATGCTTGTACTTCTCATGTATGAAACTAAAGCAATATATTAAACCAGTTGATGTTTATGTTTCATCGTATTTTGATGTTATTAAGCATATATTGTCCAAACCTATTTTGCATAGTCAAATTGGGAAATAGGCACTAGCATTAACTGAGTTTTCCCTGACATACGTCCCTTTAAGGGCAATGAAGGGTTAAATAGTGCCAGACCTTATTGTCGACCACGCATTAGTCGAAACATCGATACACAGTATCGACATCGCTCTGTGGAAGTTATACTTCGATGGATCAAGCTATAAAAATAGGGCAGGTATTGGAATCCTAATAATATCCCCAGAAGGTATTCCAACTACATTTAAATGCAAAGTTGATGGCAAATGCTCAAATAATGAGGCAGAGTATGAAGCCTTAATCACTGGTCTCAAAATACTTAAGGATTTGGGAGCTAAAGGGGTCGAGATAAGAGGAGACTCAGAATTGGTGATTAAAAAAATCACAAGGGAATACAAGTGCGTTAAAGAGCATCTTCTGAGTTATTTCTCGATGGCGAAACGTTTGTTAGAGCATTTTGAAGTTGTCAACATTTCGCATGTACCTAGGATAAAAAACCATAAACCCAATGAATTAGCACAAATCGCCTCTGGCAATAAAGTGTCAGAGGGTAGACTGGAGGATTTCATCAAAACTAGGGAAAAGATGGTGTTGAACATGCATTCGCCATCAAGTTGGTCAATACCTTAGGACTCGAGGAGTTTGGTCGAAGGATTAGGAAGTTATGAGGTTTTTGTTAACAATATGTCACCAACAGATTGGCGAAGACCAATCATGGAGTATATGGAGAATCCGTTAGGCAGTACTGATAGGAAGACTAGTACAGAGCAATGAGTTATGTCCTTATGGGAAATGAGTTATTGAAGAAAACTCCAGAGGGAGTATTGCTCAAATGCTTAGGAGATACAGATACTTATTTGGCAACTTCTGAGGTTCATAGTGGAACTTGTGGAGCTCACCAAGTTGGCCACAAAATGAAATGGCTTTTATTTCGACAAGGTGTTTATTGGCCCAGCATGCTC
This sequence comes from Lathyrus tuberosus, assembly GCA_022829125.1. NCBI lineage: Eukaryota > Viridiplantae > Streptophyta > Magnoliopsida > Fabales > Fabaceae > Lathyrus > Lathyrus tuberosus. The sequence continues at coordinate 5,923,339 of JALAZF010000036.1, read as the reverse complement.
ATGGATAGCATAGACTTCGCGAAGGGGTGCTAGGATTACCAGAGACATGCAAATATTTAGCATGTACCAGCCAGTGAATTGCACGTTATAGTCAAACCATGGCCATTTTGAGGTTGGGCTTTGGATGTAATAGGAGAAATTCGGCCAGCTTCGTCGAAGCAGCAAAGGTTCATCCTCGTGGGAATAGACTATTTCACAAAGTGGATAGAGGTTGTGCCTCTAGTGAAGGTGGATCAAGAGACCGTGATAGAATTCATCCAGAATCATATCTTGTATAGATTCAGGATACCCGAGAAAATCACGACAGATCAAGGCTCTGTGTTTGTTGGGCAGAAAATGCAAGAATTTGCAACAGAAACAGGTTTCAAGCTGGATACTTCGACACCATATTATGCTAAAGTAAATGGTCATGTTGGAGCAGCTAACAAGGTGATAATTGGGCTAATTAAGAAGCATGTTGCGAAAAAGCCAAAGAACTGGCATAAAACATTAAGCCAAGTTTCGTGGGCCTGTCGGACGTCACCCAAGGAGTCGACCAATTCGACTTCATTCCATTTAACCTTCGGGTATGATGCTGTGCTACCAACAGAAGTATGCCTGCAATCAGTTAGAGTACAACGACAATATGAGATTCCGTCAGAGCAATATTGGGAAATGATGCTAGACGAACTCATGGACTTAGACGAGGAAAGGATAATAGCTTTAAATGTATTGCTACGCCAGAAGGCACGAGTTGCCAAGGCATACAACAAGAAGGTCAAAGAGAAAACCTTCGCTGTAGATGACTATGTATGGAAGGCGGTGTTGCCCATGGATTGACGGGATCGGACAATGGGAAAATGGTCACCCAACTGGGAGGGACCATTTAAGGTGACTCAAGTGTTTAGCAATAACGCATATGAAGTGCAAGAGTTGGGAATGAACCAACGAATCTTAAGAGTAAATGGAAAATATTTAAAGAAATATAGACCTATGCTACAAGAGATTCACATAAAAATATAGTTTTTTCATTGATTAAAAGGCAAAATAGGCTAAGGGGCCAAAAATGGCTTACAAAATTTTGTTACATCAGTTCGACATACAGGCTAAGGAAACTCAGGGAATCTGGACTTAAAGTCTTCAAAGAGGGTCTTCTCATGAACAATCTTGCTCTCGAGGAGCACTTTTCTTCTCTGCATGCGGCTAATAGCATCCTTGATCTTCATAGCCGCTTTGACAAGAGCAATTCCCTGGGCTACCTCGTGGTCGATGGCTTCTTGAGAGGGCAGAAGCTCAGCTAAGTCTAAGGAGGCTTTCTGTTGTTCAACTTCAGCAATCTTTTTTGTCAGCTCTGTTATCTGAGCTTGGTAATCAGATATCTGCTGGTCGAAGGCTTGACGCTTGTCAGAGCGCTCTTGTTTTTTGGTTTCAAAATCTCCAAGCTTCTGTTCACAAGCTGAGCTAAGGTGCCACTCACATTTCATATCATTATGTTGAAACCGAATTTGAGCGTCGGCCTGATGACTCATAGAAAGATATTTGGCCAAATGAGTGAAGAAGGCTTTAAACATGATCAGGTACGTGGCCATGGGGGCAGGTAGCTGGAATTCAGAAAGTTTATCCAAAAGCTTGGAAACGTCATTGGCTATGGTCGCCTATTCTACGACAGCCTCCAGGAACTATTCTTCAAAAAGATAGGACCGCAACTGTTGAAGTTTGAATTTGAAAGAGACATCCAAATCTGGAGTTGGGATGACTGTCGAACTGGTAGGTTGAACCTCTTCAGTCTCTTTATGAAGTTTGTGTAGCGCCCTTAGGGTCGCTGCTGGATCTGTTTGCTTGGCTGCCAAGAGTTCCTCTGGGGTAGGGGTTTTATCGACAGCAGGCGAGGTTTTCTCTGGGCCATGTTCAGGGGCTTGAAAGTTCTCCCCGACTTCGACAGTGGTGACAACAGGTGAAGGATTGACATTCTCCCCAAGAGTAGCACCATCATTTCCGGTCCCAAGGTTGTCAGGTTGGGAAGGAGGCGTCTTCGCCACCGAGTTTTCCTCTGACAAGGGCATCTGGAATTCATCGACCTTCTAAGGACTTGGCATGATAGTGATGTCAGCAGGAGTGGCGTCGGCAGCTAGTTCAGTATCGCCAATTTCGACAGTGGTCGAAGTGACCACATTTTCCTGCAAAACAAGGTGCAGTGAAATTTTTCGCCTGAATATCACCTAAGGTACTAAAATGGAGAAAGGAAGTACCTTCGCAGGATGAGAAATTGTCTTGGGAGGGACAATAGTAGGGATTGGCTCAAATGCGTCTTCGAGATTTTTGGGGACAACCGGGGCCACCGTCGAAGTGCTGGTTCTCGAAGGTGTTCTCCTTGTCAAAGCTTTTTTCTTCCTCACCAAAGGTGTGGATGAAGGGGATGATGGAGCTGTTGCAGTGAAAACTCGAGAGTGAGTACTCTCATTCGACTCAGTTCTTTCAAGAGAAGGTGCTTTCTCAGAAGCCTGTGCAGAAATACCGTCAGACAGAGAAAAGAAAAGAAGCAGGGTAAAAAATGAAATATACCTGTGAAGTGGTGGTCCTGGGTTTTTTAGCAGGCCTAATAGAAGTCGACCCAGCAGTTGTTTCCCGTTTGCGTCCTTGAAAACAAAGATAAAACAATTTAGTTCAAACTCACATGCGGAACAGAATCAAAGTCCAGAATCCACCTTTGTGGAGGGGTCTTCTATGGTGTCGACGTCTGAAATAGAGGATACGGTCGATGATTTGGGAACTCCACCAGCCAGAGAAGCAAAAGCATCGACCATATTCTCCAAGAAAAGGTTAGGAATAAAGGTTTGGGCCTGGTACTCCGACCACCAGGCGTCGAATTCTTGAGTGGTGAAAAAGGAAGGCTGGAATACAAATACCGGTAGTTTGAGATATTGAGTAGCTCTGATGCAAGCCCTATGACCTACCTGGGTCAAGCGTCGGCCAAACTGTACTATATCGTCAGCATGTTTCACCAGAGACTTTGGCAACATTTGGCTCAAGCCAAATTGTCGAGCTACCAAATTTGGCTGATAGTTCATGAAACCATAGCCATTGTTGCCTGTGTCGATCCGGAAGGATATCATGGTAGGAGTAAGAAACGCCCGCCATATAGAATTCGACTGCGCAGCAGCTTTGGGGGATACTCCAAGAAATGGATTTCTAAACCATTCAGGACCAAACTTACGCTTCACAAACGGCGCCATGTCAGGGACAAAGGAAGTGGTCTCAACAAACATACTGAGATACCTCATAAAAAGGGTTTTCTTAGCGGCCTCTTGGGTAGTCATTAGAGCGAGTCACATGCCTTCGATAAGACGCTCTTTGTTTAGACGCTCCATTGTCGCAGAAGCTGGATATCCCAATTTGTGTTCGAAAGTGGCGTTGAGCCAATGCTGCAACAGACACATAGGTCCTGAGACGTTTAGATCCTTGGTGGTCTGGTGGAGGAGTTTCAGCCGCATAGCCGACAAGCTAAGAAAATGGTAGAGAGAGGCTAGCAGAAGTTTGGCCAAAGATATCTATCAACCTTCATGGATCTAAATGGCCAGACTGATAAAACTTTTGGCTATTTGTAAAGAGCCAGGGCAAAACATATAGTAAGACAACCAAAATGTCAGGAAGGCAATGTGTTCCTCATCAGAGACTTATTTGGAGCGTTTGTCGTGATGGTCTTCAATATAATTCTGAAAGCTAGCACTTTCGAAGTCAAAAGCATTGTTGGTCTCCAGGGTCGAGTCGAACGTATCACCCAGTGGCGAAAGGCCAGTAATGGCCGCCACATCGAAAAACATTGGTGTGAACATACCGCAGAGGAGGTGAAATGTATTTGTCGATCCTTCCCAGAAGTACATCGACGCAAGTAGAAAACAAGGGTTGGCCATATGAGCAGTTCTGGAGAGTTGGATGGCGTCGAAAATGCCATATTCCTTCCATTGCCTTTTACATTGACCCTCGACTTTGTCAAGCCATGCAATGTAATCTTTGTTTCCTGGAGTAGGCATGGATCTGAAGACTCGAGATTTAGGCGCCATATATTTGAGATCTAAAGTGCCGCATTTCTCAAAAGTCGGTGGAATTGTTTGTTCAAAGCAAGGAAAGAACTATTGAAGTTCTTGTGGATTAGGTTTTTTGTTTGGAAAGGGGCCATGGAAAACATGAAGCTTATTCTCCACCGCGAAGGGGATAACCAGCTGGCAGCACCAGTTGTCTACCACCGTCTCGTCAGCGGATGACGGGTGAGGAAGAGGACGGAGCGTTTCTGCTTTAGAAAGCACAAACGCGACTGGGTTGTTTTCGGTGGTTTGAGGAATATAAGTGGTAGCAGCGGTTGATGAAGCCATTGGAAAGAAATAAAATGTTTTGAGACAAAAATCATTTTTGAAAGAAAAGGGCAAAGGTTTGATTTCAAGAACAAAGAACAAGTTTGAAGAAGAAGTTATGGAGAAATGGTGAAACGGTTTTTGGGGATACTATTTATAAGACGTATGCAAAAGGTGAAAGATCACCAAAAATTTTCAACTTCTGAAAGTAAGTGGGAGTTGGTTTCGATGCCCATAACTCAGACGCGACTAGCCATCATGGCGTTTTTCTTGGAAATCATGGGATGAGATTGTCATCATCATGTCAGACGGCGTTTGACACGTGTCTCGGGAGAAGACAAAAAATTGGTGATTGTGTCGAAGAAAAAGCTGTCGAAATCTCACAAGAAACCAAAAAGCCAGATTTTTTAATCGACGTAATGCTTAGTCGAAACTGGCCTTTTGGGGGGGCAATTTGTTGACAGAAGATTTCGACCAAGGGTAGAAGGCTAAGAGGAAATCCAACAACAAGTCAATGACAAGGAATTTTCATAGCGTCGATCTGACACAGATCAGGAAGGTGCGTCGGAGAGAAGGTGATAAGCCATGGTTTCGGAAGAAAGCCAGGTGAAAGGGCAAGCCCCAAGTTCAAGGAGAAGTACTTGGGTAGGAAAAGTTTAAAAGTTCCAAGAATATGGGGAGTTGAAAAGAAAGTGGGGTGCCATGTGTCAGCACCAAAGGAAATCTGGGCAGATGAACAATTATTCTTTTGGCCTATATAAAGCATTGTATTTGCCATTTTTTGGGAGTCGTATTTTGTAACATTGTAAAGAGAAAACAGTCAAAGTACCAAGCTGAGAGAGAAACGAGTTCAATCCCGCGAAAATGTATAATTGCATCCACCTTTTCAATACAATTTACCTTCAAAGTTTAAGTTATTGTTTCTTTTGCTGTCTGTTTGTCTTCCTTTTCCTTATTTTTTCTTTGTTCCAAACCTGGTTAATCATTCAAATCTTACAACTTTTCCAAAAAGGAAAGAAACTATCATATCACATAAGCATACATTTTCAATCACTTGTTCTGGGATTTGTGTGGCCGATCCCGCGAGTAAACCTGTGACGGAAGGCCAGCGATTATTCGCGCAGACGAACACTGACACTAAGAAATGTAAAATTACCTTTTGTTTCTATAGAGCAAGAAGGGGTTGGAGACTCGAGGAGTTTGTACAGTCAGTCTAGCTGTTCCGTAGTAAGTGGAAGCTGAGTTGTAGGGGATTGTTGCCCTTGATTACTAGCCTGAAATGCACGACCACTTTTCTTCTTTCAGTTAGGAGGTTTTCCTTTGAGCTTCCAACAAGTTTCACGTGTATGCCATTCGCACTTGCAATGATCACACTAAGGAACTTTATCTTACCTTCTTCTCTCGTCAAGGTTCCTAGTAGCTAGAGCTGAACCTTCAGATTCAGATCTTCGTGGTGTCTTGCGCATCATAGTTCCTTGTTGTGTCTCCTCCCTTCTTATTTCTGCAAAAGTTTCACGATGAGTTGGCAATGGTATTTTCCTAAAACTCTACCTCTTACCTCATCAAGGTCTTTATTGAGCCCAGCGAGAAACATGAATACACGATCATTTTCTTGCCTCTTAAGAAACAAAATATTGTCTTCTGCACACCTCTAATTGTCATCATAACAGAGATCCAACTCATGCCACAGTGTCAACAGCTCATTGTAATAAACAGTTACACTCTTGTCACCTTGTTTCGTATGCCATAACTTTAATTTTAAACCAAAAATTTGGGAGGAGTTTTGAATATCAAAGTATGTTTCCTTAACAGCTTCCCACACATTCTTTACGGAAGGCAAAAACATGTAAGACTTACCTATTTCATTTCTGCGGCCGACGCCCGACTCAAGTTGCAGTTGTTCGCCATGGTTGGATCCGGTGTAAGCCTGTGGTGGGGAAGGCCGCTTGTTGTTGTTATTCGCCATAAGAGGCTAAACAGGTATGTGAATCGGATCGGGTAAGAAAGCGGGTCGATACCATATTGGAAGAAATAAGTAAAAACGGTTGTGTTTTTATTCTTAGGCCAAAGGCTGATTTATATAATGAGAATACAATGAATACACTTAATTCTCTCCTTAATGGAGAATAAAAGAAAATAAATGAAAATAAACGGAAACAATTATATAAGGAAATAAATTATTTTCCAACATCCATGTTAGGTCATTAATGTTAGAATCTCATATTTTCACCCTAATTCTCTCAATTCTCTCATTATCCCTATCTCTCTATTATTCACCATTCTTCTTGTGAGTAGGCCTTTATATATATATATATATATATATATATATATATATATATATATATATATATAAAGTGTAGATTCACACACATTATTCTTAGGCCAAAGGCTGATTTATATAATGAGAATACAATGAATACACTTAATTCTCTCCTTAATGGAGAATAAAAGAAAATAAATGAAAATAAACGGAAACAATTAAATAAGGAAATAAATTATTTTCCAACATCCATGTTAGGTCATTAATGTTAGAATATCATATTTTCACCCTAATTCTCTCAATTCTCTCATTATCCCTATCTCTCTATTATTCACCATTCTTCTTGTGAGTAGGCCTTTATATATATATATATATATATATATATATATATATATATATATATATATATATATATATATATATATATATATATATATATATATATATATAAAGTGTAGATTCACACACATTTTTCATTGAAACCCAGAAAAATATAGTGTAGATTTATCAATAAAAATGCAATGAAAAAAATGTTTGATGAAATAACACAAAGAAATTTGGTTTTGTGATAAATTTAGAAACCAAAAAATGGTCATTAAAAGGCGATATTTCAATTGGCATATACATTGGCATCCACATCAGCGTCATATGGTCTATCTCATTGACTTTGACTAACAAATTAGATGGAAATAACTAACATGATATCTTTTGAAAAGCTTAGGGATCAAAACAGTCTTTTTAAAAGTTATGTGATCAAACGAGACTCCAAGTCAAAGTTTGGGACGAAAAAGGATATTAAGCCTATTTTTTATGTTAACAATTTAAATTTACTGAGTTTTTTTTATGTGAGGTAATGAAGCAGAAGAACACTTGTTTGATCCTGGAATAGAGAAAGTAGTTAAAGCAAATACAAAAGCAGCTTGGTTAATAAAGTAAGTAAAAAAGGTAAATACGACAGACTTTAGAAAACGAGTGTATGTATTCACCACGACCGCCACCAGAGCTACCTACACATGCTTTAGAAGATTTCAGAATAAGAGTAACTTGAGGGTAGGTCATTTATGAGATCCAACCATCAAACCTCATTGCTTTTGAAGTAAGAATTATGTCCACTTGAGCAAGTTCTATAAGACTTGTTCATTATGTTGTCCAATGGGAGTAACGGAATCTTAGAAGAAGTGAAGATTGTTTATGTTCACACTCATACGAATAACTAAAGACTGGCTGAATGTTTTGTCAAATGGTATCATTTGTACCTAGGAAAATCTAGAAGAATACTCCCTCCATTCCTTTATAAGTGTCACTATTGGAATAATTTTTTGTTCCTTTTTAATTGTCGTTTTCAAAATTCACGGTAGTAATAATTATAGATTTGTAAAAATTGCCCCTATCTATTTATTATGGAGAGAGAAAAATATATATTAAAATAATTAAAAGCTAGGTATATTATAGGCAAAAGAAAAATCATATTCTAAAAAGTAACAACAATTATTGGATTTCTTGTTATGCGTAAAAAGTCAAAATATGACAATTAAAAAGGAACTGAGGGAGTAGTTTTTAGAGAGTTTATATCCAATTATCAAGTTTGTAGACAAATGGTTGATATCACCAATGCAAATTGTCATAATAATGTATTAGTAATGATATTGGGGTTACAATTGACTTTATATGAATACTTGGTGTGATAGATTATTGATTGATTTCCTTATGTGTGTGTGTATATATATATATATATATATAATATTGGGGTTACAATTGACTTTATATGAATACTTGGTGTGATAGATTATTGATTGATTTCCTTTTATATATATATATATATATATATATATATAAAGCAATGTGTGATTATATAAGTTACATAATAATAGTGAAAAATGATGAATTTGATGTAATATCACAATAATCCACCCAGTACCCTATTATGGTGGCATTTAGTTTTTCATTAAAGTGTGGGTTGGGAACATTTGAGCATCTCCACGATGGACCTTTGTATATTGCGAGATAAAATTGGAAAAAAAAAATAGAATTTTTTATCTCACCCATTGGGCTTCTTAGGCACCATGTGCGCTGATTAAAATACCCCCTGATTTCGGAGATGTATCTTCGGACGCACCTTTTTTCAGTTTTTTTAATTAATTTCGTAGATGCATCTACGAAATACTTCCATATGCGTATTTACGGAAGAAACCTAGAATCAGAATCCCAGAAAATAAACATTGCAACAATAAAATCAACATTCATAAATAAAATCGCGTTACATTGATGATTTTGACAGAAATTTAAATACTACATTTCAATTGCCCAGTAGACACTTACACATATCTAAGATGTCATCGACCGTTCTTCAGACCTTCGCCTCTAACTCGAGCGGAATTTTCTCTTCGAAACCGAAATACGTTTGCCACATCACCCTAATATCTATAGCGAGCGATTTTGGACGCGGTTCTTAAGCGCGGTCGCTCTCTGGAGGGGTGACTACAGGTCGATTCATTTTTTATCCTATTGTGAGCTGATGAAGGAAGGGAAATAGATGTCTCCAATTAACCCTGCTTGCATACTGAGTTTAAACAGCGGTCTGTTAGGTTACGAATGCTATCAATGTGGGGGGCCTTTGTATTGGTTATTTGTATTTTCGCCAATACTGATTTATCTCTGGGATTTTGTTAGGATACTGCTTCAGATTATGATATATGGGATTTTGGGTTTTTTTGTTGATTGCGTTCGCTAAGATTTTTTCTTTCAATCTTATGCCTACGTATTCCCGTTTACCGAAACAGGGAAATCAGAGCGTTCGTAGTTCCTCCTATTCTATGGGAGGAAATGGTTGTTTTTGGTGTCTTGTTTAAAGCCCAAGACGTGAAGCGAAAGGTGATTTGTATCTTGTTCAAAGCCCAAGATGTGAAGCTGAAGGGTCTATTTGTATCTTGTTCAAAGCCCAAGATATGAAGCTAAAGGTTTGACTTTAGAGAGAATTGGTCATCTCTAAAGAGGGGTTTGTATGTCACAACTGTTTATAAAGGAGAATTACTTTAACCGGGATTTGTGAATCTGGCAATGCCATAATTTCCTTTATAGGGGATTTCCAACCTGAAGGAGAAGACTTTAACTCAGTGTAGAGCAATTCTATCTTTCCTTAGGAATTTCTCATGCTAAAAGAGGGACAGTGGCATGGATGTAAATAATCCAGAGGCTTGCCGCTTATAGCGATTAGGTGAAGGGGAGAGAGTTGTTGATGTTTGTGTACTGTGAATGAGGCACAGTTTTGATGCTAAAAGATTGATTGGATCAACTAGTGGTTTTCTTATACAAAGCCTAAGAGGAGGCTATTATGTGTCTCGTACAAAGCCCGAGAGAGAGGCTAAAAGGGGTTGATCCTACAAGAGGATCTTTTATACTCAACAAGAGAGTGTTTTTGTATCTCGTACGAAGCCCGAGATAGAGGCTAAAAAAGGTTGACTCGATGATGGAGTCTTTTGGTATCTCGTATAAAGCCCGAGATGAAGGCTATTTGACTCAACAAGAGAGTTTGTTTTGTATCTCGTACGAAGCCCGAGGTGGAGGCTGTTGTTTGTTTGGCTCAATAAGAACCTTTTTGTATCTCGTATAAAGCCTGAGATGGAGGCTAAATGTTGTTTGACACCGTTGGGGAGAATCATTGTACAAAGCCCAAAAGGAGGCTGTGGTGACTGTTTCAGTTGAGTGACAGGTCCAATATACTGATTTTGAAAGAGAAAACCAGTTCTTATATGAGCAACACTGTACTCAAGGATTTGTTTCAAGGATCCGGGTTATTCCTGTTCTTCAAGGAAGCGGGAAATCCGAAGGGTATTGAGACTGTCCGAGTCTACAGGTTTTCTTCCTATTTAATAAAGGGGTCACTTGAGAATGTCTTTGAGACTCAAGGAATATTAGACTGTCCGTGTCTAGAGTTTCATCTTTTGTACTATGCTTTGAGAAACAGTAGTAGACTCTTTGAAAGGACTGTTCTATGCAGATGATTAAGTTATGTTCCTATACCTTTAGGAGGTCGTCGGGACAATTTGTACGAAGCCCAAGAGGAGGCTAGAAGCTTTTAAGAAGCCGACGGGTCCTTGTACGAAGCCCAAAAGGAGGCTATCATTCCCGGAGGAAGAGATCATTATACGAAGCCTAAGAGGAGGTTGTGAATACTTCTAAGAAGTCGATGGGTCCTTGTACTAAGCCCAAGAGGAGGCGAGGGTGCTTTTAGGAAGCCTGTGGGTCCTTGCACGGTGCCCTAGAGGAGGCCGATGCTTTTAAGAAGCCTGTGGGTCCCCAAACCCCGAGAAATTCAAGACAGGTTATTAACAAGGAATAGATCAAGCCAGGAAAGTTCAAGAATTTGGAAGAAACTCAAAGATGCCATTCACGGAGAATACATTCATCTCTAGGAGTAGAGTTTCTTGACAATTCCTAATGAGGACAACCGAAGAGAAGACTGTATCTGGTGATCCTATTGGGGATCTAGTTGTCTATTTCTACGAATAAACGAAACGGCGCCACCTAGTTCTAGACGTAGTTGCCGGGGAAACTCTAAATATCTATACTATTATTACACAGTTGATATGAGTTTATGAAAGAAGACTTACAGCGAAACAGCCCCACAATACAGTTATATGTATATGAAAGCGGTAAATGAAAGCGTATAAACACTTACTCGGTTGTAGAGCTTCCATGCTGTTTGGTTAGTTGTTCAACAAAGAAAGATTGAAAACAATAGTATAATTCAAAATCAAAGGAGAAAGTGCTTTGAAAAAGAAAGATTTGGGGCTTACAGCTCTAGGAGAGGCCCAAGGTTTTACCAGTGATTGCACTGTTGAATTTGTACAGAGGGACTTATACAAGTGACTGAGGGCCAACAAGGTTTTCTGTACAAAGGGATGGGTCTTACACTCTCTCAAGAGGACCAAAAAGTTTTAAAGAAAAAGAGTGGGCTCATAACACGAGGGTAGGCCCAATCGATTTTTTCGTTTAAAAATGGCGATCGCGCCGAGATTTTCTTTTAACGCGAAGGGGCTTATACAATATCTGAGGCCCAAATGGTTTTGGTTAAAAGGGGGTTGGGTCTTACACTCTATTAGAGGCCCAAATGAGTTTTAAGAAAAGAAATGGGTCTTACTACTCGAGGGTAGGCCCAAAGTTTGTTTTGAAAAGGCGACGATCGCGCCGTTTATTTTTGACGGTATCGGGACTTATACAATATACTGAGGCCCAAAAATGATTTGGTCAAAAAAGGGTTGGGTCTTACACTCTATTAGAGGCCCACAGAGTTTTTTAAAGAAAAGAAATGGGTCTGACTACTCGAGGGTAGGCCCAAAGTTTGTGTTTCAATGGATGATGACCGCGTCGAACTTTTTGAAATACAACGGGACTTATACAATAAGTGAGGCCCAAAATTGGTTCGTATTTACAAAGGGTTGGGTCTTACACTCTATTAGAGGCCAAAAAATTTTGAAAATGATTTATGAGGGTTGAATTAATCCAAAAACCCTAATTTGTTTTCAAAATGTGTTTTAATTGAATAAAAATTCAATTAAAATGATCAAAATTGTTTAACATATGAAAAACAAATTGTGATCTTGGATTAATGGTTCAAAAATTAAGTATTGACCTACAAAATAATTAGAAAGCATTAAAAGTTGCAAAATTAAGGTGGAAAAAATATTTTAAATGTTAAAAACAATTAAAACATTAATTCTTTGCAAAAATATCAATTATACAAAATAAATAATATTTTTAGGATTTTTTGGGAAAATAAAATATTTTAACATTTTTGTGAATTATTAAAAAAAGAATCAACTCAAAATCATTAAAACTCAGAGAGAAATTAATTTTTGAATCAATTAAATAAAATCACAAAATTCAAATATTCAAATATTGGAAAATGGCGCAAAGAACAAAGGCAAGAATACGCACGTTTTTCAGTTTTGCCCAGATTTGCATTTTCTCTCCAATCTCACTGAATACTTAATCATATCATGTAATCCACATACCAATCAACTCGTTTCAACCTCACGATCATGTCTATGGTATTTAATTTCATTTAAATTAAACATATAACAAGAAATCATGAAAAATCCTCAAGAACCCTAATTTCTGCATGAAGGCTAGGATTTTTGATACATGATTCAAACAATGCAATTAATTGAGGGGAAATATTCCAAGCATGATTATGAACATATGGCCAAATTATTGTGCAGCAAAAATTGCATGGATCATAGAGTTAGAAGAGCTCATGCTTACCACTTGCAGCTGGTGATCGTGATTTGTGTTGGAGGTGTTACAGCTAGGTTCCAATGATCTGGATAGCTTCCCTAGGTGCCATGGAGTGTGTATGGATGCTTGGAATGAATTGGAATGGTTTGGAGTTGAAGATGGTACCTCAACTGTCAAGAACTTGAGCAATTGGCTGGTGATTTTGTGAAATCTGTGTTCCAGATGTTATGTGAGTGTTTGGATCACTTCTATATGATGTATGTGAGGTGTGAGTGTGATTGGTTTGATTGGAAAAGCTCTCAAACTCAAAACCCGATAGTGACTTGCCTTAGAAGGCAAAATTGGAGTGAAAGAAGAGATTTTGAGGAAAGCATCTGTTTGATGGCTTTGGTGTACTCATACTGATCACAATTGAGCTCTATTTATAGTAGAGCAAGTTTGTTTTACAAGGAATAGTGAATGGCAACTGTAGCAGAGGTTTGACCAATGTTGTCCATTGAGAATCCAAGTCTCCTCTAGCCATTGACTAGAGGTTAGGGCACAGAGTTGTGGTTCCCTTGGTCTTGGATAAGTCTTGACTGAATTCAGTTAAGAATGGCTCAGTCCATGCCACCTTGATGCTTCTATTGAATGCTCCATTCCAAAATTGAAGTCTTGTCCCTATTTTGGCAATTCTAGGTTCAACATGTTATTTCTTGTTCCAAAGACTTTGGAGGCTTGGCTCAGTGATTGTCCCCTTTAGATTCAATCCTCAGAGGTGTCCAAGTGGATAGGAGCATTTGGATTTGGCTGATTTTGGCAAATCGACCAAAAGTGCAAAATCTGCCTTGCCTTGGCAGATTTCAGCAAGGCAACTTGCCAATGTCATATCTCATGGCTCAAATTGAATTTGGTAATGTTCTTGGCCATTTTGGAAAGCCCTTACATGATACAACAACTGTTTGAACATGTTTGGTTTTGATCTCTTTTGAATCCAAGTGAAAAATCCCCCTACATTTGGCAAAAAGTAAGGTAAAATCTGACTTAGTGAAATTTTCACTAAGTGTTGAAACAAAGTGACTTTTCTTGATTTTGATCACTCCATAACTCAAAATCCATGAGGAATTTGGACATAAGTTAGTATGAAGCTTTTGTAGAGGGCAATGTGATATACAAATCAAGCTTTGAATGGGGAACAATGGCCTTGTGGTTTAGGAGTTATGGTCCTCCAAAGTTGGCACATTAGTGTCACTTTTTCCATAACTTAGAAATTTTTCTAAGTTTTTATGGTTACCCCTTTTACAAGTTATCCCACTTTCTTTGATTTTTCTTGATGAATGATGATTCAAATCATACATTAACATCATTTTAGGGTTAAAAATCCATTTTGGTGAAAAATCTCAAAAAGTCAAAGTTGACTTTTGTGCACAGTTGACTTTTTATCAGATGTATTCCAAATTGTGCAATTCTTCAGGAAATCATGTCCTTGACCTAAATCAAACTTGATGGACATGTTACATGGGTGTCATAGGGTATATTGAATCATGTCTTAGGGTTTGGGAGCATGTCCTGGTCAAAAGTCAAAGCTACAGTTGACTTTCCTCGCGAAACCCTAATTATGGTGCAGATGAAATTGAGACTTGTTGCTCAAGCTTCTTGGATTAATCCATTGTTCCAAATGGATCAATATAGTATATTAGATACCCTCAGATCATGTCTTGAGGTCTTGGTTCATGATTTGTCCCAAAAGTCAACTTAGGGGTGAATTAGGTCAAGAAACCCTAATTCCTGATTTTTGATGTATGCATCCCCTGAGGTCAAATTGACTTGATGATTGGGTCCATGAGGCTCCATGGAGTATATTAGGTTATGTTTTGGATCCTTGGCTCATGCCCAGAGGAAAATTTCCCTTTGGAGGCCATGACCGATCAAAACCCTAATTTGGTGACACTGGCGATCTTGAGGCTTGATCCACCTAGAAGGGAGCATCCTTGTGCTTAATCCTTGAAGTGGGAGTCCCTCTTGATCCTTTGTGGATGTTTGAGAGGTTAGACAAGTTGAAGATCATGTCATTTCTTGATTGATCCTTTGTCTAAGAACTCTGAGAGGGCTTAAAACCCTAATTTTGATTGTAGTGAATGCTCAACAACCCGTGAGGCATTTGATGAGGCATGATGGTTCATCCATATTGTGATGATGATTTGCACAATAATGGGTAATCTTAGTGGTCAAAATTTGGGGTATGACAGATGCCCATATTTAATCTTCTTGGACCCGAAGGTGTGAATGACGAAGGTATTCGGGCATTCGGGGTGCAAGAGGATTAAATATCGGAATACTCGAAATTTTGATGGTGGTTATGAATGGCAGATCGCATTCATCTTCTTTTGCTAAGCAATGATGCTTAGAAAAGGTAGACTTCCCCTCGATCCTGGTTTCCTACCAAGGAACTGGTCTCAGTTTTCTTTTGAAATAAACCTCCCCTCGATCCTGGTTTCCTACCAAGGAACTGGTCTTAGTTTGTGATACAAACTTCCCCTCGATCCTGGTTTCCTACCAAGGAACTGGTCTAAGTTGCTGTCGTAAACTTCCCCACGATCCTGGTTTCCTACCAAGGAACTGATCTTAGTTTCTTTTGTCAATAAACTTTATTGACAAGGGACGCTACTTGTAGCGGTTTTCCTCAAACTTCTCGCCGAATTTTCCTGGGGAGATGCCATTTGATGGAAAAAGTTTTAATGCCAGACTTGCTGGGGAACCCAGTCGTCTGAGTTGTAGAGTTGTACAAACTTCTCTGTTGGAGACGCCATTTGTTTCTACTGGGGAAAGCAGGTATCTTGAGAGACTGCTGTCACTTGGGATCTTACATCATACTTTTCTCGGGATCTCCCCGGAGAAATGCCATATGATGGGGTCCAATTTTGAGGTGTCGATGACCTTTTCATCAGCGATCTTTTTGGAGCGAAACTGGCATGCTGCCGAATCTCTGATTACGAGGCTTTCTCTGTGGATTTTCCTTAATTCGGGAAAGCAAGGATATCATCTTCAATGGAGAAGAGTGATGCTGACTGAAGGTTCCTCTGGTTTTTCAAAGGTTCAAGTTATCAAAGTGGTCGAGGGCCGACTCTAATCCAGAGATACACTGGAGGCGAGATTGTTCAAACACAGCATTTCCTGACGAGGCAAGAACTGACAACTCGATTGAGAGGACTTTTTATCACCAGGGGATAAGACCGACTAGAGTGATAGCGATGCAATATGATTGCAAATGCAAATAAAATGCATGATGTATGTATGTATGTATATGCTGACAAAATTGACGCGACATACAAACTAAAAGATGAACACGACTGGATACTCGGCCATTGCGGGGCGAAGAAGTACCGCTGGTTCAAGATAACAATTCTACCTTGCTTAGGAGACATGGTCCTTGCTGGGAGCTATGTTGGTCGGGCTTAGTGTAATACCCCAAATTTTGACCACTTATATTTCCCATCATTGTGAAAATCATCATCACAATATGGATGTACCTTTATGCTTCATTAGTCTCCCCAAAGATGGGTGAGCATCCAATACAATCAAAATTAGGGTTTTAAGCCCTCTCTGAGTGCTTAGACAAATGATCAATCAAGAAATGACATGATCTTTAACTTGTCTAATCTCTTAAACATCCATAATGGATCAAAAAGGACTCCCACTTCAAGGATTAAGCACAAGGCTGCTCCCTTCTAGGTGGATCAAGTCTCAAGATCGACAGTGTCACCAAATTAGGGTTTTGGTCGACCAGGGCCTCCAGATGGAAATTTTCATCTGGACACAAGGCAATGATCCAAAACATAACCTAATATGCTTCATGGAACCTCATGAACCCATGCATCAAGTCAATTTTGCCTCAAGGGATGCATTCATCAAAAATCAGGAATTAGGGTTTCTTGACCTAATTCACCCCTAAGTTGACTTTTGGGACAAATCATGAGCCAAGACCTCAAGAGATGATTTGAGGGTCTCTAACATACCATATTGATCCATTTAGAACAATGGATTGATCCAAGAAGTTTGAGCAACAAGTCTCAATTTCATCTGCACCACAATTAGGGTTTTAAGGGAAAAGTCAACTGTAACTTTGACTTTTGACCAGAACATGCTCCCAAACCCTAATACATGATTGAATATACCCTATGACACCCATGGAACATGTCCATCAAGTTTGATTTAGGTCAAGGACATGATTTCCTGAAGAATTGCACAGTTTGGAATTCATCTGATAAAAAGTCAACTGTGCACAAAAGTCAACTTTGACTTTTTGAGATTTTTCACCAAAATGGATTTTTTACCCTAAAATGATGTTAATGTATGATTTGAATCATCATTCATCAAGAAAAATCAAGAAAAGTGAGATAACTTGTAAAAGGGGTAACCATAAAACTTACAAATTTTTCTAAGTTAAAAATAAAGTGGCAAAGGTACCAACTTTGGAGGACCATAACTCCTAAACCACAAGGCCATTTTTTCTCATCCAAAGATGGATTTGTAGCCCTCATTATCACCTACAAAATCTTCAACTACAAGTCATTCCAATTCATTAAGGATTTTGAGTTATGGAGTGACCAAAGTGGCTGAAAAGTGAAAATGTCACTTTTTCCAACACTTGGTGAAATTTTCACTAAGTCAGATTCTGCCTCACTTTTTGCCAAATGTAGGGGGATTTTTCACTTGGAATCAAAAGAGATCAAAACCAAACTTGTTTAAACAGTTGTTGTATCATGTAAGAGCTTTCCAAAATGGCCAAGAACATTGCCAAATTCAACCTACACCATGAGATACAACATTACCAAGTTGCCTTGCTGAAATCTGTCAAGGCAAGGCAGAATTTGCAACTTTGGTCGATTTGCCAAAATCAGCCAAATTCAATTGCTCATATCCACTTGGACACCTCAGAGGATTGAATCTAAAGGGGACAATCACTGAGCCAAGCCTCCAAAGTCCATGGAACAAGAAATAGCATGTTGAACCTAGAATGGCCAAAATAGGGACAAGACTTCAAATTTGGAATGAGGCATTTAATGGAACCATCAAGGTGGCATGGACTGAGCCATTCTCATCTGAAATCAGTCAAGACTTATCCAAGACCAAGGGGACCAAAGCTCTGTGCCCTAACCTCTAGTCAATGGCTAGAGGAGACTTGGATTTTCATTTGCCAACATTGGCCAAACCTACTTACCAGCTGCCATGCACTATTCCTTGCAAAACAAACTTGCTCTACTATAAATAGAGCTCAATTGTGGTCAGTTTAAGTACACCAAAGCCATCTAACAGATGCTTTCCTCAAAATCTCTTTCTCTTGGCAAAAATGCCTTTCTTAGCAAGGTAGCTATCGGGTTTTGAGTTTGAGAGCTTTTCCAATCAAACCAATCACTCACACACCTCACATACATCATATAGAAGTGATCCAAACACTCACATAACATCTGGAACACTGATTTCACAAAATCACCAGCTGGTTGCTCAAGGTTTTAACCAAGGTGCAGCTGAGGTACCACAAAATGATCCAGCCAATTTCAATCAAGTCCAACCATCCAAACACAATCCATAGGGTGTAGGGAAGCTGTTCAGATCATCACCACTCATCTTTAGCACCTCCAAATCAAAAATCACTTTGAACTTGCTGTCACGACTTGGAGGTAAGCACATACTTGGTCATCTCTCAATCTATGCATATTTCCTCGCACAATAATTTGGCCATATGTTCATAATCATGCATGGAATGTTTTCCCTCAATTAATTGCATTGTTTGAATCGTGTATCAAAAATCCTAGCCTTCATGCAGAAATTAGGGTTCTTGAGGTCTCTTCGTGATTTCTTGTTGTATGTTTAATTTAAATGAAATTAAAGTACATAGACATGATCATGAGGTTGAGACGAGCATAATGATAAGTGGATTGCATGATATGATTACGTATTCATGGAGATTGGATAGAAAACGCAAATCTGAGAAACCAAGAACACGCGCGTGTTCTTCAGCTGTTCTTGGCGCCATTTTTGAATAATTCAAATATTTGAATTTTGTGATTTTGTTTAATTGATTCAAAAATTAATTTCTCTCTGAGTTTTAATGATTTTGAGTTGATTCTTTTTTTTAATAATTCACAAAAATGTTAAAATATTTTATTTTCACAAAAAATCCCAAAAATATTATTTATTTCATATAATTGATATTTTTGTAAAGAATTAATATTTTGATTGTTTTTGGCATTTTAAATATTTTTTCTACATTGATTTTGCAACTTTTAATGCTTTCTAATTATTTTGTAGGTCAATACTTAATTTTTGAAGCATTAATCCAAGATCACAATTTGTTTTCCATGTGTTAAACAATTTTTGATCATTTTAATTGAATTTTTATTCAATTAAATACATTTTGAAAACAAATTAGGGTTTTGGATTAATTCAACCTTCATAAATCACTTTCAAAACCTTTTTGGGCCTCTTGAGAGAGTGTAAGACCCATCCCCCCTTGTACAAAAAACTTTTTGGGCCTCATTCATTGTATAAGTCCCTCTGTACAAGTAAACGGCGCGATCGTCGCCCGTTTAAAATAAAAGAATCATCTGGGCCTACCCTCGAGTAGTAAGACCCATTTCTTTTTCTTAATCATTTTTGGGCCTCTATTAGAGTGTAAGACCCAATCCCCCTTTTAACCAAAACATTTTGGGCCTCACTTATTGTATAAGTCCCTCCGCGTTAAAAGAAAACCTCGGCGCGATCGCCATTTTTAAACGAAAAATCATTTGGGCATACCCTCGTGTTATAAGCCCCACTCTTTTTCCTTTAAACCTTTTTGGGCCTCTTGAGAGAGTGTAAGACCCATCCCTTTGTACAGAAAACCTTTTTGGGCCCCAGTCACTTGTATAAGTCCCGCTGTACAAAGTCAAACAGTGCGCTCACTGATAAAACCCTGGGCCTCTCCTCGAGCTGTAAGCCCCAAATCTTTCTTTTTCAAAGTACTTTCTCCTTTGATTTTGAATATATTGTTGTTTTCAATCTTTCTTTGTTGAACAACTAACCCAACAGCATGGAAGCACTCCAACCGAGTAAGTGGTTATCGCTTTCGTTTACTGCTTTCATATTATAAACTGTATTGTGGGGCTGCTCACTGTAAGTCTCCTTTCATAAACTCATATCTACTGTGTAATAATAGTATAGATATTTCGAGTTTCCCCGGCTACTACGTCTAGAACTAGGTGACGCCGCTTCATTTATTCATAGAAATAGACGCCTAGATCCCCAATAGGAGCACCATATACAGTCTTCTCTTCGGCTGTCCTCCTTAGGAATCGTCAAGAAGCTCTACTCCCCAAGATGAATGTATTCTCCGTGAATGGCATCTTTGAGTTTCTTCCAAATTCTCGAACTTTCCTGACTTGATCTATTCCTTGTGGATAGCTTGCCTTGAATGTCTCAGGATTTGGGTACCCACTACGGTCATAATCTTGGACCTTAACTAAGGAACCCTCTTTAAAAGCTAAAAGTCGCTGGATAGTAAACCTCGCACGTTTACCAGTGGTTTTTATCTTTAAAAGAGTTATCTCTCCTAATGGAAAGGAGATGATAGACCCACGGGCTTCTTAAAAGCATCGGCCTCCTCTTGGGCATTATTCAAGGACACTACGGCTTCTTAGAAGTATTCACAGCCTCCTCTTAGGCTTCATATAATGATCTCTTCCTCCGGGAATGATAGCCTCCTCTTGGGCTTCGTACAAGGACCCGTCGGCTTCTTAAAAGTTTCCAGCCTCCTTTTGGGCTTCGTACAAATTATCCCGACGACCTCCTAGAGGTATAGGAACAGAACTTAGTCATCCTCATAAAACAGTCCTTTCATAGAGTCTACTACTGTTTCTCAAAGCATAGTACAAAAGATAAAACTCTAGACACGGACAGTCTAACTTCCTTGAGTCTCAAAGACATTCTCAAGCACCCTTCATTAAATAGGAAGGAAACCCGCAGACTCGGACAGTCTCGACACCCTTTGGATTTCCCGTTTCCTCAAAGAGAAGGAAATATCCCTGATCCTCAAATCAAATCCCTGTGTATAGTGTTACTCATCTAAGAACTGATTTTCTCTTTTAAAATCAGTATATTGGATCTGTCACTCAACTGAAACAAATTCTAGCCTCCATCTCGGGCTTTATACGAGATACCAAAATTCTCCCCAGTGGAGTCAAACAACCTTTTCGCCTCTCTCTCGGGCTTCGTACGAGACACATAAGAGACTCTCTCGTTGAGTCAATCACCCTTTTCGTCTCCATCTCGGGCTTTATACGAGATACAAAAAGGTTCTTATTGACCCAAACAAGCAACAGTCTCCATCTCGGGCTTCATACGAGATACAAAAAACTCTCTTGTTGAGTATAAAAGATTCCACCGTTGAGTCAAAACCTTTTTAGCCTCTCTCTCGGGCTTTGTATGAGACACATAATAGCCTTCTCTTAGGCTTTGTATAATGATTTTCCTAGCGGAAATTAGCCTCCTCTTAGGCTTCGTATAAGAGAACCACTGGTTGATCCAATCAACCTTTTAGCATCAAAACTGTGCCTCGTTCACAATATACAAACATCAACAACTCCTTTCCCTTCATCTAATCGCTGTAAGTGGCAAGCCTCTGGATCATCTACATCCATGCCACTGTCCCTCTTTTAGCATGAGAAATTCCTAAGGAAAGATGGCATTGCTCTACACTGAGTTAAAGTCTTCTCCTTCAGGATAAAACCCTTTCTTCAGAAAATATGGCATTGCTCGGATCCGCGTATCCCAGTTAAAGTAATTCTCCTTCTCCCCTCTTTAGAGATGACAAATTCTCTCTAAAGTCGAGGTCTTTCAGCTTCACGTCTTGGGCTTTGAACAAGACACAAATAGACCTTCAGCTTCACATCTTGGGCTTTGAACAAGATATAAATCACCTTTCGCTTCACGTCTTGGGCTTTGAACAAGACACCAAAAACACCAATTTCCTCCCATAGAATAGGAGGAACTACGAACGCTCTGATTTCCCTGTTTCGGTAAACGGGAATACGTAGGTATAAGATCGAAAGAAAAGATCTTAGCGAGCGCAATCAATGAAAAACCCAAATCCCATATCTCCGTCAATCAAAAGCAGTAATTCAAAAGCATCAGTCCTAACATCCTAATCCTTGTTCCCCGCTAGAAAGTCCTAGAAAGAAAGAAAACCGTATTGGCGAAAATACAAATAACCAGTACAAAGGCCCCCCCACATTGATAGCATTCGTAACCTAACAGACCGCTGTTTAAACTCAGTATGCAAGCAGGGTTAATTGGAGACATCTATTTCCCTTCCTTATTCAGCTCACAATAGGATAAAAAATGAATCGACCTGTAGTTTTAAGCTCAAACCGCAGAGAGCGACCAGCGCTTAAGAACCGCATCCAAAATCGCTCGCTACAGAAAAGTGGCGCCCACCGTGGGGCCCTTCTTTCTTTCTTTCTGTTTTCCTTGTGTAGAAACTACAGAGTGGTAACTCAGCCGGGGAGCCATTTCTGTTAGGAACTTAGGATTCTTAGCTTTATAAGTCTAGGATGATTAGGACAAATATATATACTGCTTTTCCTAATTGATATACGTGTTTATTTTTCTGCTACTGGGAATGCGTTTGATGCCGCATGTGGTGAGTTTGAGTATACACTTAAGAAAAGCCAACCTTTTTTTGTAGTGCGGAAACTATCAGAAATAGTTGTTACGCGATACTACCCTCATTTGAGGCTGGTGATCTATTCTCGGTGAATGGCACTTACTCTAAGATTGCTTTACAACTCGCTGGCGATCCGCTTATTGTTTTGCTTTCCTGGGAGGAGCTGATGATAATGAGTACAGGTACAAAAATCACCCTAGTATAAACCTTTGGGGATGGGTAGAGCCTTGACTTCATGACAATGACCCTTTGACCCCATGTTTTTTCTATGTTTTTGTGTGCTGCATTCATGCATCCATTTAATAAAACATTAAAACACTCAAAAAACTTTCTCTTCTAGTCTCTCTGTTTTTCAAATTAAACTAAGACTGTGATTGCAAATATCAGAGAAGAGGATTACGCTAATGGATTTCGGTAGAAGGAGAACTCACCAGTATACCTTCAAGGTTCCAAAATTAGGAGATTTGAGAAAGTTAGCGAGGATGATCGTTAACCCAGAGGCTTTTAGAGCCAAGCACGGTGGTTTGCTACCACTGTTAAGAGTCCATGTGATTAAGGGGATCATGGACGCGCTCATTCAATTCTACGATCCGGTTTATCATTGTTTCACATTCCCGGATTACCAGCTTGCACCAACGCTGGAGGAGTATTCTCATCTGACTGATTTACATATCACTAATCGAGCTCCATTTTCTGGACTGTAAGAAATTCCAAAGAATCAGACTATTGCAATAGCAATTCATTTGGACGAGTTTGAGGTCAGGACTCACATGACCACTAAGGGTGGCATCCAAGGTTTTCCAGCCCAGTTCTTGACAAAGAAGGCCCTATATTTTTCCAGTATAGGAAACGTGACGGCTTTTGAAAGCATCTTTGTCTTGCTCACCTACGGGTTATTTTTGTTTCCCAACATCAATAACTTCGTTGATATCAATGCTATTAAGGTTTTTCTCATTGGAAACCCTGTGCCGACTTTGCTCGCAGATGCGTATCATTCTGTACACTTAGGAAATTTGTACAGCGGAGGAGAGATCACATGCTGTGTACCTTTGCTCTACAAATGGTTTATCTCTCACTTGCCCAAGTCTGCTGCTTTTTGGGATTGCAAGAGTGTCTTACGTTGGTCGCAGAAGAACATGTCTCTCACCAATTCCGATATAGATTGGTGTAATAGGATTTATGAGGGAATCAGAATCATTGACCGTTGTGGAAACTTCCCCAGCGTACCCCTTATAGGGACTAAAGGAGGAATCAACTATCATCCGATATTGGTTCTTCGTCAATTTGGATACCCGATGAGACACATCCCACTGGGTGTTCATCTGGAAGGTCTTTTCTTCAAAGAAGGAGAAAACGACAGAGCACTAAAGATGGAAATAGTGCAAGCTTGGAAACATGTTCATAAGATAGGACGAGAGTCTCTGGGAAAACCGGACTGTGTCTCGGTGGGGCCTTATCTCCACTGGGTACAAACTAGAGCTCTCAAGCTAGAGATGCCTTATCCTCGTTACGGAATTCTTCCACCAAGGGAAACTGTCATGTACTTCATGACAGAAACTGAAAAGCTTCAGGTTACTCTCAACA
Organism: Lathyrus tuberosus; assembly: GCA_022829125.1. Classification (NCBI taxonomy): domain Eukaryota; kingdom Viridiplantae; phylum Streptophyta; class Magnoliopsida; order Fabales; family Fabaceae; genus Lathyrus; species Lathyrus tuberosus. The sequence continues at coordinate 5,899,248 of JALAZF010000036.1, read as the reverse complement.
AAGTTCAAAAGGAAAGAAGGTCTTGGAAGAACAAGTACCGCACCCTCGACGTAGAGTGTATCCAAATACAGCAACTACAAAAAGAGAAAGATGCTCTGATTGAAATTTTGGAGCAGCATGCTGTAGAGAATCAAGATGACCAAAGGAATTTGCTCGCTCCTTTCACCTGGCAAAGGAATGACAACCCGATAACGGCCCAAGCGCCCCGGTCAAAGAAGAGGACTCGGGACCCATTAGTTTAGGTTTTTGTTTCTGCACTTTGTAATCTACTGTATTTCCATTTCTGTAATCCTTTAGAATTCAATAAAAAGGGGTTTCCCCACTGTTTGATATTTGCAATCTAATTGTCAAAGTTTATATTGATTAAACAAAAAAAAAACAACAATTAAAATCATTGCATTCATCATTCTCACATCGCGTATTCTTCTTCCCTACGAATCTTACGTTTGTGTCTCGATTCTAGAGTCAAACTGTCTCATTCATATAATACTCGAGCCAATCGTCAAAAAAGGATGGATGATCTTGAGGAAGAAAACAGAGAGTTGAAAGAAGAGATCGACGCTCTGAGAGAGGATATGAGAAAGCTTCGTAACAACATGCAAGCCATGGCAGAAGCTCAGCTACAAAGAACTGTGATCTCAGAGATCAACTCAACGCCCATCATAGAAAAGTATGATCCTAGGTATCAGATACCGAAAGATCGTCCGTGGGGTATGCCTGTTAACTATATCCCGGAAGGATATGTTCCGCCGATCACTAAAGATCAGGGAATCGCAACAGAAGCCGCTGGGCCTGAAGGTTACAAACTTCGGGAAAGCGAAGATGCCAGGGGAATACTCAAGACTCCTGAAGGTTACAAACTTCGAGAGGCGCCAAGACTTACTGCCATAGTCACGGTACCACCCCCTGTGGTGCACACTGTCCCGGAAGGACAGATTCCACAGACATCTTCTGATAAGAAGGAAACTATGTTTGACAGAATGGATGAATTCCAGGAGTAGTTCTTGGAAATGCAGAAGGAGCTGCAAGCCATTCGTGGTCAGGATCTATTCGGAAAGGACGCCGCAGACCTCTGCTTGGTCCCAAATGTGAAAGTCCCGCACAAGTTCCAAGTGCCCGACTTTGAAAAATACAAGGGTAACTCTTGCCCTCAGAGCCATCTGGTGATGTACGCTCGGCGGATGTCAGCTCAGACGGAGAATCAGGACCTGCTGATTCACTACTTCCAGGATAGTTTAACCGGTGCCGCACTCAAATGGTACATGGGTTTAAACCGTGCCTCGATCAGCACATTCAGAGATCTTGGTATTGCCTTCGTCCAACAATACAAGTACAATTTGGACATGGCACCCGACAGAGATCAACTCAGATCAATGTCACAAAAGGACAAGGAAACCTTTAAGGAGTACGCTCAAAGGTGGCGTGAAATTGCCGCTCAAATTTGTCCACCTCTTGAGGAAAAAGAGATGACAAAGATCTTCTTAAAGACCTTAAGCTCATTTTACTATGACCGAATGGTTGCCAGTGCGCCCAGTGATTTCACCGAAATGGTCGGCATGGGTGTACGTCTTGAGGAAGCCGTCCGAGAGGGACGTTTGGTAAAAGACACTGGATCAATGAGCGGTACTAAAAAATACGGTAGTGCTCTCCCTAAGAAAAAAGAGCAAGATATTGGGAATATCTCTCTTGGAAAGCAAAGGCGACGTTATCAGCCAGTAGCAGCTGTAACTCCTGCTATCGGCCCCGCGCCTGTTCCTATGTATCAACCTCAGGTTGCGCAGAGCCAACCTGACCAACAAAGGACACAACAGCCTCTTCAGCAGGCTTGTCCTCCATATAACAACAACCGTACAACACGGTCATCAGGGTTTGATCCTATACCCATGTTGTATGCAGAATTATTTCCGTTACTGCTGGCTAAGGGGCACATTCAGACTAAGTCTCCTCTTACAGTTCCGGAAAATCCACCTTTTTGGTTTAAAGCGGATCAAACATGCCCTTATCATCAAGGAGGTTCAGGGCATAACATTGAGACTTGTCTCAATTTCAAATCCGACGTGCAAAAGCTTGTTAGGAGCGGGCTCTTATCTTTCAAAGATACGAATACTAATGTTCTCACGAACCCGCTGCCTCAACATGAGAAAACTGCGGTCAATCTGATTGAGAAAGAGACTAACAATGTCTATCAAATTCACAATGTACTCTTATTGGGGACCAATCTGGTCAAGATGCATTGTAGACAGAGTGGATATGGCCATGTGCCACCTCATAATTATCACCAGTGTGATATCTGCTCTAAAAATAACCAAGGATGTTCGGTAGTGCAATCAGCTCTACAGGAACAGATGGATCTCGGATGGATCCGAGAGCACCGAGTTCGTGGAGTTAACATGGTTTACACGAATTCCAATGTCATTCAAAACCACGACATCCGTGCGATGAATGTCAATTTGGTGGCGATGCACTCAAGGCAAAGCCAGTATCATAATCTGCCGCAGCACGATTACAGTTCCTGTCTGATTTGCTCGGTAAACAAACAGGGATGCTCTTTCATACAAGAGGCCCTCCAGCGTCAGATGGATCTTGGATGGATCCAAGACTACCATGATAGGAACTCCTATCAAATCAACATGGTTCAGATCTTTGACATTCGAGTGATGAATACCAACCTGGTAGAGTTACATGCTGAGCAGGTCCGACTTGGATTCTTAATATCACATGACTATCAAAGCTGTAAAGCAGGTTGCGAAAATGATCGAGGTTGTACCCTTGTCCAGGAGGCACTTCAGCACTTGTTAAATCACTGGTGGATGCCAATCTATATGGACGAAGATACTCAGCAGATTAGTATCAATCACAGGAATCCTACTCGTCGTCAAAGTCAGGATGTCCGATCAATGGGAGGTAGCCTAGTGAGGTTACATTGCATTCAAAGTGGGCGTGGCCAGGTGCCACCACACAACTATGACAGTTGTAGCATCTGTTCAGAAAGTAACCAAGGGTGTTACCCTGTGAGAGCAGCTCTTCAGGGTCAGGTCGATCATGGAGAGATTCGCCCATATCCAGGTTTAGGACCCATCATTTGGTCGCCGAACTACCTTGCCGAGCAAGTTGAGGATGTCGTCACGATCTCTGGTCATCACAGGACCAGGGATGTTTTTGCCATCATCCCTCTACTTGATGAATCTAAAGTTCCCAACCAGGAACGGATCGAGGTTACCTATGATGGTCAAAAAAATCAGAAGGTTCCTATAGTCATCTATCTACCGGGGCCACTACCGTATGAATCAGGTAAGGCAATCCCTTACAAATACGGTGCAACAATAATCGAGAATGGAAAGGAAATTCCATTACCCTCCGTCGTAAATATTGCAGACATCAGTCGTGTAACACGGAGCGGTCGAATCTTCAACCGAGGGGTTGGAGAATCCAACAAAGAAAAGGAACTTCAGGCAGAAATTCCTGATCCGCCAGTTGGTCAATCTAGTAGTCCCGACTTTTCAAAAGACAAAGATGAGATGCTAAAGCTCATCCAAAGGAGTGAATACAACATTGTTGATCAACTGTTACAGACTCCTTCAAAGATCTCGGTATTATCACTGTTACTCAGTTCAGAAGCCCACAGGGAGGCTCTACAGAAAGTCTTGGAACAAGCCTTTGTGGAACAGGATGTAACAATCAGACAGTTCGATAGCATTGTCTCTAACATCACTTCCTGCAATAATTTGGGATTTAGTGATGAAGAATTACCTGAAGAGGGTCGCCGTCATAACATGGCGCTCAATATTACAGTTAACTGCCAGGGCGATGCTTTAGCCAACGTACTGGTAGACACAGGGTCAGCCCTGAATGTTATGCCGAAGTCCACTTTGATGTAATTATCATTCAAGGACCCTCCGATGAGAACCAGCGAGGTCGTCGTCAAAGCATTTGACGGATCCAGGAAAACAGTTATCGGCGAAGTGGATCTTCCCATAACTATTGGTCCTCACACTTTCTAAATCACTTTCCAGGTCATGGACATCCGGGCAACATACAGTTATTTATTAGGAAGACCTTGGATACATCAGGCTGGAGCGGTTACTTCAACCCTCCACCAAAAGCTAAAGTTCGTCAAGAATGATCAACTTGTCACGGTTTGTGGGGAACAAGCCTTGCTAGTAAGCAACTTATCATCGTCTACTTGTGTGGAACCCGAGGAGGTTATTGGAACTCAGTTCCAAGCACTATTGGTGAGCAAGGACAATCAGTCCAAAGAAGGAACTTCAATTTCTTCATACAAAGATGCTATCAAAGCGGTCGAGAGTACCGATACGACGGGATGGGGACGGCTTGTCGTTCCTATTGACAATAAAATAAAGAAGGGTCTTGGTTTTTCTGCAACCTGTACCCAGACAGTTGCCAACGATGAAAGTCTTCATCCCCTTCAAAACTTCTTCCACAGTGGAGGTTTTCTCCACCCAGTGTCTCAGACAGTTCATGTTATCAATGAGGAAGATCCCTCTGACGCAGATGAAGAGTGGAACTCCTATCTTAACGAGGACGGTTATATGTCTCAGGAAGAGGTGCCTATGCCTTTTTTCTTTCCTACAGAAAGTCCGAGATTTATACCAAGATCAGATGTCGAAATGATCTATGGAGATTATGATCCGGAAGGATGTCGTGCTCCGCCAAATTCATTAGAGGAAGACACTCTAATGAAAGACAACTTTGATCATAATTACTATGGCCCGATGGATGGCCTGCCAATGTGGCAGCCTTACCCAGGAAACTTGGGGCAAGAGAATCAGCCGAACAATGAAACTCAGTTGAGCATCATTGAACAGAATACCTGTGTCCCCGCCATGTCATGGGATCAACACTCAGGTCATTCCGAAACTACTCAACATGAAGATGAATTCGCAACGTTTGCAGGACTAGAATTCATCAACTATGCTTTTCCCGAGGTCAACGTCATCGAGAAAGATGACTCCTCCAGTTCCACAGAAGTGTGGGACACCCTGGGACAACTAAGTGGAAAATACGACTATATGGTCAAGTACACTGCTCCCGAAAGCTCTCGTATCAGGCTCGAAGATATCCAGCCAACTGGATGGGGAGATACAGCTGAGAGCACAAATGCTATGCAAAATACAACTGAGGAATTCTCCTACGACAATTCTGCCTGGGAGACAGATTCCAATGATCCCGCTCCACCAAAAATCAGCGTCATTTCTGAAGACAGATCAAGGAAGGTGCCAGACTTTGTGATTCACCGAGGAGTTCGCCGCCAATGGGTTGCTATCGAGGTTCCGAAGGTCGTTCGTCAGTCAAAGTAATTGCCATCTTTAACCTTTCACCCTGCCCAGGTGAAACGGATATTTTGATAGGGCTCGTTTTCTGTAAATTTCCCTCTTCGCTTTGCCCAAAGCAACAGAGTTTTGTTTTATAGGGCTGTAGTTTCAAGATTCGACTTGTGCATAAATAAAATGACGTCGTTCTGTAATTTCCGCATTAATTGCTATTTTCTCTTTTTGCTTTTTCAGAAAATGGTAATCCTAAAAAAACATTCAATAATAAAAACAAGCAGTAAAATCAAAACACTGCACACACTTACATTTTCTCTATCTCTTCTAAACACGAATCATCACGTCATGCAGATTGCTTGTTTTATACCCCGTTGAAACATACAATCCGATGCCTTCTTCCAACTTTGAGTTCCCGGTATCCGAGGCTGAAGAAGAAAATGACGACCAAATTCCAGAAGAGATCTCCCGACTACTCAGACAAGAGGAAAGGTCCATTGAACCTCACAAAGAACCGTTGGAAACGATAAACTTGGGTTCAGAAAAAGAGAGAAAAGAAATCAGGATCAGAGCATTGCTCAGTCCAACTGCCAGAGAGGGTTTGATAAAGCTTCTCAAAGAATTCCCCAATGTGTTCGCTTGGTCCTATCAAGATATGCCAGGGTTGGATACCAGCATCGTGGAGCATCATTTACCATTAAGATCGGAATGTCCGCCAGTAAAACAAAGGTTGAGACGGACTCACCCGGACATGGCCATCAAAATCAAAGAGGAGGTACAGAAACAGATTGACGCAGGTTTCCTTGCTACATCTGAATATCCTCAATGGTTAGCCAACATTGTACCCGTTCCCAAAAAGGATGGAAAAGTCAGAATGTGTGTCGATTACAGAGACCTGAACAAGGCAAGTCCAAAGGACGACTTTCCTTTACCACACATTGACATGCTGGTTAACAACACAGCAAAGTTCAAAGTTTTCTCCTTTATGGATGGATTCTCGGGCTATAACCAGATCAAAATGGCGCCGAAAGACATGGAGAAAACTTCGTTCATTACCCCATGGGGTACCTTTTGTTACAAGGTAATGCCGTTCGGTTTGAAGAATGCCGGGGCAACCTATCAAAGGGCCATGACTACTCTGTTTCATGACATGATACACAAGGAAATCGAGGTATATGTCGATGATTTGATTGCAAAATCAAGAACAGAGGATGAGCACGTTGAACATCTGTCAAAATTGTTCGAACGTCTAAGAAAATTCAAGCTTCGCTTGAATCCCAACAAGTGCACCTTCGGTGTCCGTTCGGGGAAACTACTAGGGTTCATCGTCAGCCAGAAAGGAATTGAAGTTGATCCTGACAAGGTCAAAGCCATTCAAGAAATGCCTTCTCCGAAAACTGAAAAACAAGTCAGAGGATTCCTGGGACGTTTGAACTACATCTCCAGATTCATATTCCTTATGACCGCGACGTGTGCGCCGATTTTCAAATTACTCAAAAAGAACCAGGATTGCGTTTGGTCAGAAGATTGCCAAACCGCCTTCGACAGTATCAAGGAATATCTGTTGAATCCTCCAATTCTATCACCTCCAGTGGAAGGAAGACCACTGATCATTTACCTCACAGTCCTAGAGGACTCAATGGGATGTGTACTTGGCCAACAAGACGAAACTAAACGGAAAGAGTCTGCCATTTACTATCTAAGCAAGAAATTCACCGACTGCGAAACTCGGTACACAATGCTTGAGAAAACTTGTTGCGCTTTGGCTTGGGCAGCCAAACGTCTTCGCCAGTACATGATTCATCATACTACTTGGTTGGTCTCCGAAATGGATCTAATCAAGTACGTTTTCGAAAAACCTGCTCTCACGGGAAGAATTACCCGTTGGCAGATGCTGTTATCAGAATATGACATAGAGTACCACGCTCAGAAAGCCGTTAAAGGAAGTATTTTAGCCGATCATTTGGCTCATCAACCGATTGACGATCAAGAATCAATCGGGTTTGACTTCCCAGACGAAGATGTCATGTATCTAAAGATGAAAGACTGCGATGAACCACTACCCAGTGAAGGGCCAGAACCAGGTTCCCAGTGGGGACTTATCTTCGACGGAGCAGTCAATCATTATGGAAATGGAATTGGGGCAATCATTGTTACCCCTCAGGGTTCCCACATTCCTTTCACTACCAGACTTACGTTCAAATGTACGAACAACGAGGCCGAATACGAAGCTTGTATTATGGGTCTCGAGGAAGCAATTGATTTAAGGATCAAAAACTTGGACGTATACGGCAACTCAGCCTTGGTTATTAACCAGATAAAAGGAGATTGGAACACATACCAATCAGGATTGATTCCTTATAAGGATTATGCAAGAAGGTTGTTACCCTTCTTCAACAGAGTTGACTTTCATCACATCCCTCGTGATGAGAATCACATGGCTGATGCATTAGCCACTCTCTCTTCCATGATTAGTGTAGGTCGATGGAATGACATACCTAAGATCGACATAATGCGCCTTGAACGGCCCGCTTACGTCTTCGCGATCGAAGCAGGCATAGATGACAGACCTTGGTATCACGATATCAAATGCTTCCTTCAGAAACAAGAGTACCCATCTGGGGCACTCAGAAAAGACAGGAAAACCCTCAGAAGATTGGCTGGAAACTTATTCCTAAGCGGTGACACTCTTTATAAGAGAAATTTTGACATGGTCTTGCTCCGATGCGTCGACAGACCAGAAGCAGACATGCTTATGAAAGAAATTCATGAAGGATCCTTTGGTACTCATGCCAACAGACACACAATGGCGAGAAAAATTCTCAAGGCCTGGTATTATTGGTTGACCATGGAATCCGACTGCTACAAGTACATGAGGAGGTGTCACAAGTGTCAGATATACTCCGACAAAATTCATGTACCGCCATCACATCTCAAAGTTCTTTCTTCCCCGTGGCCATTTTCCATATGGGGAATCGACATGATTGGCATGATTGAGCCCAAGGCTTCAAACGGACATCGGTTCATCCTTGTAGCCATTGACTATTTCACCAAGTGGGTCGAAGCAGCGTCATTCGCCAGTGTAACCCGACAAGTGGTGGTCTGATTTATCAAAAACAATATCATTTGCCGTTATGGTGTTCCAAGCGAGATCATTACAGATAATGGATCTAACTTGAACAATAAGATGATGAAAGAGTTGTGTGCAGAGTTCAAGATCGAACACCATAACTCATCTCCCTACCGACCCAAGATGAACGGAGCGGTAGAAGCGGCTAACAAGAACATCAAGAAGATCGTTCAAAAGATGGTTGTAACCTACAAAGATTGGCACGAGATGCTACCCTTTGCTCTTCACGGTTATTGAACATCTGTCCGTACTTCAACAGGGGCAACCCCTTTCTCTCTAGTATATGGCATGGAGGCAGTGCTTCCTATAGAAGTAGAGATCCCGTCAATCCGAGTATTGATGGAAGCGAAGCTCACCGAAGCTGAATGGTGTCTAAGTCGACACGACGACCTGAACCTGATCGAAGAGAAGTGAATCACGACACTATGCCATGGTTAGTTGTATCTACAGAGAATGAAGAGGGCGTTCAACAAAAAGGTTCTACCTCGCATCTTCAGGAAAGGAGACCTTGTGCTCAAGAAGATACAATCATTTCTCTCTGATTCGCGAGGCAAATGGACTCCGAATTATGATGGCTCCTATGTGGTCACGAAAGCTTTCTCAGGCGGCGCCTTGAGACTTGCAACCATGGACAGAGAGGAATTTGCCTACACCACGAATGTTGATGTAGTCAAAAAATACTTCGCCTAAACTAAAAAAAAAACGTCTCGGTGGATTGAAAACCCGAAAGGGCGGTCCAGGCAAAAGTTAGAGACATGGAAAAAAGAATCATCCCGATGGATTGGAAATCTCATAGTACAATCCAGGCAAAAGTTAGGGATAATTGCAAGTAACTATGTTCAACAGAGGCAAGTCCCTCAGCAGCAGTTACAGCATCATCTATCGGAGGAAATCTCCAGTCAAAGATCATCTTCGACGGAAGCTCAGGATGTCCCGAACTCAAAGGTGGTAGAAGGATAGTGGTCGTTATGTTTCAACGTAGCCCTTTTCCCTGTAAATTACCATTTTCTAACTTTGTATATACTCTTTGGAATCACGTGTTTGGCTGATCTCCATCTTATCAATAAAATTTGAGCCCTTGTGCTTTTGTTTGTAATTCTTTACTTGTTTTAGCTTTACAGAACGACGTTGTTTAAACTTAATCAGCGATTCTTGAAATAAAACAAAAATGGATTTACTTGTTAAACTTTTTCTGCTTTTAAATTAAAGATGGCATTTCTTTTGACTGTTGAACATCAGAGGAACATCGATCGCTTCTCCCGAAGTAAGCGAACTTCAAAGTGCAGAACCAAAGTACTCCTTCTAAGCCAGTATGCCTGAATGTAGGGGTCAATAATGTCAGAGACCATGTTTCGTCTGACATCCTCGACCGAGTTCTCATCTCCTAAGCCCGATCAACATAGCCCCCAACGGGACTATCTCTCCTAAGCAAGGTGGAATTGCTATTTTGAATCAACGGTACTTCTTCGTCCCGCGATGGCCGAGTATCCAATTGTGTTCATCCATTAGTCTGTATGTCGCTTCAGTTTTGTCAGCATATACATACGTACTTCATGCATTTTTGATTTGCATTCACATTTCATATTGCATCACTATCACTCTAGCCGGTCTTGTCCCCTAGTGATAAACAGTTTTCTCAATCGAGTTTGTCAGTTCTTTCCTCGTCAGGAAGTGTTGCGTCTGCACAATCTCGCCACCAGTGTATCTTTAGATCAGAGTCGGCACTTGGCCACTTTGATAACTTGAACCTCTGAAAGATCAGAGAACCTTTAATAGATGTCACTCTTCGCCATTGAAGATGATATCCTTGCTTTCCCGGATTAAGGAAAATCCACAGAGAAAGCCTCGTGATCAGAGATTCGGCAGCATGCCAGTTTTGCTCCGAAAAACCATTGATGAGAAGGTCATTGGCACCTCAAAATTGGACCCCATCATATGGCGTTTCTCCGGGAAGATCCCGAGAAAAGTATGATGAAAGACTCCAAATGAAAACAGTCTCTCAAGAGACTCGCTTTCCCCAGTAGAATCGACAAATGGCGTCTCCAACAGAGAAGTTTGTGCAACTCTACAATTCAGACGTTGGGTTCCCCAGCAAGTCTGACATCAAACCTTTTTCCGTCAAATGGCATCTCCCCAGGAAAATTCGGCGAGAAGTTTGAAGGAAAACCGCTACACATAGCGTCCCTTGTCAACAAAGTTTATTGACAAAAGAAACTAAGACCAGTTCCTTGGTAAGAAACCAGGATCGAGGGGAAGTTTATATCAGAAACTAAGACCAGTTCCTTGGTAGGAAACCATGATCGAGGGGAAGTTTATTTCAAAAGAGACTGAGACCAGTTCCTTGGTGGGAAACCAAGAACGAGGGGAAGTTCATTTCAGAAACTAAGACCAGTTCCTTGGTAGGAAACCAAGAACGAGGGGAAGTTTAAATCAGAAACTAAGACCAGTTCCTTGGTAGGAAACCAGGATCGAGGGGAAGTTTATTTCAAAAGAGACTGAGACCAGTTCCTTGGTGGGAAACCAAGAACGAGGGGAAGTTCATTTCAGAAACTAAGACCAGTTCCTTGGTAGGAAACCAGGAACGAGGGGAAGTTCATTTCAGAGACTGAGACCAGTTCTTGGTAGGAAACCAGGATCGAGGGGAAGTTTACCTTTTCTAAGCATCATTTCTTAGCTAAAGAAGATGAATGCGTAAGCTACCATTCATAACCACCATCAAAATTTTGGGTATTCCGATATTTAATCCTCTTGCACCCCGAATGCCCGAATACCTTCGTCATTCACACCTTCGGGTCCAAGAAGATTAAATAGGGGCATCTGTAATACCCCAAATTTTGACCACTTAGATTTCCCATCATTGTGAAAATCATCATCACAATATGGATGTACCTTTATGCTTCATTAGTCTCCCCAAAGATGGGTGAGCATCCAATACAATTAAAATTAGGGTTTTAAGCCCTCTCTGAGTGCTTAGACAAATGGTCAATCAAGAAATGACATGATCTTTAACTTGTCTAATCTCTTAAACATCCACAATGGATCAAAAAGGACTCCCACTTCAAGTATTAAGCACAAGGCTGCTCCCTTCTAGGTGGATCAAGTCTCAAGATCGACAGTGTCACCAAATTAGGGTTTTGGTCGATCAGGGCCTCCAGATGGAAATTTTCATCTGGACACAAGGCAATGATCCAAAACATAACCTAATATACTTCATGGAACCTCATGAACCCATGCATCAAGTCAATTTTTCCTCAAGGGATGCATTCATCAAAAATCAGGAATTAGGGTTTCTTGACCTAATTCACCCCTAAGTTGACTTTTGGGACAAATCATGAGCCAAGACCTCAAGAGATGATTTGAGGGTCTCTAACATACCATATTGATCCATTTGGAACAATGGATTGATCCAAGAAGTTTGAGCAACAAGTCTCAATTTCATCTGCACCACAATTAGGGTTTTAAGGGAAAAGTCAACTGTAACTTTGACTTTGGACCAGGACATGCTCTCAAACCCTAATACATGATTGAATATACCCTATGACACCCATGGAACATGTCCATCAAGTTTGATTTAGGTCAAGGACATGATTTCCTGAAGAATTGCACAGTTTGGAATTCATTTGATAAAAAGTCAACTGTGCACAAAAGTCAACTTTGACTTTTTGAGATTTTTCACCAAAATGGATTTTTAACCCTAAAATGCTGTTAATGTATGATTTGAATCATCATTCATCAAGAAAAATCAAGAAAAGTGAGATAACTTGTAAAAGGGGTAACCATAAAACTTAGAAATTTTTCTAAGTTAAAAATAAAGTGGCAAAGGTACCAACTTTGGAGGACCATAACTCCTAAACCACAAGGCCATTTTTTCTCATCCAAAGATGGATTTGTAGCCCTCATTATCACCTACAAAAACTTCAACTACAAGTCATTCCAATTCATTAAGGATTTTGAGTTATGGAGTGACCAAAGTGGCTGAAAAGTGAAAATGTCACTTTTTCCAACACTTAGTGAAATTTTCACTAAGTCAGATTCTGCCTCACTTTTTGCCAAATGTAGGGGGATTTTTCACTTGGAATCAAAAGAGATCAAAACCAAACTTGTTCAAACAGTTGTTGTATCATGTAAGAGCTTTCCAAAATGGCCAAGAACATTGCCAAATTCAACCTACACCATGAGATACAACATTGCCAAGTTACCTTGCTGAAATCTGTCAAGGCAAGGCAGAATTTGCAACTTTGGTCGATTTGCCAAAATCAGCCAAATTCAATTGCTCCTATCCACTTGGACACCTCAGAGGATTGAATCTAAAGGGGACAATCACTAAACCAAGCCTCCAAAGTCCATGGAACAAGAAATAGCATGTTGAACCTAGAATGGCCAAAATGGGGACAAGACTTCAAATTTGGAATGAGGCATTCAATGGAACCATCAAGGTGGCATGGACTGAGCCATTCTCATCTGAAATCAGTCAAGACTTATCCAAGACCAAGGGGACCAAAGCTCTGTGCCCTAACCTCTAGTCAATGGCTAGAGGAGACTTGGATTTTCATTTGCCAACATTGGGCAAACCTACTTACCAGCTGCCATGCACTATTCCTTGCAAAATAAACTTGCTCTACTATAAATAGAGCTCAATTGTGGTCAGTTTAAGTACACCAAAGCCATCTAACAGATGCTTTCCTCAAAATCTCTTTCTCTTGGCAAAAATGCCTTTCTTAGCAAGGTAGCTATCGGGTTTTGAGTTTGAGAGCTTTTCCAATCAAACCAATCACTCACACACCTCACATACATCATATAGAAGTGATCCAAACACTCACATAACATCTGGAACACTGATTTCACAAAATCACCAGCTGGTTGCTCAAGGTTTTAACCAAGGTGCAGCTGAGGTACCATAAAATGATCCAGATAATTTCAATCAAGTCCAACCATCCAAACACAATCCATAGGGTGTAGGGAAGCTGTTCAGATTATCACCACTCATTTGTAGCACCTCCAAATTAAAAATCACTTTGAACTTGCTGTCACGACTTGGAGGTAAGCACATACTTGGTCATCTCTCAATCTATGCATATTTCCTCGCACAATAATTTGGCCATATGTTCATAATCATGCATGGAATGTTTTCCCTCAATTAATTGCATTGTTTGAATCGTGTATCAAAAATCCTAGCCTTCATGCAGAAATTAGGGTTCTTGAGGTCTCTTCGTGATTTCTTGTTGTATGTTTAATTTAAATGAAATTAAAGTACATAGACATGATCGTGAGGTTGAGACGAGCATAATGATATGTGGATTGCATGATATGATTACGTATTCATGGAGATTGGATAGAAAACGCAAATCTGAGAAACCAAGAACACGCGCGTGTTCTTCAGCTGTTCTTGGCGCCATTTTTGAATAATTCAAATATTTGAATTTTGTGATTTTGTTTAATTGATTCAAAAATTAATTTCTCTCTGAGTTTTAATGATTTTGAGTTGATTCTTTTTTTTAATAATTCACAAAAATGTTAAAATATTTTATTTTCACAAAAAATCCCAAAAATATTATTTATTTCATATAATTGATATTTTTGTAAAGAATTAATATTTTGATTGTTTTTGGCATTTTAAATATTTTTTCTACATTGATTTTGCAACTTTTAATGCTTTCTAATTATTTTGTAGGTCAATACTTAATTTTTGAAGCATTAATCCAAGATCACAATTTGTTTTCCATGTGTTAAACAATTTTTGATCATTTTAATTGAATTTTTATTCAATTAAATACATTTTGAAAACAAATTAGGGTTTTGGATTAATTCAACCTTCATAAATCACTTTCAAAACCTTTTTGGGCCTCTTGAGAGAGTGTAAGACCCATCCCCCCTTGTACAAAAAACTTTTTGGGCCTCATTCATTGTATAAGTCCCTCTGTATAAGTAAACGGCGCGATCGTCGCCCGTTTAAAATAAAAGAATTATCTGGGCCTACCCTCGAGTAGTAAGACCCATTTCTTTTTCTTAATCATTTTTGGGTCTCTATTAGAGTGTAAGACCCAATCCCCCTTTTAACCAAAACATTTTGGGCCTCACTTTATTGTATAAGTCCCTCCGCGTTAAAAGAAAACCTCGGCGCGATCGCCATTTTTAAACGAAAAATCATTTGGGCATACCCTCGTGTTATAAGCCCCACTCTTTTTCCTTTAAACCTTTTTGGGCCTCTTGAGAGAGTGTAAGACCCATCCCTTTGTACAGAAAACCTTTTTGGGCCCCAGTCACTTGTATAAGTCCCGCTGTACAAAGTCAAACAGTGCGCTCACTGATAAAACCCTGGGCCTCTCCTCGAGCTGTAAGCCCCAAATCTTTCTTTTTCAAAGCACTTTCTCCTTTGATTTTGAATATATTGTTGTTTTCAATCTTTCTTTGTTGAACAACTAACCCAACAGCATGGAAGCACTCCAACCGAGTAAGTGGTTATCGCTTTCGTTTACTGCTTTCATATTATAAACTATATTGTGGGGCTGCTCACTGTAAGTCTCCTTTCATAAACTCATATCTACTGTGTAATAATAGTATAGATATTTCGAGTTTCCCCGGCTACTACGTCTAGAACTAGGTGACGCCGCTTCATTTATTCGTAGAAATAGACGCCTAGATCCCCAATAGGAGCACCAGATACAGTCTTCTCTTCGGCTGTCCTCCTTAGGAATCGTCAAGAAGCTCTACTCCCCAAGATGAATGTATTCTCCGTGAATGGCATCTTTGAGTTTCTTCCAAATTCTCGAACTTTCCTGACTTGATCTATTCCTTGTGGATAACTTGCCTTGAATGTCTCGGGATTTGGGTACCCACTACGGTCATAATCTTGGACCTTAACTAAGGAACCCTCTTTAAAAGCTAAAAGTCGCTGGATAGTAAACCTCGCACGTTTACCAGTGGTTTTTATCTTTAAAAGAGTTATCTCTCCTAATGGAAAGGAGATGATAGACCCACGGGCTTCTTAAAAGCATCGGCCTCCTCTTGGGCATTATTCAAGGACACTACGGCTTCTTAGAAGTATTCACAGCCTCCTCTTAGGCTTCATATAATGATCTCTTCCTCCGGGAATGATAGCCTCCTCTTGGGCTTCGTACAAGGACCCGTGGGCTTCTTAAAAGTTTCCAGCCTCCTCTTGGGCTTCGTACAAATTATCCCGACGACCTCCTAGAGGTATAGGAATAGAACTTAGTCATCCTCATAGAACAGTCCTTTCATAGAGTCTACTACTGTTTCTCAAAGCATAATACAAAAGATAAAACTCTAGACACGGACAGTCTAACTTCCTTGAGTCTCAAAGACATTCTCAAGCACCCTTCGTTAAATAGGAAGGAAACCCGCAGACTCGGACAGTCTCGACACCCTTTGGATTTCCCGTTTCCTCAAAGAGAAGGAAATATCCCTGATCCTCAAATCAAATCCCTGTGTACAGTGTTACTCATCTAAGAACTGATTTTCTCTTTTAAAATCAGTATATTGGATTTGTCACTCAACTGAAACAAATTCTAGCCTCCATCTCGGGCTTTATACGAGATACCAAAATTCTCCCCAGTGGAGTCAAACAACCTTTTCGCCTCTCTCTCGGGCTTCGTGCAAGACACATAAGAGACTCTCTCGTTGAGTCAATCACCCCTTTTGCCTCCATCTCGGGCTTTATACGAGATACAAAAAGGTTCTTATTGAGCCAAACAAGCAACAACCTCCATCTCGGGCTTCATACGAGATACAAAAAACTCTCTTGTTGAGTATAAAAGATTCCACCATTGAGTCAAAACCTTTTTAGCCTCTCTCTCGGGCTTTGTACGAGACACATAATAGCCTCCTCTTAGGCTTTGTATAATGATTTTCCTAGCGGAAATTAGCCTCCTCTTAGGCTTCGTATAAGAGAACCACTGGTTGATCCAATCAACCTTTTAGCATCAAAACTGTGCCTCGTTCACAATATACAAACATCAACAACTCCTTTCCCTTCATCTAATCGCTGTAAGTGGCAAGCCTCTAGATCATCTACATCCATGCCACTGTCCCTCTTTTAGCATGAGAAATTCCTAAGGAAAGATGGCATTGCTCTACACTGAGTTAAAGTCTTCTCCTTCAGGATAAAACCCTTTCTTCGGAAATTATGGCATTGCTCGGATCCGCGTATCCTAGTTAAAGTAATTCTCCTTCTCCCCTCTTTAGAGATGACAAATTCTCTCTAAAGTCGAGGTCTTTCAGCTTCACGTCTTGGGCTTTGAACAAGACACAAATAGACCTTCAGCTTCACATCTTAGGCTTTGAACAAGATATAAATCACCTTTCGCTTCACGTCTTGGGCTTTGAACAAGACACCAAAAACACCAATTTCCTCCCATAGAATAGGAGGAACTACGAACGCTCTGATTTCCCTGTTTCGGTAAACGGGAATACGTAGGCATAAGATCGAAAGAAAAGATCTTAGCGAGCGCAATCAACAAAAAACCCAAATCCCATATCTCCGTCAATCAAAAACAGTAATTCAAAAGCATCAGTCCTATCATCCTAATCCTGGTTCCCCGCTAGAAAGTCCTAGAAAGAAAGAAAATCGTATTGGCGAAAATACAAATAACCAGTACAAAGGCCCCCCACATTGATAGCATTCGTAACCTAACAGACCGCTGTTTAAACTCAGTATGCAAGCAGGGTTAATTGGAGACATCTATTTCCCTTCCTTATTCAGCTCACAATAGGATAAAAAATGAATCGACCTGTAGTTTTAAGCTCAAACCGCAGAGAGCGACCAGCGCTTAAGAACCGCGTCCAAAATCGCTCGCTACACTTAGGAGGTAAGAACTCTGCCGTGGGTATCAGATGGGAAAACCGCATCTCATACAGTTGATCCTTCGTTCAGGCGTACCGGCCTAGAAGGAGTACTTTGATTCTGCACTTTGAAGTTCGCTTACTTCTGGAGAAGTGATTGATGTTCTTTTAATGTTCAATAGTCAAAAGAAATTGCCATCTTTATTATTATTATTTTTAAAAGCAGAAAAAGTTTTAACAAGTAAATTCATTTTTGTTTCATTTCAAGAATCGTTGATCATGTTAAAATGTCGTTCTGTAAAGCTAAAACAAATAAGAATTACAAACAAAAGCACAAGGGCTCAAATTTTATTGATAAGATGGAGATCAGCCGAACGCGTGATTCCAAAGAGTATTTACAAAGTTTGAAAATGGTAATTTACAGGGAAAAGGGCTACGTTGAAACATAACGACCACTATCCTTCTACCAACTTTGAATTCGGGATATCCTGAGCTTCTGTCGAAGATGACCTTGACCGGAGTTTTCCTCTGATGGATGATGTAACTGCTACTGAGGGACTTGCCTCTGTTGAACATAGTTACTTGCCATTATCCCTAATTTTTGCCTGGATTGTACTATGAGATTTCCAATCCATCGGGATGATTTTTTCCATGTCTCTAACTTTTGCCTGGACCGCCCTTTCGGGTTTTCAATCCACCGAGACTTTTTTTTTTTTTTAGTTTAGGCGAAGTATTTCTTGACTACATCAACATTCGTGGGGTAGGCAAATTCCTCTCCGTCCATGGTTGCAAGTCTCAAGGCGCCGCCTGAGAAAGCTTTCCTGACCACATAGGGGCCATCATAATTCGGAGTCCACTTGCCCCGAGAATCAGTGAGAAAAGATTGTATCTTCTTGAGCACGAGGTCTCCTTTTCTGAAGACACGAGGTCAGACCTTTTTGTCGAACGCCCTCTTCATCCTTGGCTTATACAACTGACCGTGGCATAGTGCCGTGATTCGCTTCTCTTCGATCAGGTTTAATTCGCCGTCTCTACTTTGACACCATTTAGATTCTGAAAGCTTAGCTTCCATCAATACCCAGATTGACAGGATCTCTACTTCTATGGGGAGCACTGCTTCCATGCCATACACTAGAGAGAAAGGGGTAGCCCCTGTTGAAGTTCGGACAGATGTTCGATAACCATGAAGAGCAAATGGTAGCATCTCGTGCCAATCTTTATAGGTTACAACCATCTTTTGAACGATCCTCTTGATGTTCTTGTTAGCCGCTTCTATCACTCCGTTCATCTTGGGTCGGTAGGGAGATGAGTTATGGTGTTCGATCTTGAACTCAACGCACAACTCTTTCATCATCTTATTGTTTAAGTTAGATCCATTATCTGCAATGATCTGGCTCGGAACACCATAACGGCAGATGATATTGTTTTTGATAAATCGGACCACCACTTGTCGGGTCACATTAGCGTACGACGCTGCTTCGACCCACTTGGTGAAATAGTCAATGGCTACTAGGATGAACCGATGTCCGTTTGGAGCCTTAGGTTCGATCAAGCCAATCATGTCATTTCCCCATATAGAAAAAGGCCATGGGGAAGAAAGAACTTTGAGATGTGATGGCGGTACATGAATTTTGTCGGAGTATATTTGACATTTGTGACACCTCCTCATGTACTTGTAGCAGTCGGATTCCATTGTCAACCAATAGTACCCTGCTCTGAGAATTTTTCTCGCCATTGTGTGTCCGTTGGCATGCGTGCCAAAGGATCCTTCATGAATTTCTTTCATAAGCATGTCTGCTTCTGGTCTGTCTACGCATTTGAGCAAGACCAAGTCAAAGTTCCTCTTATAGAGAGTGTCACCACTCAGGAAGAAGCTTCCAACCAATCTTCTGAGGGTTTTCCTGTCTTTTTGGAGTGCCCCAGATGGGTACTCTTGCTTCTGAAGGAAGCATTTGATATCGTGATACCAAGGCTTATCATCTATGACTGCTTCGATCGTGAAGACGTAAGCGGGCCTTTCAAGGTGCATTATGTCGATCTTAGGTAGGTCATTCCATTGACCTACACTAATCATAGAAGAGAGAGTGGCTAATGCATCAGCCATGTGATTCTCCTCACGAGGGATGTGCTGAAACTCAACTCTGTTGAAGAAGGGTAACAACCTTCTTACATAGTCCTTGTAAGGAATCAGTCCTGATTAGTATGTGTTCCAATCTCCTTTTATCTGATTGATAACCAGGGCTGAGTCGCCGTATACGTCCATGTTTTTTATCCTTAAATCAATTGCTTCCTCGAGACCTATGATACAAGCTTCGTATTCGGCCTCATTGTTTGTACATTTGAACGTAAGTCGAGCGGTGAAAGGAATGTGGGTACCCTGAGGGGTAACAATGATTGCCCCAATTCAATTTCCATAATGATTAACTGCTCCGTCAAAGATAAGTCCCCATTGGGAACCTGGTTCTGGCCCTTCACTGGGTAGCGGTTCATCGCAATCTTTCATTTTTAGATACATGACATCTTCGTCTGGGAATTCAAACCCGATTGATTCTTGATTGTCAATCGGTTGATGAGCCAAATGATCGGCTAAAATACTTCCCTTAACAGCTTTTTGAGCGTGATACTCTATGTCATATTCTGATAACAACATCTGCCAATGGGCAATTCTTCCCGTGAGAGCAGGCTTTTCGAAGACATACTTGATTGGATCCATTTCTGAGATTAACCAAGTAGTATGACGAATCATGTATTGGCGAAGACGCTTGGCTGCCCAAGCCAAAGCACAACAAGTTTTCTCAAGCATCGTGTACCGAGTCTCGCAGTCGGTGAATTTCTTGCTTAGATAATAGATGGCAGACTCTTTCCTTTTGGTTTCGTCTTGTTGGCAAGTACACATCCCATTGAGTCCTCTAGGACTGTGAGGTAAATGATCAGTGGTCTTCCTTCAACTGGAGGTGATAGAATCGGCGGATTCAACAGGTATTCCTTAATACTGTCGAAGTCAGTTTGGTAATCCTCTGACCAAACACAATCCTGGTTCTTTCTGAGTAATTTGAAAATCGGCGCACACGTGGCGGTCATAAGGAATATGAATCTGGAGATGTAGTTCAAACGTCCCAAGAATCCTCTGACTTGTTTTTCAGTTTTCGGAGAAGGCATTTCTCGAATGGCCTTGACCTTGTCAGGATCAACCTCAATTCCTTTATGGCTAACGATGAACCCTTGTAGTTTCCCTGAACGGACACCGAAGGTGCACTTATTGGGATTCAAGCGGAGCTTGAATTTTCTTAAACGTTCGAACAATTTTGACAGATGTTCAACGTGCTCACTCTCTGTTTTTGATTTTGCAATCATATCATCGACATATACCTCGATTTCTCTGTGTATCATGTCATGAAACAGAGTAGTCATGGCCCTTTGATAGGTTGCCCCGACGTTCTTCATACCGAACGGCATTACCTTGTAACAAAAGGTGCCCCATGGGGTGATGAACGAAGTTTTCTCCATGTCTTTCAGCGCCATTTTGATCTGGTTATAGCCCGAGAATCCATCCATGAAGGAGAATACTTTAAACTTTATTGTACTGTCTACCAGCATGTTAATGTGTGGTAAACGAAAGTCGTCCTTTGGACTAGCCTTGTTCAGATCCCTGTAATCAACACACATTCTGACGTTTCCGTCCTTTTTGGGAACGGGTACGATGTTGGCTAACCATTGAGCATATTCAGATGTAGCAAAGAAACCCGCATCAATCTGTTTCTGTACCTCCTCTTTGATTTTGATGGCCATGTCCGGGTGAATCCGTCTCAACCTCTGCTTTACTGGCGGACATTCTAACTTTAATGGTATATGATGTTCCACGATGCTGGTATCCAACCCTGGCATATCCTGATAGGACCAAGCGAATACATCGGGGAATTCTTTGAGAAGCTTTATCAAACCCTGTCTGGCAGTTGGACTGAGCAGTGCCCCAATCCTAATTTCTTTTCTCTCTTTTTCCGAACCCACATTGATCGTTTCCAACGGCTCTTTGTGAGGTTCAATGGACCTTTCCTCCTGTCTGAGTAATCGGGAGATCTCTTATGGAATTTCGTTATCAACTTCTTCTTCAGCCCCAAATACCGGGAACTCAAAGTTGGGAGAAGGCATCGGATCATATGTTTCAACTGGGTTTAAAACAAGTAATCTGCATGACGTGATGATTCGTGTTTAGAAGAGATAGAGAAAATGCAAGTGTGTGCAGTGTATTTATTTTACTGCTTGTTTTTATTTTTAATTGTTTTTTAGGATTACCATTTTCTAAAAAGCAAAAAGAGAAAATAGCAATTAATGCGGAAATTACAGAACGACGTTATTTTATTAATGAACAAGTCGATTCTTGAAACTACAGCCCTATAAAACAAAACTCTGTCGCTTTGGGCGAAGCGAAGAGGGAAAATTTATAGAAAGCGAGCCCTATCAAAACATCCGTTTCACCTGGGCAGGGTGAAAGGTTAAAGATGGCAATTACTTTGACTGATGAACGATCTTTGGAACCTCGACGGTAACCCATTGGCGGCGAACTCCTCGGTGAATCACAAAGTCTGGCACCTTCCTCGATTTGTCTTCAGAAATGACGCTGATTTCTGGTGGAGCAGGATCATTGGAATCTGTTTCCCAGGCAGAATTGTCGTAGGAGAATTCCTCAGTTGTATTTTGCATAGCATTTGTGCTCTCAACTGTACCTCCCCATCCAGTTAGATGGATATCTTCGAGCCTGATATGAGAGCTTTCGGGAGCGGTGTACTTAACCATATAGTTGTATTTTCCACTCGGTTGTCCCAAGGTGTCCCACACTTCTTTGGAACTGGAGGAGTCATCCCTCTCGATGACGTTGACCTCAGGAAAAGCGTAGTTAATGAATTCTAGTCATGCAAACGTTGTGAATTCATCGTCATGTTGAGTAGTTTCTGAATGACCTGAGTGTTGATCCCATGACATGGTGGGGACACAGGTATTCTTATCAATGACGGTCAACTAATTTTCATCGTTCGGTTGACTCTCTTGCCCCAAGTCTCCTAGATAAGGTTGCCACATTAGCAGACCATCCATTGGGCCATAGTAGGTGTAGTCAAAATTGTCTTTCATCGGAGTGTCTTCCTCTAATGAATTTGGCGGAGCACGCCATCCTTCCGGATCACAATCTCCATAGATCATTTTGACATCTGACCGTGGTATAAATCTCGGACTCTGTGCAGGATAACAAAATGGCATAGGCACCTCTTCCTGAGATATATAATCATCCTCATTAAGATAGGACTTCCATTCTTCATCTGTGTCGGAGGAATCTTCCTCATTGATAGCATGTACTGCTTGAGACACTGGGTGAAGAAAACCTCCACTGTGGAAGAAGTTCTGAATGGGATGAAGACTTTCATCACTGGTAGCTGTCTAGGTACAGGTTGTAGAAAAACCAAGACCCTTATTTGTTTTATTGTCAATAGGAATAACAAGCTGTCCCCATCCGGTTGTATCGGTACTCTCGACCGCTTTGATATCATCTTTGTATGAGGAAATCGAGGTTCCTCCTTGGGATTGATTATCCTTGCCCATCGACAGCGCTTGGAACTGCGTCCCAATAACCTCCTAGGGTTCAACACAAGTAGATGATGATAAGTTCCTCACGAGCAAGGCCTGTTCTCCACAGACTGTGATAAGTTGATCGTTCTGAACGAACTTTAGCTTTTGGTGGAGGGTCGAAGTGACCGCTCCAGCCTGATGTATCCAAGGTCTTCCTAATAAACAACTGTATGTTGCCCGGATGTCCATGACCTGGAAGGTGACTTGGAAAGTGTGAGGACCGATAGTTAGGTGAAGATCAACTTCGCCGATAACTGTTTTTCTGGATCTGTCGAACGCTTTGACGACGACCTCACTGATTCTCATCGGAGGGCCTTTGAATGATAATTGCATCAAAGTGGACTTTTGCATAACATTCAGGGCTGACCCTGTGTCTACCAGTACGCTGGCTAGAGCATCGTCCTGGCAGTTAACTGCAATGTTGAGCGCCATGTTATGACGGCGACCCTCTTCGGGTAATTCCTCATCACTAAATCCCAAATTATTTCAGGAAGTGATGTTAGAGACAATGCTATCGAACTGTCTGATTGTTACATCCTGTTCCACAAAGGCTTGCTCCAAGACTTTCTGTAGAGCCTCCTTGCGGGCTTCTGAACTGAGTAACAGTGATAATACGGAGATCTTTGAAGGAGTCTGTAACAGCTGATCAACAATGTTGTATTCACTCCTTTGGATGAGCTTCAACATCTCATCATATTTTTTGAAAGGTCGGGATCACTGGATTGACTGACTGATGGATCGGGAGCTTCTGTCTGAAGTTCCTTTTCTTTGTTAGACTCTCCAACTCCTCTGTTGAAGATTCTACCACTCCGTGTTACACGACTGATGTCTGCAATATTCACGACGTAGGGTAATGGAATTTCCTTTCCATTCTCAATCATCGTTGCACCATATTTGTAAGGGATAGCCTTAGTTGATTCATACGGTGTTGGTCCCGGCAGATAGATGACTACGGGAATCTTTTGATTTTTCTGACCATCATAAGTAATCTCGATCCGTTCCCGGTTGGGAACTTTAGATTCTTCAAGTAGAGGGATAATGGCAAAAACATCCCTGGTCTTATGATGACCAAAGATTGTGACAACGTCCTCGACTTGATTGGCAAGGTAGTTCGGCATCCAGTTGATGGGTCCAGAACCCGGATATGGACGAATCTCTCCACGATCCACCTGTCCCTGAAGAGCTGCTCTCACAAGGTAACACCCTTGGTTACTTTCCGAACAGACGCTACAACTGTCATAATTGTGTGGTGGCACTTGGCCACGCCCACTTTGAATCCAATGTAACCTCACTAGGTTAGCTTCCACAGATCGAACATCCTGACTTTGACGCCGAGTGGGATTCCTGTTATTGATACTAATCTGCTGAGTATCTTCATCCATATAGATTGGCATCCACCAGTGATTTAACAAGTGCTGAAGTTCCTCCTGGACAAGGGTATAACCTCGATCGTTTTCGCAACCTGCTTTACAACTTTGATAGTCGTGTGATATTAAGAATCCGAGTTGGACCTGCTCAGCATGCAACTCTACCAAGTTGGTATTCATCATGCGAATATCAAAGATTTGAACCATGTTGATCTGATAAGGGTTCCTATCATGGTAGTCTTGGATCCATCTAAGATCCATCTGACGCTGTAGGGCCTCTTGTACAAAAGAGCAACCCTGTTTGTTTACCGAGCAAGTCAGACAAGAACTGTAATCGTACCGCGGCAGATTATGATACTGGCTTTGCCTTGAGTGCATCGCCACCAAGTTGACATTCATTGTACAGATGTCGTGGTTCTGAATGACGTTGGAATTCGTGTAAACCATGTTAACTCCACGAACTCGGTATTCTTGGATCCATCCGAGATCCATCTGTTCCTGTAGAGCTGATTGCACTACCGAATATCCTTGATTGTTTTTAGAGCAGATGTCACACTGATGATAATTATGAGGTGACACATGGCCATATCCACTCTGTCTACAATGCATCTTGACCATATTGGTCCTCAACAAGAGTACATCGTGAAATTGATAGACATTGTTAGACTCTCTCTCAATTAGGTTGACTGCAGCTCTCTCGTGTTGAGGCAGCGGGTTCGTGAGAACATTGGGATTCATATCTTTGAAAGATAAGAGCCCGCTCCTAACAAGCTTTTGTACATCAGATTTGAAATTGAGACAGTTCTCTATGTTATGCCCTGATCCTCCTTGATGATAAGGGCATGTTTGATCCACCTTAAACCAGAAAGGCGGATTTTTCGGTACTGTAAGAGGGGACTTAGTCTGAATGTGCCCCTTGGCTAGCAGTAATGGAAATAGTTCTGCGTACAACATGGGTATAGGATCAAACTCTGATGGTCGTGTTGCACGGTTGTTGTTATATGGAGAACGAGCCTGCTGAAGAGGCTGTTGTGTCCTTTCCTGATCAGGTTGGCTCTGCGTAACCTGAGGTTGATACGTAAGAATAGGTGCAGGGATGATAGCAGGAGTTACAGCTACTACCGGCTGATAACGTCGCCTTTGCTTTCCGAGAGAGATATTCCCAATATCTTGCTCTTTTTTCTTAGGGAGAGCGCTACCGTATTTTTTAGTACCGCTCGTCGATCTAGTGTCTTTTACCAAAAGTCCTTCTCGGACGGCTTCCTCAAGACGTACGCCCATGCTGACCATCTCGGTGAAATCACTGGGCGCATTGGAAACCATTCGGTCATAGTAAAATGAGCTTAAGGTTTTTAAGAAGATCTTTGTCATCTCTTTTTCCTCAAGAGGTGGACAAATTTTAGCGGCAATTTCACGCCACCTTTGAGCATACTCCTTAAAGGTTTCCTTGTCCTTTTGCGACATTGATCTGAGTTGATCTCTGTCGGGTGCCATGTCCAAATTGTATTTGTATTGTTGGACGAAAGCAGTACCAAGACCTCTGAATGTACTGATCGTAGTACGGTTTAAACCCATGTACCATTTCAGTGCGGCACCGGTTAAACTATCCTGGAAGTAGTGAATCAGTAGGTCCTGATTCTCCGTCTGAGCTGACATTCGTCGAGCGTACATCACCAGATGGCTTTGAGGGCAAGAGTTACCCTTGTATTTTTCAAAGTTGGGCACTTGGAACTTGTGCGAAACTTTCACATTGGGGACCAAGTAGAGGTCTACGGCGTCCTTTCCAAATAAATCCTGACCGCAAATGGCTTGCAGCTCCTTCTGCATTTCCAGGAACTGCTCCTGGAATTCATCCATTCTATCGAACATAGTTTCCTTTTTACCAGAAGGTATCGGTGGAATCTATCCTTTCGGGACAGTGTGCACCACAGAGGGTGGTACCGTGACTACGACAGTGAATCTTGGCGTTTCCCAAAGTTTGTAACCTTCAGGAGTCTTCAATATGCCTCTGACATCTTCTCTTTCCTAAAGTTTGTAACCTTCAGGACCAGAGGCATCTGTTGTGATTCCCTGTTCTTCAGCGATCGACGGAACATATCCTTCCGGGATAGAGTTAACAGGCATGCCCCAGGGACGATCTTTCGGCATCTGATACCTCGAATAATACTTTTCCACTATGGGCGCTGAGGTGATCTCTGAGATCACAGTCCTTTGTAGCTGAGCTTCTGCCATGGCTTGCATGTCGTTACGAAGCTTTCTCATATCCTCTCTCAGAGCGTCGATCTCTTCTTTCACCTCTCTGTTTTCTTCCTCAAGATCATCCATCTTTTTTTGACGATTAGCCCGAGTATTGTACGAATGAGACAGTTTGACTCTAGAACCGAGACACAAACGTGAGATTCATAGGTAAGAAGAATACGCGATGTGAGAATGATGAATGCAATGATTATATTAATTGTTTTTTGGTTTAATCAAAATAAACTTCGACAATTAGATTGCAAATCTCAAACAGTGGGGAAACCCCTTTTTATTGAAATTCAAAGGATTACAGAAATGGAAACACAGTAGATTACAAAGTGCAGAAATAGGAACCTAAGCTAATGGGTCTCGAGAAGACTCGGGTGCGGATTCTGGTATCTTCCTTTTCTTTGACCGGGGCTCTTGAGCCGTTGTCGGGTTGTCATTCCTTTTCCAGATGAAAGGAGTGAGCAAATTCCTTTGGTCGTCTTGAATCTCTACAGCATGTTGCTCCAAAATTTCAATCAGAGCATCCTTATCTTTCAGCAGTTATTGTATTTTGATGCACTCTACGTCGAGGGTGCGGTACTTGTTCTTCCAAGACCTTCTCTCCTTTTGAACTTTGTTGAGAGTAACCTGAAGCTTTTCAGTTTCCGTCATGAAGTACATGACAGATTCCCTCGGCGGAAGAATCCCGTAACGAGGATAAGGCATTTTTAGCTTGAGAGCTCTAGTTCGTACCTAGTGGAGATAAGGCTCCACCGAGACACAGTCCGATTTTCCTAGAGACTTCCGTCCTTTCTTATGAACGTGTTTCCAGGCCTGCACTATTTCCATCTTTAGTGCTCTGTCACTTTCTCCTTCCTTGAAGAAAAGACCTTCCAGATGAACACCCCGTGGGACGTGTCACATCGGGTATCCAAACTGACGGCGAACCAACACCGGATGATAGTTGATTCCTCCTTTAGTTCCTATGAGGGGTACGTTGGGGAAGTTTCCACAACGATTAATGATTCTGATTCCATCATAGATCCTATTACACCAATCTATATCAGAGTTGGTAAGAGACATGATCTTCTACCACCAACGTAAGGCACTCTTATGATCCCAAAATGCAGCAGACTTGGGCAAGTGGGAGATAAACCATTTATAAAGCAAAGGTACACAACATGTGATCTCCCCTCCGCTGTACAAATTTCCTAAGTGTACAGAATGATACGCATCTGCAAGCAAAGTCGGCACAGGACTTCCAATGAGAAAAACCTTAATGGAGTTGATATCGACGAAGTTATTGATGTTGGGAAACAAAAATAACCCATAGGTGAGCAAGACAAAGACACTTTCAAAAGCAATCACGTTTCCTATACTAGCGAAGTACAGAGCTTTCTTTGTCAAGAACTGGGCTGGCAAACCTTGGATGCCACCCTTAGTGGTTAGGTGAGTCCTGACCTCAGACTCGTCCAAATGAATCGCTCTTGCAATGATCTGATTCTTTGGAATTTCTTCCAGTCCAGAAAATGGAGCTCGATCTGTAATGTGTAAATCAATCAGATGAGAATACTCCTCCAGCGTTGGTGCGAGCTGGTAATCCGGGAATGTGAAATAGTGATAAACCGGATCGTAAAACTGAATGAGCGCATCCATGATTCCCTCAATCACATGGACTCTTAACAGTGGTAGCAAACCTCCGTGCTTGGCTCTGAAAGCCTCCTGGTTTGTGATCATCAATGCTAACCTTCTCAAATCCTCCAACTTTGGAACCTTGAAGGTATACCTATGGGTTCTCCTTCTACCGAAATCCATTAGTGCAATCCTTTTCTCTGATATTTGCAATCACAGTCTTAGTTTAATTTGAAAAACAGAGAGGCTAGAAGAGAAGAAATTTTTTTTTGAATGTTTTAATGTTTTTTAAATGAATGCATGAATGCAGCACACAAAAACATAGAAAAAACATGGGGTCAAAAGGGTCGTTGTCATGAAGTCAAGGCTCTACCCATCCCCAAAGGTTTATACTAAGGTGATTTTTGTACCTGTACTCATTATCATTAGCTCCTCCCAGGAAAGCAAAACAACAAGCGGATCGCCAGCGAGTTGTAGAGCAATCTTAGAGTAAGTGCCATTCACCGAGAATAGATCACCAGCCTCAAATGAGGATAGTATCGCGTGACAACTATTTTCGATAGCTTCCGCACTACAAAAGGGTTTGGCTCCTCAGCTTCTCAGACATCACAATCGGCCCATTGTGTAGGTGAGAGAATGGGTTGCATTGGTCAGCCTCTACTGAGGTTGATGGTCGACCTCGTCGCCATCACTTATCTTAAGTGTATACTCAATCTTTCCACATGCGGCATCACACGCATTCCCATTAGCAGAAAAATAAATAGGTATAGAAATTAGGAAAAGCAGTATATATATTTGTCCTAAACATCCTAGACCTTTAAAGCTATGAATCCTATGTTCTTGACAAAAAATGGTTCCCCGGAGGAGGCGCCATTCTGTGGTTTTCAGACTTAAGGTTTCAATAAGAAAGGCAAGATTCCTTGTCGGGCCCCACGGTGGGCGCCATTTTTCTGTAGCGAGCGATTTTGGATGCGGTTCTTAAGCGCGGTCGCTCTCTAAAGGGGTGACTACAGGTCGATTCATTTTTTATCCTATTGTAAGCTGATGAAGGAAGGGAAATAGATGTCTCCAATTAACCCTGCTTGCATACTGAGTTTAAACAGCAGTCTGTTAGGTTACGAATGCTATCAATGTGGGGGGGCCTTTGTATTGGTTATTTGTATTTTCGCCAATACTGATTTCTCTCTGGGATTTTGTTAGGATACTGCTTCAGATTATGATATATGGGATTTTGGGTTTTTTTGTTGATTGCGCTCGCTAAGATTTTTTCTTTCAATCTTATGCCTACGTATTCCCGTTTACCGAAACAGGGAAATCAGAGTGTTCGTAGTTCCTCCTATTCTATGGGAGGAAATGGTTGTTTTTGGTGTCTTGTTTAAAGCCTAAGACGTGAAGCGAAAGGTGATTTGTATCTTGTTCAAAGCCCAAGATGTGAAGCTGAAGGGTCTATTTGTATCTTGTTCAAAGCCCAAGATATGAAGCTAAAGGTTTGACTTTAGAGATAATTGGTCATCTCTAAAGAGGGGTTTGTATATCACAACTGTTTATAAAGGAGAATTACTTTAACCGGGATTTGTGAATCTGGCAATGCCATAATTTCCTTTATAGGGGATTTCCAACCTGAAGGAGAAAACTTTAACTCAGTGTAGAGCAATTCTATCTTTCCTTAGGAATTTCTCATGCTAAAAGAGGGACAGTGGCATGGATGTAAATAATCCAGAGGCTTGCCGCTTATAGCGATTAGGTGAAGGGGAAAGAGTTGTTGATGTTTGTGTACTGTGAACAAGGCACAGTTTTGATGCTAAAAGATTGATTGGATCAACCAGTGGTTTTCTTATACAAAGCCTAAGAGGAGGCTATTATGTGTCTCGTACAAAGCCCGAGAGAGAGGCTAAAAGGGGTTGATCCTACAAGAGGATCTTTTATACTCAACAAGAGAGTATTTTTGTATCTCGTACGAAGCCCGAGATAGAGGCTAAAAGAGGTTGACTCTACGATGAAGTCTTTTGGTATCTCGTATAAAGCCCGAGATGAAGGCTATTTGACTCAACAAGAGAGTTTTTTTGTATCTCGTACGAAGCCCGAGGTGGAGGCTGTTGTTTGTTTGGCTTAATAAGAACCTTTTTGTATCTCGTATAAAGCCCGAGATGGAGGCTAAACGTTGTTTGACTCCGCTGGGGAAAATCATTTTACAAAGCCCAAGACGAGGCCGTGGTGACTGTTTCAGTTGAGTGACAGGTCCAGTATACTGATTTTGAAAGAGAAAATCAGTTCTTATATGAGCAACACTGTACTCAAGGATTTGTTTCAAGGATCCGGGTTATTCCTGTTCTTCAAGGAAGCGGGAAATCCGAAGGGTATTGAGACTGTCTGAGTCTACGGGTTTTCTTCCTATTTAACGAAGGGGTCACTTGAGAATGTCTTTGAGACTCAAGGAATATTAGATTGTCCGTGTCTAGAGTTTCATCTTTTGTACTATGCTTTGAGAAACAGTAGTAGACTCTTTGAAAGGACTGTTCTATGCAGATGATTAAGTTATGTTCCTATACCTTTAGGAGGTCGTCGGGACAATTTGTACGAAGCCCAAGAGGAGGCTAGAAGCTTTTAAGAAGCCGACGAGTCCTTGTACGAAGCCCAAGAGGAGGCTATCATTCCCGAAGGAAGAGATCATTATACGAAGCCTAAGAGGAGGCTGTGAATACTTCTAAGAAGCCGATGGGTCCTTGTACTAAGCCCAAGAGGAGGCAAGGGTGCTTTTAGGAAGCCTGTGGGTCCTTGCACGATGCCCAAGAGGAGGTCGATGCTTTTAAGAAGCCCGTGGGTCCCCAAACCCCGAGAAATTCAAGACAGGCTATTCACAAGGAATAGATCAAGCCATGAAAGTTCGAGAATTTGGAAGAAACTCAAAGATGCCATTCACGGAGAATACATTCATCTCTGGGAGTAGAGTTTCTTGACAATTCCTAATGAGGACAGCCGAAGAGAAGACTGTATCTGGTGATCCTATTGGGGGTCTAGTTGTCTATTTCTACGAATAAACGAAACGGTGCCACCTAGTTCTAGACGTAGTTGCCGGGGAAACTCTAAATATCTATACTATTATTACACAGTTGATATGAGTTTATGAAAGAAGACTTACAACGAAACAGCCCCACAATACAGTTATATGTATATGAAAGCGGTAAATGAAAGTGTATAAACACTTACTCGGTTGTAGAGCTTCCATGCTGTTTGGTTAGTTGTTCAACAAAGAAAGATTGAAAACAACAGTATAATTCAAAATCAAAGGAGAAAGTGCTTTGAAAAAGAAATATTTGGGGCTTACAGCTCAAGGAGAGGCCCAAGGTTTTACCAGTGATTGCACTGTTGAATTTGTACAGAGGGACTTATACAAGTGACTGAGGCCCAAAAAGGTTTTATGTACAAAGGAATGGGTCTTACACTCTCTCAAGAGGCCCAAAAAGTTTTAAAGAAAAAGAGTGGGCTTATAACACGAGGGTAAGCCCAATTAATTTTTCCGTTTAAAAATGGCGATCGCGCCGAGATTTTCTTTTAACGCGAAGGGGCTTATACAATATCTGAGGCCTAAATGGTTTTGGTTAAAAGGGGGTTGGGTCTTACACTCTATAAGAGGCCAAATGAGTTTTAAGAAAAGAAATGGGTCTAACTACTCGAGGGTAGGCCCAAAGTTTGTTTTGAAAAGGCGACGATCACGCCGTTTGTTTTTGATGGTATCGGGACTTATACAATATACTGAGGCCCAAAAATGATTTAGTCAAAAAAGGGTTGGGGCTTACACTCTATTAGAGGCCCACAAAGTTTTTTAAAGAAAAGAAATGGGTCTTACTACTGGAGGGTAGGCCCAAAGTTTTTTTTTCAACGGATGATGATCGCGTCGAACTTTTTGAAATACAACGGGACTTATACAATAAGTGAGGCCCAAAATTGGTTTGTATTTACAAAGGGTTGGGTCTTACACTCTATTAGAGGCCCAACAATTTTGAAAATGATTTATGAGGGTTGAATTAATCCAAAAATCCTAATTTGTTTTCAAAATGTGTTTTAATTGAATAAAAATTCAATTAAAATGATCAAAATTGTTTAACATATGAAAAACAAATTGTGATCTTGGATTAATGCTTCAAAAATTAAGTATTGACCTACAAAATAATTAGAAAGCATTAAAAGTTGCAAAATCAAGGTGGAAAAAATATTTTAAATGTTAAAAACAATTAAAACATTAATTATTTGCAAAAATATCAATTATACAAAATAAATAATATTTTTGGGATTTTTTGGGAAAATAAAATATTTTAACATTTTTGAGAATTATTAAAAAAAGAATCAACTCAAAATCATTAAAACTCAGACAAAAATTAATTTTTGAATCAATTAAATAAAATCACAAAATTCAAATATTCAAATATTGGAAAATGGCGCCAAGAACAAAGGCAAGACCACGCGCGTTTTTCAGTTTTGCCCAGATTTGTATTTTCTCTCCAATCTCACTGAATACTTAATCATATCATGTAATCCACATACCAATCAACTCGTTTCAACCTCACGATCATGTCTATGGTATTTAATTTCATTTAAATTAAACATATAACAAGAAATCATGAAAAATCCACAAGAACCCTAATTTCTGCATGAAGGCTAGGATTTTTGATACACGATTCAAACAATGCAATTAATTAAGGGGAAACATTCCATGCATGATTATGAACATATGGCCAAATTATTGTGCAGCAAAAATTGCATGGATCATAGAGTTAGAAGAGCTCATGCTTACCACTTGCAGCTGGTGATCGTGATTTGTGTTGGAGGTGTTACAGCTAGGTTCCAATGATCTGGATAGCTTCCCTAGGTGCCATGGAGTGTGTATGGATGCTTGGAATGGATTGGAATGGTTTGGAGTTGAAGATGGTATCTCAACTGCAAAACTGTCAAGAAGTTGAGCAATTGGCTGGTGATTTTGTTAAATCTATGTTCCAGATGTTATGTGAGTGTTTGGATCACTTCTATATGATGTATGTGAGGTGTGTGTGTGACCAAATGTTGTCTTTAAATCATGTTCCAATACTGTTATACTCCGACCAAATGCTGTTTGTATCTCATTATGTTGGTTTTTAATCATGAGATTTACGGAGTCCCATTCTCGACACAAATCCCCCTTGCTATTACCCAACCAATTTTTCAAACTAGCATGGGCCGACTCAACTCTGTTGGTGGTTGTATTTCCAAGGTGTCAGACATTATCAGTACACTCACAGACTATCTTCTCCTTCACCTGATCAAGAATGATGCTTTCAACATATTTCAATAAAGCATGATACTTTTCACACACTTTCCGGAATTGAATGACGAAATTGGCATATAATTCTTTTGTGGAAGAATTTAGTATACGATTCCATGCATCCATTATTTTTTTAACAATCACACGGACTTCACCAATTTTCCACCTTCGAACTGTACTTGTTTCGCCCCCACCGCGGGTTTAACCCGACTTCTCACATTCTTTGTTATGTGATATCAACAAAGTAATGCATTAGAAAAAGGAAATACCTTTGCAACCACATTCATCAACGCGGTATCGCGCTCGATAACAATCGCTTTAGGAATCTCAACTTGGTCCTTCAAAAGTGACCGACACTCCTCTAATACCAATGTAAAATTGTCCTCTTTTTCACACTCCATAAAAGCAAAACCAACGGCATATGTCTTCTCGGTAGACGTAACACTAATCATATCAAATAAAGTAAGTCTATACTTGTTTGTCTTGTAGGTAGAATCAAGAATGAGCACTGTCAAGAATGTGTTGTACAACTTTATCAAATCCGGATGAGTCCAAAAAATATCTCGGACCGTAACTCCATCGTCGCAAGTTTTGTACCGGGACAGGTAACTATTATCATCCAACAATTTCAACAGTTGTTGCATCTCACTTCTATCTCCCCTAATCGCCTTGTTGGTGCGGTACTGAATGTTATACACTTGCCTTATATTTGATATATTGTCAGGTTCCTTCGGTTTCAATGTGGCAAGTATATTTTTCAGTTGGACAAGATTCAAGGTCATGTCACTAATACATGTTTTCTCTTCCGGCTTGAGCCGACATACACTAGGATGGCCTTGTAACTTTAAGCACAATTCATGGTTATGCAAACCACAAATAACACTAAATTTCCACTTTTTGGTACTCAACATGTAACCATGAATCTTAAAAGGACATTCACATTTTCTACTACCGGTGTCGTCTCTTTTAAACTTCCGTAGAGGAGTTTGATATTTCCCGCTTCTTTTGCACAACAAAGTTACAAAAGCGTTTCTTTTTTCCGAACCATTATCTGATCTTCCTATAACCATACCAAAACCAAGTCTAGTTACAGTCCTACTAATCCATGTGAGCATGCTTTCACGATTATTAAACTCTTGTTTGTTATTAAAGTCAACACTGACATCTACCGACTTTACGACAACCCCTTGAACATTCGGAGAAACATCGTTTGTAGAAACTAACTTTTTTGAGATATTATCGAGGTACACCATATCTATTTGTAAATAATAAGAAAAATAAACAAAAATTACAAATCTGTTGTAAAAAAAAGACAGACACGTTCCGGAGATGTACATCTGGAAGTTTTCTTCTTCAACACGTTCCAGAGGTACAGCTCTAAAAACAATGTTACTTTTTTCCAAAACTTTGATGATTAATGTGAGCAATATAGTGGACAAAGTGCAATCTTTACCTGAAATTTGATCTTCTCTTACTCCCTTTGATTTGTTGCACGAAAAAGTTGGAGTTTTGGAGTGAAAATGATATTGATAATGTAGGGTTTTTTAGGTTGGTGAAGGTGAGTGTGGAAGAAGAAAAGACAAAAATGGGGGGGATCATGCAGGTTTAAAATATAGCAGAAACTTTCGGAGCTGTATCTACTGAACATTCTACTGCTTAGACGTTCCAGAGCTGTATCTACGACACATTCTGGCACTTAGACGTTCCGGAGGTGCATCTATTGAAGTTTCCCTGAACTGAAATATTTTGAAGTTTTTCCCAACGTATATCAGTAGAAAATTATTTCGTAGATGTAGCTCCGAAAACAACCAAATTTTGGTAAAAAAAAAAAAGGTGCGTCCGGATGTGTATCTTCGGAAGCCAGAGATTTAAAAGGAAATTCACTCGGTGCTTAAGAATATCAAGGGGTGGATTAAGAAATCTATAAAAAAAAATTGATGACCTTTGTGTAATGCAAGATGGACTTGAAAAAAATTCAATGAATCTTTGTGTAGTGCTTGATGGACTTCAAATTCTTTTTAATGACTTAAATAGGGACAATGTACCATAACATTTGTGGACCTCGTAGATCCAACGGTGGAAAAATGTAGTGCACCATACAACACATACTCCACTTTTGTATATTAGAAGAACCCATAATTATAAACCTCAAACATTCTTTATTCTCTTGATAAATTTAAGAACTTCTTACACATAAATAGTTCTATAATTCTTGTACATATTTATTAAAAGTATATAACAACACAACTGAATTGTAATTAAGCAATTACAACTCTTGGTGCCTGTGACCTCCTGAAAAAATGAGTTAATTACATTCTTAACATAGATACCAAACATCAAGACCAAAAACACAAGCAACAACACATTCACCAATTTCTTTTGCTTCTTAACTTCATCCACCAAACCACACAATGCATTCACATAATCTTGTCTCTATCTTGACACCATCTCCATAGTCACTGACCATTTCTCAGTTTTCTTATTCTCATCATCTCTTGATTCTTCCTCTTCATCCTTCTCATTCTTTCGAGTCACTTCTTCTATATCTTTCTTTGGTTCATGTTGTTTTTTCTGATCAGAAACATGATTAGTGTTTGGTTTCTGAGGAACTGTTTGTTGTTGAGGCTTTTGAGGTTCTTGTTGTGTTGGTGTTGGAGCAATGTTTTATTGGTTGATGAGTTTTGGAAGTTTAATATATAAGATTCCAGCTTTGAATTTGGCAGAAATTTTTCTTGTATTAGAATGAGATGGTATAGAGACTTCTTTGCGAAATCGACGATATTTTTTCTCGTTGATTTGTTTTTCACCACTCACCCTTAACACTCTTGTTGAAGTTACTTGAACCCTCAAATGCTCTTTCTTAAAACCTGAATGTAATTAATGGATAAAAACTATAAACTATAAACTATATTATATGAAAAAAGCATGAGGAAGAAGAAATAAAACTAACCTGGAGTCTTAAGAATCACTGTGTCACTTGTATCATCATGATCCCAATTGTAAGGTGGTTCAAATTCATCGTTGATACGATCCACTTCGCGTGTTTTTTGATCCAAAGACATTTTCTCTCCTTAATTTGTTTCTCTTGTGTGTTTTTTTTAGCAAAGGTAGCTTAATATTTCTAAGAACTTGTTGGTGTATGAATGAAATGAAATATGGGGTTATGATACTTATATATACACATTTTTTAGTTGTATTTTCTTCTAATTTGGTTCTTTCTTTTCTTGCAAAGATTGATTTATATTTAGGACAATCTCAATCTGGGTTTGTTTATGCAAGAAAGTGTCTCTCTAAAGAATACTTTACTTATTTGTTAGGTATTGTTGAGTCACGTTCCTTTCCCACATGCAGAACACCTCAATCCAACCAAGATCCCCTCAACCGAGAAAAGATCATTGGTGATCCAGAAGTCCACTTCCTCGACGTAAGGGTGATCGTTGGGTGCTCCAGGAGCCAGAGTCCCATGCCGTACGAATGCGTGATCATATTTCCTCGTGAAACCAGCACTCCCCAAGCAACAAGAGGACCAGGAGAAACCAATGTTCATCCCTTGTCAGATTAAAGGACCAGGTACTAACACCGTCTCCCCATAGAAGTTACTGCCCTGTCCCTGAGCGAAGCACCCACTCCCCATCATGGATCAGTTCCAACAGCGACGACGAGCCTCACGGCCCGTTGTCTCAAGAGATCATGGCTATGTGCTTTCCCAAGGGCTTGGAGAAACCACCGTCTTTAGGCACTTACAACGGTACGACACACCCTGACGAGCACATCGAAAATATCAAAGCGCTGCTCAAATATCGTGGTGTCCAGGGCACCATCAAATGCCGTATTTTCCCTACCACTCTCCGGAAAGGAGCAATGACCTGGTATAAAAAATTGCCCGACGAGTCCATCACCTTGTGGCGACAACTGAGGAGAATGTTTTCCAGGCACTTCACGGCATCCCGCCGCCACCCGAAGATCGAAGCCTCCTTTGAGGCCATAATTCAAGGAAAAGATGAGCCTCTCCGAGCGTACATCGAGATGTTAGATAAAGAAGTGGTGCAAGTCCCCACCATCGATGACACGAAGAAGTTCTTGCTCGAGCGAGGGCGTCGTCCCTACACAGAGTTCGCCAAAGCTGTTAGCATTGCTCCTCCCAAGACTTTGGACGCCTTCCTCCTCAAGGCGCAAGCATATATCCAGTACGAGGAGAAAGAGGCGGCCAGCTCTTCCCGGGTCTCACGCCACCAAGAAAACGTCGGGACCTCCAAAAGTGATGAACCCTCGACATCTCGTCGGGGAGACAGAATACGTGAAGATCGTCCCCGGGAATCACGGGACAACAAAGGGCCCTCCAGCCGCTTCCATGATTATACTCCCCTGGCCGTTTCCAAGGAGAAAATTCTCTCCAAATGCGCCAGCTCAGAGTTCAAACAAGCAGGGCTTCGATTCCCTAAGCAGATACCGACCAAGCCGAACGCTGACAAGTCGAAATATTATCGTTTCCACAAAATACACGACCACACTATGGACGACTACATCCACATAAAGGATGCCATAGAGATACTGATCAGGGATGGCCACCTGAAGTAGTTCAAGAAGATGGAAAATTCTCGGCAAGACGCCCAGGAGTCGAAGAAAGTCGAGGAAGAGGTACCTTCCTTAGAAGAGACAAACCTTTAGGTCGCCATGAGCATATGGCGGCCTGAGGACTTCTATGTTCCTGAAGATCTCAGAGCTCCCCCTACTTCGCAGCCAATAGCCCGTGGGAAACTTTCCCCTCCGCCATGGTCATTTCTGGAGGGGGCTTCAACAAAATCACCGTGGGCACCGTGAAAAGAAAGTTCGACCACCTACTCAGCACGAGCTCCAACAAGAGTATAACGCTCGACAAAGTCCAGGGAGAATCGGTCCCCATCTCTTTCTATTGAGAGGAACTCCTCGGAGGGGCCCCGAACTCAAGCATTCCACTGCTCGTAAGAGCCCAGATGGAAAATTTTGATGTTCGCTGAATCTTAGTCGACCAAGGCAGCTCCGTCAACATCATGTACTCGTAGCTGTTTTCAACCCTCCAGCTAGATGAATCGTACCCCACTCTCTATGTGGGCTCTAACCTACAGGGCTTCAACGGATCGGTCACAAAGCCCTGGGGGTATGTCGAGTTGATCGTGACTTTTGGATCTGTAGAGACGGCCAGATCTATCAAAGTCCAATTCCTGGTTATCGACTGCTCGTCTCTCTATTAGTGCATATTCTGGCGGCCAACCTTGGCCGAATTGTTGGTCGTACCATCAATTGTTCATCTCAAAATGAAGTACTACACTTCGAAGGGTATGGGCGCCACCTTACACGGGGACATCGAGGCTGCAAGGAGGTGCTTCGAAGCGGCCACCAAAGGTCTCAACACCATTGCTGCCAAGCCGGAGACGTCCAATAAGCCAGCCTTGCCCAGCAGCTTCGAGGAAGCCAAGCCACTACCACGCGTCGACTCTATCGACCTCGACATCTGCTTCTCTAAAGTTGATCAGAAGGAGACCCAGACTTGCCCGAGCAGCTCATCCACTTCAACCAGCACCAGCACCAGCTCCCATCCGATGTGCCCAATTCTGAATGGCGAGTTTGAACTCGTCCTGCTCGGCGATGACCCTAAATGAGGAGTAAAGATAGTGACCGGCATCCCCAATAGAGCGAGGAAATAAATCAAAGCTTGCCTCTGAGAAAACACAGACTTGTTCGCCTGGAGCGTCGCGGAAATGCCCAGCTTAGATCCTGTTGTCGCCTGCCATCAGCTCATAATTAACCCCGTCGTCAAGGCTATAGCACAACGTAGGAGAAATCGGAGGCTGCAGAATAAGCTGTAAAAGACCTCCTCGAGGAAAACTTTATTTCGGAAGCCAAGTACACTACTTGGTTGTCCAATGTTGTACTCGTCAAAAAATCTAATGGAAAGTGGCGTATGTGTGTTGATTATACTGATCTCAATAGGGCATGTCCTAAAGATGATTATCCCCTACCTAACATAGATAAACTTGTTGATAATTCTGCCAGTTTTAAACAATTATCATTTATGGATGCCTATTCGGTCTACAATCAAATACCAATGGCAAAAAGTGACAAAAAGTATACAGCCTTCATGATCGAGTCGAGAAATTATTACTACAACGTAATGTTCGGCTTGAAGAACGCTGGCGCGACCTATCAAAGGATGATGAACAAGGTCTTCCGGGGAGAAATCGAAAACATGCTCGAATTCTATATGGACGGTATGATCGCAAAATCCCACGAGGAAACCGATCACACGACCCATTTAAGAAAGGTCTTCGAGCAAGCCAGGAAATACCGAATGCGTTTCAACCCGAAGAAATGCACTTTCGGGCTGTGGGCGGGCAAGTTCCTTGGCTTCTATATGACGGAACGAGGAATCGAAGCTAACCCCGACAAGTGCAGGGCAATCTCCAAATTTCCTACGCCCAACTCAAAGAAATCCATCTAATCCCTCAACGGGATGCTTGCTTCATTATCTCGTTTAGTGGCTAAGTCTGCCCAGCACGCACTTCCCTTCTTCAAACTCCTCTGCAAAGAGGTGGCATTTGAATGGACAGAGGAATGCGACCAGGTTGTCCTCCACCTAAAATGAGCAATATCAGAGTCGTCAGTCCTCTCTCGGCCAGATAACGGCGAAACCCTGTACCTTTACCTTGTCGTAGCAACCGAGGCCGTTAGCACCGCACTCATCTGAGAAATGCCTGACGGGCAAAAGCCTATATTCTTCACGAGCAAAGCATTGCAGGGACCAGAGCTGAGATACCAATAGATAGAGAAAGTAGTTGTGGCCCTCATCAACGTTGCGCGAAGACTGAGGCAATACTTCCTGGCCCACACGATCGTGGTCCGGACAGATCAACCCGTAAAGCAACTATTAGGACGACCAGACATGGCCGAAAGAATGGTTAAGTGGTCATTAGATCTATCTGAGTCTGACATTTAATAGGAGAGTAGAAAGACCCTCAAGGCCCAGGCGCTGGCGGACTTCATCTCTGAAATGACGTTCACGGATTACCCCACTTGCGGGGCACGCAAATAGACCATCTTCGTCGACGGGGCATCCAGGTCGGCAGGAAGCGGGGCATGTATCCTCTTAGAAAACGACGAGGGAATCATTATCGAAGTCTCACTTACCTTACCTTTCCCTACTTTAAATAACTAAGTTGAGTATAAATCCTTCCTCGCGGGTCTACACCTAGCCAAGAACGTGGGGGCCGAAGAAGTCGTCATCTGCACCGATTCTCAGCTCGTGGCCCTTCAAGTTCGAGGAGAATATCAGGCTAATAACGACAACCTATCTGAATGCTTATCCCTGGTCAAAGAAAAAATGAAGAAGTTTGCTACAGTGGAAGTAAAACATGTTCCCCACGAACATAACTGTAGCGAGCGATTTTGGACGCGGTTCTTAAGCGCTGGTCGCTCTCTGCGGTTTGAACTTAAACTACAGGTCGATTCATTTTTTATCCTATTGTGAGCTGAATAAGGAAGGGAAATAGATGTCTCCAATTAACCTTGCTTTGCATACTGAGTTTAAACAGCGGTCTGTTAAGTTACGGATGCTATCAATGTGGGGGGGCCTTTGTACTGGTTATTTGTATTTTCGCCAATACTGTTTTCTTTCTTTCTAGGAATTTCTAGCGGGGAGCAAGGATTAGGATGTTAGGACTGGTGCTTTGGAATTACTGCTTTTGGTTGATGGAGATATGGGATTTGGGTTTTTTGTTGATTGCGCTCGCTAAGATCTTTTCTTTCGATCTTATGCCTACGTATTCCCGTTTACCGAAACAGGGAAATCAGAGCGTTCGTAGTTCCTCCTATTCTATGGGAGGAAATTGGTTTTTGGTATCTTGTTCAAAGCCCAAGACGTGAAGCGAAAGGTGATTTGTA
The DNA here is from genome assembly GCA_022829125.1 of Lathyrus tuberosus. NCBI lineage: Eukaryota > Viridiplantae > Streptophyta > Magnoliopsida > Fabales > Fabaceae > Lathyrus > Lathyrus tuberosus. The sequence goes on along the minus strand of JALAZF010000036.1, from coordinate 5,857,977 downwards.
TCTTGTTCAAAGCCCAAGATGTGAAGCTAAAGGTCTATTTGTGTCTTGTTCAAAGCCCAAGACGTGAAGCTGAAAGACCTCGGCTTTAGAGAGAATTTGTCATCTCTAAAGAGGGGAGAAGGAGAATTACTTTAACTGGGATACGCGGATCCGAGCAATGCCATAATTTCCGAAGAAAGGGTTTTAACCTGAAGGAGAAGACTTTAACTCAGTGTAGAGCAATGCCATCTTTCCTTAGGAATTTCTCATGCTAAAAGAGGGACAGTGGCATGGATGTAGATGATCCAGAGGCTTGCCGCTTACAGCGATTAGATGAAGGGAGTTGTTGATGTTTGTATACTGTGAACGAGGCACAGCTTTGATGCTAAAAGGTTGATTGGATCAACCAGTGGTTTTCTTATACAAAGCCTAAGAGGAGGCTAATTTCCGCTAGGAAAATCATTATACAAAGCCTAAGAGGAGGCTATTTTATGTCTCGTACAAAGCCTGAGAAAGAGGCTAAAAGGGTTCGACCCAGTGGGGCATATCGTTATACAAAGCCTACGAGGAGGCTAGCAAAGAGTTGACTCAGTTGGAGAATCTTTTATACTCAGTAAGAGAGTGTTTTTGTATCTCGTACAAAGCCCGAGAGAGAGGCGAAAAGGTTTTGACCCGACGATGGAGTCTTTTGGTATCTCGTATAAAGCCCGAGATGGAGGCTATTTTAACTGTTTCAGTTGAGTGACAGATCCAATATACTGATTTTAAAAGAGAAAACCAGTTCTTATATGAGCAACAGTGTACACAGGGGTTTAATTTGAGGATCAGGGATATTTCCTTCTCTTTGAGGAAACGGGAAATCCAAAGGGTGTCGAGACTGTCCGAGTCTACGGGTTTCCTTCCTATTTAACAAAGGGGTGCTTGAGAATGTCTTTGAGACTCAAGGAGTTTAGATTGTCCAAGTCTAGAGTTTTATCTTTTGTACTATGCTGTGAGAAACAGTAGTAGACTCTATGAAAGGACTGTTCTATGAGGATGACTAAGTTCTGTTCCTATACCTCTAGGAGGTCGTCGGGACAATTTGTACGAAGCCCAAGAGGAGGCTGGAAACTTTTAAGAAGCCGACGGGTCCTTGTACGAAGCCCAAGAGGAGGCTATCATTCCCGGAGGAAGAGATCATTATACGAAGCCTAAGAGGAGGTTGTGAATACTTCTAAGAAGCCGTAGTGTCCTTGAATAATGCCCAATAGGAGGCCGATCCTTTTAAGAAGCCCGTGGGTCTATCATCTCCTTTCCATTAGGAGAGATAACTCTTTTAAAGAAAAAAACCACTGGTAAATGTGCGAGGTTTACTATCCAGCGACTTTTAGCTTTTAAAGAGGGTTCCTTAGTTAAGGTCCAAGATTATGACCGTAGTGGGTACCCAAACCCCGAGACATTCAAGGCAAGCTATTCACAAGGAATAGATCAAGTCAGGAAAGTTCGAGAATTGGGAAGAAACTCAAAGATGCCATTCACGGAGAATACATTCATCTTGGGGAGTAGAGCTTCTTGACGATTCCTAAGGAGGACAGCCGAAGAGAAGACTGTATCTGGTGCTCCTATTGGGGATCTAGGCGTCTATTTCTACGAATAAGTGAAACGGCGTCACCTAGTTCTAGACGTAGTTGCCGGGGAAACTCGAAATATCTATACTATTATTACACAGTTGATATGAGTTTATGAAAGGAGACTTACAGCGAGCAGCCCCACAATACAGTTTATAATATGAAAGCAGTAAATGAAAGCGATAACCACTTACTCGGTTGGAGTGCTTCCATGCTGTTTGGTTAGTTGTTCAACAAAGAAAGATTGAAAATAACAGTATATTCAAAATCAAAGGAGAAAGTGCTTTGAAAAAGAAAGATTTGGGGCTTACAGCTCAAGGAGAGGCCCAGGGTTTTATCAGTGAGCGCACTGTTTGAATTTGTACAGCGGGACTTATACAAGTGACTGGGGCCCAAAATGGTTTTCTGTACAAAGGGATGGGTCTTACACTCTCTCAAGAGGCCCAAAAAGGTTTAAAGAAAAGAGTGGGGCTTATAACACGAGGGTAGGCCCAAATGATTTTTCGTTTAAAATGGCGATCGCGTCGAGGTTTTCTTTTAACGCAGAGGGACTTATACAATAAGTGAGGCCCAAAATGTTTTGGTTAAAAGGGGGATTGGTACTTACACTCTAATAGAGGCCCAAAGTGTTTTGAATGGGTCTTATAGCTCAAGGAGAGGCCCAAGGGTTATTTTGAAAAGGCGACGATCGCGCCGTTTGTTTTTTACGGTATCGGGACTTATACAATATACTGAGGCCCAAAAATGATTTAGTCAAAAAAGGATTGGGTCTTACACTCTATTAGAGGCCCAAAAAAGTTTTAAGAAAAAAGAAATGGGTCTTACTACTCGAGGGTAGGCCTAGGTTTATTTTAAAAAGGGCGACGATCGCGCCGTTTACTTGTACAGAGGGACTTATACAATGGATGAGGCCCAAAAAGTTTTTGTACAAGGGGGGATGGGTCTTACACTCTCTCAAGAGGCCCAAAAAGTTTTGAAAATGATTTATGAGGGTTGAATTAATCCAAAACCCTAATTTGTTTTCAAAATGTATTTAATTGAATAAAAATTCAATTAAAACGATCAAAAATTGTTTAACACATGGAAAACAAATTGTAATCTTGGACTAATGCTTCAAAAATTAAGTATTGACCTACAAAATAATTAGAAAGCATCAAAAGTTGCAAAATCAATGTAGAAAAAATATTTAAAATGCCAAAAACAATCAAAATATTAATTCTTTACAAAAATATCAATTATATGAAATAAATAATATTTTTGGGATTTTTTTTTAAAATAAAATATTTTAACATTTTTGTGAATTATTAAAAAAAGAATCAACTCAAAATCATTAAAACTCAGAGAGAAATTAATTTTTGAATCAATTAAACAAAATCACAAAATTCAAATATTTGAATTTCTAAAAATGGCGCCAAGAACAAGCTGAAGAACACGCGCGTGTTCTTGGTTTATCAGATTTTCATTTTCTATTCAATCTCCATGAATACGTAATCATATCATGCAATCCACATATCATTATGCTCGTCTCAACCTCACGAGCATGTCTATGTACTTTAATTTCATTTAAATTAAACATACAACAAGAAATCACGAAGAGACCTCAAGAACCCTAATTTCTGCATGAAGGCTAAGATTTTTGATACACGATTCGAACAATGCAATTAATTGAGGGAAAACATTCCATGCATGATTATGAACATGTGGCCAAATTATTGTGCGAGGAAATATGCATAGATTGAGAGATGACCAAGCATGTGCTTACCTCCAAACCGTGACAGCAAGTTCAAAGTGATTTTTGATTTGGAGGTGTTACAGATGAGTGGTGATGATCTGAACAGCTTCCCTACACCCTATGGATTGTGTTTGGATGGTTGGACTTGATTGAAATTGGCTGGATCATTTTGTGGTACCTCAGCTGCACTTTGTTTGAAAATTTGAGAAACCAGCTGGTGATTTTGTGAAATTGATGTTTCAGAAGTTATGTGAGTGTTTGATCAGCTCATATGTGATGTATGTGAGGTGTGTGAGTGATTGGTTTGTGCAGCATTGCTCTCAAACTCAAAACCCGATAGCTACCTTGCTAAGAAAGGCATTTTTGCCAAGAGAAAGAGATTTTGAGGAAAGCATCTGTTAGATGGCTTTGGTGTACTTAAACTAACCACAATTGAGCTCTATTTATAGTAGAGCAAGTTTGTTTTACAAGGAATAGTGCATGGCAGCTGGTAAGTAGGTTTGGCCAATGTTGGCAAATGAAAATCCAAGTCTCCTCTAGCCATTGACTAGAGGTTAGGGCACAGAGCTTTGGTCCCCTTGGTCTTGGATAAGTCTTGACTGATTTCAGATGAGAATGGCTCAGTCCATTCCACCTTGATGGTTCCATTGAATGCCTCATTCCAAATTTGAAGTCTTGTCCCCATTTTGGCCATTCTAGGTTCAACATGCTATTTCTTGTTCCATGGACTTTGGAGGCTTGGCTCAGTGATTGTCCCCTTTAGATTCAATCCTCTGAGGTGTCCAAGTGGATTGGAGCAATTGAATTTGGCTGATTTTGGCAAATCGACCAAAGTTGCAAATTCTGCCTTGCCTTGACAGATTTCAGCAAGGCAACTTGGCAATGTTGTATCTCATGGTGTAGGTTGAATTTGGCAATGTTCTTGGCCATTTTGGAAAGCTCTTACATGATACAACAACTGTTTGAACAAGTTTGGTTTTGATCTCTTTTGATTCCAAGTGAAAAATCCCCCTACATTTGGCAAAAAGTGAGGCAAAATCTGACTTAGTGAAAATTTCACTAAGTGTTGGAAAAAGTGACATTTTCACTTTTCAGCCACTTTGATCACTCCATAACTCAAAATTCTTAATGAATTGGAATTACTTGTAGTTGAAGTTTTTGTAGGTGATAATGAGGGCTACAAATCCATCTTTGGATGAGAAAAAATGGCCTTGTGGTTTAGGAGTTATGGTCCTCCAAAGTTGGTACCTTTGCCACTTTATTTTTAACTTAGAAAAATTTCTAAGTTTTATGGTTACCCCTTTTACAAGTTATCTCACTTTTCTTGATTTTTCTTGATGAATGATGATTCAAATCATACATTAACATCATTTTAGGGTTAAAAATCCATTTTGGTGAAAAATCTCAAAAAGTCAAAGTTGACTTTTGTGCACAGTTGACTTTTTATCAGATGAATTCCAAACTGTGCAATTCTTCAGGAAATCATGTCCTTGACCTAAATCAAACTTGATGGACATGTTCCATGGGTGTCATAGGGTATATTCAATCATGTATTAGGGTTTGGGAGCATGTCCTGGTCAAAAGTCAAAGTTACAGTTGACTTTTCCCTTAAAACCCTAATTGTGGTGCAGATGAAATTGAGACTTGTTGCTCAAACTTCTTGGATCAATCCATTGTTCCAAATGGATCAATATGGTATATTAGAGACCCTCAAATCATCTCTTGAGGTCTTGGCTCATGGTTTGTCCCAAAAGTCAACTTAGGGGTGAATTAGGTCAAGAAACCCTAATTCCTGATTTTTGATGAATGCATCCCCTGAGGCAAAATTGACTTGATGCATGGGTTCATGAGGTTCCATGAAGTATATTAGGTTATTTTTTGGATCATTGCCTTGTGCCCAGATGAAAATTTCCATCTGGAGGCCCTGGTCGACCAAAACCCTAATTTGGTGACACTGTCGATCTTGAGATTTGATCCACCTAGAAGGGAGCAGCCTTGTGCTTAATCCTTGAAGTGGGAGTCCTTTTTGATCCATTGTGGATGTTTGAGAGATTAGACAAGTTGAAGATCATGTAATTCCTTGATTGATCATTTGTTTAAAGCTCTGAGAGGGCTTAAAACCCTAATTTTGATTGTAGTCAATGCTCACCCATCTTTAGGGAGACTAATGAAGCATAAAGGTACATCCATATTGTGATGATGATTTTCACAATGATGGGAAATCTAAGTGGTCAAAATTTGGGGTATTACAATAACGTCCGAGAAGACATATGGTCAAATCTGTCATCCAGGAGGTGCTTCCTCGACCCAGTATCGAGAAAACCTCCACGGTCCTTTACGTGCAAGTCATCGGCGACAGTAACTGTTGGATAACCCCCGTTTATAATTTCCTCACTAAGGATGAACTTTCATCTGACCCTAAAGAGGCCAGCATAGTTAGGCGCAGAGCCTGATCCTACGTCCTGGTCGAAAACAAGCTCTAGAAGCGAGGATTCTCCATCCCTTTACTCAAGTGCGTCGAGGAAGAGATGGTCACCCACATCGTACACGAGATCCACAAAGGAATCAACGCCCAACACCTCGGGGGGAGATCCCACGCAGGAAGGCCCTTCGAGCGGGGGACTACTGGCCAACCATGCACTTGGCTCTGCCTAACTAGCTCAAAGCTATGTCCTCCTCGTGGACCTTCGCATGGTGGGGCCTAGACATCCTGGGGCCATTTGTCGTAGGGTCAAACCAGAACAAGTACTTGATAGTAGGTGTTGACTATTTCACAAAGTGGATTGAAGCAGAGTCTCTAGCCAAAATAACGGCCCACAACATACTTCGCTTCTATAAATGAAACATCCTTGCTTGCTTCGGCATCCCACAAGCAATAGTCACCGATAATGGGACATAGTTCACGGACAGAAAATTTCAGGACTTTGTCGCCCAACTAGGCACGAAACAACATTTCGCGTCTGTCGAACATCCCCAAACCAACGGGCAGGCCAAAGCGGCAAATAGAGTAATCCTGCGAGGCCCCAAACGAAGGTTAGACGAAACAAAGAAAGTCTGGGTCGAGGAAATGTACAGCGTACTCTAGGCCTACCGCACTACGCCACACTCTTCGACCGGGGAAACTCATTTCCGCCTAGCTTACGGGACTGAGGCAGTGATCCCCATTGAGATACATGTGCCATCCCGGTGAACCAAATCACCCCTGGACGAAGAGACAAACAACAAGGCACTAAGAGAAGAGCTCAACCTTGTCGAAGAGGTCCTATCAGGAGCAGCTCTCCACGAAGCCTCATTAAAGTAGAAAATTGCAATCAGGCACAACGGCAAGGTTATACAGTGATAATTCCAAGTGGGCAATCTCGTCTTAAGAATGAACCACAAGGATTCTCGAGAAGGCAAACTCGCTGCAAACTGGGAAGGACCCTATCGCGTCCGACCAAAGACGGAGAATGGGCCTACTACCTAGAATACCTCAACGGGGAAGAACTTTCTTGACCATGGAATGCCGAAAAGCTAAAACAATATTATAGTTAAGGCCCTGACCATCGGTTTACTTTGAACATAACATCCTGACTACGATGCACACCTAGGTACAAGCGTCACATATCAGCTAAGACAGGATTCCGCTCAAGAATGAGCAGGACCCTTGCCCGACGGCGATTCCTTAACCGAGCCCGCCCTCGTCAAAGTACCATTATAGGTAGAACACCCAGCTCGCGATGGGAGGTTCACACCGCGAACTCAGGCCTCAAACGCGACCTGAGCTCCCCTCTCATGCCCGGAAGCTACCCAGGTCATTCGACCAGTCACCCTCATTGTCGAACACGTCTAAATCTAGCAAATCCCGAAAGCAATAAACGAATCAAAGTGACCTTTGTTACGGGCACACACACGTATCGAGAAAAGTTACTACACTTAGCAAAAATAAAAGCGAATAAAGCTATGCGCGAATATATAACATATAAAACCGACCAGGACGGCCGGACACATACATTTCAAATTAATTAAGTGGTCACAAGGACCACGATTCTGCTTGTTAGATGATAAAGGGGCCACGCCCCATACTAAATAGTAAAATTACATAAAACATGGCATGCATGCCAGAGATATCACAACAACAAAAAGGAGACAACATTCCTCCATCTGCTCGGCCTCCTCAGGGATAGGCTGCGTTGGCTGAGACTCCTTGTCAAGGATATGGGCATGCTCATCGACAATCTAGAAGAAGTCAGGACTAACAAACTTGCCATCTTCAACATGACTCAGAAAGCTGGTCCCCTCCGTAGACAGCTGAACCCCTAGATTCACGAGTTTGAGCTGAGCCACAACATTGTTGAAGGATTCCTCCCCGATGGTACATACAACATCCTCTGCATACACAATACGGGCAACCAGATTAGCCCGAGTCTTTAGTGCTTTCAACTCGTCAGGCTCGCCTTCAGCCAGATCCGCCGCAGACCTCATCTGTTCGACCAAATCTTCGGCAACTTTATTCTCAGTGATCAGGGTGTCATTTCCTCTTTTAACTTGCCAGTCTCCTCCTGGAACTTCCTCCTCGCCTCATCAGTAGCCTTGGCCTTCTTCACCTTTTCTTCCAGGGCTGATATCACCGCCTGAGCCTTCTTTATCTTGGATTCGAAGGAGGAGTCTTCCTTGGCGTAAACCTCTGACATCTCCAGCACCCTGATCAGTGCAGAAGCATCCTGCGCCAGCATCGCCCTCTTGCTCAGGCGGTCCATTCCCTCGAGCTTTAGGGATTCTGCCCGAGGAACCGTCAAGGATGAACCCTCAAAGAACTTTTTGTCATGAAGGCAGGGAGGAAGCTCAAATTTGCTCTTCTCTCCTGCCCGTCTGAGATCCACCACCTCGTACTGACAGATCCACTTGAACCTTGTAGCCCTAGGCACCAGGGAACCCTGAGCAGATGATGGAATGGGCGAGGAGTTCCCCAAAGCCAGCTGAGGGGCACACCCTCTGAGTGAGCCAATTCTTTGGGTTCGTCGCACCGGCCTTGCCCTTTGCCATAGCATTCTTCATCATCCTTTCGTGTGCTGAAGGCATCTCACCTGCAAAGATAAAATGAGCACGTTAGCAAACGAGGAAAACTATAATCTGAACAAGCTAAAAAATAAAGACTACCAAGCAACTTAAGGGCTTCAACATGGGTCTTGCACTCGAGAAGCCCCTTCATGTTGATATAGCGGTGTTCCACTCTTTGCTCGCCATCTTCCTCGAAGATCGGGTCCCCTTTCTTAGTCCAGCACTCCGCAATTTTAAAACTGTTAACGTAATTTACTAGCGCTGCATAGCCAGCTTTGTCATCCTCATTTAGCATCTCCAGTTGGGCAAGATAATGGTCAGTGCCCCGGGAAAAATGGTCCCCACTCCAACAAAAGGGAAACTTAAAAACTCTGTCTGCCACCAACTTCCCATGCTCGTCGTAAAGGTCATTCTCGTCCTCGTCCGTCGACACTTCCCAGGCATACGTAGTATCCTGGGCTTTCTCCAACATGGGTTCGATGATATAGAATATTTCCTTAAAAGTCCGGATACACTCGGAGAAAGGTTTAAACAATTTCTTCGCTTGCTTCAGCGAAACCAACCATACCTTCTCCCTAAGACCTGCCTTTAGAGGTGAAAGATCGTAAAGAACAAAGGGAGGGTGGCTTCTATCTTCAGGAACTCGCACGTCATCTCGAAAGCACGGATGAACGCTAGCGAGTTAGGGTGCAGCTGTGACGGGGCCAGGTCCAAGTGTACGAAGACAGACCGCTGAAAGTCGGTGAAGGGCAACCTCAGTCCTATGTCTTTAAAAGCGTATTCAAACATCGGGAACATCTCCACGTAATCAATACAAATACGGTCGTCCTCACCTGGGAAGTGCACCTTTCACTCCCCTTCCGCCCTCACATTCGTGAAGACAACCCTGGTATATGAAGCAAAGACAGAAGCATGTTCGGCAAGCTCCGCAACTGTCCACTCCTCCACAGAGGCCCTATCAGGGGATGTCTCCCCGACATCGCTGATGTCGGTTGAAGCTTCAGTGTCACTACTCTTCGAGGAGCTCTCCTCGGACGAGTCTATAAGAATCTCCTTCTCAAGTTCACGGGCCATCTCGTTCACCTGAAAAGCAGAGGACAAAAGTGAATTCGGCGACAAAATCAAATTCACCCTTCCACCGCTAGTCAAGTGAAAAGGCGCACGAAGGGCCAAGGACGACATCCTCGGCATAAGCCCTAATCAAATGGCAAAAAAGTACTATACGGGGAGATGCTCGGGCAACATCTCTTGCGCGTTCGGGAAGATTCTCCCCGGATCATTACCCAGAGTTCTGTTTGAAGCTTCACCGGAAAACTCATGAACTCACCGGAAAATTCATAAGAACGCCTGAAAACTCCTGAGCTCCTCCGGTAACGCTAACGCTCGCCATTGTAACAACGTCAGAAACAACCTAAATCTACAAGTTCCTAAAAGCTCTGGCGACCACGATGACGGCAGAAAGTGGCCAAGCCACCGTCTACCACCAACAGTCACCGGAAACTGCTACGGTAACTACCTAAAGTCATCATAGCCACATGCATTCTAAAAAAACAAAAGCAAAATGCTAAAAAATTAAGGAAGAAATGAGAAACTTACATGGTCGGGGAAGCTTTAAAGGGTCGAAGATGCTGCTCGGAGTTGTACAGCAGCGGAAACGGTGGCTAACGGCGGCGACGGACTGGAAAGCTCAGAGAGAAGATTTAGGGAGGAGGGAGAAGAGAAAAATAGAAATGAGCAGCTTCTCCCTCTATTTATAAGCACTCTGAAGGAACGTATACGAGCACGCACGGCTAGGGTCATCATCAGCCTAGCTATCATGACGCATTTAATGCTGCACAAGGCTCGAGGCACATGTGGCGTCCCGTCTCTTTAGACTACCTCAACTGTTGGTCTCCCCATACGTCGGGCACACTAAACAATGTTGCATATCCCACAGGAACTAAAACCCTCGGGCACAACAGAACAGCTCCACCTCGTCGACAAGCGACGACCCCTTCAGATCTCCCCGGGACTGCAAGCTATTCTTAAGTCATCACTCCCGTGCTCGGGAACAACGACTTGGGGGGCATTTGTTCCAGACTGGACCAATGACTAGGCATGGCCCAATCCATTTCTGCTCCCAGAACATCCCAGTTGCGTACGTCCATCCAATATGGGACAGCTTTTACCTTTTTGCCCCTCTGCCGGGCACATATGATCAGAGGACCCACAGGGTCCCCTGCTCCTCCTCGGCATTCCTGGCCGTCATGCACGGCTCTCCCATCTAGAAACAAGCACGATGTCAGTGCCCGGAACTACGCCTTTGCCCATGGTAACGGCTAGTTTTAGGCACATCTGCCTATCCTAACGACTGGTTTTTGACAGGTACCTATTCTTCGGGAAATAGTTATTGCGCCCCGAAAATATGAACCGTTGGCCACGCGTTAGGGGCACTATAAAAAACCTCTCATTTGAGAGGGCTAGGTACTCTAAATCATCCTAAGAAACACATACTTTTGTACTTGCCTTTTTCCTCTCCCGATTCTTACTTTAGCATCGGAGTGCCTTGCAGGTACGCCCCCTCCTCATCTCACACACCCAGCATCACATACATCTTTCTTGGCCCACTTCAGGTTCTGATCAGCCATCAAGATCATATTATATTGCTTATCTTCACTTGATTTTAACCTTGAACCACTTTTCAAACTTTTGGTTATGAGGCTTTTGTGCCAACTATTTTTTTCGCTGCTTATGAAATGAGTTGTTTTTAATTATGTGGTTCAAATATGAGTTGTTTGTATGTTGAGTAACATTCTAGTTATTAGATTTATGTTTTATTTAATTAATTGTTGAGTCAGAAAGTAGGGTGTTACAATGACCGTCTTAGGATCATATGAACCATTTTCAACCGCATCTCAAATTTATTCTCTCCGTGCTTCTAGATACGCTTGCATGCGAATTTTCTAAAAGTCATAATGTTCACCGATGAAACAAGGAGGTTTGTTGTTGCTGCCACCATCTCTAAAAATCAAATCAGCGGAAGCCATAATTCTGGATCAAGGAGAAAGTTACCTTAACTTGTTCTGATGTAAAATGTAAGTATAGATTGCAACCTAAGAAAAGGTGAATTAGGTTTTAAGACTTTTTCTTGTTTTTAAGAGATGGTTCTTATGTTCTTATTTTTCTGGAAAATTTTATATGAAACTTATGAATTAAAATGCAGAAAAATAAATGAAGAATGTAAAGAACATAAGTATATATCCTAATTCCTCTTTTCAACCATTGGTATATCTAGTCCCTCACACCTTATGAGAAATTTTCCAATATGTTAGATATTTGTACAAGTCTTACACCAAGAACTATCATACAATCTTCTAGCGCAAACCAACACAAGAAAGAAACACCACTTTCTTTTACAACAAACACCACAACTATGGTGGACTTTGAATCTCCCCGAATCAAAAAAACCTTTTACAACAATCACCGACAACTTGTGATGATCACACCAAATAATAATGGTGAACAAACAATACAACCTTGTATAGAATTTTGAGTAATATTTGAGTTGGCTTGAATTTCAAGATAATCAAAATGATCTTCTCTTTCTCATGATCACAATCCAAATATATATACTTAAGTTCTCAAAATAATTGAATGAAACTCCTTTTAAATGATATAAAAGTTATTCATAAAGTTTCATTGTAATGGATATATGAACACTTAAAAAATACTTGTTTGAATTATATGAAAAATGATGTATGAAAGAGGTCATTGAAAAACTGATGTATTTTGAGTTAAATATATCTCACTATGCTTTTTTAATTTGATGCAATGTTTTGGAAAAGTTTCATGATCATTAGAAATGATTTGGAATCACAATGATTCATATTTTCAAACTAGTATGATGTTTCATAAAAAAAATTGTTCGAATTAGAGGGGTTTCAATCTGCCTTAGTTTATGAACCAATGTGCTATATCAAAAAACAATCACGGTGTTTTTAAGAGAGAGACAATTGTTCTGTTCTGAAAGAGTGAACTTTTGCTTAAATATAATTTATACTTTTCACCATGGTTGATAAAAAACTACCGTAATTAAATGTAGACACATTTCACAACGATTGTTATTTTAGACCGTGGTGAATGGTGTTTTAATTTTAATATAAATATTAAGATTATAAGGACGCGTCCATTTTTTAAACCAAAAAAAAAGAAAACTGCTGATGCTGGGATTCAGAGCCTGTAATTCTTAACATATCACTACGGTTATTAATATGGACCATAGTGAAATTTCTTTTAATAAAAGAAATAAAAATACAGGGCCTAAATAAGAGCTATTACTTCGGTTAGCTTAATAGCCGAGGTAATGGCATGTTACATTAGGTGTATTTTTGTAGTAGTGCGAGTATAAGGCTCGATTAGTTGTAAATATTTTTGCAAAGAGAAAGCATGATGAGTATATTTATGGGGAAGTCAAAGGCATCACATTTCGAAGTAGGCAAGAGAATTTTGAGATATGTCAAGGTCAATTGGTTACGGAATTCTATTTCCCGCAACAAATAAAGGTAGAAGTTGCAAATTTCTCGGATATATCAACCCAAACTGGTGTGGAGATAAAGATTATAGGAAATTCATTGTTTGGTACATTTTTATGTATGGAGAAACAATAATCTCTTAGTGTTATAAGAAGGAACCATTTGTGGCGCTCTCTTCTTGCGAGGTCGAGTATATTGTGGTGTCTATGTGCGCATGTCAAATTGTATGGTTGATGAATTTGATGAAGGAGTTATAACAAAGAGTATGAAGCTATGACTTTGATGATAGATGATGTTTACGCTATAAACCTTGCTAAGAATCTCATTGCACATGGGAGAAGAAAGCATATATAGATGAAATTTGACTACTTGAGAGAGTATGTAGGTGTAGGAAAATTGAATTTGGGATATTGCAAAGTGAAAACTAAGTTGCCGATTTTCTAACCAAATTAGCAATAATTCAAGTGTTAAAGAGGTTGAAGAAGCACACGAGTATGGAAGATTTGAAGGACTTGAAGTAAGGGGGCGTTGAGAAATTAGTGTAATTTAATTTATTGCAACATGTTGCAGTAAATGTGGAACAGGTTATATCATGTTCTGCATTGCTAATTTACCTGGAAGGGACTTGGAGCAATCGATTGCTCCCAATGTGCAACAGGTTATATTTCTTGTAGTTTGTGTATTTTCGAAAATAAAGAGTTAGCGCAACCGATTGCTCCAAATGTGAAGCTGATTGAATATCTAGAAAGTTTGTTTTTCTCATTAGTTGGCTAGCTATATTATTTTGTATAATTGTATGAATATCCATGTGTCGCTCCCGAAAGATTCGCATCCAACGGTGCAAATGTGAGAGTGGCGCAGAAAACACAGAATCGCCAGCAATGTGTATTTATCCCGAGAGAGGGAAAGGAAACACTGCATAAACCTGAAGAGAAAGGGGGAAAGACATGGTCATCGCAACCATAGTCCAGGTTCGGGAGTCGGTTATGCGAGGGGAAGGTGTTAGCACCCCACGCATCCATCGTACTCGATGGGATCCACGCTTGTTGTCTAAACGGAGGGTGAGTTGTCATACTATCTATGGTTGTGCAAAAGAAAACGGGGATGAGGGTGACTAAGACGGACTCGGTAGGACATATTCGATGCCCTGGGCCTACTTACTCCCTCAGTACAATGGGAAAGTCAGAGTCAATGTAGTTCGGATGGGAACTGTGGGGGAAGGTTGCTCGCCAAGATAATCACTATCTTGTGCCTACATATCCTCAATCGGACGAGAGAGAGGAATCAGAGCTAATGTAGTTCGTGGGTACGACCACGGATGGGTAAGTGTTTTTTACGTGAGCGACGAGCTCTTTTCTGAAAATGAAATTTGAAACCCAACAATCTCGAAGGATAAAAAGATTTGAATTTGTTTTTGTGTTTTTTAGACAGAAGTGTTTTCTTCTTTAAGTTAGTTCATAACTTGCATTGCACCAAAGTCTAGGGCACAGGGACGAATACTCAACGAATCATCCCAAGACAAGACGCCCGCTAAGCACTCTAGAAAGATGAGAGGAAGCCCCTCATTTCTCATTCCCCACGCTTAAGGCTCGTGCGCAATACACTTTATCTTTATTAAGTGTTTTCAAGAAGTTTTGAGATGAGAAGAGAGAAGACCCAAAGGAAACTCTAAAGGGAAACTAAGAGTCCTAATGTTATCATGCATGGGTGACCTATGGTTATTGAGGCTTAGGAAGGACAACTACCTAAAACCTAATGCTAATCCTACTCCAAGCTTAATCAAAAATTAAGTTGGACTAGGTAGCTCTAAAGGGAGAGAATCCAAGACTTAAACAAGTCTTGAGATTCATGGGAGAAAGAGAGTGAAAGAGAAGAATGAGAAAGATAAGGATGAGATAAGAAACAAGATAGGGTAGCAAGCACATCATATCAAGTATATCCAACTTACATCAATAAACAAGTCTCAAAGAACATGCAAAACATCTCAAGTAAGCATGCAAAGGTAATCATGAAAGAATGCAAGCATACTTATATGAAACACACAATTAAGCACCAATGAACTTCATATAGGGATGAAATGAGAAAAATAATATGAAGATGAAAGCAAGTCAAAATCAAGATCATACCATCATCAACAATTCTCATGTGCAAGAGAAGATCAAAACATGAAACATTATGCACCAAAGAAAGTCCACAAAAGGAAGTCAAAGTACAAGCACTTAAAACATACCCAAACATGATCCACAAATTGAAAAATTTGGTCATAAGGGACCTCAACCAGGGGTAAACATCATATCAAATACTCATACAAAGAATCCAGAAGAAATTCAAACAATTAGGCATGGCAAAACAATTAGGGTTAAGAGATGTCAAGAGATGATCATGCATAATTCACTTAAGCACAAATAATCAAACATATATCAAATGACATTCAAAAATTTTGGAATTAAAACCCAAGTGACCTAATTCTGGAGCTAGCAACATGCCAAAAGATCACACAAAAATTCACAGGTTAAGTACCTCAAACAATGCTTCAAAGTTGCATAAGAACAAAGAAGAACAATGCACAAATAGAGGGACTAAAATGCAATATGAAATGAGTTTAAAAATATGAGAAAAATGTTTTTAGGAACCTCAATATGTCCTATGACATATGCAAAAACAATGGGATGCAAACTATGTACCAATGATGAGAAATAAAATCAACAAGATCAAGTGTGCATAATTGAAGAAATTCACAAAGAAATTCATCAAACAATTAATTCAGGTGCGAAAAATAGAAGAAAAATGGAAAATAAAATTTGACAAAATTTTATAAAATTCCAAAGATGCTTCATGATTTTTTTGGTGATTTTTAGATGCATAAATCTATTTTTAAAAATTAAAAATGAAAACTATGCACAAAGACAATAAAAATGCAAAGAGATGATGCCAGGGGGTGCAAACAGCAAGATAATCATGTTAAAAACTTGGCTGGACCAAAGGAGGGGGGTGTGAATAGAAAGAATCCCAAAGCACTTCCTACCATAAGCTCTGATTCAACAATATTGACTCAATCATTGCCACAGGATTGATCCAAAGATCCACACGTAGTCAATAATCCAAAAGTACACATGATGAAAGGCTCGGATCTATGCACACACGTTAACAATGATGAGCAAGCAAGCATTATGATTAACCTGGCCTCCATAGAAAGTCACGTGAACAATACATGGATATTTTAATGCGTTGGCAAGCCATAAACCATCAGATCAATCTAACGCATATCAATCAGTCAGCAGATCAAAGATTATGCAGGATCAAGGGTCAGGATTTGAAGCACATGATATTAAACATGGATTAGCACACACACACACACACACATTAATGAAAACACGTGAAAATTAAATGAAGTGGCTAAACATGAGCCATCAGATCTGAACAATCAACAGCTATGATTTCATCTTCTTCCTTTAAACCTTCACCGGCCTGAAACATGACCAGACGCCGGAGCCCTAGCTCCAGTCGTCTTCTCCGGTGACCTCAACATCAAAATTTCTCAGAAATTCACAACTCCATCACCATTCAACTCAGAATTCAACAAGGATCATGAATATCACACTCAAATCAACAGATCATGCATAGATTAAACAAATCGAGGACAACAAGTTTGAACTCAAAAACTTCAGATCCACGATTCAGCCATAATACACGTCCAAAATCAAAATAAATCACATCAGGATGATCAGCAAAGCATGAGGAACATTATGCACACAAGAAAATCAAGTTATAAGATCATGAAATTCACACTAACCTGAAACTTGAAACAAGCAAAATACACCTAGAAACCCAGTGTAAGAGTGTAGATCTTCCTCTTTTGAGCTCTATTTGCAAAATAAATGCAAATAGAAGCTTGAATCAGGCTGGATCTTGATATTTGATGATGAGCAACTCAAACTCGAATCTGGTGAAAACCTCACTCTAAGCTTGAATCAATGGTGGATACTCTATTCTCTTCACTGATCAAGAATATGCAAAGAATTCTCAAGGAAACCTTGTGAGGAGAGAGTTTAGAAGGAGAGAAAGTTTGAGTGAAAATTTGAAATCTGAGCAAATGAGAGTGCATGAGGTGTGAATGAACTTGTGAATCTTCTTATATAGACTTGGTTAGCCCTCAGATCATGATTAAAGCTTTGTTAAACCCTTGATTAAGGCTATTGAAAGTGTTTTGCAAAATTGCAAGTTGTGATGTACACACTTAATCACACGTGCCAAGGTCATGGTAAAAGCATGATTCACTCACATTTCTTCTGCTGATCACAAATAGAATGGACTTGGGCTTTGTAATGACTTGATTTATGAGATATGATCCATCTTGCCATTTTGCATATTGTGAAAAAAGTGAGGTATATGGCATGAAATGAATTGATTCAAAGGCCAAATCTGGTCCTAATGGAGTTTACTTGAATATGGCAATGTGACTTGAGTCATTAGAAACAATTACAAGTCATTCTGAACCAAAATGCAAAAGGTGGAAAAATGGATACATGTGAAAACCCTAAAAAGCACCTTGCATTCTTTTGGTCATATCTTGAGTTTCACAACTGGTATGGGGATAATCTAGTACTTTTTGGAAAGGGGAGAGAGAGATCTTCAACTTTCATGTTTGAGTAAGATTCATTTGAAACTTCTTTGATGATGAAAAGTCAAGTTGAAGATGGTTTGAAAAGTTGCCAAAAATGGAAGTTTCACATTATAGGTCATTTTCCAAAAATAGTAACTTTTGCACAAACTCTTGACTCTTGATGAATGGTATGAATCCTAGCCTTTGAGGACCATATGAGGGCATAAGACCTTAAAAATCATGAAGAGGACCTCAAAATCCCATGGTTAACTTTCCTCCTTACAGTTGACTTTTCTTGGTTCACAAGCAACTGATCCACTGAACATCTTCCACAATGAACCACTAGCCAAGCCTTCCTCTATGAGTGTTTGGGAGCATATGGAACCCATGAGAGCATGCTTGAATCCACAAAGTTTTCTCAAGATTCTCTTTGAACCCAAAAACTCTAATTTGGTCCCTCTGGTTAGGAGGGAAATATTCACTTGAAATCCTTTGCCATTCTTGATCTTATGAAGATATGATGACCTCCACAAAACACCTTGAGGCTTGAGACTCCTTTAAGATGAACCAAGTACCTTGATCCCATGTTAAGAACCAATGCTATGTACAAATTCTAATGCAAGAAATGCAAAGAAACATAAGCCAGTTAGCTTCAAAACAAAAGAGTAAATTTTGGGGTGTTACAGCTGCCCCTATTCAATCAACTTGGTCTTGAAGGTATGATAGGAACGGCTGTCATGCGTTCAAAGGATTCACGGAGATTGAATACCAAAAGAAACCTGAAATTTGCAATCCTCAAAGGAGGGACGACTCCACTGGGGAACAAACAATAAATGCTGCACTGTCACAACACGGACGAGTGTTAGCAATGCTGGGGATAAACACGGATGGGTGTCAAGGAATCAAAGATATCAGATACGGACGGGTATCGAAAAGATACACGGACGGGTGTAAAAGGGTTCAATACGGACGGGTATCAAAAAGATACACGGACGGGTGTAAAAGAGTTTCAATACGGACGGGTATCGAAAAGATACACGGACGGGTGTAAAAGGGTTCAATACGGACGGGTATTGAAAAGATACACGGACGGGTGTAAAAAAATACAATACGGACGGGTATCGAAAAAATACACGGACGGGTGTAAAGAGGTTCAATACGGACGAGTATCTAAAAGATACACGGACGGGTGTAAAAGGGTTCAATACGGGCGGGTATCAAAAAGATACACGGACGGGTGTAAAAAGGTTCAATACGGACGGGTATCAAAAAGATACACGGACGGGTGTAAAGAGGTTCAATACAGACGGGTATCGAAAAGATACACGGACGGGTGTAAAAGGGTTAAATTTACTGGGGATTGGCCTTATTGGGGGTTAAAATGATGAATTGAACACGGATGAGCGTTATCAATAGGTCAATACAGATGGGTATTGAAATCAAAGGTTCAAACACGGACGGGTGTCGAAGGAAACACGGACGGGTGTCAAGGTAAAAACCTTGAAGGGATGAATCAAAAGACCACTTGGACGAAAGGTATGAAAAGAGATCATGGGCTCACAATCCTGGCAAAACGCTCTGCCGTGGGACTGTCAAATATTGCTTTGAATGACTAAAGCCAACACTTGTGGAGTAAAGTCGAATGATATTTTCCTGAAATCCGGTTTTCCTAACGAAGGAAAACTCAAACCTGGCTTATGCTTCGGATGCATATGTTTGAATTTTGCCGTAATGCTCCACACGAAGTGGAAATGCTACGCATTTAGGAGGATGCCATGTAAAAAATGCTTATGCAATGCAAAAAGACCGTCCCAGTGAAATAAACGCTGAGAACAGAAGTAGCTCCACTGAGGACGACAAACTACATTGTCATCAAACCAAAGAAATCATGTTGAGGAAAACTTCACCCTGCTGGGGAAGATCGCAATCACCAATTCTGCTGGAGTTGGATGAATCTCCGTGAGAAAACCCACTTTATCAGGGAGGACCTGAAAACTGAAGATAGGAATTCCTCCGCCGGGGATGACCAAATGTTTCAGAACCTGGATTCAAAATCTGCTGGGGATACTAATCGCCAACAAACTCTGCTTGGGGATGAACTGAAAGAAACTTTGAGGAAAATAGATTGCCCCATGCTTAGTGGGGAAACACTGTCTTTAATCAACGAGGACACTCTATCAGACTCTTGCAGGAGAGGCTGTAAAAATAACAACTTCTGGCTACCTGTTGAGGAAAGATGAGCCAAATCACAACTCCGGCCGGGGGTAAACCTCTTATATCCCGCCGAGGGGGACGATCCTCAACGAATCCGCTTGGGGAATTACTTCTTTATACTCTGTTGAGGAAGACGATCCTCGATACTCTGACTGGGGAGAGCAGCAAACTGCTGAGGATGATCAGACTTCAAAGTTGGGGAGAAAATCTACTGGAGAAGTACACATGTCATTCTGCAAAACCAACAGAAAGGTCTACGTGCAAAAATGATTACTTTGATTATCATCATAGTGACTGTCGTCTAAGAAATTGCCACTGTTTTCCAACTTGTTTCATAAAGCTCAACATTTTAGCATGTAATGTTTATCAAAAATATCAGACATTTTCACAAACAAAACAGGTAAAACAATAAACAAAAGCTCTTTGACTGAAATGCAAACTTTATTGAATTATCAGCCTGTAAATAGGCATTTACATTTGAAGCAATTCATGAAAAGAGGTAATTGCGCAAAAAGTAAAAGAAAATACACATGTCGGCAATGTGGGGAACAAACATCCACCATGACTCGACTCAGCTATAACCCATATGACTTATTTATCCGCAGATGCTTTGGCCTTTGAAAATGACTGACTGGACTGATTCCTTTCCTTCGAATTTTCCAAGTGTGAATAGTGATCATAGATCGAACGCGGATCGTATTCTTTGCTTTTAAATCCCTAACTTTTGCCTGGATCGCCCTTTTCGGGTTTTCAATCCACCGGGATACCCATTTTTGCCAAAGTTGCCTTTTCAGGTTTTCAACCTGACGGGTTTATTTCTTCTTTCTTTTTATCCCTAATTTTTTCCCGAACCTTTCAGGTTTTGATCCTTTTCAGGACTAATTCACCAGTTTGGAAACACCGAGGACGTACTTTCTGATCAAATGTTTTTTTCATCCTGCTTTGATACAACTGGCCATGTGTCATACCCCAAATTTTGACCACTAAGATTTCCCATTATTGTGAAAATCATCTTCACAATATGGATGTACCTTTGTGCCTCATCAATCTCCTCAAGGAATTGTTGAGCATTCACTACAATCAAAATTAGGGTTTCAAGCCCTCTCAGAGTTCTTAGACAAAGGATCAATCAAGAAATGACATGATCTTCAACTTGTCTAACCTCTCAAACATCCACAAAGGATCAAGAGGGACTCCCACTTCAAGGATTAAGCACAAGGATGCTCCCTTCTAGGTGGATCAAGCCTCAAGATCGCCAGTGTCACCAAATTAGGATTTTGATCGATCAGGGCCTCCAAAGGGAACTTTTCCTCTGGGCATGAGCCAAGGATCCAAAACATAACCTAATATACTCCATGGAGCCTCATGGACCCAATCATCAAGTCAATTTGACCTCAGGGGATGCATACATCAAAAATCAGGAATTAGGGTTTCTTGACCTAATTCACCCCTAAGTTGACTTTTGGGATAAATCATGAACCAAGACCTCAAGACATGATCTGAGGGTCTCTAATATACTATATTGATCCATTTGGAACAATGGATTAATCCAAGAAGCTTGAGCAACAAGTCTCAATTTCATCTGCACAACAATTAGGGTTTCGCGAGGAAAGTCAACTGTAGCTTTGACTTTTGACCAGGACATGCTCCCAAACCCTAAGGCATGATTCAATATACCCTATGACACCCATGGAACATGTCCATCAAGTTTGATTTAGGTCAAGGACATGATTTCCTGAAGAATTGCACAATGTGGAATTCATCTGATAAAAAGTCAACTGTGCACAAAAGTCAACTTTGACTTTTTGAGATTTTTCACCAAAATGGATTTTTAACCCTAAAATGATGTTAATGTATGATTTGAATCATCATTCATCAAGAAAAATCAAAGAAAGTGGGAAACTTATAAAAGGGGTAACCATAAAAACTTAGAAAAACTTCTAAGTTATGGAAAAAGTTACACTAATGTGCCAACTTTGGAGGACCATAACTCCTAAACCACAAGGCCATTGTTCCCCATTCAAAGCTTGATTTTTAGATCACATTGCCCTCTACAAAAGCTGCATACTAACTTATCTCCAAATTCCTCATGGATTTTGAGTTATCGAGTGATCAAAATCAAGAAAAGTCACTTTGTTCCAACACTTAGTGAAAATTTCACTAAGTCAGATTTTACCTTACTTTTTGCCAAATGTAGGGGGATTTTTCACTTGGATTCAAAAGAGATCAAAACCAAACATGTTCAAACAGTTGTTGTATCATGTAAGGGCTTTCCAAAATGGCCAAGAACATTACCAAATTCAATTTGAGCCATGAGATATGACATTGGCAAGTTGCCTTGCTGAAATCTGCCAAGGCAAGGCAGATTTTGTACTTTTGGTCTATTTGCCAAAATCAGCCAAATCCAAATGCTCCTATCCACTTGGACACCTCTGAGGATTGAATCTAAAGGGGACAATCACTGAGCCAAGCCTCCAAAGTCTTTGGAACAAGAAATAGCATGTTAAACCTAGAATTGCCAAAATAGGGACAAGACTTCAATTTTGGAATGGAGCATTTAATGGAAGCATCAAGGTGGCATGGACTGAGCCATTCTCAACTGAATTCAGTCAAGACTTATCCAAGACCAAGGGAACCACAACTCTGTGCCCTAACCTCTAGTCAATGGCTAGAGAAGACTTGGATTCTCATTGGACAACATTGGCCAAACCTCTGATGCAGTCGCCATTCACTATTCCTTGCAAAACATACTTGCTCTACTATAAATAGAGCTCATGTGTGATCAGTTTGAGTACACCAAAGCCATCAAACAGATGCTTTCCTCAAAATCTCTTCTTTCACTCCAATTTTGCCTTCTAAGGCAAGCCACTATCGGGTTTTGAGTTTGGGAGCTTTTCCAATCAAACCAATCACACACACACACCTCACATACATCATATAGAAGTGATCCAAACACTCACATAACATCTGGAACACAGATTTCACAAAATCACCAGCCAATTGCTCAAGTTCTTGACAGTTTTGCAGTTGAGGTACCATCTTCAACTCCAAACCATTCCAATCCATTCCAAGCATCCATACACACTCCATGGCACCTAGGGAAGCTATCCAGATCATTGGAACCTAGCTGTAACACCTCCAACACAAATCACGATCACCAGCTGCAAGTGGTAAGCATGAGCTCTTCTAACTCTATGATCCATGCAATTTTTGCTGCACAATAATTTGGCCATATGTTCATAATCATGCATGGAATGTTTCCCCTCAATTAATTGCATTGTTTGAATCGTGTATCAAAAATCCTAGCCTTCATGCAGAAATTAGGGTTCTTGAGGATTTTTCATGATTTCTTGTTATATGTTTAATTTAAATGAAATTAAATACCATAGACATGATCGTGAGGTTGAAACGAGTTGATTGGTATGTGGATTACATGATATGATTAAGTATTCAATGAGATTGGAGAGAAAATGCAAATTTGGGCAAAACTGAAAAACGTGCGTGTTCTTGCGTTTGTTCTTGGCGCCATTTTCCAATATTTGAATATTTGAATTTTGTGATTTTATTTAATTGACTCAAAAATTAATTTCTCTCTGAGTTTTAATGATTTTGAGTTGATTCTGTTTTTAATAATTCACAAAAATGTTAAAATATTTTATTTTCCCAAAAAATCCCAAAAATATTATTTATTTTGTATAATTGATATTTTTGCAAAGAATTAATGTTTTAATTGTTTTTAACATTTAAAATATTTTTTTCCACCTTGATTTTGCAACTTTTAATGCTTTCTAATTATTTTGTAGGTCAATACTTAATTTTTGAAGCATTAATCCAAGTTCACAATTTGTTTTTCATATGTTAAACAATTTTGATCATTTTAATTGAATTTTTATTCAATTAAAACACATTTTGAAAGCAAATTAGGGTTTTTGGATTAATTCAACCCTCATAAATCATTTTCAAAATTTTTGGGCCTCTAATAGAGTGTAAGACCCAACCCTTTGTAAATACAAACCAATTTTGGGCCTCACTTATTGTATAAGTCCCGTTGTATTTCAAAAAGTTCGACCCGATCATCATCCGTTGAAAAACAAACTTTGGGCCTACCCTCGAGTAGTAAGACCCATTTCTTTTCTTTAAAAAACTCTGTGGGCCTCTAGTAGAGTGTAAGACCCAACCCTTTTTTGACCAAATCATTTTTGGGCCTCAGTATATTGTATAAGTCCCGATACCGTCAAAAACAAACGGCGCGATCGTCGCCTTTTCAAAACAAACTTTGGGCCTACCCTCGAGTAGTAAGACCCATTTCTTTTCTTAAAACTCATTTGGGCCTCTAATAGAGTGTAAGATCCGACCCCCTTTTAACCAAAACCATTTGGGCCTCAGATATTGTATAAGCCCCTTCGCGTTAAAAGAAAATCTCGGCGCGATCGTCATTTTTAAACGGAAAAATCAATTGGGCCTACCCTCGTGTTATAAGCCCCACTCTTTTTCTTTAAACTTTTTGGGCCTCTTGAGAGAGTGTAAGACCCATCCCTTTGTATAGAAAACCTTTTTTGGGCTACAGTCACTTGTATAAGTCCCTCTGTACAAATTCAACAGTGTGATCACTGATAAAACCATGGGCCTCTCCTTGAGCTGTAAGCCCCAAATATTTCTTTTTCAAAGCACTTTCTCCTTTGATTTTGAATTATACTGTTGTTTTCAATCTTTCTTTGTTGAACAACTAACCAAACAACATGGAAGCTCTACAACCGAGTAAGTGTTTATACGCTTTCATTTACCGCTTTCATATACATATAACTGTATTGTGGGGCTGTTTCGCTGTAAGTCTTCTTTCATAAACCCATATCAACTGTGTAATAATAGTATAGATATTTAGAGTTTCCCCGGCAACTACGTCTAGAACTAGGTGGCGCCATTTCGTTTATTCGTAGAAATAGACAACTAGATCCCCAATAGGATCACCAGATACAGTCTTCTCTTCGGCTGTCCTCATTAAGAATTGTCAAGAAACTCTACTCCCAGAGATGAATATATTCTCCGTGAATGGCATCTTTGAGTTTCTTCCAAATTCTCGAACTTTCCTGGCTTGATCTATTCCTTGTGAATAGCCTGTCTTGAATTTCTCGGGGTATGGGGACCCACGGGCTTCTTAAAAGCATCGGCCTCCTCTTGGGCATCGTACAAGGACCCATAGGCTTCCTAAAAGCAACCCCGCCTCCTCTTGGGCTTAGTACAAGGATCCGTCAGCTTCTTAGAAGTATTCACAGCCTCCTCTTAGGTTTCGTATAATGATCTCTTCCTCCGGGAATGATAGCCTTCTCTTGGGCTTCGTACAAGGACCTCTCAGCTTCTTAAAAGTTTCTAGCCTCCTCTTGGGCTTCGTACAAATTGTCCCGACGACCTCCTAAAGGTATAGGAACAGAACTTAATCATCTGCATAGAATAGTCCTTTTAAAGAGTCTACTACTATTTCTCAAAGCATAGTACAAAAGATGAAACTCTAGACACAGACAGTCTAATATTCCTTGAGTCTTAAAGACATTCTCAAGAGACCCCTTCGTTAAATAGGAAGAAAACCCGTAGACTCGGACAGTCTCAATACCCTTCTGATTTCCCGCTTCCTTGAAGAACAGGAATAACCCAGATCCTTGAAACAAATTCTTGAGTACAGTGTTGCTCATATAAGAACTTATTTTCTCTTTCAAAATCAGTATACTGGACCTGTCACTCAACTGAAACAGTCACCACGACCTCCTCTTAGGGTTTGTACAATGATTCTCCCCAGCGGAGTCAAACAACGTTTAGCCTCTATCTCGGGCTTTATACGAGATACAAAAAGGTTCTTATTGAGCCAAACAAACAATAGCCTCCACCTCGGGCTTCGTACGAGATACAAAAAAACTCTCTTGTTGAGTCAAATAGCCTTCATCTCGGGCTTTATACGAGATACCAAAAGACTCCATTGTTGAGTCAACCTCTTTTAGCCTCTATCTCGGGCTTCGTACGAGATACAAAAACACTCTCTTGTTGAGTATAAAAGATTCTCTTGTAGGATCAACCCCTTTTAGCCTCACTCTCGGGCTTTGTACGAGACACATAATAGCCTCCTCTTAGGCTTTGTATAAGAAAACCACTGGTTGATCCAATCAATCTTTTAGCATCAAAACTATGCCTCGTTCACGGTACACAAACATCAACAACTCTTTCCCCTTCATCTAATCGCTATAAGCGGCAAGCCTCTGGATTATTTACATCCATGCCACTGTCCCTCTTTTGGCATGAGAAATTCCTAAGGAAAGATAGCATTGCTCTACACTGAGTTAAAGTCTTCTCCTTCAGGTTGGAAATCCCCTATAAAGGAAATTATGGCATTGCCGGATTCATAAATCTCGGTTAAAGTAATTCTCCTTTATAAACAGTTGTGACATACAAACCCCTCTTTAGAGATGACCAATTCTCTCTAAAGTCAAACCTTTAGCTTCATATCTTGGGCTTTGAACAAGATACAAATAGACCATTCAGCTTCACATCTTGGGCTTTGAACAAGATACAAATCACCTTTCGCTTCACGTCTTGGGCTTTGAACAAGACACCAAAAACAACCATTTCCTTCCATAGAATAGGAGGAACTACGAACGCTCTGATTTCCCTGTTTCAGTAAACGGGAATACGTAGGCATAAGATTGAAAGAAAAAATCTTAGCGAGCGCAATCAACAAAAAAACCCAAAATCCCATATATCATAATCTGAAGCAGTATCCTAACAAAATCCCAGAGAGAAATTAGTATTGGCGAAAATACAAATAACCAATACAAAGGCCCCCCCACATTGATAGCATTCGTAACCTAACAGACCGCTGTTTAAACTCAGTATGCAAGCAGGGTTAATTGGAGACATCTATTTCCCTTCCTTCATTAGCTCACAATAGGATAAAAAATGAATCGACATGTAGTCACCCCTCCAGAGAGCGACCGCGCTTAAGAACAGCGTCCAAAATTGCTCGCTACAGAAAAGTGGCGCCCACCGTGGGGCCCGACAAGGAATCTTGTCTTTCTTATTGAAACCTTAAGTCTGAAAACCACAGAATGGCGCCTCCGCCGGGGAACCATTTTCTATCAGGAACATAGGATTCATAGCTTTAAAGGTCTAGGATGTTTAGGACAAATATATATACTGCTTTTCCTAATTGTTATACCTGTTTATTTTTCTGCTAATGGGAATGCGTGTGATGCCGCATGTGGAAAGATTGAGTATACACTTAACATAAGTGATGGCGACGAGGTCGACCATCAACCTCAGTGAAGGTTGACCAATGCAACCTATTCTCTCACCTAGACAATGGGCCGATTGTGATGTCTGAGAAGCTGAGGAGCCAAACCCTTTTGTAGTACGAAAGCTATCGGAAATAGTTGTCACGCGATACTACCCTCATTTGAGGATGGTGATCTATTCTCGGTGAATGGCACTTACTCTAAGATTGCTCTACAACTCGCTGGCGATCCACTTGTTGTTTTGCTTTCCTGGGGGGAGCTGATGATAATGAGGACAGGTACAAAAATCACCTTAGTATAAACCTTTGGAGATGGGTAGAGCCTTGACTTCATGACAACGACCCTTTTGAACCCATGTTTTTTCTATGTTTTTGTGTGCTGCATTTATGCATTCATTTAAAAAACGTTAAAACAAGAAAAAATTTCTCTTCTAGTCTCTCTGTTTTTCAAATTAAACTAAGACTGTGATTGCAAATATCAGAGAAAAGGATTACACTAATGGATTTCGGTAGAAGGAGAACCCATAGGTATACCTTCAAGGTTCCAAAGCTAGAGGATTTGAGAAGGTTAGCGGGGATGATCACAAACCAAGAGGCTTTCAGAGCCAAGCACGGAGTTTGCTACCACTGTTAAGAGTCCATGTGATTGAGGGAATCATGGATGCACTCATTCAGTTTTACGATCCGGTTTATCACTATTTCACATTCCCGGATTACCAGCTCGCACCAACGCTAGAGGAGTATTCTCATCTGATTGATCTACACATTACAGATCGAGCTCCATTTTCTGGATTGGAAGAAATTCCAAAGAATCAGACCATTGCAAGAGCAATTCATTTGGACGAGTCTGAGGTCAGGACTCACCTAACCACTAAGGCTGGCATCCAAGGTTTGCCAGCCCAGTTCTTGACAAAGAAAGCCCTGCATTTTGCCAGTATAGGAAACGTGATTGCTTTTGAAAGCGTCTTTGTCTTGCTTACCTACGAGTTATTTTTGTTTCCCAACATCAATAACTTCGTCGATATCAATGCCATTAAGGTTTTTCTCATTGGAAACCCTGTGCCGACTTTGCTCGCAGATGCGTATCATTCTGTACACTTAGGGAATTTGTACAGCAGATGGGAGATCACATGTTGTGT
The DNA here is from genome assembly GCA_022829125.1 of Lathyrus tuberosus. Taxonomy (NCBI): domain Eukaryota; kingdom Viridiplantae; phylum Streptophyta; class Magnoliopsida; order Fabales; family Fabaceae; genus Lathyrus; species Lathyrus tuberosus. The sequence continues at coordinate 5,829,876 of JALAZF010000036.1, read as the reverse complement.
ACCTCTACTTTATAAATGGTTTATCTCTCACTTGCCCAAGTCTGCTGCTTTTTGGGATTGCAAGAGTGCCTTACGTTGGTCACAGAAGATCATGTCTCTTACTAACTCTGATATAGATTGGTGTAATAGGATCTATGATGGAATCAACATCATTGATCATTGTGGAAACTTCCCCAACTTACCCCTCATAGGAACTAAAGGAGGAATCAACAATCATCCAGTGTTGGTTCGCCGTCAGTTTGGATACCCGATGAGACACGTCCCACGGGGTGTTCATCTGGAAGGTCTTTTCTTCAAGGAAGGAGAAAGTGACAGAGCACTAAAGATGGAAATATTGCAGGCCTGGAAACACGTTCATAAGAAAGGACGAGAGTCTCTAGGAAAACCGGACTGTGTCTCGATGGAGCCTTATCTCCACTGGGTACGAACTAGAGCTCTCAAGCTAAAAATACCTTATCCTCGTTACGAGATTCTTCTGCCGAGGGAATCTGTCATATACTTCATGACGGAAACTGAAAAGCTTCAGGTTACTCTCAACAAAGTTCAAAAGGAGAGAAGGTCTTGGAAGAACAAGTACCGCACCCTCGACGTAGAGTGCATCAAAATACAACAACTGCTGAAAGATAAGGACGCTCTGATTGAAATTTTGGAGCAACATGCTGTGGATAATCAGGATGACCAAAGGAATTTGCTCACTCCTTTCACTTGGCAAAGGAATGACAACCCGACAACGGCCCAAGAGCCCCGGTCAAAGAAAAGAAAGATACCAGAATCAAGACCCGAGTTCTCTCGGGACCCCTTAGCTTAGGTTTCTGTTTATGCACTTTGTAATCTACTGTGTTTCCATTTCTGTAATCCTTTGAATTTCAATAAAAAGGGGTTTCCCCACTGTTTGATATTTGCAATCTAATTGTCGAAGTTTATTTTGATTAAACCAAAAAACAATTAATATAATCATTGCATTCATCATTCTCACATCGAGTATTCTTCTTACCTACGAATCTCACATTTGTGCCTCGGTTCTAGAGTCAAACTGTCTCATTCGTACAATACTCGGGCTAATCATCAGAAAAAGATGGATGATCTTGAGGAAGAAAACAGAGAGTTGAAAGAAGAGATCGACGCTCTGAGAGAGGATATGAGAAAGCTTCGTAACGACATGCAAGCCATGGCAGAAGCTCAGCTACAAAGGACTGTGATCTCAGAGATCACCTCAATGCCCATAGTGGAGAAGTATGATCCTAGGTATCAGATGCTGAAAGATCGTCCCTGGGGCATGCCTGTTAACTATATCCCGGAAGGATATGTTCCGCCGATAGCTGAAGAACAGGGAATCACAACGGATGTCGCTGGTCCTGAAGGTTATAAACTTCGGGAAAGCGAAGATGCCAGAGGCATATTGAAGACTCCTGAAGGTTACAAACTTCAGGAAACGCCAACATTCACTGTCGTAGTCACGGTACCACCCTCTGTGGTGCACACTGTCCCGAAAGGACAGATTCCACCGATACCTTCTGGTAAAAAGGAAACTATGTTTGATAGAATGGATGAATTCCAGGAGCAGTTCCTGGAAATGCAGAAGGAGCTGCAAGCCATTCGCGGTCAGGATTTATTTGGAAAGGACGCCGCAGACCTCTGCTTGGTCCCCAATGTGAAAGTTCTGCACAAGTTCCAAGTGCCCGACTTTGAAAAATACAAGGGTAACTCTTGCCCTCAAAGCCATCTGGTGATGTACGCTCGGCGAATGTCAGCTCAGACGGAGAATTAGGACCTACTGATTCACTACTTCCAGGATAGTTTAACCGGTGCCGCACTCAAATGGTACATGGGTTTAAACCGTACTACGATCAGTACATTCAGAGATCTTGGTACTGCTTTCGTCCAACAATACAAATACAATTTGGACATGGCACCCGACAGAGATCAACTCAGATCAATGTTGCAAAAGGACAAGGAAACCTTTAAGGAGTATGCTCAAAGGTGGCGTGAAATTGCCGCTCAAATTTGTCCACCTCTTGAGGAAAAAGAGATGACAAAGATCTTCCTAAAAACCTTAAGCTCATTTTACTATGACCGAATGGTTGCCAGTGCGCCCAGTGATTTCACTGAGATGGTCAGCATGGGCGTACGTCTTGAGGAAGCCGTCTGAGAATGACGTTTGGTAAAAGACACTAGATCGACGAGCAGTACTAAAAAATACGGTAGCGCTCTCCCTAAGAAAAAAGAGCAAGATATTAGGAATATCTCTCTCGGAAAGCAAAGGTGACGTTATCAGTCGGTAGCAGCTGTAACTCCTGCTATCAGCCCTGCGCCTATTCCTATGTATCAACCTCAGGTTGCGCAGAGCCAACCTGATCAGCAAAGGACACAACAGCCTCTTCAGCAGGCTCGTCCTCCATATAACAACAACCGTGCAACACGACCATCAGGGTTTGATCCTATACCCATGTTGTACGCATAACTGTTTCCATTACTGCTAGCCAAGGGGCACATTCAGACTAAGTCCCCTCTTACAGTACCGAAAAATCTGCCTTTCTGGTTTAAGGTGGATCAAACTTTCCCTTACCACCAAGGAGGATCAGGGCATCACATAGAGAATTGTCTCAATTTCAAATTTGATGTGCAAAAGCTTGTTAGGAGCGGGCTCTTATCTTTCAAAGATACGAATCCTAATGTTCTCACGAACCCGCTACCTCAACACGAGAAAGCTGCAGTCAACCTGATTGAGAGAGAGTCTAACAATGTCTATCAAATTCACGATGTACTCTTGTTGAGGACCAATCTGGTCAAGATGCATTGTAGACAGAGTGGATATGGCCATGTGCCACCTCATAATTATCATCAGTGTGACATCTGCTCTAAAAATAATCAAGGATGTTCGGTAGTGCAATCAGCTCTATAGGAACAGATGGATCTCGGATGGATCCAAGAGTACCGAGTTCGTGGAGTTAACATGGTTTACAAAAATTCCAACTTCATTCAGAACCACGACATTTGTGCAATGAATGTCAACTTGGTGGTGATGCACTCAAGGCAAAGCCAGTATCATAATCTGTCGTGGCACGATTACAGTTCCTGTCTGACTTGCTCGGTAAACAAACAGGTATGCTTTTTCATAAAAGAGGCCCTCCAGTGTTAGATGGATCTTGGATGGATCCAAGACTACCATGATAGGAATCCCTATGATATCAATATGGTTTAGATCTTCGACATTTGCTTGATGAATACCAACTTGGTAGAGTTGCATGCTGAGCAGGTCCGACTCGGATTCTTAATATCACACGACTATCAAAGCTGTAAAGCAGGTTGAGAAAACGATCGAGGTTGTACCCTTGTCCAGGAGGCACTTCAGCACTTGTTAAATCACTGGTGAATGCCAATCTATATGGATGAAGATACTCAGCAGATTAGTATCAATAACAGGAATCCCACTCGGTGTCAAAGTCAGGATGTCCGATCTGTGGAAGCTAACCTAGTGAGGTTACATTGTATTCAAAGTGGGCGTGGCCAGGTGCCACCACACAATTATGACCGTTGTAGGCTCTGTTCGGAAAGTAACCAAGGGTGTTACCTTGTGAGAGCAGCTCTTCAGGGGCAGGTGGATCGTGGAGAGATTCGTCCATATCCGGGTTCTGGACCCATCAACTAGACGCCGAACTACCTTGTCGATCAAGTCGAGGACGTTGTCACAATCTCTGGTCATCATAGGACCAGGGATGTTTTTGCCATTATCCCTCTAGTTGACGAATCTAAAGTTCCCAACCGGGAATGGATCGAGATTACTTATGATGGTCAGAAAAATCGAAAGGTTCCCGTAGTCATCTATCTGCCGGGACCAACACCGTATGAATCAACTAAGGCTATCCCTTACAAATACGGTGCAACGATGATTGAAAATGGAAAGGAAATTCCATTACCCTCCGTCGTGAATATTGCAGACATCAGTCGTGTAACACAGAGTGGTAGAATCTTCAACAGAGGAGTTGAAGAGTCTAACAAAGAAAAGGAACTTCAGACAGAAGCTCCCGATCCATCAGTTGGTCAATCCAGTGATCCCGACCTTTCGAAAAATAATGATGAGATGCTGAAGCTCATCCAAAGGAGTGAATACAACATTGTTGATCAGCTGTTACAGACTCCTTCAATGATCTCCGTATTATCACTGTTACTCAGTTCAGAAGCCCACAGGGAGGCTCTACAGAAAGTCTTGGAGCAAGCCTTTGTGGAACAGGATGTAACAATTAGACAGTTCGATAGCATTGTCTCTAACATCACTTCCTGCAATAATTTGGGATTTAGTGATGAGGAATTACCCGAAGAGGGTCGTCGTCATAACATGGCACTCAACATTACAGTTAACTGCCAGGACGATGCTCTAGCCAGCGTACTGGTAGACACAGGGTCAGCCCTGAATGTTATGCCAAAGTCCACTTTGATGCAATTATCATTCAAAGGCCCTTCGATGAGAATCAGCGAGGTCATCATCAAAGCATTCAATGGATCCAGAAAAACAGTTATCGGCGAAGTTGATCTTCCCCTAACTATCGGTCCTCACACTTTCCAAGTCACCTTCCAGGTCATGGACATCCGGGCAACATACAGTTGTTTATTAGGAAAACCTTGGATACATCAGGCTGGAGCGGTCACTTTGACCCTCCACCAAAAGCTAAAGTTCATTCAGAATGATCAACTTGTCACAGTCTGTGGAGAACAGGCCTTGCTCGTGAGTAACTTATCACCATCGACTTGTGTAGAACCCGAGGAGGTTATTGGGACGCAGTTCCAAGCGCTGTCGGTGGGCAAAGACAATCAATCCCAAGGAGGAACCTCGATTTCCTCATACAAAGATGATATCAAAGCGGTCGAGGGTACCGATACAACGGGATGGGGACAGCTTGTCATTCCTATTGACAATAAAACAAAGAAGAGTCTTGATTTTTCTGTAACCTGTACCCAGACAGCTGCCAGCGATGAAAGTCTTCATCCCATTCAAAACTTCTTCCACAGTGGAGGTTTTCTTCACCCAGTCCCTCAAGCAGTCCATGCTATCAATGAGGAAGATCCCTCTGACACAGAGGAAGAGTGGAAGTCCTATCTTAACAAGGACGGTTATATGTCTCAGGAATAACGCAAACTCCTTTTTGCTTTCCTATAGAGAGTCTGAGATTTATACCCAGGTCAGACGTCGAAATGATATATGGAGATTGTGATCCGAAAGGATGCCGTGCTCCGCCAAATTCATTAGAGGAAGACACTCCGATGAAAGACAATTTTGACTACACCTACTATGGCCCAATGGATGGTCTGCCAATGTGGCAACCTTATCCAGGAGACTTGAGGCAAGAGAGTCAGCCGAACAATGAAAATTAGTTGACCGTCATTGAACAGAATACCTGTGTCCCCACCATGTCATGGGATCAACACTCAGGTCATTCAGAAGCTACTCAACACGACAATGAATTTGCAACGTTTGCAGGACTTGAATTCATCAACTATGCTTTTCTCGAGGTCAACGTCATCGAGAGGGATGACCCATCCAGTTCCAAAGAAGTGTGGGACACCTTGAGACAACCGAGTGGAAAATTTGACTATATGGTCAAGTACACCACTCCCGAAAGCTCTCGTATCAGGTTCGAAGATATCCAGCCAACTGGATGGGGAGATACATTTGAGAGCACAAATGCTATGCAAAATACAACTGAGGAATTCTCCTACGACAATTCTGCCTGGGAAACAGATTCCAATGATCCTGCTCCACCAGAAATCAGCGTCATTTCTGAAGACAAATCGAGGAAGGTGCCAGACTTTGTGATTCACCGAGGAGTTCGCCGCCAATGGGTTGCCGTCGAGGTTCCGAAGATCGTTCATCAGTCAAAGTAATTGCCATCTTTAACCTTTCACCCTGCCCAGGTGAAACGGATGTTTTGATAGGGCTCGCTTTCTATAAATTTTCCCTCTTCGCTTCGCCCAAAGCGACAGAGTTTTGTTTTATAGGGCTGTAGTTTCAAGAATCGACTTGTTCATTAATAAAATAACGTCGTTCTGTAATTTCCACATTAATTGCTATTTTCTCTTTTTGCTTTTCAGAAAATGGTAATCCTAAAAAACAATTAAAAATAAAAACAAATAGTAAAATAAATACACTGCACACACTTGCATTTTCTCTATCTCTTCTAAACATGAATCATCACGTCATGCAGATTGCTTGTTTTAAACCCAGTTGAAACATACGATCCGATGCCTTCTCCCAACTTTGAGTTCCCGGTATTTGGGGCTGAAGAAGAAGTTGACAACGAAATTCCAGAAGAGATCTCCCGATTACTCAGACAGGAGGAAAGGTCCAGTGAACCTCACAAAGAGCCGTTGGAAACGATCAATGTGGGTTCGAAAAAAGAGAGAAAAGAAATCAGGATTGGGGCACTGCTCAGTCCAACTTCCAGAGAGGGTTTGATAAAGCTTCTCAAAGAATTCCCCGATGTATTCGCTCGGTCCTATCAGGATATGCCAGGGTTGGATACCGGCATCGTGGAACATCATCTACCATTAAGGTCAGAATGTCCGCCAGTAAAGCAGAGGTTGAGACGGACTCACCCGGACATGGCCATCAAAATCAAAGAGGAGGTACAGAAACAGATTGACGCGGGTTTCCTCGCTACATCTGAATATCCTCAATGGTTAGCCAACATCGTACCCATTCCCAAAAAGGACGGAAAGGTCAGAATGTGTGTTGATAACAGGGATCTGAACAAGGCTAGTCCAAAGGACGACTTTCCTTTACCACACGTTGACATGCTGGTAGACAGTACAACAAAGTTCAAAGTATTCTCCTTCATGGATGGATTCCCGGGCTATAACCAGATCAAAATGGTGCCGAAAGACATGGGGAAAACTTTGTTCATCACCCCATGGGGCACCTTTTGTTACAAGGTAATGCCGTTCGGTTTGAAGAACGCCGGGGAAACCTATCAAAGGGCCATGACTACTCTGTTTCATGACATGATACACAGAGAAATCAAGGTATATGTCGATGATATGATTGCAAAATCAAAAACAGAGAGTGAGCATATTGAACATCTGTCAAAATTGTTCGAACGTTTAAGAAAATTCAAGCTTTGCTTGAATCCCAACAAGTGCACCTTCGGTGTCCATTCAGGGAAACTACTAGGGTTCATCGTCAGCCAGAAAGGAATTGAGGTTGATCCTGGCAAGGTCAAGGCCATTCGAGAAATGCCTTCTCCGAAAACCAAAAAACAAGTCAGATGATTCCTGGGGCGTTTGAACTACATCTCCAGATTCATATTCCTTATGACCACCACGTGTGCGCCAATTTTCAAATTACTCAGAAAGAACCAGGATTGCGTTTGGTCAGAGGATTGCCAAACCGCCTTCGACAGTATTAAGGAATACCTGTTGAATCCGCCGATTCTATCACCTCCAGTGGAAGGAAGACCACTGATCATTTACCTCATAGTCCTAGAGGACTCAATGGGATGTGTACTTGGCCAACAAGACGAAACCAAAAGGAAAGAGTCTGCCATCTACTATCTAAGCAAGAAATTCACCGACTGCGAGACTCGGTACACGATGCTTGAGAAAACTTGCTGTGTTTTGGCTTGGGCAGCCAAGCGTCTTCGCCAATACATGATTTGTCATACTACTTGGTTAATCTCAGAAATGGATCCAATCAAGTATGTCTTCGAAAAGTCTGCTCTCACGGGAAGGATTTCCCGTTGGCAGATGTTGTTATCAGAATATGACATAGAGTATCACGCTCAGAAAGCTGTTAAGGGAAGTATTTTAGCCGATCATTTGGCGCATCAACCGATTGACAATCAAGAATTAATCGGGTTTGAATTCCCAGACGAAGATGTCATGTATCTAAAAATGAAAGATTGCGATGAACCGCTACCCAGTGAAGGGCCAGAACCAGGTTCCCAATGGGGACTTATCTTTGACGGAGCAGTTAATCATTATGGAAATGGAATTGGGGAAATCATTGTTACCCCTCAGGGTACCCACATTCCTTTCACTACTCGACTTATGTTCAAATGTACAAACAACGAGGCCGAATATGAAGCTTGTATCATGGGTCTCGAGGAAGCAATTGATTTAAGAATAAAAAACTTGGACGTATACGGCGACTCAGCCTTGGTTATCAATCAAATAAAATGAGATTGGAACACATACCAATCAGGATTGATTCCTTACAAAGATTACGCAAGAAGGTTGTTACCCTTCTTCAACAGAGTTGAGTTTCATCACATCCCTCTTGAGGAGAATCACGTGGCTGATGCATTAGCCACTCTCTCTTCTATGATTAGTGTAGGTCAATGGATGACCTACCTAAGATCGACATAATGCACCTTGAAAGGTCCGCTTACGTCTTCACGATCGAAGCAGTCATAGATGATAAACCTTGGTATCACGATATCAAATGCTTCCTTCAGAAGCAAGAGTACCCATCTGGGGCACTCCGAAAAGACAGGAAAACCCTCAGAAGATTGGTTGGAAGCTTCTTCCTGAGTGGTGACACTCTCTATAAGAGGAACTTTGACTTGGTCTTGCTCCGATGCGTAGACAGACCAGAAGCAGACATGCTTATGAAATAAATTCATGAAGGATCCTTTGGCACTCATGCCAATGGACACACAATGGCGAGAAAAATTCTCAGAGCAGGGTACTATTGGTTGACAATGGAATTCGACTGCTACAAGTACATGAGGAGGTGTCACAAGTGTCAGATATACTCCGACAAAATTCATGTACCGCCATCACATCTCAAAGTTCTTTCTTCCCCATGGCCTTTTTCCATTTAGGGAATCGACATGATTGGCTTGATCGAACCTAAGGCTTCAAACGGACATCGGTTCATCCTAGTAGCCATTGACTAGTTCACCAAGTGGGTCGAAGCAGCGTCGTACGCTAATGTAACCCGACAAGTGGTGGTTCGATTTATCAAAAACAATATCATCTGACGTTATGGTGTTCCGAGCCAGATCATTACAGATAATGGATCTAACTTGAACAACAAGATGATGAAAGAGTTGTGCATTAAGTTCAAGATCGAACACCATAACTCATCTCCCTACCGACCCAAGATGAACGGAGCGGTATAAGCGACTAACAAGAACATCAAGAGGATCGTTCAAAAGATGGTTGTAACCTATAAAGATTGACACGAGATGCTACCCTTTGCTCTTCATGGTTATCGAACATCTGTCCGCACTTCAACAGGGGCTACCCCTTTCTCTCTAGTGTATGGCATGGAAGCAGTGCTCCCCATAGAAGTAGAGATCCCGTCAATCTGGGTATTGATGGAAGCTAAGCTTTCAGAAGCTGAATGGTGTCAAAGTAGACACGACAAATTAAACCTGATCGAAGAGAAGCGAATCACGGCACTATGCCACGGTCAGTTGTATCAGCAAAGGATGAAGAAGGCGTTCGACAAAAAGGTCCGACCTCGTGTCTTCAGAAAAGGAGACCTCGTGCTCAAGAAGATACAATCTTTTCTCACTGATTCCCGGGGCAAGTGGACTCCGAATTATGATGGCCCCTATGTGGTCACGAAAGCTTTCTCAGGCGGCGCCTTGAGACTTGCAACCATGGACGGAGAGGAATTTGCTTACCCCACGAATGTTGATGTAGTCAAGAAATACTTCGCCTAAACTAAAAAAGAAACGTCTCGGTGGATTGAAAACCCGAAAGGGCGGTCCAGGCAAAAGTTAGAGACATGGAAAAATTCATCCCGGTGGATTGGAAATCTCATAGTACAATCCAGGCAAAAATTAGGGATAATGGCAAGTAACTATGTTCAACAGAGGCAAGTCCCTCAGCAGCAGTTACATCATCCATCGGAGGAAAACTCCGGTCAAGGTCATCTTCGACAGAAGCTCAGGATATCCCGAATTCAAAGTTGGTAGAAGGATAGTGGTCGTTATGTTTCAACGTAGCCCTTTTCCCTGTAAATTACCATTTTCAAACTTTGTAAATACTCTTTGGAATCACGCGTTCGGCTGATCTCCATCTTATCAATAAAATTTGAGCCCTTGTGCTTTTGTTTGTAATTCTTATTTGTTTTAGCTTTACAGAACGACATTTTAACATGATCAACGATTCTTGAAATGAAACAAAAATGAATTTACTTGTTAAAACTTTTTCTGCTTTTAAAAATAATAATAATAAAGATGGCAATTTCTTTTGACTGTTGAACATCAAAAAAACATCAATCGCTTCTCCAGAAGTAAGCGAACTTCAAAGTGCAGAATCAAAGTACTCCTTCTAGGCCGGTACGCCTGAATGAAGGATCAATTGTATGAGATGCAGTTTTCCCATCTGATACCCACGGCAGATTTCCTACCTCCTAAGCCCGACCAACATAGCTCCCAGCAGGGAGCATATCTCCTAAGCAAAGTAGAATTGCTATCTTGAACCAGCGGTACTTCTTCGCCCCGTAATGGCCGAGTATCCAGTCGTGTTCATCTTTTAGTTTGTATGTCGCGTCAGTTTTGTCAGCATATACATACATACATACATCATACATTTTATTTGCATTCGCATTCATATTGCATCGCTATCACTCTAGTCGGTCTTATCCCCTGGTGATAAAAAGTCCTCTCAATCAAGTTGTCAGTTCTTGGCTCGTCAGGAAATACTGCGTTTGAACAATCTCGCCTCCAGTGTATCTCTGGATTAGAGTCGGCCCTCGACCACTTTGATAACTTGAACCTCTGAAAAACCAGAGGAACCTTTAGTCAGCATCACTCTTCGCCATTGAAGATGATATCCTTGCTTTCCCGAATTAAGGAAAATCCACAGAGAAAGCCTCGTAATCAGAGATTCGGCAGCATGCCAGTTTCACTCCGAAAAGATCGCTGATGAAAAGGTCATCGGCACCTCAAAATTGGACCCCATCATATGGCATTTCTCCGGGGAGATCCCGAGAAAAGTATGATGTAAGATCCCAAGTGACAGCAGTCTCTCAAGAGACCTGCTTTCCCCAGTAGAAACAAATGGCGTCTCCAACAGAGAAGTTTGTACAACTTTACAACTCAGACGACTGGGTTCCCCAGGAAGTCTGGCATCAAAATTTTTTCCGTCAAATGGCATCTCCCCAGGAAAATTCGGCGAGAAGTTTGAGGAAAACCGCTACAAGTAGCGTCCCTTGTCAATAAAGTTTATTGACAAAAGAAACTAAGACCAGTTCCTTGGTAGGAAACCAGGATCGAGGGGAAGTTTACAACAGCAACTTAGACCAGTTCCTTGGTAGGAAACCAGGATCAAAGGGAAGTTTGTATCAGAAACTAAGAACAGTTCCTTGGTAGGAAACCAGGATCGAAGGGAGGTTTATTTCAAAAGAAAACTGAGACTAGTTCCTTGGTAGGAAACCAGGATCGAGGGGAAGTCTACCTTTTCTAAGCATCATTGCTTAGCAAAAGAAGATGAATGTGATCTGCCATTCATAACCACCATCAAAATTTTGGGTATTCCGATATTTAATCCTCTTGCACCCCGAATGCCCGAATACCTTCGTCATTCACACCTTCGGGTCCAAGAAGATTAAATAGGGGCATCTGTCATACCCCAAATTTTGACCACTAAGATTTCCCATTATTGTGCAAATCATCATCACAATATGGATGTGCCTTTGTGCCTCATCAATCTCCTCAAGGAATTGTTGAGCATTCACTACAATCAAAATTAGGGTTTCAAGCCCTCTCAGAGTTCTTAGACAAAGGATCAATCAAGAAATGACATGATCTTCAACTTGTCTAACCTCTCAAACATCCACAAAGGATCAAGAGGGACTCCCACTTCAAGGATTAAGCACAAGGATGCTCCCTTCTAGGTGGATCAAGCCTCAAGATCGCCAGTGTCACCAAATTAGGGTTTTGATCGATCAGGGCCTCCAAAGGGAAATTTTCCTCTGGGCATGAGCCAAGGATCCAAAACATAACCTAATATACTCCATGGAGCCTCATGGACCCAATCATCAAGTCAATTTGACCTCAGGGGATGCATACATCAAAAATTAGGAATTAGGGTTTCTTGACCTAATTCACCCCTAAGTTGACTTTTAGGACAAATCATGAACCAAGACCTCAAGACATGATCTGAGGGTCTCTAATATACTATATTGATCCATTTAGAACAATGGATTAATCCAAGAAGCTTGAGCAACAAGTCTCAATTTCATCTGCACCACAATTAGGGTTTCGCGAGGAAAGTCAACTGTAGCTTTGACTTTTGACCAGGACATGCTCCCAAACCCTAAGACATGATTCAATATACCCTATGACACATATGGAACATGTCCATTAAGTTTGATTTAGGTCAAGGACATGATTTCCTGAAGAATTGCACAATTTGGAATTCATCTGATAAAAAGTCAACTGTGCACAAAAGTCAACTTTGACTTTTTGAGATTTTTCACCAAAATGGATTTTTAACCCTAAAATGATGTTAATGTATGATTTGAATCATCATTCATCAAGAAAAATCAAAGAAAGTGGGATAACTTGTAAAAGGGGTAACCATAAAAACTTAGAAAATTTTCTAAGTTATGGAAAAAGTGACACTAATGTGCCAACTTTGGAGGACCATAACTCCTAAACCACAAGGCCATTGTTCCTCATTCAAAGCTTGATTTGTAGATCACATTGCCCTCTACAAAAGCTTCATACTAACTTATGTCCAAATTCCTCATGGATTTTGAGTTATGGAGTGATCAAAATCAAGAAAACTCACTTTGTTCCAACACTTAGTGAAAATTTCACTAAGTCAGATTTTACCTTACTTTTTGCCAAATGTAGGTGGATTTTTCACTTGGATTCAAAAGATATCAAAACCAAACATGTTCAAACAGTTGTTGTATCATGTAAGGGCTTTCCAAAATGGCCAAGAACATTACCAAATTCAATTTGAGCCATGAGATATGACATTGGCAAGTTGCCTTGCTGAAATCTGCCAAGGCAAGGCAGATTTTGCACTTTTGGTCGATTTGCCAAAATCAGCCAAATCCAAATGCTCCTATATACATGGACACCTCTGAGGATTGAATCTAAAGGGGACAATCACTGAGCCAAGCCTCCAAAGTCTTTGGAACAAGAAATAGCATGTTGAACCTAGAATTGCCAAAATAGGGACAAGACTTCAATTTTGGAATGGAGCATTCAATGGAAGCATCAAGGTGGCATGGACTGAGCCATTCTCAACTGAATTCAGTCAAGACTTATCCAAGACCAAGGGAACCACAGCTCTGTGCCCTAACCTCTAGTCAATGGCTAGAGGAGACTTGGATTCTCATTGGACAACATTGGCCAAACCTCTGATGCAGTTACCATTCACTATTCCTTACAAAACAAACTTGCTCTACTATAAATAGAGCTCAATTGTGATCAGTTTGAGTACACCAAAGCCATTAAACAGATGCTTTCCTCAAAATCTCTTCTTTCACTCCAATTTTGCCTTCTAAGGCAAGCCACTATCGGGTTTTGAGTTTGAGAGCTTTTCCAATCAAACCAATCACACATACACCTCACATACATCATATAGAAGTGATCCAAACACTCACATAACATCTGAAACACAGATTTCACAAAATCACCAGCCAATTGCTCAAGTTCTTGACATTTTTGCAGTTGAGGTACCATCTTCAACTCCAAACCATTCCAATCCATTCCAAGCATCCATACACACTCCATGGCACCTAGGGAAGCTATCCAGATCATTGGAACTTAGCTGTAACACCTCCAACACAAATCACGATCACCAGCTGCAAGTGGTAAGCATGAGCTCTTCTAACTCTATGATCCATGCAATTTTTGCTGCACAATAATTTGGCCATATGTTCATAATCATGCATGGAATGTTTCCCCTTAATTAATTGCATTGTTTGAATCGTGTATCAAAAATCCTAGCCTTTATGCAGAAATTAGGGTTCTTGAGGATTTTTCATGATTTCTTGTTATATGTTTAATTTAAATGAAATTAAATACCATAGACATGATCGTGAGGTTGAAACGAGTTGATTGGTATGTGGATTACATGATATGATTAAGTATTCAGTGAGATTGGAGAGAAAATGCAAATCTGGGCAAAACTGAAAAACGCGCGTGTTCTTGCCTTTGTTCTTGGCGCCATTTTCCAATATTTGAATATTTGAATTTTGTGATTTTATTTAATTGATTCAAAAATTAATTTCCCTCAGAGTTTTAATGATTTTGAGTTGATTCTTTTTTTAAAAATTCACAAAAATGTTAAAATACTTTACTTTCCCAAAAAATCCCAAAAATATTATTTATTTTGTATAATTGATATTTTTGCAAAGAATTAATGTTTTAATTGTTTTTAACATTTAAAATATTTTTTCCACCTTGATTTTGCAACTTTTATTGCTTTCTAATTATTTTGTAGGTCAATACTTAATTTTTGAAGCATTAATCCAAGATCACAATTTGTTTTTCATATGTTAAACAATTTTGATCATTTTAATTGAATTTTTATTCAATTAAAACACATTTTGAAAACAAATTAGGATTTTTGGATTAATTCAACCCTCATAAATCATTTTCAAAATTTTTGGGCCTCTAATAGAGTGTAAGACCCAACCCTTTGTAAATACAAACCAATTTTGGGCCTCACTTATTGTATAAGTCCCGTTGTATTTCAAAAAGTTCGACGCGATCATCATCCGTTGAAAAACAAACTTTGGGCCTACCCTCAAGTAGTAAGACCCATTTCTTTTCTTTAAAAAACTCTGTGGGCCTCTAGTAGAGTGTAAGACCCAACCCTTTTTTGACCAAATCATTTTTGGGCATCAGTATATTGTATAAGTCCCGATACCGTCAAAAACAAATGGTGCGATCGTCGCCTTTTCAAAACAAACTTTGGGCCTACCCTCGAGTAGTAAGACCCATTTCTTTTCTTAAAACTCATTTGGGCCTCTAATAGAGTGTAAGACCCAACCCCCTTTTAACCAAAACCATTTGGGCCTCAGATATTGTATAAGCCCCTTTGCGTTAAAAGAAAATCTCGGCGCGATCGCCATTTTTAAACGGAAAAATCAATTGGGCCTACCCTCGTGTTATAAGCCCCACTCTTTTTATTTAAACTTTTTGGGCCTCTTGAGAGAGTGTAAGACCCATCCCTTTGTACAGAAAACCTTTTTTGGGCTACAATCACTTGTATAAGTCCCTCTGTTCAAATTCAACAGTGCGATCACTGATAAAACCCTGGGCCTCTCCTTGAGCTGTAAGCCCAAATCTTTCTTTTTCAAAGCACTTTCTCCTTTGATTTTGAATTATACTGTTGTTTTCAATCTTTCTTTGTTGAACAACTAACCAAACCGCATGGAAGCTCTACAACCGAGTAAGTGTTTATACGCTTTCATTTACCGCTTTCATATACATATAACTGTATTGTGGGGCTGTTTCGCTGTAAGTCTTCTTTCATAGACTCATATCAACTGTGTAATAATAGTATAGATATTTATAGTTTCCCCAGCAACTACGTCTAGAACTAGGTGGCGCCGTTTCGTTTATTCATAGAAATAGACAACTAGATCCCCAATAGGATCACCAGATACAGTCTTCTCTTCGGCTGTCCTCATTAGGACTTATCAAGAAACTCCACTCCCAGAGATGAATGTATTCTCCGTAAATGGCATCTTTGAGTTTCTTCCAAATTCTCGAACTTTCCTGGCTTGATCTATTCCTTGTGAATAGCCTGTCTTGAATTTCTCGAAGTTTGGGGACCCACGGGCTTCTTAAAAGCATCGGCCTCCTCTTGGGCATCGTGCAAGGACCCACAGGCTTCCTAAAAGCAACCTCGCCTCCTCTTGGGCTTAGTACAACAACCCGTCGGCTTCTTAGAAGTATTCATAGCCTCCTCTTAGGCTTCGTATAATGATCTCTTCCTCCGGGAATGATAGGCTTCTCTTGGGCTTCGTACAAGGACCTCTCGGCTTCTTAAAAGTTTCTAGCCTCCTCTTGGGCTTCGTACAAATTGTCCCGACGACCTCCTAAAGGTATAGGAACAGAACTTAATCATCTGCATAGAACAGTCCTTTCAAAGAGTCTACTACTGTTTCTCAAAGCATAGTACAAAAGATGAAACTCTAGACATGGACAGTCTAATATTCCTTGAGTCTCAAAGACATTCTCAAGTGACCCCTTCGTTAAATAGGAAGAAAACCCGTAGACTCGGACAATCTCAATACCCTTTGGATTTCCCGCTTCCTTGAAGAACAGGAATAACCTGGATCCTTGAAACAAATCCTTGAGTACAGTGTTGCTCATATAAGAACTGATTTTCTCTTTAAAAATCAGTATACTGGACCTGTCACTCAACTGAAACAGTCACCACGGCCTCCTCTTGGGCTTTGTACAATGATTCTCCCCAGCGGAGTCAAACAACGTTTAGCCTCCATTTCGGGCTTTATACGAGATACAAAAAGGTTCTTATTGAGCCAAACAAACAACATCCTCCACCTCGGGCTTCGTACGAGATACAAAAAAACTCTCTTGTTGAGTCAAATAGCCTTCATCTCGGGCTTTATACGAGATACCAAAAGACTCCATCGTCGAGTCAACCTCTTTTAGCCTCTATCTCGGGCTTCGTACGAGATACAAAAACACTCTCTTGTTGAGTATAAAAGACCCTCTTGTAGGATCAACCCCTTTTAGCCTCTCTCTCGGGCTTTGTACAAGATACATAATAGCCTCCTCTTAGGCTTTGTATAAGAAAACCACTGGTTGATCCAATCAATCTTTTAGCATTAAAACTGTGCCTCGTTCATGGTACACAAACATCAACAACTCTTTCCCCTTCATCTAATCGCTATAAGCGGCAAGCCTCTGGATTATTACATCCATGCCACTGTCCCTCTTTTGGCATGAGAAATTCCTAAGGAAAGATAGCATTGCTCTACACTGAGTTAAAGTCTTCTCCTTCAGTTTGGAAATCCCCTATAAAGGAAATTATGGCATTGCCGGATTCACAAATCTCGGTTAAAGTAATTCTCCTTTATAAACAGTTGTGACATACAAACCCCTCTTTAGAGATGACCAATTCTCTCTAAAGTCAAACCTTTAGCTTCATATCTTGGGCTTTGAACAAGATACAAATAGACCCTTCAGCTTCACATCTTGGGCTTTGAACAAGATACAAATCACCTTTCGCTTCACGTCTTGGGCTTTGAACAAGACACCAAAAACAACCATTTCCTCCCATAGAATAGGAGGAACTACGAACGCTCTGATTTCCCTGTTTCGGTAAACGGGAATACGTAGGCATAAGATTGAAAGAAAAACTCTTAGCGAGCGCAATCAACAAAAAAAACCCAAAATCCCATATATCATAATCTGAAGCAGTATCCTAACAAAATCCCAGAGAGAAATCAGTATTGGCGAAAATACAAATAACCAATACAAAGGCCCCCCCTCATTGATAGCATTCGTAACCTAACAGACCGTTGTTTAAACTCAGTATGCAAGCAGGGTTAATTGGAGACATCTATTTCCCTTCGTTCATCAGCTCACAATAGGATAAAAAATGAATCGACCTGTAGTCACCCCTCCAGAGAGCGACCGCGCTTAAGAACCGCATCCAAAATCGCTCGCTACACCATGCGCAATGGCTTTCAATCTCTTCTCTTCAATGAGGTTTAGTTCATTTAGTCGGGAACGCACCCACTCATCTTTTTCAAGCTTCACGTCTATCAGAATTCTCAAAGAAGGAATCTCAACTTCTAATGGCAGAACTGCTTCCATACCATACACCAGTGAGAAAGGGGTTGCCCCAGTTGATGTGGGTACCGAAGTACGATATCCGTGCAAAGCGTAAGGCAACATCTCATGCCAGTCCTTATATGTCACTACCATCTTCTGCACAATCTTCTTTATGTTCTTATTAGCCGCTTCAACAACCCCATTCATCTTCGGGCGATGGGGAGAAGAATTGTGATGTTTAATCTTAAAGCTCTGGCATAGCTCCTTCATCATCTTATTGTTCAAATTTGAACCACTGTCAGTAATGATCCTCTCCGGGACTCCATACCGGCAGATGATGTCCTTCTTAATAAACCGGGACTACCACTTGTCTGGTGACGTCGGCATACGATGCTGCTTCCACCCACTTCGTGAAATAATCAATAGCCACCAGGATAAAACGATGTCCATTCGAAGCAGTCGGCTCGATCTTCCCAATCATGTCAATGCCCCACATGGCAAAAGTCCAAGGTGACGACAAAACATTCAGAGGAGTAGGCGGTACGTGCACCTTATCAGCATAAATCTGGCATTTATGACATTTTCGGGCGTATTTAAAATAATCAGACACCATAGTCATCCAATAATACCCCGCTCTTAACAATTTTCTTGCCATAACATGCCCATTGTCATGAGTACCAAAGGAACCTTCGTGAACTTCTTCCATTAACAAGCCTACCTCATATTCATCAACACAACGTAGCAAGACCATGTCAAAGTTTCTCTTGTATAACACATCGTCTTTGTTCAAAAAGAAGTTTCCTGATAACCTCCTCAATATCTTTTTATCCTTGGAAGATGCCCCAGCTGGGTATTCCTGACTCTTCAAAAAGACTTTGATATCATGATACCAAGGCTTGCCATCTGATACACCTTCAACTGCAAATACAAAAGCAGGTCTGTCCAAGCACATGATTCTGATTGAAGGAGTTTCATTCCAACGATTCACTTGATACATCGATGACAACGTTGCCAACGCATTAGCCATCTGATTCTCTATCCGGGGAATGTGATGGAAGTCCACTCTGTCAAAGAAAGGTAACAACCTTCTGGCATAGTTGTTATACGAAACAAGATTCGCTTGACGAGTCTCCCATTCACCTGTAATCTGATTAACCACCAACGCAGAATCACCAAAAACATCGAGGTTCTTGATTCTCAAATCAATCGCTTCTTCTAACCCCATGATTCATGCTTCATATTCTGCCTCGTTGTTGGTGCATACGAACGCCAATCGGGCAGTGAAGGGTATATGAGAGCCCTTTGGAGTCGTAATGATTGTCCCGATTCCATTACCATATGAATTAACAGCCCCATCAAAAACCATCTTCCACTGAGATCCAATCTCAGGTCCTTCATCAGGAAAAGGTTCTTCATAATTCTTCATCTTCAGATACATGATATGCTCATCAGGAAATTCAAACTTCATCGGTTGATAATCCTCAATTGGCTGTTCGGCAAGATATTCTGACAAAACATTTCCCTTAATGGCCTTTTGGGAAACATACTGAATATCGTATTCCGTCAGAACCATCTGCCAATGGGCTATTCTACCAGAAAGTGTTTGCTTCTCAAACACATACTTGATCGGATCCATCTTTGAAATCAAGAGGGATGTGTGATTTAACATATACTGCCTCAAACGCTTAGCGGCCCAAGCGAGTGCATAACATGTTTTCTCCAGCATCGAGTACCTTGACTTGCAATCAGTAAACATTTTACTCAGGTAGTAGATGGCGTGCTCCTTTTTAACTGACTCATCTTGTTGACCGAGCACACAACCCATTGAATTCTCAAGAACCATTAGATACATAATCAAAGGTCATCCTGGCACTGGTGGTATAAGGACCGGAGGTTCCTGCAAGTATTCTTTAATCTTTTCAAACGCCTTTTGACAATTTTCATTCCACCTGACCGCTTGATCTTTTCTTAGCAACTTGAAGATTGGTTCACACGTGGCTGTGAGATGCGAGATGAACCTAGCAATGTAGTTTAATCTCCCCAAGAAACCACGAACCTCTTTTTCTGTTTTTGGCACAGGCATTTCTTCTATGGGTTTTACCTTTGCAGGATCAACCTCGATACCTTTTTCACTAACAATAAATCCCAGCAATTTTCCTGATCTCACCCCGAAGGTGCATTTGTTTGGATTCAACCTCAATTTGAATTTTCTCAATCTTTCAAATAGCTTCTGAAGATTCACCAGATGTTCTTCCTTTGTCTGTGACTTCGCAATCATGTCATCAACATAGACCTCAATCTCTTTGTGAATTATATCATGAAAGAGAGTCACCATCGCCCGCTGGTAAGTTGCCCCTGCATTCATCAATCCAAAGGGCATCACTTTGTAGCAGAATGTTCCCCACGGTGTTATGAACGTTTGTTTTCTCGATGTCCTCTGGGGCCATCTTGATTTGGTTATACCCAGAGAAGCCATCCATGAAGGAAAACACCGAATACTGAGCAGTATTGTCAACTAACACGTCAATGTGAGGGAGCGGGAAATCGTCCTTTGGGCTTGCTCTGTTCAAATCCCTGTAATCAACACATATCCTGACCTTCCCATCCTTCTTAGGTACAGGCACGATGTTAGCAACCCATGGAGGATAATTTGTTACGGCAAGAAAACCGGCATCTAGCTATTTCTGAACCTCTTCCTTGATTTTGAAAGACATCTCCGGTTTAGTTCTTCTCAACTTTTGTTTGACCGGAGCATAACCTTCTTTAAGTGGTAGCCGGTGTACAACAATGTCAGTATCGAGCCCAAGCATGTCTTGGTAAGACCAGGCGAAGATGTCCACATACTCACGGAGCATTTCAATCAATCTTCCCTTGACACTGTCTTCCAATGCAGCCCCTATCCTTGCTTCCTTTCTGGCATCCTCGGTTCCCAGATTCACAATCTCAATTTCCTCCTGATGAGGTAGGATGACCTTCTCCTCTTGCTTTAACAATCTGGCCAACTCTTCGGGCAGTTCACAATCTTCGTCAGTCTCTTCTTCAGCCTGATAGATTGGATTGTCAAAGTCATGCCGAGCTATAGCTGAGTCATGATCGGTGTCATCTGAACAAAGAGACTTGAATGATTGATGAGGTATGTTTTATTATGTATGCAACAAAAGAAACACATTGCCATTTGATGCGGGTTTTTAATAAAACAGAAAGACAGAGATCAAAATATTTGAGTGTGAAAAGTCCTTTATTGATGATAAAGCAAAACATGCAACAGTTAAAAGCCCTACAAATAAAATCACTACGTCTTGGCCAGAACGCAGGATTGACATAGCAGGAAAACAAAGCAATTACTCGAAGCTAGTCACTTGAATGACTTTTTCAGAAGAGCAGTTGTATAGACTTTCTCCTGGGACGCAAGGGCAGATCCAGCTATCCATATCACAATCACTGTCCCCTTCTTCCTCAATGGCATTAACTCTGTCGAAGAAAACACCGGCACTGGTGAAACGGACTGGGCCATAGAATTTGGGAGGATCCCTGGCTCTCCTGGGTGGCTTGTATCCCAATACATAGGTATTCCCTTTCGGCTGAACTTTAATCACTTGGCCCCACTTCTGTGAGCTACCAGCTTCGACTATAGCCTTGGCGTCTTTAAACGAAGACATAGAAACCTCAGGTTGATCTGCCACTGTGGGCTGCTCTGTGGTCTCGGACTGATCCTCAAACTGAATAACCTCTTCAGACACCTTCACTTTTTCAAACCCCTGACACAGCATCTCATGGATTTCACCATCCACTTCCATGTATTTAAAGTTTGACAGCTGACTAATCATTATGTCCTCCTCTCCGCACACTGTCACCACGTGACCATCTACCATGTATTTCAGCTTTTGATGCAAAGTGGAGGTTACAGCGCCTGTACCATGGATCCAAGGACGACCCAACAGATAGTTGTATGCTGGCTAAATATTCACTATATAAAATGTTGCATCAAAGATTTCCGGCCCAACCTTGATCGGAAGCACAATCTCACCAAAGACAGATCTCTTCGAGCCATCAAAAGCTCGTACCACCAAGTCGCTTGGTGTACAAAGAAGTCCCCTGGTATCTAACTTCATTAATGTTTTCCTTGGCAATACATTCAACGATGATCCAGTATCAACCAACACATGTGACATCAGTGAACCACGACACTCAATCGAAATATGCAGGGCATTATTATGATTCCTCCCTGCGGGAGTCAAATCAAGATCTGTAAAGCCCAAGCCATTACCCACATTCACGTGCGCTACACCCCTTCAAGTTGATTAATAGAAATCTCTTGAGGAACATAGGCCACATTCAAGACCTTCAGAAGCATATTTCTGTGAGCTTTAGAACATAACAGCAAAGACAGAATGGAAATCTTCGACGGGGTTTGATGTAGTTGGTCCACGATCTTGTAATCACTCTTTCGGATGAGCCTCATAAACTCCTCTACATTTTCAGAAAAAACATCATCAACCGGCTTTACTGTAGAATCGATAATCACTGGAGGCTGCACAGAACCATCAGCTACCTGTTTTCCCCTATCTTGCCTAGAAATACCGGGTTGATCATTAGTAGGGGTAAGGACTCTACCACTTCTTGTTATAACATCGGTTTCAACCTTAACCTCAGGACTAGAACTCACTGATGAAGTTGCCATTAATTCTTGCTTTTGTCCATTGACAAACACCTCTGCACCATAATTCCAGGGAATAGCCTTAGTACTCTCATACAAAATGGGTCCAGCCCTTGTAATAATAACTGGTGGTGGTCTTGCCGGACCTGAAATAGTAATCGTCTTGAAAGGAATGGTGATGGTAGCAACCTTCTCACTGACGACTTCTTCTTGTTGATTACGCCGATCAAACTGTAAACAACCCTCATCAATCAGATTCTGGATACCCATCTTCAAAGAAACACAACCATTATCCTTCGTCAAACAATCTGAACAGTTCTCATCACAACCCGGATAGACGCCACCCTTCAATAACCTGTTTTTAACCACAGCCAGCGGAGTCTTCAGCTCCTCAACATCCATGATCAAATTCAAAGCTTCACATTCCTCAATTATCGCATTCACCCTCGACCCATTGTGATTAGGCATCGGGTTTTGAATAACATTGGGCCCATCATTCGAGAAATTGATAGCCTTGGAGTCTACAAGGTCTTGCACCTTGTGATGAAACGCCCTACATTTCTCCACAGTATGCCCCAGAGCACCAAAGAGAAAATCGCAGTGTAAGTTAGCATCGTAGCCTCGTGGGAGTTCCCTTGTTGGTGGAGCCAGGGTACGGAGCTCAACTAGACGCAACTACAGCAAATGTTACAACAACTGTGCATACGACATCTGTGGTTGCTCAAAATGCTTCTCTGCATTTATTTGTCTATTCTGATACTGGCCCTACTGCCTGTTCTGATTAGCATTATTCCTTTGTTGCTGTGGTGGAGGTAACGTTGCTGGGATAGTTACCGATGCTACTTGTTGATTATTGTTCTGGCGATGTTTCCCTTTTCCCTTGTAATATGATATAGCATTGGCCTCTCCTTTCTTCTTATAACCATCAAATGGCTTCTTTCCATGCCCGGAGGATGATCCGTCACCACTAGAAACTTTTCCAGCCTTAATTCCAACCTCTACCTTCTGTCCGATGGCAATCACATCTGCAAACTTGCCTAGTGAACAAGGAAGTAGCTTTTCATAATAATGCTTAGGCAGTGTGTCCATAAACATATCCAACATCTCCTTCTCCAGCATTGGTGGCTGTACCCTAGCCGCCAATTCATGCCACCTTTGCGCGTATTCCTTGAAACTTTCATCATTTTTCTGGGACATGCTCAACAGTTGAGTTCTGTTGGGAGCCATGTTTGTGTTGTATTGGTAATGCTTGATAAAAGTTGCAGCTAACTCTCTCCAAGTACGAACATCTCTACTTTCCAGCGCCATATACCATTCCAAAGACGCGCCAGACAGGCTGTCTTGGAAAAAGTGCATCATTAACTTTTCGTCCTTGGCATGGGCAGCCATCTTCCTGGTATACGCCTTTACATGAGTTCTCGGGCAGGTAGAACCATTATACTTCTCCAGTGTAGGAATCTGAATCTTGTACGGAATGACAATATCAGGGACCAACCCTAGGTCATCCAAATCTATTCCCAGATTATCCTGCTTCACAACCCCTTTCAGTTGCGCCTCGATTAAATGGATCCTCTCATCACTGACCACAGGAGGGCCAGCATCCAAGCTTCTGACTGAAAAAAATCATCCTATTGATCATCAAAATGATGGCCATGGATAGCTCAAATAGTGCATCCTTCTCCAACCACTGAAGGAATCCCACCCTGTCCACCAGCACCAGGGATAGGAATGTGGGTACCAGCACCACCTCTTCCCGGAGGAATAACACGATTAAGAAGACCACCGTGTAAGATACCATTTTCATCAACCTGCGCCACCAAAGGCTGAACTAGAGTTCTGAATTCATTCTGGCTCTGCACCACACCTTGCATCATCTCCATGAATTGATCGATGCGAGCTTGCATAGTTGCCATGTCTACCTGAACTTTGTCCATCACTCTGCTTTGATTAAGCCTGGTAGAATATCGATGAGCTGGTTGATCAATCCTGACTATCAAAAAGAGAGAGCATAAGAAATCTATAGAATCTGAGATAACCTGCTATGCAAAATGAGATGATTATGCAAATGCAAATGCAAACATGTATGAACATTATCAAGGCGATCTATCCCTTGATTCCAGTTTTAACAACAGAAGAGAACTAAATTCCTGATCAATAAAGAGAATAACCATCTGTTACAACACAAGTATGAATAAGCATAAACAAAGACCCCGACCAACAAGCCTGGCGGTGATCCCGGAAATACAAAGAAAACAGTAGCAAGGAAACTAAGGCATATCATCAAGACTCAGCTGTGCTAGAATTCCCCATTCGTCATTCTTTTTGCACCAAATCTGCACTTCCTTGAGAAGCTTCTTGGTATTAGGATGCTCTAGTCTCTGAATCAACTCCTGAATCAAAAGATCCCTCCTCTGCAAGATTCCTGTTAAATAACGATTATGCAATTCCCAATCATCTTTTCCAGAAGCTCCACCTGAACTTGGACCTTCACTTCTGGCTCTTTTCACTTTGGCTTGGATCTTCAACTGTTCCAATCTGCCATGGTTTCCTTGAGCTTTTCCTCAATTGCTCTCCTCTCAAAGATCCCTGATAAAATCTCCTTATCCTTTTTCCGAAGCTTTGTCTTTAAACCTTCAATTTGCTCCAGATACTTGTCCTCTTTCAACCTGTTGGCAGTAATTGCTGTATTCCGACGGTCACGGAACCTGTGAATTCTTGACATAGCATAAGCCAACTCTTTCTTTTTGGACGAAAGGACCTTTCTAACACTTTTCAACGCTTGAGCCACTTTCTCTCTGGCTGTGGCTTCTTTAGACAATTCTTTCTCCTTCACAGCCAAAAGTTCTGATTTCAACCTGGCAACATGGATAGATTCGCCTTTTTCATGCTTCAACTGACCAACCTCTCTGCCCAGCTCACGATTCTCCTCTCGGATTTTCTCCTTCTCAGCCCATAACTTATAATACTTCTCTATATCAACAGTCATGGGAGCCTCGATCATCAAAGGATACAAAGGTAGTTCCACCGGGAAGGGAAGAAGCTCCTCTTCTGCTCTTTTCTTAATCCACTCTTCATAGGAAGGAAAAGCCCGATTATTACATTTCCCGAATGAAGTTTTTCCCTTCTTGGTCACCTGCTTCCAAGCATTCACAATCTTCCTTATCATCTCTTGATCCCCAGTACCATTGAAGAATAAGGACTCTCTAATATCTCGCTCTTCAGGTGAACCTCTCAAAGGATAACCAAACTGCCTGATAACAAGGGTAGGATTATAGTTAATTCCACATTTTCTCCCTATCAAGGGTACATTAGGGAATTCTCCGCACTTGCAAATAATCTCCATCCCTAGCAAGTCATGGTTGAACCAAACAATGTTATCAGCAGTCAAGCCCATTAACCTCTTTGACCACTTCTGAGAATTTCTCGTATCAACGAAAGCGCCAGCTTCAGGGAGATGACTCAGAAACCAAGTAAATAAGAGTGGTGCACAGCAACTCACAGTTTTTCCACGCCTATTTTCATTCTTGTAGTGGACTGAGTGATACACATCACCTAGCAAGGTAGGTATAGGATTCTTTGAAATAAAGATTCTGACAGCATGCATATCCACCAGATCAGGAACATTGGGAAACAAGACAATCCCATAGATGCACATAGCCAGAATAGCTTGGAAAGTAGTCCAATTCCTCTCCTTAACATGTATGCAAGCTTGATCAAACAAGAACTTCAATAAGAAACCCTTAGCTCCTTGTTTCTCCACAATATTACTGCTCAGAGCAGATTCACCAATATGAAGAGCAATGGCCATTTCTTCTATCCCGGGGCGTTCTTCAGAAAATAATACTATGTCATGCCTGATGGGGATTCCCAAAATAAATGAGAACTCCTCCAACGTTGGAGCCAAGATATAGTCTGGGAAAGTGAAGCAACGCAAAGACGGATCATAGAACTGAAGAAGTGTATGAATGACATTCTTCTCATACTTGGAGATACTGTAGACAAACTTCAGAAGTCTCCCATACTCTCCACCAAACTCTGTACGAACTCCGGGACCAGCCATACTAATCAACTTGTGAATCAACGTCAAGGTCGGGTCTGGGAACGAATAAGCAACAGTCTTCTTTCTCTGGACATCCATGTTAAGGAAACCTCAGAAAACCGGAATCAAGAGTAAGATGCAAGCCCTGAAAAATGTCAAACATGTTAGAATGCAAGAAAAATGATATGCACATGCAAGCATGGGATCAAGGCATCAATGCTGGATGTGTTGTGCTGTTAACTGGACGAGAACCACAACCCAGAAAACCATAATTCTAGAACACCGAACCACTGAGATAACCAGAAACCCAGATAATCAAACACTGATGAGAAATCCAGAAAACCGGGTAGGTTGAAGGTTTCGGTTTCCTGCAAGCCTGTAAACACCCATCCCATCTCACATGTGGGTTCTAGAAAATCGAGGATCTTCAATATCACGGACTCTCAGGTCGAGAAATGATGATACATTCACCATTTCTGGTTTGGCATCATCATCAATCGAGGAGGCCTCAACTTATTCCCCTAAAAAATAAGGTCATCCTATGCGATTTCCCAGCATTGGGTCCTCGGATCGACAAGTGTAATGGGTTTGCCATTTCTGGTCTGCCATTATCACATGTCGGGAGGAGAGGCGTTGCTGAGTCCTCGGAGTAACGGTCACCAGAGTTGACAGCTCTCTAGATCAATACCCTAACATACGCAAGACACACACGTCAGAATGCGTCCCAAGATAGCCTCATCTGGTTATGAATTTCGTGAACACACAAATGCACCAAGATGGCACGTAGGTCCCACTACTCTCCACTCTAGTCCTAGGGTGTACTCAAGCCTGGGTATTGGGCTTATCTCTCAGAACAACCCAACCTGCCAAACAGAAACCAGCCAGCACAACACAGCAATATCCAGTATGATAGTAATAAAATGAAATTCAATGCAATAAAAGCTGTAAAATAGTAATATACAACATAATAAAGCATAACAAATAAACACCCAACGAAAAAAAAAACAAAAACAAACTAGCACTAGGATCGACTCGCTAAAGGGGATGGACCAGCAAGAGGTCGACCAGAGGTCCCCAGCAGAGTCGCCAGCTGTCGCTCCCGAAAGATTCACATCCAACGGTACAAATGCGAGAGTGGCGCAGAAAACACAGAGTCGCCAGTAATGTGTATTTATCCCGAGAGAGGGAAAGGAAACACTGCATAAACCTGAAGAGAAAGGGGGAAAGACATGGTCATCGCAACCATAGTCCAGGTTCGGGAGTCGGTTATGTGAGGGGAAGGTGTTAGCACCCCACGCATCCATCATACTCGATGGGATCCACGCTTGTTGTCTAAATGGAGGGTGAGCTGTCCTACTATCTATGGCTGTGCAAAAGAAAACGGGGATGGGGGTGACTAAGACGGACTCGGTAGGACATATTCGATGCCCTAGGCCTACGTACTCCCTCAGTCCAATGGGAAAGTCAGAGTCAACGTAGTTCGGACGGGAACTGTGGGGGAAGGTTGCTCGCCAAGACAATCGCTGTCTTGTGCCTACATATCCTCAATTGGACGAGAGAGAGGAATCATAGCTAATGTAGTTCGTGGGTACGACCACGGATGGGTAAGTGTTTTTTACGTGAGCGACGAGCTCTTTTCTGAAAATGAAATTTAAAACCCAACAATCCCGAAGGATTAAAAGATTTGAATTTGTTTTTGTGTTTTTTAGACAGAAGTGTTTTCTTCTTTAAGTTAGTTCATAACTTGCATTGCACCAAAGTCTAGGGCACAGGGACGAATACTTAACGAATCGTCCCAAGACAGGATGCCCGCTAAGCACTCTAGAAAGATGAGAGGAAGCTCCTTATTTCTAACTCCCCACGCTTAAGGCTCGTGCGCAATACACTTTATCTTTATTAAGTGTTTTCAAGAAGTTTTGAGATGAGAAGAGAGAAGACCCAAAGGAAACTCTAAAGGGAAACTAAGAGTCCTAATGTTATCATGCATGGGTGACCTATGGTTAGTGAGGCTTAGGAAGGACAACTACCTAAAACCTAATGCTAATCCTACTCCAAGCTTAATCAAAAATTAAGTTGGACTAGGTAGCTCTAAAGGGAGAGAATCCAAGACTTAAACAAGTCTTGAGATTCATGGGAGAAAGAAAGTGAAAGAGAAGAATGAGAAAGAGAAGGATGAGATAAGAAACAAGATAGGGCAGCAAGCACATCATATCAAGTATATCCAACTTACATCAATAAATAAGTCTCAAAGATCATGCAAAACATCTGAAGTAAGCATGCAAAGGTAATCATGAAAGAATGCAAGCATAATTATATGAAATGCATAATTAAGCACCAATGAACTTCATATCAAGATCAAATGAGAAAAATAAGATGAAGATGAAAGCAAGTCAGAATCAAGATCATACCATCATCAACAATTCTCATGTGCAAGAGAAGATCAAAACATGAAACATTATGCACCAAAGAAAGTCCACAAAAGGAAGTCAAAGTACAAGCACTTAAAGCATACCCAAACATGATCCACAAATTGCAAAATTTGGTCATAAGGGACCTTAACCAGGGGTAAACATCATATCAAATACTCATGCAAAGAATCCAGAAGAAATTCAAACAATTAGGCATGGCAAAACAATTAGGGTTAAGAGATGTCAAGAGATGATCATGCATAATTCACTTAAGCACAAATAATAAAACATATAACAAATGACATTTAAAAATTGTGGAATTAAAACCCAAGTGACCTAAGTCAGGAGCTAGCAACATGCCAAAAGATCACACAAAAATTCACAGGTTAAGTACCTCAAACAATGCTTCAAAGTTGCATAAGAACAAAGAAGAACAATGCATAAATAGAGGGACTAAAATGCAATATGAAATGAGTTTAAAAATATGAGAAAAATTTTTTTAGGAACCTCATGATGTCCTCTGAAATATACAAAAAGAATGGGATGCAAACTATGTACCAATGATGAGAAATAAAATCAACAAGATCAAGTGTGCACAAGTGAAGAAATTCACAAAGAAATTCATCAAACAAGAAATTCATCTTCTTCCTTTAAACCTTCACCGGCCTGAAAGATGACCAGACGCCGGAGCCCTAGCTCCGGTCGTCTTCTCCGGCGACCTCAACATCAAAATTTTTCAGAAATTCACAACTCCACCACCATTCAACTCAGAATTCAACAAGGATCATGAATATCACACTCAAATCAACAGATCATGCATAGATTAAACAAATCGAGGACAAACAGTTTGAACTCAAAAACTTCAGATCCACGATTCAGCCATAATACACGTCCAAAATCAAAACAAATCACATCAGGATGATCAGTAAAGCATGAGGAACATTATGCACACAAGAAAATCAAGTTATAAGATCATGAAATTCACACTAACCTGAAACTTGAAACAAGCAAAATACTCCTAGAAACCCAGTGTAAGAGTGCAGATCTTCCCCTTTTGAGCTCTATTTGCAAAATAAATGCAAATAGAAGCTTGAATCAGGATGGGTCTTGAGATTTGATGATGAGCAACTCAAACTCGAATCTGGTGAAAACCTCACTCTAAGCTTGAATCAATGGTGGATTCTTACTCTATTCTCTTCACTGATCAAGAATATGCAAAGAATTCTCAAGGAAACCTTGTGAGGAGAGAGTTTCGAAGGAGAGAAAGTTTGAGTGAAAATTTGAAATCTGAGCAAATGAGAGTGCATGAGGTGTGAATTAACGTGTGAATCTTCTTATATAGACTTGGTTAGCCCTCTGATCATGATTAAAGCTTTGTTAAACCCTTGATTAAGGCTATTGAAAGTGTTTTGCAAAATTGCAAGTTGTGATGTACACACTTAATCACATGTGCCAAGGTTATGGTAAAAACATGATTCACTCACATTTCTTCTACTGATCACAAATAGAAATAGACTTGGGCTTTGTAATGACTTGATTTATGAGATATGATTCATCTTGCCATTTTGTACATTGTGAAAAAGTGAGGTATATGGCATGAAATGAATTGATTCAAAGGCCAAATCTGGTCCTCATGGAGTGTACTTGAATATGGCAATGTGACTTGAGTCATTAGAAACAATTACAAGTCATTTTGAACCAAAATGCAAAAGGTGGAAAAATGGATACATTTGAATACCCTAAAAAGCACCTTGCCTTCTTTTGGTCATATCTTGAGTTTCACAAATGGTATAGGGATAATCTAGTACTTTTTGGAAAGGGGAGAGAGAGATCTTCAACTTTCATGTTTGAGGAAAATTCATTTGAAGCTTCTTTGATGATGAAAAGTCAAGTTGGAGATGGTTTGAAAAGTTGCCAAAAATGGAAGTTTCACATTATAGGTCATTTTCCAAAAATAGTAACTTTTGCACAAACTCTTGACTCTTGATAAATGGTATGAATCCTAGCCTTTGAGGAGCATATGAGGGCATAAGACCTTAAAAATCATGAAGAGGACCTCAAAATTCCATGGTTGACTTTCCTCCTTACAATTGACTTTTCTTGGTTCATAAGCAACTGATCCACTGAACATCTTCCACAATGAACCACTAGCCAAGCCTTCCTCTATGAGTGTTTGGGAGCATATGGAACCCATGAGAGCATGCTTGAATCCACAAAGTTTTCTCAAGAAGCTCTTTGAACCCAAAAACCCTAATTTGGTCCCTCTGGTTATGAGGGAAAGATTCACTTGAAATCTTTTGCCATTCTTGATCTTATGAAGATATGATGACCTCCACAAAACACCTTGAGGCTTGAGACTCCTTTGAGATGAACCAAGTACCTTGATCCCATGCTAAGAACCAATGCTATGCACAAATGCTAATGCAAGAAATGCAAAGAAACATAAGCCAGTTAGCTTCAAAACAAAAGAGCAAATTTTGGGGTGTTACACCATGTTAGGCCATTAATGTTAGAATCTCATATTTTCACCCTAATTCTCTCAATTTTCTCATTATCCCCATCTCTCGATTATTCATCATTCTTCTTGTGAGTAAGGTTTTACCCAAACTAGTCGAGTCCACGTGTTTCTAGAGAGAAGCAACACCTTCTCACTCTAAGCTTATCGTGATTTCCCCCACCCAAGTGGTGGTCTTCCCCAGATACCTTCTGGTTTTCTACAGTTTTATCTGTTTGTTTCCCAAGGTCACATCCTTGCTTCAAAAATTTCCCTTGAATCTCTTGGAATCCAGACCCCCTTGGTTTATTGTAACTGTCAAACCCCTTGAATCTGGAACCTGGAAAGCGACTGCTACCAAAATATGGACAGATGGAGGAACATTCCACTGTCTAAGGAGGAGGAAGAAGGAATAACAGTGGAGGCGGAGGAGGTAAACGAAGACGAGGTTTTCCACCGAACTCTGGCCAAAAAACTCTGGACTGAAAATCCTTTCAACACTAAGGCGTTTACAAGTACAATGATCAATGCATCGAGGCTGAAGAACCCGGTGGAGACACAGGAGCTAAGCAAAAACCTTTTCTTATTCAGATTCACCGGGAAATGAGATTTAGAGACGGTACACCAAAATGGGCCATGGAGCTTTGATCGAAGCTTACTCGTTCTTAAAAGAATCTCTGGCGAAGAACAACCCTTAGGGATTGACATGCACTACAGTTCCCTTTGGATTAAGGTTTATGACCTTCCTTTAATGCTCAGATCTGAGGAGATGGCGGAGAAATTAGGAAACATACTGGGCAGATTCGAGGAAATGGACACAAAAGACATTCACAGAAATGGCAGATTTCTCCGAATTAAGGTGTGGGTGGATCTTGAGAAACCGCTGAAGAGGGGGACAGTTGTCAGGTATAAGGAGAAGACATACAGAGTATACTTTAAATATGAGAGACTCCCAGCATTCTGCTTTGTTTGTGGTAAAATGGGGCATCAACTTAAGGACTGTGACTCGGTGGGTGAACTAAGCGATGAAGGATATGAAGAACTGGAAGAAAATGAGTTGTCCTATGGCTTGTGGCTCCGTGCCTCCCCTCTACCCAAGTCTTATGAAGTCCCAAAGGCAAAGGAATCAAGCTCAGGAAACTGTAGCAGAAGTTTTTTTAATGTTTCATCTAGTCAAAGTCGTTGCGAACCCAAAGGAGCGGAAGATAAGGGTTTGGAAGTGGTTCAACGGACAGATAGAAAAGAGAAGGAGGGCGGTGAGGCCCTTGAAGAAGAAGACACACCTCAAAGTAAGGCCCTGGAAATTGAAACGGTTGCTGAATCTTTAGGTGTCGTAGTTCTTACAACAAAAAATGATCAACACGAGACAACAAAGCCTCTGATCAAACAAAAAGGCAAAAAGTGGGTAAGACAGAAAGTGGGAAAGAAGGCAATTGAAGAAAGAATATGCAAGGTGGAGATGGAAAACTGCAAAAGACAACTGGTGGATATTATGGTAATGGAAGGATCAGTGGATGAGTTAGGAGGGCTAGAAAAAAAGCGAAGAGGGGATGACAAAGTTGACGAAGGTAACAACTCAAAACCAGAGGTGGTGTTGGCAGGCCAACACCGCCTACAACAATGAAGACCCTTAGCTGGAACTGCAGGGGTTTGGGGAATCCCCTTTCGGTTCAAGCCTTGAGAAGGCTTATTTTTGTTAAAAACCCCAACCTGGTCTTCCTTATGGAGACAAAATTAAAAGCTTCAGAGTTCGAAAAAGTGAAAAGGAAATGCGGTATGTCCCATGGATTAGTGGTTGATTGCAAAGGAGCTGAGAAGAAAAGAAGTGGGGGTCTCACGTTGTTTTAGAACCAAGACATTGAGGTTTCAATTGCATCGTATTCCCTTAATCACATTTGTGGAACAGTACAGGTAGGAGAAGGTGTTCCACCTTGGAATGTCGTTGGTGTTTATGGTTTTCCGGAGAAAGGTAACAAGAAGGAAACATGGTCACTGTTACGGAACCTGGTGCAGCCTATCAATACTCAGTGGCTTTGTATTGGTGATTACAATGATATCTTGAGCAATGAGGAGAAACAAGGGGGAATTCCTAGGTCTGAATCACAATTGTCTGTTGGGAGAGAGACGTTAGTTGCGTGTGGATTACAAAACTTAGGCTTTGAAGGGTATCCATACACCTGGAGTAACGGGAGAGAAAATTTGGAGAATGTCCAGTGTAGACTCGATAAGGCAATGACTTTAGAGGACTTTATCCATCAATGGGCTCCAATTAAAGTCAGGCATATTGGGAGGTATGGCTTTGACCATGTGGCCATCACCATAGATCTTGAGAGCACAGGGGAGGAAAGAAGGAAAAGACGCAGGCACGTGTTCAGGTTTGAGGAGATTTGGACAAAGGATGCAAAGTGTGAGAAACTAATCAACTCAATTTGGAACAACCCAAGACTGGACGGAAGAAAGAAAATAGAAGGTCTTAAACACTTAAGTGAGGAGTTCAAGTGCTACAAGGCAAATGAGATCCAAAAGGAGCTGGTTCGCATTGAGAATCTTCTAAAAGACCCTAGAGCGTGGGGTTCAAGTGCTGAAGACATTAAGAGGAGGAGAGCCTTGGAAGCCCAAAGTCAAAATCTTTTGAAGGCGGAGGAAACGGTATGGCGGCAGAAAAGTAGAGCAGTCTGGCTGAAGGATGGTGACAAAAACACAAAGTTCTTCCATGGTAAGGCTTCCCTAAGAAGGAAAACGAATCACATTAAGAAACTCAAGGATGATCGCGGAGTCTGGAAGTATGGTGATGAGAATTGCGAAAGAGTTCTTGTGTCCTATTTTAAAGAGCTTTTCTCTACTTCAAAACCTGAAGCAATTGACGAAGTCTGTCAGGTGGTTCGAAATAAACTGAATGAAGAGCAGAAAAATTGGTGTGGGGGTAAGTATACACATAATGAAGTGGAGGAGGCCCTTAGACAGATGCATCCTTTGAAAGGCCCGTGTCCGGATGGGTTACCTGCACTTTTTTACTAGAAATATTGGAAAGTGGTGGGAAACGACATCCTTGGACTAGTCTTGAATATCCTGAACAATAACTCTGATACCACATGGTTCAACCAAACTTTCATTGCTCTAATTCCCAAATGCAAACAACCTAGTAGTCCAAAGGAGTTCAGGCCTATTAGTCTGTGTAATGTGATAATAAAGCTCGTTACGAAGACAATAGCCAACAAACTCAAGGTTGTCCTACCGGTTGTTATAGACGAAGAACAAAGTGCCTTTGTGGCAGACAGGCTGATAACGGATAATGCACTCATAGCTCTTGAATGTTTTCACTGGATGAAGAAAAAAACAAAAGGGAAAAGAGGTACTATGGCTCTAAAACTTGACATGTCTAAAGCTTATGACAGGGTGGAGTGGGCTTTTGTTATAAAGACCCTGGAAGCTATGGGATTTCCTCAGAACATGGTAGATTTGATCCAAAGGTGTATGCAAACTATTTCCTACAAGGTTCTGGTTAATGGTCAACCGAGTGTGGAGTTTTTACCGGAAAGAGGACTTCGCCAAGGCGATCCTCTTTCTCCTTACCTGTTTGTTATTTGTACAGATGTTCTTTCGGGTTTGCTGAAGAAGGAGGCAAGGGAGCTATCTATTCATGGAATCAAGGTGGCGAGGAAGGCTCCAATTATCACGCACCTTTTTTTCGTGGATGACTGTTTGCTGTTCTCTAGAGCCAATGAGAAGGAAGCTGATAAGATGTTGAAGACTCTCCAACTTTACCAAAAAGCTTCTGGCCAGTTTGTCAACTTAGAGAAGTCTGAGGCTTCGTTCAGTCGAAATGTGGATCAAAATAGCATCAACATAATCCAGCAAAGGATGGGAGTTAAGACTGTTGCCTCGCACTCGAAGTACCTTGGACTCCCCTCTACATTTGGCAAATAAAAAAAGGTCATATTCGCACAGGTGATTGATAAAGTTTGGAAAAAAGTTAAAGGTTGGAAGGAAAGATGCTTATCTAAAGCTGGCAAAGAAAGACTGATTAAATCGGTGGTGCAAGCTATTCCAACATATGTGATGAGCTGTTTCAGATTGCCTGAAAATTGCTGTAAGGATATTGAATCAATCATGGTGCATTTCTGGTGGGGTTCGTCAAAGGAAGATAGGAAAATCCACTGGGCTAGCTGGGAGAATCTTTCTAATGCTAAGGGAGTGGGTGGCATGGGCTTTAGAGGTGTGGGAGATTTCAACCTAAGTCTTTTGGGAAAACAGATTTGGAGGCTGCTGCAGGGAGGTGATAACCTTGTTCAAAGGGTTTTCAAGGGTAGATACTTTCCCCGTGGAAGTGTCCTTAATGCCAAATTAGGATACAACCCAAGTTTTGCTTGGCGCAGCATTCTGGGAGCAAGAGATTTTGTGGTGGAAGGCTCTATATGGAAAGTGGGAAATGGAGAATGTATTCATCTGTTTGGTGATAATTGGCTTCCAAAAGAAGTTAAACAAATTCCTCCCCAACCATCTGGATCGATGAACCAAGAACTGCTTGTTAGTGAGCTGATTGATAAGGAACTCTGCTGCTGGAAGTCAGACTCTGTCGTGAATTTCTTTGGAAGAGAAGCTGCACCCTTCATTTTAGGCATTCCACTGTCTTGGAGATTTCCTACTGATAAATTTATTTGGAAGGCTGATAAGTCTGGGGATTATACGGTAAAATCTGCCTACCGTGAGCTTAGGTCCTCTAGACTCTCAAAGCTCCCTGGCCCATCATCTACAAATGGAAACAACCTGTGGAAAGGAATTTGGAAGATCCCTGCTCACAACTGCGTGAAGAATTTCATGTGGAGACTGTTAAAGAACTTCATCCCGGTGAGAACAAACCTTAAAAAGAAGGGTGTTGACATAATCACTGAATGCCCCCTCTGTCATGAGCACGGGGAATCCATTGACCATCTCTTCTTGCACTGCAGTTTCGCTAAACGGGTTTGGTTTTCTTCTCCCTTGGGCTGTCATACTGATTCCATCCCCGAAGTATCTTTTTGGCTGGATAATTGTTTGCTGGAGGATGACCCTCGTGGCATCCAACTAGTCGCTTACACCTTACACTCCATTTGGAACTGCAGAAACCAGGTGCTTTTTAAGCAGGAGAATGGGGATCCTGTGTTGGTAGCAGCCACAACGTTTGATAGGATGCAAGAATATAATGCTGCAAATTTGGATAGCAAGTGGAGGAAGAAAATAGTAGCAAGAGACATAATGCCAGAAGATTTGAAGATGCACAGGAAAATCTATGTGGATGCTGGCTGTTTCGATGATTGCTCCATGGTGCTGGGATGTGTTGTATACAATCATGAAAACCAAATCATTCTTTCTGCTACTTTGAAGGAACCATCTTGCGGGGATCCTACTCTTGCGGAGGCTAAGGTCGTTCGTTGGGCGTTGGGCCTTGCCCACAAGTTGAAGCTGATGGATGTGCTTCTCTTCTCGGATGCTAAAGTGGTCGTGGATTGTCTCAACGGGAACGATAAGTTCTCATCTCTAGATATGATGATAGAAGATAGTCTTTTGCTGTGTACTTATTTCAAGAATGTTTCTTTTGTGTATATTAATAGAGACTACAATAATGCAGCCCATTCCCTTGTAGGTAGGGGGTACAATTGTGGCTCAAAAACTTGGTTGGGTTCCATCCCCTTGATGCTTGTAATCCTGCTGGATCCTTGATCCCTGTCTCTTTCTAATGGAAATATCTTTCCCATAAAAAAAAAGGTTTTACCCAAATATATATATATATATATATATATATATATATATATATATATATTGAATACCCAAAAATATAAACTGTAAATTCACACATTTTTCATTGAAACCCAGAAAAATACAGTGTAGATTTATCAATAAAAATGCAGTGCAAAAAAGATGCTTGATGAAATGACACAAAGAAATTTGGTTTTGTGATAAATTTAGAGACCAAAAAATGGTCACTAAAAGGCGATATTTTAATTGGCATATACATTGGCATCCACATCAGCATCACATAGTCTATCTCATCTACCATATTGTCATACCCCAAATTTTGACCACTAAGAATTCCCATCATTGTGAAAATAATCATCACAATATGGATGAACCATCATGCCTCATCAATCTCCTTAAGGATTGTTGAGCATTCACTACAATCAAAGACTTGGGTTTCAAGCCCTCTCAGGGTACTTAGACAAAGGATCAATCAAGAAATGACATGATCTTCAACTTATCTAACTTCTCAAACACCTATAAAGGATCAAAAGGACTCCCACACCATGAATCAAGCACAAAGTTGCAACATTCCAGGTGGATCGAGCCTAAAGATCGCCAATGTCACCAAATAAGGGTTTTGGTTGACTAAGGCCTCCTGATGGAAATTTTCATCTGGGCATGAGCCAATGCTTCAAAACATAACTCAAAATAATCCAAGGGACCTCATGGACCCAAGCACCAAGTCAATCTAGCCTCAGGGGATGCATTTTTCAAAAATCAGGAATTAGGGTTTCTTGACCTAATTCACCCCTAAAGTTGACTTTTGGGACAAAACATATACCAAGACCTCAAGACATGATTTGAGGGTCTCTAACACACTATATTGATCCATTTGCAACAATGGATTGATTCAAGAAGCTTGATCAACAAGTTTCAATTTCATAAGGACCACAATTAGGGTTTCGAGGAAAAAGTCAACTGCATCTTTGACTTTTGACCAAGACATGCTCCCAAACCTTGGGACATGATTCAATAAACCCTACAACACCTATGGAACATATCCATTAGGTTTGATTTAGGTCAAGGGCTTGATTTCACCAAGGATCACACAGTTTGGAATTCATCTGATAAAAAGTCAACTGTGCGCAAAGTCAACTTTGACTTTTTGAGATTTTTCACAATTATGGTTATTTGACCCTAAAACAATGTTAATGTATGATTTGAATCATCATTCATCAAGAAAAATCAAAGAAAGTGGGATAACTTGTAAAAGGGGTAACCATAAAAACTTAGAATTTTTCTAAGTTATGGAACAAAGTGGCTAGGGTACCAACTTCCAAGGATCATAACTTGAGATCCAAGCAACCACTTTGAATGATCCAAAGATGGATTTGTATATCTCATGGCATACTTTAAAAGTGTCAACTACAGCTCATTCCAATTCCTCATGGATTTTAAGTTATGGAGTGATCAAAATGACTGAAAACACAAAAGTGACATTTTTCCAACACTTAGTGAAATTTTCACTAAGTCAGAATCTGCCTTATTTTTTCCCAAATGTAGAGGCAGTTTTTAATGTAATTCAAGTTGGATCAAAACGAAAGTTGGACATCATGATGAAATAGGATATATCAGCTTTCCAAAGTGTCCAAGAACTCCCTCAAATTCCATCTGAGCTAGGAGTTATGGTGGCTGCAATGTGCCTTGATGCAAACTGCTTGGCAAGGTAGATTTGTGCACAAAGGCTCGATTTGAACAATTTGTTCAAATGAAAAATAAGTTTATCCATCTGCACACCTCAGAGGGAGGTCAAGGAGGAACAAACACTGATCCATAAGCCTCCCAAGTCTTTGGAACTACAAGTAGCATGCCAAACCTAAAAAGCCTAAAGGAGGCCAAGACTCCAATTTTGTTTCCAAGCATTCAATGAATGCACCAAGGTGTCATGAACCGAGCATATTCCAACTGAATCAGTCAAGCCTTATCCCTAAACCAAAGAACCATATGCTTGTGCTCTAACCTCTAGTCAATGGCTAGAGGAGACTTGAGATTCCAAAGTGATCCAATTGGCCACAGACCTGTACCAGTTGCCATACCCTATTCCTTGCAAAACAAACTTACTCTACTATAAATAGAGCTCATTTGTGCTCAGTTTAAGTACACCAAAGCACCCAAACTGATGTTTGCCTCAAAATCACCTTCTCACTTCCAAATTTGACTTCTAAAGCAAGTCACTATCGGGTTTTGAGTTTGAGAACAATTCCAACCAAACCAATCACACACACACATCTCATAAACATCATATAGAAGTGATCCAAACACTTAAACAACATCTGGAACACCAATTTCACAAAATCACCAGCCAATTGCTCAAGTTTTCAACCAAGTTGTAGTTGAGGTGCCATAACCTGTTCCAGTCCATTTCCAATCACTCCAAGCATTTAAACACATTCCATATGGTGTAGGGAAGCTGTTCAGATCATCACAACTCATATGTAACACCTCCAACTCAAAAATCAAATTGCTCTTACTGCCACGACCTTCAAGTAAGCCTAAACTTGGTCATTTCATGATTCATGCATATTTCCTCGCACAATAATTTTTCCATATGTTCATAATCATGTATGGAGGGTTTCCCATCAATTAATTACTTTGTATGAATCGTGTATCAAAATTCTCAGTCTTCATGCATAATTTAGGGTTCTTGAGGTTTTGTCTTGGTTTCTTATTCCATGCTTAAAATAAATGAAATTAAAAACCATAGACATGATCGTGAGGTGAAATCGAGTAGATTGATATGTGGATTGTGTGATTTCATCAAGTATTCAGCAAGAACTTGGTGTTCTTGGCGCCCTTTTTTGATTTTTTTAAATATTTGAATTTTTGTGATTTTATTTAATTGATTCAAAAATTAATTTCTCTATGGGTTTTAATGATTTTGAGTTTATTCGTTTTTTAATAATTCACAAAAATGTTAAAATATTTTATTTTACAATAATTTCCCAAAAATATTATTTATTTCATATACTTGATATTTTTGCAAAGAATTAATTTTTATTTGTTCTTTGACATTTAAAGTATTTTTTCTTTCTTGATTTTCCCAACTTAAGTGGTTCCCAATCATTTTGTGGATAAAAACATGATTTTTCAAACATTAATCCAAGATCACAACTAGTTTTTTTACACATGTTTGATAATTTTGATCATTTTAATTAAATTTTTATTTAATTAAAATACATTTTGAAATTAATTTAGGGTTTTGTTCTTAATCACCTTAAACAAATCTTTTTAAAAACTCTTTGGGCCTCTAATAGAGTATAACACCCAACCCCTTTTGTAAATAAAACTCTTTTGGGCCTCACACATTGTATAAGTCCCTCTGTATATTTCCAAAAGTTCGACGCGATCGTCGCCCTTTTAACAAAAACCACTGGGCTTCTCCTTGAGCTATAAGACCCATCTTTATTCCTTTTCAAACTCTTTGGGCCTCTAATAGAGTGCAAGACCCAATCCCCTTTTAACCAAAACCATTTTGGGCCTCAGATATTGTATAAGTCCCTCTGCGTTAACAGAAAAATCTCGGCGTGATCGCCAGTTCAAAATCAAATCATTTGGGCCTACCCTCGTGTTGTAAGTCCCATTTATTTTTTTTAAATATTGTGGGCCTCTTGAGAGAGTATAAGACCCATCCCTTTGTACATAAAGTCTTTCTTTAGGCCTCAGTCACTTCTATAAGTCCTTGTACCAATTTAAAACAACAGTTTAATCACTGTTAAAATTTGGGCCTCTCCCTGAGCTGTAAGCCCCGATCTCTGTTCAAAATACTTTCTCCTTTGATTTTGAATCCAAATGTATTGTGGGAAGCTGTGCATGGTTAGTCTTCTTTCATCCTTTTAAATACATGTCATATATATATATATATATATATATATATATATATATATATAACTGTATTGTGGGAAGCTGCGCATGGTTAGTCTTCTTTCATACCTTTTTAATATACTTGTCATATATCAACTGTATATATACTAGTATAGTTATTTAGAGTTTTCCCCGGTAACTACGTCTAGAACTAGGTAAAGCCCTGTTGGTCACTCTTAAATACAAACAAAACTAGATCCCCCGTAGGATTCCAGATACAGTCTTCCCTTCTCTTGGGGTTAAACAATATGGAACAAAGAGAAAGGCAGTATTCTCGGTGAACCTTTTCTCAGACGGTCACCCCTAGAAATTGTCAAAGAAATTCTACTCCCTAGAATTGATCTATTCTCTGTGAATAGAATCTCTTGAGTTTCTTCCAAACCCTTGAACTTTCCTGGAATGATCTCTTCTCTGTGAATTGTATTTCTTGAACTTCTCTTAGATTGGGGACCCACAGGTTTCCTAAAAGCATCCCCGCCTCCTCTTGGGCATTGTACAAGGACCCATCGGCTTCTTAGAAGTTCTTATGCCTTCTCTTGGGCTTAATACAAGGACCCTAAAGACCTCTTAAAGGTATAAGATAGAACTTAGTCATCCTTTTCTAGAGCAGTCTTTCCAATGTCAAAACTCCGGCCATTTTAAGGTTGATTCTCATCCCTTAATGCCCGTGCCTCCTCTTGGGCATCATACAAAAGATAAAACTCTTTCACACCTGTAGACTTAGACAGTCTAAACTTCTTGAGTCTCAAAAACATTCTCAATTTCCTTTCAAACATAGGAAAAAAACACCGATCACTCTGGATCAATCTCCAGTAGAAACCTGGTCTCTCTCATGAGAGTTTCCCACCTTTGGGCCTGCCTATGGATCTAATCCTCAGCAGTAAGATAGCCTCCTCTTAGGCTTTGTATAATGATATTTCCTCAACACATGCAGCCTCCTCTTGGGCTTTGTACAATAATTCTCCCCCTAGCGGAGCTAACCTTTTCAGACTCTCTTGTTGAGTCCATCACTTTTCAAGACTCTCTTGTTGAGTCAATATCCTTTTACCCTCAATCTCGGGCTTCGTACGAGACAGCAAATCACTCTCTTGTTGAGTATAAAATA
Source organism: Lathyrus tuberosus (assembly GCA_022829125.1). Lineage (NCBI taxonomy): Eukaryota > Viridiplantae > Streptophyta > Magnoliopsida > Fabales > Fabaceae > Lathyrus > Lathyrus tuberosus. The sequence continues at coordinate 5,787,808 of JALAZF010000036.1, read as the reverse complement.
CTCTCTTGTTGGGTCAATCACCTTTTTAAGACTCTCTTGTTGAGTCAACTCTTTTAGCCTCCGTCTTGGGCTTTGTACAAGACATATAAAAACACTCTCTTGTTGAGTTAAACTCATTTCAGCCTCCATCTTGGGCTTTGTATAAGACACATATAAACCTCCCCAACGGAGTAAAAAATCCCTTTTAGCGTCAATCTTGGGCTTTGTACAAGATAGAAAGAACATTTTCCCCGGAAAAGTCAAACTTTTAGCCTCCTCTTAGGCTTTGTATAATGATATCTCCAAAGAATCAGTCTCTTTTTTCTGCCTCCATCTTGGGCTTTGTACAAAATACCGACATATAAACACTCTCTCATTGAGTCAGTCTTGTCCAGACTTTGGTCAAAGACTTCTCTAGGGGATTCGATCAACCTTTTAGCATCAAACTTGTGCTTTGATCAAAGCACACAAACATCAATAATTCCTCTTTAGAGATGACAAATTCTCTCTCAGCCAAAACCCTTTAGCTTCATATCTTGGCTTTGAACAAGATACAAATCCCTTTTTAGCTTCAATCTTGGGCTTTGAACAAGACACCAACACATCTTTTTCCTCCCTTAGAATAGGAGGAACTACGATTGCTCTGATTTCCCTGTTTCATTAAACAGGAATACGTAGGCATAAGATTGCGAAATCTTAGCGAGCATACTAATCAAAAAGTCTAGGTCCAGTACCTTCATACATCAATTAGATATAGTATCTTCCTAAAAGCCTCATGAACAGTCAAGACACTCTATTCTTAAGCTAATAACCTAAGAGAGACCCACTATTTTGATAGATCTGTAAACTAACAGTCATCTGTTTAAACTCAGTATGCAAGCAGGGTTAATTGGAGACATCTATTTCCCTTCCTTAATCAACTTCACAGGATAAAAAAAATGAATCGAACTGTAGCACCCCAAAGTGATAGTGATTCGAAACCACAAAAACCTCCCTACAAAAGAATGGCGACCACAATGGGAGCTTCTTCTCCCATCTCTTAGGTAGAATCCTTTAAGTTTAGAAAGTACCACCGTGAATGGCGACTCTGTTGAGGAGTCATTGACTGTTAGGATCATAGGACTAGAGGTCTAGGATGTTAGGACAAATATATATACTGTTTTTCCTAATTGATATTCGTGTTTATTTTTCTGCTAATGGGAATGTGTGTGATGCCGCATGTGGAAAGATTGAGTATACACCTAAGATAAGTGATGGCACTAGACAGGTAATCTTACAGGGAGTGACTCCCAAATAAGAGGCCTCGGTCGACCATCGAATCAGTGGAGATGCCTTTTGCGAATTCAATTCCTATATGACTTTGGTTGTTGAAAGCAGATTGTTCGATTGGGTTATCTGAGAAGTTGAGGATTTTAGTAGACTGAAACCTTGTTACTATTTTGTAGTGCGGAAGCTATCGGAAATAGTTGTCATGCCATACTACCCTTATCTGAGATTACTCTAAGTTACTGCAACTCGCTCGAGTGATTCCAGCCTGCTGTTGTTATCCCAAGAGGGGTCAATGATTTTGAGGACAGGTACAAAAAATACCAGTATAAATCTTGGGGATGGGTAGAGCCTTGACTTCATGACACTGAACCTTTGACCCCGTGTTTTTTCTATGTTTTTGTGTGCTGCATTCATGCATTCATTTCATTACATTAAAAAACATTAAACAAAAAAATATTCTCTTCTAGTCTCTCTTTTTCAAATTAAACTAAGACAATGATTGCAAATGTCAGAGAAAATGATTGTGTTATGGACTTCGGTAGAAGGAAGACTCACAAGTACACCTTCAAAGTTCCAAAACTAGAGGATTTGAGAGGTTTGGCAAGGATGATCACCAACCTTAATGCTTTCAGAGCTAAGTGCGGAGGATTGATGTCTCTGTTAAGGGTCCATGTAGTTGAAGGAATCCTGGCTACGCTCATTCAGTTCTATGATCCGGTCTATTACTGTTTCACATTCTAGAATTATCAACTAGCCCCAACACTAGAGGAGTACTCTCACCTGACTGATTTACCTATCACTGACCAAGCTCCCTTTTCTGGACTGGAAGAAATTCCAAAGGATCAGACCATTGCAAGAGTAATATATTTGGACGAGTCAAAAGTCAGGACTCACATGACCACTAAGGGTGGAATCCAAGGTTTACCAGCCAAGTTCCTGGTAAAGAAAGCTCTGTACTTTGCTAGTATATAGAACATGAATGCTTTCGAAAGCGTCTTTGATGTGCTCACCTACGGATTATTTCTGTTTCCAAACATTGATAATTTCGTTGATATCAACACCATTAAGGTTTTTCTAATTGGAAACCATGTACCAATTTTGCTCGCAGATGCTTATCATTCTGTACACTTAAGGAATTTGTACAGCGGAGGAATGATCACATGCTGTGTACCCCTGCTGTACAAATGGTTCATTTCCCATTTGCCCAAGTCTGCTGCATTTTGGGATCATAAGAATACTTTATGTTGGTCGCAGAGAATCATGTCTCTTACCAACTCTGACATAGATTGGTACAATTGAATCTATGACGGAATTAGAATCATTGACCTTTATGGAAATTTCCCTAATGTACCCAGCATAGGAACTAAAGGAGGAATCAATTATCATCCAGTTTTAGTTTGTCATCAATTTGGATACCCGATGAGACATGTCCCGCGTAATGTTCATCTGGAAGGTCTTTTCTTCAAGGAAGGAGAATATGACAGGGCACTGAAGACATAAATAGTGAATGCCTGGAAACATGTTCATAGGAAAGGAAGAGAGTCTCTAGGAAAATCGGACTGTGTCTCTGTGGAACCTTATCTCCACTGGGTATAAACTAGAGCTCTCAAGCTGAGGATGCCTTACCCTCGTCAGGAAGTTCTTCCATTAAAGGAATCTGTCCTTTATTTTACGTCTGATATGAAAAAGCTTCAGGTTACTCTCAACAAAGTTCAACAGGAGAAGAGGTCTTGGAAGAACAAGTATCGCATTCTTAATGTGGAGTGTAACAAAATACATCAACTGTTAAAAGAAAAAGATGCTCTGATTGAGATTTTAGAGCAACATGCTGTAGAAAATCAGGATGACCAAAGGAATTTGCTCGCTTCTTTCACCTGGCAAAGGAATGAAAACCCGACAACGGCTTAAGAGCCCAGGTCAAAGAAGAGGAAAGTACCAGAACCAACACCTGAGCCCTCCTCGGAGAGGACTCGGGATCCATTAGCTTAGATATTTCCTTTTACAGCACTTTGTAATTTACTGTATTTCCATTTCCGCAATCCTTAATTCAATAAAACGTGGTCTTCCCCACTATTTGATATTTGCAATCCAATTGTCGAAGTTTATTTTGATTAAACAAAAAATAATAATAATTAATAGAATCATTGCATATCATTCATCATTCTCACGTAACGCGTTCTTCTTCCCTACGAATCTTACGTTTGTGTCTCGATTCTAGAGTCAAGTTGTCTTATTCGTACAATACTTGGGCCAATCGTCAAAAGAAAATGGAGAATCTCGAGGAAGAGAACAGACAATTGAGAGAAGAACTCGACGCTCTGAAAGAAGATCTGAGAAAGCTTCATAATGACATGCAAGATACAAAGGACTGTGATCTCATAGATCACATCAACACCCATAGTGGAGAAGTATGATCCTAGGTATAACATGCTGAAAGATCGTCCATGGGGCATGCCTATTAACTATGTCGCGGAAGGATATATTCCGCCGATCATGGATGATCCAGGAAATGCAGCAGGAACCGCTGGGCCTGAAGGTTACAAACTTCAGGAAAGCGAAGATTCTAGGGGCATGACAATAACTCCTAAAGGTTACAAACTTCGGGAAGCACCAAGAGTCTCTGCCATAATAATTGTACCACCACCCGTGGTACACACTATCCCGGAAGGACAGAGTCCAAAAATACCCTTTAGTAGAAACGAAAGTATGGATGAGAGAATGAAGGAGTTCCAAGAACAGTTCCTAGAAATGCAGAAGGAACTGCAAGCCATTCAAGGTCAGGACCTATTTGGAAAGGACACTGCAGACCTGTGTTTGGTCCCCAATGTGAAAACTCCGCACAAATTCAAAGTGCCCGAATTTGAAAAATACAAGGGAAAATCTTGCCCTCAAAGTCATTTGGTGATGTACGCTCGAAAGATGTCAACTCAGACTGAGAATCAACAGCTACTGATCCACTATTTCCAAGATAGTTTAACCGGTGCCGCGCTCAAATGGTACATGGGTTTAAACCGCACTAAGATTGTCACTTTCAGAGATCTTGGCGCTGCCTTCGTGCAACAATATAAGTATAACCTGGACATGGCACTAGATAGAGATCAACTCAGAGCCATGTCGCAGTAGGACAAGGAAACCTTTAAGGAGTTCGCTCAGAGATGGCGTGAAATTGCTGCTCAGATTTGTCCACCTCTTGAGGAAAAAGAGATGACAAAGATCTTCTTAAAGACCTTTAGCTTATTTTACTATGACAGAATGGTCGCCAGTGCACCCAGTGACTTTATCGAAATGGTAGGCATGGGAGTTCGTATAGAGGAAGCAGCCCGAGAAGGATATTTAGTAAAAGATACTAGATCATCCAGCAGTACCAAAAGATACGGTAGTGCTCTCCCTAAGAAAAAAGAGCAAGATATTGGAAATATCTCTCTCGGAAAGCAAAGGCGACAATACCAACCAGTAGAAGCTATAACTCCTTCTATCAGCCCTACGCCTGTTCCTACGTATCAACCTCAGGTTGCTCAGAGCCATCCTAATTCACAACAGTATCAACAAAGGACACAACAGCCTCTTCAGCAGGCTCATCCTCCATACAACAACAACCGTACAATGCAACCACCAGGGTTCGACCCTATACCAATGTTGTACGCAGAACTGTTTCCATTACTACTGGTCAAGGGGCACGTCCAAACTAGGTCTCCTCTTACAGTACCATAGAATCCGTCTTTTTGGTTCAAAGCGGATCAGACTTGCCCTTACCATCAAAGAGGACTAGGGTATAACATATAAAACTGTCTCAGTTTCAAATCCGATGTGCAAAAGCTTGTTAGGAGCGGGGTCATATCCTTCAAGGATACGAATCCAAATGTTCTCATGAACCCGCTACCTCAACACGAGAAAGCTGCAGTCAATTTGATAGAAGAAGAGTCTAACCACAGCTATCAAATTCATGATGTACTCTTATTGAGGGCCAACCTAGTCAAGATGCATCGCATACAGAGCAGATACGGTCATGTGTCGTCTCATAACTATCACTAGTGTGATATCTGTTCTAAAAACCATCAAGGATGTTTTGTGGTGCAATCAGCCCTACAGGAACAATTGGATCTCAGATGGATCCAGGATCACCGAATTCGTGGGGTCAACATGACTTACACGAATTCCAACATCATTCAGAATCACAACATTCTAGAAATGAATGTCAACTTGGTGGCAATGCACTCAAGGTAATGCCAACATCATAATCTGCCATGGCACGATTAAGATTCCTGTCTTATATGCTCGGTAAATAAACAGGGATGCTCTTTTATACAAGAGGCCCTCCAGCGTCAGATGGATTTTAGATGGATTCAGGATTACCATGATAGAAATCAGTATCAAGTGAATATGATTCAAATCTTTGATATTCGCTTGATGAATACCAGCTTGGTGGAGTTACACGCTACCCAAGTCCAGTTCGGTTTTCTGACTTCGTATAATTATCAGAACTGCAAGGTGTGTCATGAGAGTGACCAAGGATGTGGTCTCGTTCAAAGAACTTTGCAACACTTGTTAAACCACTGGTGGCTTCCGATCTATATGGATGAAGACACACGGCAAGTCAGCATGACTAACAGAAACCCTACTCGGCATCAAAGTCAGGATGTTCGATCAATGGAAACAGACCTAGTGAGGTTACACTGCATACAAAGCGGACGTGGCCAAGTGCTACTACACAACTATGAACGCTGTAGAGTTTGCTCAGAAGATAATCAAGGGTGTTACCTCGTGCGAGCAGCCCTTCAAAGTCAGTTGGACCACAAAGAGATTCGACCGTGTCGAAGTTCTGGATCAATCAACTTGATGCCAGACTATTTCGCTGATCAAATCAAAGACGTCGTCGTAATCTCTGATCATAAGAAGACCAAAGATGTTTGTACCATAATCCCTCTACTTGGCGAATCAAGAATTCCTTTGGACAATAGAAAAGTTCCCAACCAGGAACTGATTGAAATTACTTATAATGGTCAGAAGAATCAAAAGGCTTCTGTAGTTATCTATCTGTTGGGACCACTATTGTATGAATCGACTAAGGCTATCCCTTACAAATACGGTGCAACAACAATTGAGAATGGAAAGGAAACTCCATTACCCTCTGTAGCGAGCAATTTTGGATGCGGTTCTTAAGCGCGGTCGCTCTCTAGAGGGGTGACTACAGGTCGATTCATTTTTTATCCTATTGTGAGCTGATGAAGGAAGGGAAATAGATGTCTCCAATTAACCCTGCTTGCATACTGAGTTTAAACAGCGGTCTGTTAGGTTACGAATGCTATCACTGTGGGGGGCCTTTGTATTGGTTATTTGTATTTTCGCCAATACTGATTTCTCTCTGGGATTTTGTTAGGATACTGCTTCAGATTATGATATATGGGATTTTGGGTTTTTTTGTTGATTGCGCTCGCTAAGATTTTTTCTTTCAATCTTATGCCTACGTATTCCAGTTTACCGAAACAGGGAAATCAGAGCGTTCGTAGTTCCTCCTATTCTATGGGAGGAAATGGTTGTTTTTTGTGTCTTGTTTAAAGCCCAAGACGTGAAGCGAAAGGTGATTTGTATCTTGTTCAAAGCCCAAGATGTGAAGCTGAAGGGTCTATTTGTATCTTGTTCAAAGCCCAAGATATGAAGCTAAAGGTTTGACTTTAGAGAGAATTGGTCATCTCTAAAGAGGGGTTTGTATGTCACAACTGTTTATAAAGGAGAATTACTTTAACCAGGATTTGTGAATCCGGCAATGCCATAATTTCCTTTATAGGGGATTTCCAACCTGAAGGAGAAGACTTTAACTCAATGTAGAGCAATGCTATCTTTCCTTAGGAATTTCTCATGCTAAAAGAGGGACAGTGGCATGGATGTAAATAATCCAGAGGCTTGCCGCTTATAGCGATTAGGTGAAGGGGAAAGAGTTGTTGATCTTTGTGTACTGTGAACGAGGCACAATTTTGATGCTAAAAGATTGATTGGATCAACCAGTGGTTTTCTTATACAAAACCTAAGAGGAGGCTATTATGTGTCTCGTACAAAGCCCGAGAGAGAGGCTAAAAGGAGTTGATCCTACAAGAGGATCTTTTATACTCAACAAGAGAGTGTTTTTGTATCTCGTATGAAGCCCGAGATAGAGGCTAAAAGAGGTTGACTCGACAATGGAGTCCCCTAGTGATAAAAGTCCTCTCAATCGAGTCGTCAGTTCTTGCCTCGTCAGGAAACGCCGCGTCCGAACATTCTCTCTCCTCCAGTTTTATTTCTGGATTGAAGTCGGCACTCGACCACTTTGATAACTTGAACCTCTGAAAAGCCAGAGAAACTTTCAACAAACATCACTCTTCGCATTGAAGATGATATCCTTGTTTTCCCGAATTAAAGAAAGTCCCAAGAGAAAGCCTCCTAAATCGGAGATTCGGCAGTACGGCAGTGTTTCTCTGAAAAACCCACTGATGAAAAGGTCATCGGCACCTCAAAATTGGATCACATCATATGGCATTTCTCCGAGAAGATCTCCGAGAAAAGTATGATGTAAAGACCCCAAACGAATGCAGTCTCTCAAGGGACTCGCTTTCCCCGAGCAGAGTCAACAAATGGCATCTCCAACAGAGAAGTTTGTGCAACTCTGCAACTCAGACGGTTGGGTTCCCCAGCAAGTCTGACATCAAAACTGTTTCTGTCAAATGGAATCTCCCCAAGAAAATTAGGTGAGAAGTTTGAGGGAAAACCGCTATGCATAGCGTCCCTTGTCAATTAAGTTTATTGACAAAAGAAACTAAGACCAGTTCCTTGGTAGGAAACCAGGATCGGGTGGAAGTTTACAACAGCAACTTAGACCAGTTCCTTGGTAGGAAACCAGGATCGAGGGGAGGTTTATTTCAAAAGAAAACTGAGACCAGTTCCTTGGTACAAAGACCAAGATCGAGGGGAAGTTTACCTTTTCTAAGCATCATTTCTTAGCAAAAGAAGATGAATGCGTAAGCTATCATTCATAACCACCGTCAAAATTTCGGGTATTCCGATATTTAATCCTCTTGCACCCCGAATGCCCGAATACCTTCGTCATTCACACCTTCGTGTTCAAGAAGATTAAATATTGGCATCTGTCATACCCCAAATTTTAACCACTAAGATTTCCCATCATTGTGAAAATCATCATCACAATATGGAGGAACCATCATACTTCATCAGTCTCCCCAAAGATGGGTGAGCATTCACTACAATCAAAATTAGGGTTTCAAGCCCTCTCTTAGTGCTTAGACAAAGGATCAATCAAGGAATTACATGATCTTCAACTTGTCTAACCTCTCAAACATCCACAATGGATCAAGAGGACTCCCACTTCAAGGATTAAGCACAAGGCTGCTCCCTTCTAAGTGGATCAAGTCTCGAGATCGACAGTGTCACCAAATTAGGGTTTTGGTCGACCAGGGCCTCCAGATGGAAATTTTTCATCTGGGTGTCGCTCCCAGGATTTTCATCCAGGTACAAGCGCGAGAGTGGCGTGAAAAACAGAGTCGCCAGCCGTGTAAATTTATCCCAAGAGAGGGAAAGGGAACAAAGTACAAACCTGAGGAAGAGGGAAAGGAATGGTCATCGCAACCATAGCCTGGGTTCGGGAGTCGGTTACGCGAGGGGAAGGTGCTAGCACCCCACGCGTCCATCGTACTCGATGGGATCCACGCTTGTTGTCTAATCTAAGAGTGAGTTATCCTATCATCTATGGCTGTACTAAGACGGGGGGAAACAAAGACAGACTCGGTAGGACGTCGACGTCCTAGGCCTACGTACCCCCTTTGTGCAATGGAGAATTCAGAGTCAACGTAGTTCGGACCAAGTTCTTTTTGTGTTTTTTATGAGCGACGTTAAGTCCGTGTCCGACAGTTAGGGTCGATGCCTGTTTACGACTCAGACGGAAAGTAACGTGCCTTTTTTGAAAATAGCCTTTAGTTTGAGAATCCCGAAGGACAAAAAGGTTTGAAGTTTGTTTGTGTTTTTTAGGACAGAAGTGGCTTAAGTTAGTTTATAAGTTGCATTGCACCAAAGTCTAGGGCGCAGGGGTGAATACTTAACGCATCGTCCCAAGACAGGACGCTCGCTAAGCACTCTAGAAAGATGAGAGGAAGCCCCTCATTTCTCATTCCCCACGCTTAAGGCTCGTGCGCAATACAATTTATCCTTATTAAGTGTTTTCAAGAAGTTTGAGATGAGAAGAGAGAAGACACAAAGGAAACTCTAAGGGGAACTAAGAGTCCTAAAGTTGTCATGCATGGGTGACCTACGGTTAGTGAGGTTTGACGACAACCTAAGCCTAAAGAAAAAGGATGGGAGAAGGAAAGAGTAAGGGTGACCATGGATACTTATCCATACCCTGCATAAAAGGTTAGTACCAAACGGACATAAATAATATCAAAGCAAATGCAAACCAAACAATGGCAATATAATAGTGATAACAATCCAAACATGGATTAAGAAGCCAAATAAACAACCCCAAGACAATGGCACAAGTGCCTTTTCAAACAGATAATCAGACAAGATCAAGGATACGCATACAAAAAAAAATCTCACACAAAGAGCCATTAAACCAATAGTAAAACAATTTCTAAAATCACCAAATTAAATATTAAAGTTGCTCAAACAGAGACAAACCAAATACCAAAAACTCCTGCAAAAATCAAAATGTTAGTCACTTAAACAATTAGGCAAAGCTCAGGTGAGAAGTATGACTTAATATGCAAAAAAGGAGGACCAAAATGCAATATGAAATAATTTTAAAAATGAAAGAAAAATATTTTAATACACTTCAGAATGTTATCTAACAAATGCAAAAAGAATGGATTGAAAATATTTTATGGATGCAGAGAAATAAAATAAACAAAATTAAGTATGCATGATATGAGTGATTCAAGAAGAAAATGAATAAAGTAATTAATTTAGATGATATAAAATAAAATAAAAATAAAAAATAGAATTTGGAAAATTTTATAAAATGATAAAAAGTATGCATGAATTTTATGGTAATTTTTAAATGTAATTAGCTATTTTTAATAAAAATAAAATGAATTAATGCAAATAATTAAATAAAATAAAATAGGAAAATGTAAGGGGGTGTGAAAAGTAGACAAAATGTGTTGAAAGTTTGGAATGGGCTCAGGTGGGGGGCACGAATAGCAGCCCAGGTATTAAGTCCAACAGAAAATAAAAAAATAAAAAAGGGCAGCACATGTGGACTTGGTCAAAGGGCTGACTCAACACCTTCCGTTGGATTGATCCTGTGGTCACCAAGAAGTCAACAAAATTTACCAGTATTCAAGATCAACGGTTTAGATTGACACGCATACCACACTAATGGAACACACGCACCCACGTGATTACACAGCACACCACACTCACCCCATGTGCCAGGCACATGTCCCTTTTAATTTGCTGACACGTTATTAGCCTTGTGATTCATCAAACGATCCATGATTAGTCAGCAAAAATAAAAGTAAACAAAATAAACAAACATAATTGGATGTACACCATAAGACTCATGGGGTAATAAACACCTGATCACATGAAATAAAAAAAAAAAAAATAAGACGTGGCACGATGACAGCCACACGATCCAGCGAATCAACGGCCTGGATTGCGTCTTCTTCGTTGGAATCCCTCACCGGCCGGAGCTCATACCAGTCGCCGGAGCCCTAGATCCGGGCGCCACCCACGGTACCTGCAACCTTAAAAACACCCAGAAAACGCAAAGGGGTACATGTTCTTGACCAGAAAATCATGAGGAACTCAAATATTCACTCAAAAACCACAAAAAACGCATGGATAAAGAGAATTGAAGGAAATATGCTTAGGTTTCAAAACTTTAAATTCATAAAACAACCAACATACACATCCATATTCAAAATAAATTATAACAGCATGATCCATGGACATCACACAACATTATGCACGTTTAAATTTTGAGTTTCATGATCATCAAAATCAACACTAACCTGAGATGGTGCCACACGTGTCCTTGCTTTTGGCTTCAAAGGGTGATTGGTTCGTGCTCTAGAGATCACAAGGGTTCTGTTGGTGAAAGAATTTCTTGAAAACTTCTTGTAGATTGAGAGATATGGATGTGAGATGCTTTAGGGTTCAAGTTCTCCACTCCTCCAAATGTTACGTGTAATCTCCCCTAGCCAGTGCATGGATGAGTTTAAATACCTTAGGGTTTCTCACTGATAATGGTTTGCGCTTGGGCAATTCATTGTTTAATGAGTTTTTTGAATAATTTTGGAAAATTGCATTATGTGAGATACACCTCCTTCCATGCATAGATATTCAAACATTTCATGATGGATCACCCCTATTTGAATTGCTAATTACACCTCAATTAAAATTGGGCCTTGAAACCATTTGATTCATGAGTTTTAAATAATTTGGCAATTTTGAATAATGGAAAATAAGTGAAGAATAAACCATGGAATTTCCTAATTCTTGGGCCCAAAATAATCCTCAAGGAATGTTCTTTGATATTAGAATGTGGCATGAAGCAATGGAATTGATTATAGGTCATTATGCCCAAAGTTGTGAAAATGGAACCATGAGAAACCCTAAAAACCACTTCACCTTCTTTTGATCATAACTGAAGTTTCACAAATGATATCGAGATCCACTAGTACTTGTTTAAAAAGAGGAGAAAAATATCTTCAACTTTCATGTTGGAGAAAAATTCATTTGAAGCTTTATTTATGATGAAAAGTCAAGTTGAATGTAGTGCAGGAAGTTGCCCAAAAAGGAAACTTTCAAATTATAGGTCATTTCCATATTTAGTAACTTTTGCACCAACTCCTGATTTCTTGATAAATGGTATGACAATTGACCCTTGAAGACCATATGAGGATGTGAGACCTTGAAATCCTTGAAGAGAACCTCAAAATTCCACAGTTGACTTCTCCTCTCACTGTTGACTTTTACCCAATTCACCTGATTCCCAATCCATTGGCCAATTGAAATCCTCCTGGACCAAACTGATGGACAACCTCCCATCCCTAGGTACTTAGGGACCCAAGGAATACCATGGAATCAAGTCTTGCCCAAAAAATCAGAAATAAACTGACTTTATAGCAAACCTTAGTTTTGGTACCCTCAGTCTAGGAGGAAATAACACTGTCTCCAAATCCAAATTCCTCTGAATATGATGTGTATCCTCTCCAACAAAGATAAGATATGTCATTTGGTGATGATAAAAACCTAAGGAGCTTGCGCATTGGAGCAATAAACCAAAAATTTCAAAACCCTAATTTATGCACTGGTTAGGAGAGAGTGATCCACTTGAGCTCTCTTGGACAATACCAAGACTCTTGCTTGACCCTCTGAAAAAACTGCCTCAGGTACCTTGACCCCATGCTAATGATATGCATACATGATAATGCAAAAAAAAAATGAAATGAAACATAAGCCAGTTAGTACTAAAGTAAAGAGGACAAATTTTGGGGTGCAACAGCTGCCCATATTCAATCAACTTGGTCCTGAGGGTATGATAGCGACGGCTTTCAGACAATCAGGATGCACAGAGATTGAATACCAAAGAACCCAGAAATTTGCAATCCTCCACCGCAGAATTAGCCATGCTGTAAGGAAACAAACTCTCCCAGGTTATGTCATCTCTGCTGATAAAGAGAACTGACAAAGGAGTTTCAAAATACGCCATCCCTGCTGATAAAGGGAACTGGCGAAAGAACAACTTCAAAAGATTGCTATTTCTGCTGATAAAGAGACCTAGCAGAATAAATGCCATCCCTGCTGATAAAGAGCACTGACAAAGGAAATATCCAAAAGATAGCTATCTCTGCTGATAAAGAGAACTAGCAAAATAAATGTCATCCCTGCTGATAAAGGGAACTGACAACGAAAATATCCGAAAGATTACTATCTCTGCTGATAAAGAGAACTAGCAACAAATGCCATCCCTGCTGATAAAGGGAACTGACGAAAGAAAATCTTCAAAAGCTTGCTATCTCTGCTGATAAAGAGAAGCTAGCAAAATAAATGCCATCCCTGCTGATAAAGGGAAACTGACAGAAGAAAATCTTCAAAAGATTGCTATCTCTACTGATAAAGAGAAACTAGCAAAATAAATGCCATCCCTGCTGATAAAGGGAAACTGACAAAAGAAAATCTTCAAAAGATTGTTATCTCTGCTGATAAAGAGAAACTAGCAACATAAATGCAATCCCTGCTGATAAAGGGAAACTGACAAAAGAAAATCTTCAAAAGATTGATATCTCTGCTGATAAAGAGAAAATAGCAAAATAAATGCCATCCCTGCTGATAAAGGGAAACTGACAAAAGAAAATCTTCAAAAGATTGCTATCTCTGCTGATAAAGAGAAACTAGCAAAATAAATGCCATCTCTGCTGATAAAGGGAAACTGACAAAAGAAAATCTTCAAAAGATTGCTATCTCTGCTGATAAAGAGAAACTAGCAACATAAATGCCATCCCTGCTGATAAAGGGAAACTGACAAAAGAAAATCTTCAAAAGATTGCTATCTCTGCTGATAAAGAGAAACTAGCAAAATAAATGCCATCCCTGCTGATAAAGGGAAACTGACAAAAGAAAATCTTCAAAAGATTGCTATCTCTGCTGATAAAGAGAACTAGCAAAACAAACGACGACTTCACTGGGGATAACGTGAAACAAAACTTCTGGTTTAAACCACCTCTGGCAAACAAAATATGTCAAGTAAGAACGGGATTTCACAAAAGAGAAAGGCCAGAAAAACTTATAACGGACCCATGATCCACAGATAAGATGGCTCCGCCGGGGAAAGGAGAAGTCTAAATAAAAGACTCTGCCGGGGAGCACAAGTATGAGGAACGCATCCCTCCAAAATCTCCTAAATTATGCCATCTCTGCTGGGAAAGAGAACTGGCAAAGAAAGTACCAAACCTGGCTTATGCTTCGAATGCAAATGTTTGAATTGTGGCATAATGCTCCATACGAAATGGAAATGCTACGCGTTTGAGGATGCAATGCGAATGCTTATGATATGCAAAAGGGGTCCCTCTAGCAAAATAAATGCCGGGGAGAGAAGACCAATTCAGCTAGGGATGACAAAAATAAATTGTCCTCTGAATCGAGGGACTCTACTGAGAAGGGTCATACTGATCGACCCTTCGGATCAAAAACTTCTGCTGGGGATGAAATCCCGAAAGAGCTACCGGGGCTACACCTGTCCTTTACTGAAGGTAACATCCAAAACCTGAGATTTCTCCTCTGCCAGGGGAGTTGAGAAGGAATGCCAACAGCTGAACCGGAAGTCTGTTACTGAGGATTGCTAATATCCAATTGGGCTCAGGACCTGCCGGGGGATGCCAGCCCATAATACCATCCTGCTTGGGGGAAACAGTCCATAATACAATCCTGCCTGGGGATACTGCTGATCTTAGCCTGCTGATGGGGAGAATGATTTTACTCCTGCCTTGTTGGGGTTTAGAATATGACATCGTTGGTGAAAGCACGCTTCCTGACTGGACGGGGAGGGTGAACATCCTGATTCTGTGGGGAAACAACGTCTTGATCTGGAGGAAATATTTCCCAAGTCTCCTGCTGGGGGAAAGTCTGCTCTGCTGAGGAAAAGTGCAATCTTAATGCTGGGGAGAGCCAACTGCTGGGGAATACGATCCTGTTGCCCTGCAAGTCAGATAACAATAAAAGGAATATGCCACAACATGACTATCACAGTTAACGCCTAAGTAATTTCTACTGCTTTTTGTTATGCTCCGCAAAGCTCAAAATTTTATACGCAATGTTTATCAAAAAATATCGGACGTTTTTTGCAAACAAAACAGCAAAAGTAAAAGTAAAACAAACAATGGTAAGCTCTTTGAGTGAAATGAATATTTTATTGAAGAGTGGCCTGTAAATAGGCATTTACAATAGGAAGCAATTCCTAAAAAGAGGTAATTGCGCAAAAGCAAGAAGAAAATACACATGTCGGCAATGTGGGAACAGATATCCACCATGATTCGACTCAGCTATGACCCATATGTCTTGCTTATCCACAAATGTCTTAACCTTTGAAGAGACTAACTATACTGATTCCTTTCTTTCAGAGCTTCTAGGTATTGAAGGCGCTCACAGATCGAATGCAGACCATAGCCTTTCGCTTATAAATCCCTAACTTTTGCCTGGATTGCCCTTTTCGGGTTTTCAATCCACCGGGATACCCATTTTTGCCAAAGTCACCTTTTCAGGTTTTCAACTTTGCGGGTTTACACGTTTCTTTTTACATTTTATCCCTAACTTTTGCCCGAACCTTTTCCTTTTTATGGTTCGCCGGGATGCCCCTTTTTTGCCTGGACTCTCTTTTTATGTCCAGCGGGTCTCTTTTATGCGAAGTATTTTTTGACTACGTCTGCGTTCACAAGGGATGTAAAATCTTCGCCATCCATAGTTGAAAGTAGTAAGGCTCCACCAGAGAAAACCTTTCTTACCACATACGGCCCTTCGTAGTTTGGAGTCCATTTGCCCCTGTGATCTGTCTGAGGAGGAAGGATCCTTTTCAAAACCAATTCACCTGTCTGAAAATTTCGAGGATGCACTTTCTGGTCAAAGGCGTGCTTCATCTTACTCTGATACAAACGACCATGTGCGATGGCTGCCAATCTCTTTTCTTCAATAAGGTTCAACTGATCCAACCTGGAACGCACCCATTCAGCTTCATCAAGCTTCACATCTTCCAGAACTCTCAAAGACGGAATCTCGACCTCTAAGGGTAAAACTGCTTCCATACCATACACCAATGAAAAGGAGGTTGCCCCAGTTGACGTACGCACCGAAATATGATAACCATGTAAGGCGTAAGGTAGTATCTCATGCCAGTCTTTATACGTTACCACCATCTTCTGCACAATCTTCTTGATATTCTTATTTGCTGCCTCAACAGCACCATTCATCTTTGGACGATAGGGAGAATAATTATAATGCTCGATCTTAAAACTCTGACATAGTTCCTCCATCATCTTGTTATTCAAATTCGAGCCATTATCAGTAATGATTCTCTCCGGGACCCCATAACGACAGATGATGTCCTTCTTTATAAACCGGGCTACCACTTGCTTAGTGACGTTGGCATACGAGGCTGCCTCCACCCACTTTGTGAAATAGTCAATGGCAACCAAAATGAAACGATGCCCATTGGAAGCAGTGGGCTCAATCTTTCCAATCATATCTATGCCCCACATTGCAAAAGGCCAAGGAGATGACAAAACATTTAGAGGCGTAGGTGGTACATGCATCTTGTCTGCATAAATCTGGCATTTATGGCACTTTCGGGCGTACTTGAAACAGTCAGACTCCATAGTCATCCAATAATATCCTGCCCTCAACAACTTTCTAGCCGTGGTGTGTCCACTAGAATGAGTACCAAAAGAGCCTTCGTGAACTTCCTCCATCAACAAACCCGCCTCGTGTTCATCAACACAACGTAGCAAGACCATATTGAAGTTCCTCTTATATAACACGTCATCCTTGTTCAGAAAGAAGTTTCCTGCCAACCTTCTCAGAGTCTTCTTATCCTTGGTGGAGGCACCCTCTGGGTATTCCTGTCTCTTCAGAAATACCTTAATATCATGATACCATGGTTTGCCATCTGACACATCTTCAATTGCAAACACAAAAGCTGGTCTGTCCAGGCGCATGATTCTAATCGAAGGTGTTTCATTCCAATGGTTCACCTTATACATGGATGCCAATGTCGCCAACGCATCAGCCATCTGATTCTCAGCTCGGGGCACATGATGAAAATCCACCCTATCAAAGAAGGGTAACAACCTTCTGGCATAGTTGTCATAAGGCACCAAATTCGCCTGACGAGTCTCCCATTCTCCTGTAATCTGATTAACTACCAACGCGGAGTCACCATAGACATCGAGGTTCTTAATTCTCAAATCAATTGCTTCTTCTAACCCCATGATGCATGCTTCATACTCCGCCTCGTTGTTGGTACATACGAACACTAACCGGGCAGTGAAAGGTATATGAGAACCTTTCGGGGTTGTAATGATTGCCCCAATTCCATTACCATATGAGTTGACAGCCCCATCAAAAATCATCTTCCACTGAGACCCAATATCTGGTCCTTTGTCAGGCAGAGGTTCTTCTCAATATTTCATTTTCAGAAACATAACATGCTCTTCCAGAAACTCAAACTTCATTGGCTGATAATCCTCGACCGGCTGTTCAGCGAGGTATTCTGATAGAACACTTCCCTTAATGGCCTTCTGAGAAACATACTGAATATCATACTCTGTCAAAACCATCTGCCAACGGGCTATCCTTCCAGAAAGTGCTTGCTTCTCAAACATGTACTTAATCGGATCCATCTCGAAATCAACAAGGTTGTGTTGTTTAACATATATTGCCTTAGGCGCTTGGCTGCCCAGGCGAGTGCACAACATGTCTTTTCCAGGATAGAGTATCTTGATTCGCAATCAGTGAAATTCTTACTCAGGTAGTAAATGGCATGCTCTTTCCTACCTATCTCGCCGTGTTGACCGAGCACACAACCCATCGAATTCTCAAGAACCGTAAGGTACATAATCAGCGGTCTCCCAGACACCGGTGGCATAAGGACTGGAGGTTCCTGCAAATACGTCTTTATCCTTTCGAACGCCTCTCGACAATTTTCATTCCACCTGACCTCTTGATCTTTTCTTAACAACTTGAAAATTGGTTCACATGTAGCTGTCAGATGAGAGATGAACCTGGCAATGTAATTCAACCTCCCCAGGAAACCACGAACCTCTTTCTCTGTTCTTGGCTCAGGCATCTCCTGTATGGCTCTTATTTTTGCAGGAGCAACCTCAATACCTCTTTCACTAACAATGAACCCCAGCAATTTACCAGACCTCACGCCGAAAGTGCACTTGTTCGGATTCAATCTCAGTCTGAACTTCCTCAACCTTTCAAACAATTTCTGGAGGTTCACCAAGTGTTCTTCCTCTGTCTGTGACTTCGTAATCATGTCATCAACATAGACCTCAATCTCCTTGTGAATCATATCATGAAAGAGAGTCACCATCGCCCGCTGATAGGTTGCCCCAACATTCTTTAATCCAAAGGGCATTACCTTGTAGCAAAATGTTCCCCACGGTGTTATGAAAGTAGTCTTCTCCATGTCCTCTGGGGCCATTATGATTTGGTTATACCCAGAGAAGCCATCCATGAAGGAAAACACAGAATATTGAGCAGTATTGTCCACTAACACGTCAATGTGGGGGAGCGGGAAATCATCCTTCGGGCTTGCCCTATTCAAATCTCGGTAATCAACACACATCCTGACCTTCCCATCCTTCTTAGGTACAGGTACAATATTAGCAACCCACGGAGGATAATTTGTCACAGCAAGAAATCTGGCATCCAACTGTTTCTGAACCTCTTCCTTGATCTTGACATCCATATCTGGTTTCATCCTTCTCAATTTCTGTTTGACTGGAGCACAACCCTCTTTAAGCGGCAGCCGGTGTTAAACAATGTCAGTGTCAAGCCCAGGCATGTCTTGGTAAGACCAGGCGAAGATGTCTGTATACTCTCGAAGTAACTCAACCAATCTTCTCTTAACAGTGTCTTCCAGGGCAGCCCCAACCTTTACTTCTCGTTTAACATCCTCGGTTCCCAGATTAACAGTCTCAACCTCCTCCTGTTGAGGTAGAATAAGCCTTTCTTCTTATTTCAGTAGCCTGGCTAATTCTTCTGGTAAGTCACAGTCTTCGTCAGTCTCTTCTTCAGCCTGATAGATAGGATTGTCGAAGTCATATCGGGCCATAGCTAAGTCACGGGTGGAATCTGAACAAAGGAACCTGCATGATGGATGTTTTATGTTTATTATGAATGCAACAAACAAGAAAACACATTGCCATTTTGATGTGGGTTAATGTAAAAAGTAAAAACAGAAAGACAGGGATCAAAATATTTGAATGAAAAAACGTCCTTTATTGATGATAAAAATAGCAAATAAAACATCCAAGCCCTACAAATAAATATCACTACGTCTTGGGCAGAACGTAGGACTCACCATAACAGAAAACAAAAGTAAATTACTCTGGGCGCGTCACTTGGATAACTTTCTCGGAGGACCAGTTGCCTAAACTCTGACCAGGAATGCAGGGACGGATCCACTCGTCCATGTCACAATCACTATCTCCTTCATCCTCAATAGCATTGACTCTGTCGAAGAAAACACCGACACTAGTGAAGCGGACTGGACCATAGAACTTGGGAGGCTCTTCAAAACGCCTAGGTGGCTTGTAACCCAGTCCATGAGTATCCTGCTTTCTTTGAACATCAATAACACTGCCCCACTTCTGAGAACCACCAGCTTCAACTATAGCACGCGCCTCTTTGAAAGAGGACATTGGAATCTCTGGTTGTCTGACGACTTCAGGTTGGGCAACCACCTCAGGCTGATTGACTGCCTTTGGGGGTTCCTCTGGAATCTTCACAGCTTCAAAGGCTTGGCATAAAGTTTCTTGTATCTCACCATCTACCTATACATACTTGAAGGTTGGTAGGTGACTCACCATGATATCTTCTTCACCACAAACAGTCACAACGTGGCCATCCACCATATACTTCAACTTCTGGTGTAGCGTAGAAGTTACTGCCCCAGCACCATGGATCCATGGCCGGCCCAACAAACAACTATAGGCAGGATGAATATCCATTATGTAAAAGGTGGTATTGAAAATCTCAGGACCCACCTTGATCGGTAGAACTAACTCTCCAAAGACTGACCTCTTGGAGCCATCAAAAGCACGTACCACCAAGTCACTTGGTGTACAAATCAACCCACGAGTATCCAACTTCATCAAAGCCTTCTTCGGTAGCACATTCAAAGACGACATAGTATCAACTAACACATGCGACATTAAGGAACCACGACATTCCACTGAAATATGCAGAGCGTTGTTGTGATTCCTCCCAGCCGGGGTCAGATCTAAATCGGTGAAACCCAAACCATTACCAGCATTCACATGAGCCACAACCCCTTCTAATTGGTTGACAAATATTTCCTGCAGTACATAAGCCATATTCAGAACCTTCAGCAATACATTTCGGTGTGCCTCGGAGCACAACAGTAAGGATAGAATGGAAATCTTCGATGGAGTTTGGTGAAGTTGGTCAACAATCTTGTAATCACTTTTTCTGATCAACCTCATAAACTCTTCTACATCTTCTGAGAAAGTATCCCTACCTGGCTTTGTCGTAGAATTATTAGCTTCCTGCCTCTGTACGGACTCATCCATCATCTGTTTACCTTTGTCTTGTCTTGAACTGCCAGCTTGATTCTCAAACGGAATAAAGACTCTACCACTCCTAGTGATAGCCCCTGCTTCAACAAGATTTCCAACCCCTATATTCACAGCTGTTGTGTCTTCCAATTCCTGCTTCTTACCATTAACAAACACCTCGGCCCCATAGTTCCATGGGATGGCCTTGGTAGTCTCATACGGGACTGGCCCAGGAACAGTGATAGTGACCAGCGCTGGTCTCGTCGGCGCTGATATAGTTATTGTCTTGAATGGAATTGTTATCGTGGCAACATCAATTTCTCTATCAGTAACATTACTCTGCTTGCAACCTCTATCAAACTGTAATACCCCTTCATTGATCATTCTCTGAATACCTGCTTTCAATAACTCACAACCGCCTGACTGCGACACACATCCTACACAACCTTCATCATAACCGGGAAATACCCCTCCCTTCAACAGTCTTTCTTTCACCACACCCAAGGGAGTTTGGACTTCGTTCACATCTGAAATCAAACTCAAGTCTTCACAGTCTTTAATAATAGCATTGACCTTCGGCCCACCGTGATTCGGCATCGGGTTCTGATTCACATTTGGAACGTCATTGAAGAAATTGATGGCTTTGGAATCCTCCAAATCTTGAACCTTATGCTTAAAGGCTTTACAGTTCTCAGTATGATGTCCCGGTGCCCCAGAATGAAACTCACAGTGGGCGTTGGCATCATAACCGGGAGGTGGATTACCGGTAGGTGGAGCCAATGTTCTTGTCTGAATTAACTGCAGTTTTAACAAGTGCTGGAATAATTGAGAGTAGGACATAGGTGGAGTGTCAAAATGCCTATCCCGCCTATTCTGATGCTGAGATCGGTAAGGAGCCTGATTTTGTTGTTGAGACACTGCTGGCTGCTGAGGTGCTGCTGGGATGGTTACAAAAGCCACCTGCTGATTGTAGTTCTGACGAGGTCCATCTCTACCACGATATGATGACACATAGTTTGTATCTCCCTCCTTCTTCTTGTAACCACTAGCATAAGGCTTCTTACTTCCTCCAGATGAGGACCCATCACCGCCTGATATCTTCCCCGCCTTAATTCCGCTTTCTACCATCTCTCCTACCAAGATCAAATCAGCAAACTTTCCAGTCATACACAGTACCAGCTTTTCATAGTAATGACCCTGCAAGGTGGCCATAAACATAGTGTAATACCCCAAAATTTGCTCTCCCTTTTTGGCATCCTAGCATAGCATTATCATATATCATATCCTATCCATCTCATTAGCATTTGCATTGCATCTTTAACATAGAAAAATGAAGCACAACATCCCTCTTACCATCAAGGCATGTGATCAGGTAAAAGGTGGGCAATCAAGGAATCATTCAAGGCACAAAAGTTCAAACAAGTTGCCTCAAGGCAAGCCAATAGGTCTTTCATGTCTCATGTTACCTCAGTTGATCATCCAAAACCTCAAGAAGGTGTGATTCAATAGGAGATTGAAGCACTACATCTTTCACTATGCAAAAGATCCAAAAAATGAAGGAAAACCCTCAAAAGAGATGGTTCATTGGTTCAAAATCATCCTCAAGTGGCATATCTCATCATCCTTTAAGAGGATACACAACATACTCTGAGGAATTTGAAATTGAAGACTGCACATTTTTCTCCTTGGAGGTGGGTACCAAAACTAGGGTTTCCAATTAAATCAGGGTATCTTTGATTTTTTGGACAAAACTTGATGTCATGGTATTCTCATGTCCTTAAGTGTATGTGTGTGGAAAATTGCCTTTCAATTGGTTTTAGAAGTGGTTCAATTGGAAGAAAGATAAAAAATCAGGAAAATTAGGGCTAAGTCAAATAATCAGAGGAAAAAGTCAACTCTTGACTTTTTGAGCCCAAAATCATGAAACTCATGTTATATGTGAACAATGTACAAAATTTGATCAAGAAACTCCAAAGGGATCATGGAAAAATCAAGATTTGAAAAGTTGCCATTTTTGGAATAATTAGGGTTTCCAAAAATAGTAATTTTAGGCCATTTTGCATCAGAATTGGAACCAAGGCCATTCAAAATTGAAGCATCAAATGAAAATTCCACTCGGCCACAACAATAGATCTTGTTTCAAGCTTCAAATCCATGTGTAGAGCATCTCCATTGGATAAAAATTGAGTGAGATATGATTGATCAAAGTTAGAGCAAAGTAGGTTCAAAACCAGGTCATGACCAAGGACTTTCAGGTCACGCGCATGTCATTTTCACAAACACATGGTGGGCCAAATGTATTGATCAATTACTCATGGTTAAAGGCCTCAAATTCAAAACTTGACAACATAAAAAATGTTCTTTGTAATGCCTTCTTCAATGTTCATGTTGGGCAAAATTTGAATTGATCAAGTTATAATGGAGAAATAGTGGCCTCAAGTTAGGGTAATCTTGCTGAAATTCCATGCCATGCTTGCCTTACCAACCAACCTTATGGCCACGCCCTTATGTCAGTTCCAAACTTGTGTGTTATAAGTCATTTTTCAACTTATTCCAAGCATCATTTCCATCCAATTTTCATACTAAACATGCTCTATTACATCTCCTCTTTCAAATGAATCCAAGAACTCACCAAACCAATCATGGAGTAGAGAGAAAAACTTCATCAAACCACCCTATATTCCACTGTGGCATTGTTGGCTTTGATGCATGACTTGGTTCAGACATCCATCAAACATTCTTTCTCATATTTGAACACAACATGAACATCACACACACTGCTACAGCACGTGCCTTGCATGGAAATAGAAAGAGTAAACTTGCTGAGCAAGTTTCTAATGCACAGCCTTGCCATTTCACTTTCTCTTCACCTCCACCGCAACCTACCATAAGTTGTCATCACCATATCCTTGCTCTCCCTAACTAACTTGACTCAGTTAGTTAGGGATGACTCACTTAACTCAACTGTGACTCAGTTAATTCACTCATGATAACCATGGTTAGAACACATTAAAAATAGAAATCACTCTCTCAAATTTCATTCCAACACTCATTTTCCACATTCACTTCAGAAACTCTCTCTTCTTCTCTCTCAATCTCACCATTGCCACTGATTCTCGAGCTTCACTTTGTTCTTTTTCACTTCATAACTCTCTCTGATTCTCTCTCAATTCCACAACATTGCAACTTGTTTTGAAGCTTGGTTCTAATTTCTCTCCACTGAATCATCATCAACCACTTCAGCTAAGCCTTTATTTGGCCAAGTTAAGCTCAAGGAAGAAGCATTTGCCTCGGGTATTCTTGTGTATTCAAAGCCTCATCAATTTCAGGTTTGAGTTCTTAAACTTTGATTGCACATTTTCTGTTCATCTTCACTTGTTTCTTGTTGATATGAGCTCACTAGGAGCATTTCTTACTCCGGCTAGTTGATAGGCCTTGTAGAGGCTTAGATCCAAAACTTAGGGCATGGTTTGATCCTCTCTGTTCTCTTTGTATGTTTTGGTTCTATGGAAAATATTGGTGTATTCATGATCTCTATTGCCTGAGCTTCATTTTGGTATGCAATTTGTGTGTTTTGGTGAACATTTGAGTTTGCAGGTGGTGGCTGTTGGCCGGAGAAGATGACCGGAGGTCATCTCCGGCCGGTGATCTTGAATGTTAGGGTTTATGCATGTTTTAATCGTGTCCATTGATTTTTCATCATCGTGTGGTTGAAAAGCTGCCAGCGCATTAAAATAAGCATGCCTTGCACGTGTTTTTTATTTTAGTCAGAGTGACATACGTGTGGTGCAGTGCATGGTAGTGTGTGTGGACATTCATATGCGTGCGTTAGATCCAACTACTTTGACTATTATGCTGACTTGACTTGATCCAATGGCGTGGATTGATTGACTTTTGTTTGACTGAGTGTGCATGGTTGATAGTGTGGATTGCGCGTGTGTGGACCAGGCTCTGAATTGATATTTTCACCCTATGTTTTTAAGCCCAAACCAATTTGAACTGAATAATTGCTATGCATGCACCCCCTGCTTGTTTTCAATTTCTTTTTATTTTCTTTTATTTTATGCACGTTTCCTTTTTATTTTTTAAAAATACCAAACAACATTATAAAATTTTATAAAAATTCATGAACATTTTTAAGACATTTAGGAAATTTTTGACATTTTTATTTCATGATTTTATGACATTTTTTCCCCTGTTTCATAATTTTCTTTGAATTTCCATTTGTATGCATTCCAAATGTGGTACATGAATTTTCATAATTTTGTGCTTGCTCATTATAAATTGTTTGGACTTGGTTCTTTTTGAATTGATTCACTATTACATTGAAGCATGTTAGATGATTTTTGTTTGATTTTTTAGATTATTTTATAACATGTTTTGATGCTCATCTTTGCACCACTTTGCATGATATTTCAATTTGACCTAATTGCTTTGTTTGACATCATTTTGCTTTGAATTTTCACATGCTATTTTGATGAATGATTCACTCCTGACTTAGACAATCCAATACCATGCTTGTATAATTTTCATGAATCCATTTGATTTTTGTTTGATGAATTACATTTGAAGCATAATAACATGTCATATCATTATAATTTTTGTGCATGTTTACATGATTTCTTTTGTACATATTTGTATAATAATTTGTATATTTTGTGAGCTATTCATGTGACATTATAGGTCATTGACACACATTATAGGTCACTTTTGGATGTTCATTTCCACTTGAACTTTATGCATCCTTAACATGTATGGTTGGCATTTTCTTTTTGAACTTCCATTTCACTTCTCTTTTTATTACTTCTAGAATGTCTTGATGTTTGATTCATGAATACTTGTGAGATGTTTATAAACCATTTTCCATTTAGTTTCAATTCTGATCCTTGGATTACATGTACCATTTATGCATGTTTCTTCCATTTCTTTCCATCTTTCATCTATCTTTTCTTATGGAAACATGTTGAATGCTATGGATGATGGTTGTTGCTTATTCATTTGAACTTGTATGATGATAATCACTTGTTGTCCATATGATGCACATTCTGGTTGTGATATTAGGATTTGATTTTTCATCTCATTCTTTTGAGCTTTATGGTGCCTTAAGTATTCTTTTACTTCTTATACTTCTTACACATGTTTACTAACCATGTAGGGGCTTTGGTAAGTTGAAATTGAGTGTGGATAAGGAATCCACATTCAAACTTCTTTCCTTTCATCTTTTACAATTCAATATTTTGTTTTGTTAAGCACTTATGTGCTTTCTTTGATTAACTCATTACTTCCCCTTTTGAGTTACAATTCATCTTCTACTTTAGAAGTGAATTGTTTGGTTCATTCCTTCTTTAGACTTTAGGTTTTGAAACCTCACAAACCATTAGGGTCACTCCCTTAAATAATCGATTAGGATTGAGTCTTAGTCCACATAGATTTCACCATTTCTTCGCTCTTGAGTCTCTCATCTCATCTTAAAAAAAATTCAAAATATCTAATAAAGGTAAGCATTTATTGCATTTAGGCCTTTCATATAAAGAAAAGATTATAAAGGGGCCTTCTCTTATAATCTTAGAATGTGTAGCATATAGCCCATCTTGGGTCAATGTGTTAAACATTTAATCTTGTATGAGGGACTTAAATGCAATACTTGTTGAAGGTACAAATAAAAAACACTTCTTCATTTCATAATCAACAAAAACACTTAATAAACACAAGTATGCTAGCGTGTTTGAACCTTGACAATTGGAACTAAGTGTGGGGGTCTTCTTCACACTTAGTGTATTTTCTTACTCATTCCATCTTGGAATGTGAGGATGTACACATTCCAATGATTAAGATTTAGATACACTATCATATGCAAACAAATGAAAAAACTCTTAAAAGACAAAAATAAACAATAACGTCTTTCCTTCGGGAATTATTTTCTCACCTCATTCACTCTCAACGTATGAACGCGCTTCTACTCGTTCTTTTGCAAGATGGTAATGCACTCGGACCAGCGAGCCTGCAACACCTGAGCTATAACGTTAGCCGTTCTTAAAAAACACAAACAATCCATCCCTCGTTGAGGGGAACTACGTCGCTCTGATTCTCATGTTCCCGATGAGATATGTAGGCAGTGGGGTAGGGCCCATTCGAGCACTTCTTTTATTTTCCCTACATTTGTTTTCCATTCTTTCTCCTTTCTTTCTTTCAGTTTCTTGTCCAGTATCCTTTTCTATCACCCTTTGATCGAGACAAGCAAGCGTGGATCCCATCGGGTACGATGGACGCGTGGGGGTGCTAATACCTTCCTCTCGCGTAACCGACTCCCTTACCCTTTCTCTTGGTTGCAAGACCATGCTCTTTCCTTTCCTTCAGGTTTATGCGGTGTTTCCTTTCCCTCTCTTGGGATAAATACACATTGCTGGCGACTCTATTTCGGTGCCACTTTTGCGTTTGTACCTGGATGAAAATCCCGGGAGCGACAGCTGGCGACTCTGCTGGGGATAGGTTGACCTATTGCTGGTCCATCCTAAGCGAGTCGATCCTAGCGCTTGTTTGCTTTTCTTTCATTGGGTGTTTACTGTTATCTTGTATTTGTTGTTTACTGTATTTTATTACTTGTACCATATTTACAGCATGTTAGCATTTACATTTCATATATTATACTGTGTTGCACTGTTCTGTTTGTTTGGCGGAATGGGATTTCTGAGAGATGAGCCCAGTAAACAGGCTTGAGTATACACTTAGATTTAGATTGAAGAGTAGTGGGACCTACGTGCCATCTGTGTACATTGGGTAATCACGAAATTCACAGCTAGACGAGGCTATCTTGAGACCCATCATGGCATACGCATCTTGCGTATTCCAGGATGTCGATCTAGAGAGCTGTTGACTCTAGTGACCGATCATGAGGACCTTAGTGGAAACATCTCTCTTTAGTGGTGACAGTGGCAGACCAAATTCTGTGGCAAACCCACTCGCACCCGAGAGCCCACTTTGGTACTTGCATAGGATGACCTTTATTTTCTAAGGTGAGTCAGTGGACGACCTCTTTGATTGGCATAACATTGTATCCTACTGGCTGAATGTGCTATCGCTTCTCAAACCTCCGAAGCTGACAAGCCTTGTTTTCTAGGAACCACATGTGAGTATGGGTGGGATGTTTACAGGTCTGCAGGTAACCCAGCCTCCTACATACGTTATTTGTGATTCTATGATTGTTACAGACAGTGTATCCTATGACAGTGGTTTGAGTATTCATCTCAGATATTGCCAGATTCAGTACAGAGACACAGTGCACATAGTTCAACATAGACACAGACACCTGGATACCTGATCACATGCCTTTTGTATTTGCATACTCATATCATAACAGGTTATGTTTGTCATTTTCAGGTACCTACCATATTTTCTGATTCCAATCATGAGTTCCCAAGAAGTTGAGGTTAAGAGGAAGAATAATGTGTCATACAAATTCCCTGACCCTAAACTGGATTTATTGAACAAGATGGTAGGCATGGCTGGTTCTGGTGTTCTCAGCACTTTTCAGAAGGAGTATGGAGAGCTGATTAAGATGGTATGTGCATTCACAAAGTATAAGAAGAATGGGTTGCACACTTTCTTACAGTTCTATGAGCCATCAATGAGATGTTTCCTGTTCCCGGACTACATTTTGATGCCCACTTTGGAGGAATTCTCATTTATTTTGGGAATTCCCATCACGTCTTCTATACCGTATTTTTCTGAAGATGCTCTTACCCTGGAAGTAATTGCTGCTGTTCTACATCTGGACCTGTCTGTTGTGAAAAGTGGTCTGAGTAAACTTAAAGAAGATGAAGGATTTCATTTGGAGTTTCTTTTCCAACGAGCTCAGGAAGCTGCCAGGGCTAAAAACTGGACTACTTACAATGTTGTGTTAGCTCTTTGTATCTATGGTTTGGTGCTTTTCCCCGGTCAACCTAACTTTGTTGATATGCAGGCGATGAAAGTGTTCGTTTTGAAGAATCCGATTCCTACCCTGCTAGGGGATTTTTATCACTCAGTACACTACAAAAATGAGAAGGGAAGAGGAAGTTTGGTTAGTTTCTGTACCCAATTGTTATGTCATTGGCTCTTCAAACATTTACCTCGAACTGGTGCTTTCGTAGAAACTGCTGAGACAATGAAATGGTCCAAGAGATTGATAGGTCTGACTGCCAATAACATCATTAGGTTTGATCCTAAATTACTGACGATAGAGCTTACTGTCAAATGCGGAAGTTTTCCGAATGTGCCTCTACTTGGAAGAAGGGGTGGGATTAATTACAATCCAGTGTTGGCTGTTAGAAAATTTGGTTATGCTTCGAGAAATCCTCCTGCTGATGAAGAGATTAATGCTTCTCTGTTTTTCGTGGGAACCAAGAATGAAAGAGTGCCAGAAGTAATAAATGCCTGGAAATTTAGGCAAAAAGCGGGAAAGTTGATTTTTGGCAAAGGAGATTGTAGATCATACCCTGACTACGATGCTTGGATTGAGATGAAGGTCAAAGAGCTATTGCTACCCTTTTCAAGAGAGGTTCTCTTATGTCCGAATCAAAACTCCATGGTACTGGCTGAAGAGTGCAAGAAATGGAAGAAAATGGTTAGAGAGTTGCAGATAGAGAACTCTGGAATGAGCAGATGTCTTCAAAAAGCTTTGGCTGACAACAAAGATTTGGAGAAGAGAGCATTGAAAGCGGAGAAAACCTTGGGGGACAAAGAAGAAGATTTTGATGATAGAGCTCGGTACTTCCGGAAAATTACTTTGGGAGCAGATGATACTAGTCAAGCTCATAAGGCTACAAAGCAGGCTTTAGCCCAAAGCAGGGATTCATTAATTAAACTTCATCAAGCTTGGGATGAGGTCAGAATTGAAAACTCTGAATTGCTGGCCCTGTTAAAAGATAAAGATGAAGAGCTGAAGAAAGCACATGTAGCAAGAAGAAGGTATCGAGAGGATCTTGGCAAAAGTCAAGAACAGGCAAGGGATGCTGAAAACAAGTTGAAAATTGCCAACAAAGAGCTTGAAGATGTCACAGCAGAGCTGAAGCTGGTTAAAATTCAAGCTAGAATCAAGAGGCGCAAGGGAGCTAATGAAGATGAAGCCTTGCTGATGCACATGGGTTCATTATCTGATGCGCTGGAGAAAAGAGACGTCGTAATCAAAGAGCTGATTGAGAAGCCACATCATCAGCGTGCCAGTATCCTGTTCGAAGAGATTAAGTATTCCAGCCAGAAGTTGAAGGACGTAGAACTATCAGATTAATGATTTTTGTCATTTCTTTGTAATTTGCAATGGTTACCATCAAAATTGTTGATGGATCCATTTGACTGCTTGTTTCTTTTTCTGTTGCTGAAACTTTGGCAAATGTACTCTGAAACTTTTGGGAATTTATATGAAATGAGCTATTTTTGTTCACAATTTCTGGTCTTCAGATATATGTGATGTGATAAGATATTTGCACACTGGCACACTACAAAATCACTATTTCTGGTCATCAGATATTTGTGATTGGAGTATATGAATATCTCTTCAAGGTAAAACTCAATAATCATGATTTCTGGTCGTCAGGAATTCGTGGTTACGATTGGAATCATGATATGAAAAGTATCTTGAAATGACAAACATAACTTTGCATTTCCATATGCATATCATTTTTGCATTGCCGGTTTTCTTTTTTGCAGGCGCCTGCTAACCTTTATTTGGTTTTCAGGCACGATAGCTGATACCCCAGTTCACCGATATTCTACCCGACGTAATCAAGCAAGAGTCATGGAGCAAGTTCAGACTGAATTAGCTGATTTGAGGGGAAGGATGGAACAGTTCATGAACCTTATGCAGGGGATTGCTCAACGTCAGCAGGAGCTGAGGTCCAGTCAGGAAAACATGAGGGTTGGTCAAGAAGCTATGAGAACCACTATCCAGAGGCTGGAAACTGAAATCCCAAATCGCAATGTGCGCACTCCTCCTGTTGGCACAATCCCTGCTGGTGGGGTACATCTGGGATTTGACAATAATGAGGATGGTCAAGATGACCAGTTTACTGCATTCAACAATGATATGGGTTTCTACAATGATGACCGGAAGTACGAAGGGTTGGATGAAAGACTCAAGGCTATTGAGAGCCAAAATCCTCTGGGAATTGACGTAGAAGACATGGGTCTCGTGCAGGGTGTGAGAATCCCTCCCAAGTTCAAGCTCCCTACGTTGGATAAGTACAATGGCAGTACCTGTCCCAAGACACATTTGCAAGCATACAATCGCAAGGTTGCCGCTTATACTGATGACCAGAAGCTCTGGATGTATTTTTTCCAGGATAGCCTGTCAGGTGCCTCCCTGGAATGGTACGTTAAGCTGGATATGGTTCATATAAAGAGCTGGAAAGATTTGTGCGCTGCGTTTCTGAAGCAATATCAATATAATCTGGACATGGCACCTAATTGTACTCAATTACAGAGTATGACTCAGGATCACAAGAAGGGCTTTAAGCAGTATGCACAGAGATGGAGAGAATTGGCTGCTCGAGTTCAACCACCTTTGGGTGATCGTGAGATGGCTGATATGTTCATGAGTACACTCCAAGGGCCATATTTGGATAGATTGGCTGCGTGTCCTTCCACAGGGTTTGCTAACATTGTTGTTGCTGGGGAGCGAATAGAGAGTCTGCTGAAGTTGAGTAAGATTCAAGACGTCAGTGGGACTGGTGCTTCGAGTTCGAGGAAACCCTTTGCCAATGGATCAAGGAAAAGAGAACGGGAGTCCAGTGCTGTGCATAGAGAAGGGGGCAGAGGTAGGACTCAGTCCTATCATCAGGTGGATGTTGTAACCATTCTGGTTCCAGCAGGAGAGCAAGCTCCAGATCAGCAAGGTAGACCCCGATTCTAGAATAATAGACCAAGGGACCGTAAGTTTGATCCCTTGCCTATGT
Organism: Lathyrus tuberosus; assembly: GCA_022829125.1. Lineage (NCBI taxonomy): Eukaryota > Viridiplantae > Streptophyta > Magnoliopsida > Fabales > Fabaceae > Lathyrus > Lathyrus tuberosus. The sequence continues at coordinate 5,756,346 of JALAZF010000036.1, read as the reverse complement.
CATATGCTGCTTTGTTACCACAACTGCTCAAAGAGAAGTTGGTTGAACTTAGGACTATGAGGCCGCTAGACACTGGAAAATTGCCTCAAGGTTATGATGCTAACGCTCGATGTGAATTTCATTCTGGTGCTCAAGGTCACTCGATAAAGAAGTGCTGGGCTTTTCACCATAAGGTTCAGGACTTGATTGACGCAAAAGCTATTAATTTCTCTAAGCCGCCGAATGTTCGTGATAATCCAATGCCCCATCATGGAGGTGCAAGCATGAACGCTATTTCTGATGGTGAGAAATTGAATTTGATTACTGATGTGAATTTGGTAAAGACTCCGCTGTTGATTGTAAAAGAGCGTTTGTTAAAAGGAAAGGTATTTCCTGGATGTGGGTCTGATTGTGAAGATTGTTCAAGACAAATTAATGGCTGTAGTAAGTTGAAAGTTGGACTGCAGGATCTTATGGACGAAGGAAGACTTCAGTTTGATAAGGTAGAGAAGGAGAAAGATGTTTCTGCCGTTACCATTTATTATAATCCAGTTGAGATACAGGTGCTTGTTGAAGAGCCTGTTGCTATCGTTGTGCCCGAGAGGCCGAGACCGGTTACGATTATAGTTCCTGAATTTGCTGCTTATGTGTCTAATAGGGCAGTTCCATGGCAATATAGAACTGATACTCATCAAGGAGGAAGTCAACTGAAAGCAGAGGCTGTTGTTGGTACCAGTGTCGAGAATGTCAGTGGACCAAGTGGTTTCACCAGAAGTGGTCGACTGTTTGCTCCCCATACTCTAAGGAATGATAAAGAAGCTGAAGCCGCTGCAAGAGCAAAAGGAAAACAGGTTGTTGATGACAAGGTGCCTGCTCAGGAAGAGGACCCTAAAGTCAATTTGGATAATGATGTTGAGGAATTTATGAGGATTATCAAAAAGAGCGATTACAAGATCATTGATCAGCTCAATCAGACACCCTCTAAAATCTCGATATTATCCCTGTTAATGAGTTCAGATGCACACCGGGTTGCTTTGTTGAAAGTTCTGAATATGGCATACGTTCCCCAAGAGATTACAGTGAATCAGTTGGAGGGAGTAATTTCTAATGTGAATGTGAGCCACGGGTTAGGGTTTACGAATAGGGATTTGACTCCAGATGGACGTAATCACAACAAAGCGCTGCACATCACACTTGAATGCAAAGGAGCTGTTTTGTCGCATGTGCTAGTTGACACAGGTTCTTCCTTGAATGTGTTACCCAAGAAGGCCCTGATGAAGATCGAAGTAGATGGATTGATTCTTAGACCCAGCGATCTGATTGTGAGAGCTTTCGATGGATCCCAAAGATCGGTGTTTGGAGAGGTAGAACTACCAATACAGGTTGGTCCACAGATATTCAAGACAATATTTCATGTTATGGACATTCAGCCTGCTTATAGCTGTTTGTTGGGCTGACCGTGGATTCACGCAGTAGGCGCAGTTACCTCCACACTTCATAAGAAGCTCAAGTACGTATTCGAGGGTCAAGTGGTCACTGTTTGCGGTGAGGAAGATATATTTGTGAGTCATCTATCCACTTTCAAATATGTGGAAATGGATGGAGAGATTCATGAAACCCTGTGCCAGTCTTTTGAAGCCCTGAATATCAAAAACTTACCAGAATCTACTTCAGCAGCAGTGGTGTCAAATGTGCCAGTTGGGCCGAGTGCATCAATTGCGTCATACAAGCAGGCCAGAGAAGTGGTTGAAAGCGGAAATGCCCAAGGTTGGGGTAAAGCTATCGATGTGTTTGTGAAGGAAGATAAGTTTGGCATTGGATACCAACTGGGCCATACGCTAGTTCCCCGATTCCGTGGGCCAATCAGCTTCAACAGCGGAGGAATTATCAACCCTAATCAGTTCTGCTCAGCAATAGAAGATGGCGCTGAAAGCTCAGATTATCTGGACAGATGGGTGTATGCACTGGCTCCGGGCGAGGCATTGCAAAACTGGTCTAGTGAAGAAATCATTCATGTTGTACACCATTCAGAGTAATAATTCTTGTCTTTCATAATGCATAAAATCCCACACTCTGCCCAAAGTGTGAGGATCCATTTGTAGGGCCACCATATTTTCTCATATAATGTTCAAATATCAATAAAAGGACGTTTTTGTTTACAAATTTGTGTTCCTTTATTCTTTTTATTTTTTATTTTTGCACAAAGAAAATTAAAAATGATAATGCACTTTCTTTTCTTTTATTTTCAAGCAAAAATAATCTAAAATAAAGCATAAATCCAATCATGCAGACTTGATTCTGTGAATTCCTCTGAAAATGATTCTGTTATGCCCACGTATGATTTCGACAATCCGATCTATCAAGCCGAGGAAGAAAGTGATGAAGACTATGAACTCCCGGAAGAGTTGGCTAGGTTGTTGAAACAGGAAGAAAAGACCATTCAACCTCATCAGGAAGAGCTTGAGGTTATCAATATTGGTTCAGAGGAAAGCAAGAAAGAGATCAAGATCGGTGCAAATCTGCGGGCTGATGTAAAGCAAGAGCTGATAGTCATGCTACGTGAATACGTTGACATCTTTGCTTGGTCATATCAATATATGCCAGGTTTAGATACAGACATAGTTGTGCATAGACTACCATTGAAAGAGGACTGTCCACCGGTCAAGCAAAACCTGCGCAGAACAAAACCCGAAATGGCTTTGAAGATCAAGGAAGAAGTACAGAAACAGTTGGATGCAGGTTTTCTAGAAGTAACCAACTATCCTCCTTGGGTGGCCAACATAGTACCGGTGCCGAAGAAAGATGGCAAAGTCAGAATGTGCGTGGATTACAAAGATCTCAACAGGGCGAGCCCTAAAGATGACTTTCCACTCCCTCATATTGATGTGCTGGTTGATAATACCGCTCAGTTTTCAGTGTTCTCATTTATGGATGGATTCTCCGGCTACAATCAGATAAAGATGGCGCCTGAAGACATGGAGAAGACGGTATTCATTACCCCTTGGGGTACCTTCTGTTACAAAGTAATGCCTTTTTGGTTGAAGAACGCAGGGGCAACTTATCAGAGAGCAATGGTGACGTTATTCCACGATCTAATTCATAAAGAGATCGAGTGTTATGTGGATGACATTATTTCTAAATCAAAGACAGAAGAGGAACATCTGATCAACTTGAAGAAGCTGTTTGAGAGGTTGAGGAAATTCAGGTTTAGATTGAATCCCAACAAATGTACTTTCGGCGTGCGGTCCGGAAAATTGCTTGGTTTCATTGTTAGTGAAAAAGGAATAGAGGTTGATCCTGCTAAAGTGAAAGGTATACAAGATATGCCGGGTACCGAGAACTGAACTACATTTCAAGGTTCATATCTCACCTAACTACCACCTGCGAACCAATTTTCAAAATGCTAAGAAAAGATCAAACAGTCAGGTGGAATGATGATTGTCAAAATGCATTCGATAAAATAAAAAGATATTTGTAGGAACCTCCGATTCTGATACCTCCAGTGCAAGGAAAACCACTGATTATGTACTTAACAATGCTAGAAGGATCCATGGGTTGTGTTCTCGGTCAACACGACGAGACAGGTAGGAAAGAACATGCTATCTACTACCTGAGCAAGAAGTTTACAGATTGTGAATCCCGTTATTCAATGCTTGAGAAGACATGCTGTGCACTCGCATGGGCCACCAAGCGATTGAGACAATATATGCTCACACATACAACCCTGTTGATCTCAAAATTGGATCCGGTCAAGTATATTTTTGAGAAACCAGCGCTTACAGGCAGAGTTGCAAGGTGGCAGATGGTGCTGACAGAGTATGATATTCAATTTACTTCGCAAAAAGTAATCAAAGGAAGTATACTGTCAGATTATCTTGCGCAACAGCCTCTTGATGATTACCAGCCCATGAAATTTGATTTCCTTGATGAGGACATCATGTTTCTCAAAGCGAAAGACTGCGAGGAACCACTTCTGGAGGAGGGGCCTGACCCTGAATCCAAATGGAGTTTGATGTTTGATGGGGCAGTTAATATGAATGGGTGCGGAGTTGGTGCAGTTCTCATTACGCCAGAAGGTGTTCACATGCCCTTCACTGCTCGAGTAACTTTCGGGTGTACCAACAATGAAGCAGAATACGAAGCTTGCATACTAGGGATTGAGGAAGCTATTGAGTTACGAATCAAGACCCTCGATATCTTTGGTGATTCAGCACTGGTAATCAATCAAGTAAAGGGAACTTGGCACACACATCAGCTGAATTTGATTCCGTATAGAGATTATACGAGGAGATTGCTGACATTCTTTACAACTGTCAAGTTATACCATGTTCCCAGAGATGAAAATAAGTTTGCAGACTCCTTGGCCACTATATCTTCGATGATCAAAGTGCATGGTTGGAACTTTGTACCCAGGATTGATGTATCTCGCCTTGATAGACCTGCTTTTGTGTTTGATGTTGATGCAGTGTCTAACGACAAGCCTTGGTACCATGACATTAAATGCTTCTTGAAAAAGCAAGAATACCCGCCTGGGGCATCTTCCAAAGACAAGAAGACATTAAGAAGGCTAGCTAGTAGTTTCTTCTTGAACAAAGATGGCGTGCTGTATAAAAGAAATTTTGACACGGTTCTGCTCAGATGCGTGGATAGACACGAGGCAGACCTGTTGATGATTGAAGTGCACGAAGGCTCTTTCGGTACCCATGCCGGAGGACATGCGATGGCTAAGAAATTGTTGAGATTGGGGTATTATTGGTTGACAATGGAGTCAGATTAACGCAAGTATGCCCGCAAGTGCCACAAATGCCAGATCTATGCAGACAAAGTACACGTTCTTCCCAATCCGTTGAGTATCATGTCCTCTCCGTGGCCATTTGCAATGTGGGGCATTGATATGATCGGGAAAATTGAGCCTACTGCTTCAAACGGCCATCGTTTCATCTTGGTCGCCATTGATTACTTCACTAAATGGGTTGAAGCAGCGTCTTATGCCAATGTCACTAAGCAAGTGGTAGCTCGTTTCTTGAAACGAGATATCATTTGTCGATATGGAGTTCCCGAAAGAATCATTACTGATAATGGTTCTAATTTGAATAATAAGATGATGGCTGAGCTATGCTGGGACTTCAAAATTGAGCATCACAATTCTTCTCCGTACCGCCCAAAGATGAATGGCGCGGTTGAAGCGGCCAACAAAAATATCAAGAAGATTGTGCAGAAGATGGTTGTCACGTACAAAGATTGGCATGAGATGTTACCATTGGCTTTGCATGGGTATCGAACATCAGTCCGCACGTCCACAGGGGCAACGCCATACTCACTTGTATATGGTATGGAGGCAATTCTACCGGTAGAAGTGGAGATTCCCTCTCTCCGAGTATTGATGGACGTTAAGCTAGACGAAACTGAATGGGTACGAGCCAGATTTGATCACCTGAGCCTTATTGAGGAGAAACGACTAGCAGCAGTATGCCATGGCCAGCTATACCAGCGCAGAATGAAGAGGGCATTCGATCAAAAGGTTCGACCTCAAGTTTACAAGGTCGGAGATGTGGTAATCAAGAGAATACTTCCTCCGAGTACAGATCACAGGGGCAAATGGACTCCTAATTATGAAGGTCCATTCGTGGTTAAAGAGGTTTTCTCAGGTGGAGCCTTATTACTGACAACCATGGATGGTGAAGACTTTTCATCCCCTGTTAATTCAGATGCAGTTAAAAAAAATACTTCGTATAAAGAGACCCGCTGGATAAAAGAAAAAAAACAATCCAGACAAAAAAGGGCATCCCGGCGAACCAAAAACAGAATAAAGGTTCAGGCAAAAGTTAGGGATATAATTGAAAAAATTGTACACCCGGTAAGTTGAAAACCCGAAAGGGCAACTTAGGCAAAAATGGGTATCCCGGTGGATTGAAAACCTGAAAAGGCGATCCACGCAAAAGAGGGATTAAAGCGAATGACTGCAGTCTGAATTAATCTGTACGTTTTCTACTCTTCAGCAAACTAGCAAAGTTTCCAAAGGAGGAATTGGTCTGACCATGAGCTTCCGAAGGCGAAGATAATCAAGGGAGTTGGAATGCATACTGGCTATAACAGAATCAGAAATCAGTTGGAACTCAATTTCCGCATTATCATTAGGATAGATTTCTTTTCTCAATTTTATGGCAATCGCCTCTTTCAGGGGTTTGCTTCCGATTATAAATTCGCCGATTTTGGTATTTATCAATAAAATCGAATATTCAGGCACAAGCTTTTATTTTCATTTTACTGTTTTGTTTGCAAAAACGTCCGATTTTTTATAATAAAACATTACTTTGAAAATATCTTGGCCTTGCAAAAACATGCAAAAAGACAATTAAAATTACTTTGCTTGTTGGACAACCTTGGATGGTAGACTCAGAAGACCACGCAATATCCTGGGGCATGTGCATATATTTTTTTCTGTTTCAGGTAATGAATGCGATCGATCCAAGCGGCATGATCGTAACCACGGACAGACATTTGCTATGACTTGATACTGTTGTATCTTATTAAGTGGATTCTTCCATTCAATATTTCTCACCGTGTGTTGTGACAACGACGGCCGAAGATTGAATTCTTCTGTGTTGATAACGGTTATTAATGCAGTGAGCACTCCATGTCAACAATGAGTGCAAATCCTCCGGTACCTTGCAGACGATGTGAAGGGTAGTTCAAGGCAAGGTGTTCGTCTAAGAGTTTGAAAACGCTTGGTTTTCTATAAAATCCTCTTAAGAGACGAAGCTTCTAGTACTAACACCCCTTGTGGAGTTTACTCTTGGCAGGATGTACCAACAAGTGGTAGTGTCATATTTCCCACAGGTTTCAGCATGTGAAATTTGTCAAAGAATAATCCCCAGCGGAGTCGTTGACTCTCCCGAGCATGGGGCATTTTGAATTTCCCCAGCAAAAGATATTCCCAATCTATTATCCCCAGTAGAGTTTGAAGACGTTTGGTCTTCTGTAAAATCCTCTCAAAAGGCATTCCCCAACAAGGTTTAAAGAGATCGACAGAATTTTTCCTTCAGCAAGGTGTCAACATATGATATTACCTAGCAAGTGGTGTAATTTTCAGCAATGCTCATTTACAATCCAAAGTCCAATTTATTTTTGGCATGCGTACAGTTTGTTCATGTTATTCCAGCAGGTGGATTAATCATTTGGCAATTTTGAGCTTCCAACGACAGTTTGGTAAGCACCGAAGTCCAATGACAGTTTGGCAAAGCTTCCAACGACAGTTTGGTAAGCACCGAAATCCAACGACAGTTTGGTAAGCACCAACGACAGTTTGGCAAAGCTTCCAAAGCCGGTTTGGTAAGCACTGAAATCCAAAGACAGTTTGGTAAAAGTTGCAAAAGTCCATCTGAAGATGGCAAGTTTGAGATCCCAAACGCCGGTTTGGTAATCCTTGAAGTCCAATGACAGATTGGCAGAAATCCAGTACAAATTGGTGAAAGTCCAACGACGGGTTGGCAGAAGTTCAACGACAGATTGGCAGAAATCCAGCACAAATTGGTGAAAGTCCAACGACAGTTTGGCAGAAAGTCCAACGATAGATTGGCAGAGCAGCTAAAGTCCATCGACGGTATGGCAAGCCAGTAATCGCCTGGCGTCGTTCAAAAAGACATTGTTGAAAGTACATCGATAGTATGGCAAGCCAGTAGTCGCCTGGCGTCGTTCAAAAGGACATTGTTGAAAGTCCATCGACAGTATGACAAGCCAGTAGTCGCCTGGCATCGTTCAAAAAGACATTGTTGAAAGTCCACCCATAGAGTGGCAAGCCAGTAGTCGTCTGGCGTCGTTCAAAAGACAGATCTGTCCGACAGCGTTTCATTGAAGATTCAATCCAGCAGTCCTGTTGGGTTTATATCCCTTTTGTTCTTCATCATCCAGAGAAAATTTTTGGTTATATTTGGTATTCAATCGCTATATACCTTAAACGTCTGAAAGCAATCGCTTTCAGACATTCAGGTCTACAGCGTTTGAATAGGGGCAACTGTAATACCCCAAAATTTGCTCTCCCTTTTTGGCATCCTAGCATAGCATTATCATATATCATATCCTATCCATCTCATTAGCATTTACATTGCATCTTTAACATAGAAAAATGAAGCATAGCATCCCTCTTACCATCAAGGCATGTGATCAGGTAAAAGGTGGGAAATCAAGGAATCATTCAAGGCACAAAAGGTCAAACAAGTTGCCTCAAGGCAAGCCAAGAGGTCTTTCATGTCTCATGTTACCTCAGTTGATCATCCAAAACCTCAAGAAGGTGTGATTCAATAGAAGATTGAAGCACTACATCTTTCACTATGCAAGAGATCCAAAAAATGAAGGAAAACCCTCAAAAGAGATGGTTCATTGGTTCAAAATCATCCTCAAGTGGTATATCTCATCATCCTTTAAGAGGATACACAACATACTCTGAGGAATTTGAAATTGAAGACTGCACATTTTTCTCCTAGGAGGTGGGTGCAAAAACTAGGGTTTCCAATTAAATTAGGGTATCTTTGATTTTTTGGACAAAACTTGATGTCATGGTATTCTACATGTCCTTAAGTGTATGTGTGTGGAAAATTGCCTCTCAATTGGTTTTAGAAGTGGTTCAATTGGAAGAAAGATAAAAAATCAGGAAAATTGGGGCTAAGTCAAATAATCAGAGGAAAGAGTCAACTCTTGACTTTTTGAGCCCAAAATCATGAAATTCATGTTATATGTGACCAATGTACAAAATTTGATCAAGAAACTCCAAAGGGATCATGGAAAAATCAAGATTTGAAAAGTTGCCATTTTTGGAATAATTAGGGTTTCCAAAAATAGTAATTTTAGGCCATTTTGCATCAGAATTGGAACCAAGGCCATTCAAAATTGAATTATCAAATGAAAATTCCACTCGGCTACAACAATAGATCTTGTTTCAAGCTTCAAATCCATGTGTAGAGCATCTCCATTGGATAAAAATTGAGTGAGATATGATTGATCAAAGTTAGAGCAAAGTAGGTTCAAAACCAGGTCATGACCAAGGACTTTCAGGTCACGCGCGTGTCATTTTCACAAACACATGGTGGGCCAAATGTATTGATCAATTACTCATGGTTAAAGGCCTCAAATGTAAAACTTGTCGACATCAAAAATGTTCCTTGTAATACCTTCTTCAATGTTCATGTTGGGCAAAATTTGAATTGATCAAGTTATGATGGAGAAATAGTGGCCTCAAGTTAGGGTAATCTTGCTGAAATTCCATGCCATGCTTACCTTACCAACCAACCTTATGGCCACGCCCTTATGTCAGTTCCAAACTTGTGTGTTATAAGTCATTTTTCAACTTATTCCAAGCATCATTTCCATCCAATTTTCATACCAAACATGCTCTATTACATCTCCTCTTTCAAATGAATCCAAGAACTCACCAAACCAATCATGGAGCAGAGAGAAAAACTTCATCAAACCACCCTATATTCCACTGTGGCATTGTTGGCTTTGATGCATGACTTGGTTCAGACATCCATCAAACATTATTTCCCATATTTGAACACAACATGAACATCACACACACTGCTACAGCACGTGCCTTGCATGGAAATAGAAAGAGTAAACTTGCTGAGCAAGTTTCTGATGCACAGCCTTGCCATTTCACTTTCTCTTCACCTCCACCGTAGCCTACCATAAGTTGTCATCACCATATCCTTTCTCTCCCTAACTAACTTGACTCAGATAGTTAGGGATGACTCACTTAACTCAACTGTGACTCAGTTAATTCACTCATGATAACCATGGTTAGAGCACATTATAAATAGAAATCACTCTCTCAAATTTCATTCCAACACTCATTTTCCACATTCACTTCAAAAACGCTCTCTTCTTCTCTCTCAATCTCACCATTGCCACTGATTCTCGAGCTTCACTTTGTTCTTTTTCACTTCACAACTCTCTCTGATTCTCTCTCAATTCCACAACATTGCAACTTGTTTTGAAGCTTGGTTCTAATTTCTCTCCACTGAATCATCATGAACCACTTCAGCTAAGCCTTTATTTGGCCAAGTTAAGCTCAAGGAAGAAGCATTTGCCTCTGGTATTCTTGTGTATTCAAAGCCTCATCAATTTCAGGTTTGAGTTCTTGAACTTTGATTGCACGTTTTCTGTTCATCTTCACTTGTTTCTTGTTGATATGAGCTCACTAGGAGCATTTCTTACTCCGGCTAGTTGATAGGCCTTGTAGAGGCTTAGATCCAAAACTTAGGGCATGGTTTGATCCTCTCTGTTCTCTTTGTATGTTTTGGTTCTATGGAAAATATTGGTGTATTCATGATCTCCATTGCCTGAGCTTCATTTTGGTATACAATTTGTGTGTTTTGGTGAACATTTGAGTTTGCAGGTGGTGGCTGTTGGCCGGAGAAGATGACCGGAGGTCATCTCCGGCCGGTGATCTTGAATGTTAGGGTTTATGAATGTTTTAATCGTGTCCGTTGATTTTTCATCATCGTGTGGTTGAAAAGCTACCAGCTCATTAAAATAAGCATGCCTTGCACGTGTTTTTTATTTTAATCAGAGTGACATGCGTGTGGTGCAGTGCATGGTAGTGTGCGTGGACATTCATGTGCGTGCGTTAGATACAACTACTTTGACTATTATGCTGACTTGACTTGATCCAATGGCGTGGATTGATTGACTTTTGTTTGACTGAGTGTGCATGGTTGATAGTGTGGATTGCGCGTGTGTGGACCAGGCTCTGAATTGATATTTTCACCCTATGTTTTTAAGCCCAAACCAATTTGAACTGAATAATTGCTATGCATGCACCCCCTGCTTGTTTTCAATTTCTTTTTATTTTCTTTTATTTTATGCACGTTTCCTTTTTATTTTTTAAAAATACCAAACTACATTAGAAAATTCTAGAAAAATTCATGAACATTTTAAAGACATTTAGGAAATTTTTGACATTTTTATTTCATGATTTTATGACATTTTTTCCCCTGTTTCATAATTTTCTTTGAATTTCCATTTGTATACATTCCAAATGTGGTACATGAATTTTCATAATTTTGTTCTTGCTCATTATAAATTGTTTGGACTTGGTTCATTTTGCATTGATTCACTATTACATTGAAGCATGTTAGATGATTTTTGTTTATTTTTTAGATTATTTTATGACATGTTTTGATGCTCATCTTTGCACCACTTTGCATGATATTTCAATTTGACCTAATTGCTTTGTTTGACATCATTTTGCTTTGAATTTTCACATGCTATTTTGATGAATGATTCACTCCTGACTTAGACCATCCAATACCATGCTTGCATAACTTTCATGAATCCATTTGATTTTTTTTTTGATGAATTACATTTGAAGCATAATAACATGTCATATCATTATAATTTTTGTGCATGTTTACATGATTTCTTTTGTACATATTTGTATAATAATTTGTATATTTTGTGAGCTATTCATGTGACATTATAGGTCATTGACACACATTATAGGTCACTTTTGCATGTTCATTTCCACTTGAACTTTATGCATCCTTAACATGTATGGTTGGCATTTTCTTTTTGAACTTCCATTTCACTTCTCTTTTTATTACTTCTAGAATGTCTTGATGTTTGATTCATGAATACTTGTGAGATGTTTATAAACCATTTTCCATTTAGTTTCAATTCTGATCCTTGGATTACATGTACCATTTATGCATGTTTCTTCCATTTCTTTCCATCTTTCATCTATATTTTCTTATGGAAACATGTTGAATGCTATGGATGATGGTTGTTGCATATTCATTTGAACTTGTATGATGATAATCACTTGTTGTCCATATGATGCACATTCTGGTTGTGATATTAGAATTTGATTTTTCATCTCATTCTTTTGAGCTTTATGGTGCCTTAAGTATTCTTTTACTTCTTATACTTCTTACACATGTTTACTAACCATGTAGGGGCTTTGGTAAGTTGAAATTGAGTGTGGATAAGGAATCCACATTCAAACTTATTTCCTTTCATCTTTTACAATTCAATATTTTATTTTGTTAAGCACTTATGTGCTTTCTTTGATTAACTCATTACTTCCCCTTTTGAGTTACAATTCATCTTCTACTTTAGAAGTGAATTGTTTGGTTCATTCCTTCTTTAGACTTTAGGTTTTGAAACCTCACAAACCATTAGGGTCACTCCCTTAAATAATCGATTAGGATTGAGTCTTAGTTCACATAGATTTCACCATTTCTTCGCTCTTGAGTCTCTCATCTCATCTTAAAAAAAATTCAAAATATCTAATAAAGGTAAGCATTTATTGCATTTAGGCCTTTCATATAAAGAAAAGATTATAAAGGGGCCTTCTCTTATAATCTTAGAATGTGTAGCATATAGCCCATCTTGGGTCAATGTGTTAAACATTTAATCTTGTATGAGGGACTTAAATGCAATACTTGTTAAAGGTACAAATAAAAAACACTTCTTCATTTCATAATCAACAAAAACACTTAATAAACACAAGTTTGCTAGCGTGTTTGAACCTTGACAATTGGAACTAAGTGTGGGGGTCTTCTTCACACTTAGTGTATTTTCTTACTCATTCCATCTTGGAATGTGAGGATGTACACATTCCAATGATTAAGATTTAGATACACTATCATATGCAAACAAATGAAAAAACTCTTAAAAGACAAAAACAAACAATAACGTCTTTCCTTCGGGAATTATTTTCTCACCTCATTCACTCTCAACGTATGAACGCGCTTCTACTCGTTCTTTTGCAAGATGGTAATGCACTCGGACCAGCGAGCCTGCAACACCTGAGCTATAACGTTAGCCGTTCTTAAAAAACACAAACAATCCATCCCTCGTTGAGGGGAACTACGTCGCTCTGATTCTCATGTTCCCGATGAGATAGGTAGGCAGTGGGGTAGGGCCTATTCGAGCACTTCTTTTATTTTCCCTACATTTGTTTTCCATTATTTCTCCTTTCTTTCTTTCAGTTCCTTGTCCAGTATCCTTTTCTATCACCCTTTGATCGAGACAAGCAAGCGTGGATCCCATCGGGTACGATGGACGCGTGGGGGTGTTAATACCTTCCTCTCGCGTAACTGACTCCCTTACCCTTTCTCTTGGTCACAAGACAATGCTCTTTCCTTTCCTTCAGGTTTATGCGGTGTTTCCTTTCCCTCTCTTGGGATAAATACACATTGCTGGTGACTTTGTTTCGGTGCCACTTTCGCGTTTGTACCTGGATGAAAATCCTGGGAGCGACCCATAGTTATCATTTCACGTTCCAGCATGGGAGGCTGAACCCTTGCTGCCAGTTCACGCCACCTCTGGGCGTACTCCTTGAAACTCTCATTGTTCTTCTGTGACAAGTTCTGCAGCTTTGTTCGGTTAGGAGCCATATCAGTGTTATATTGATAGTGTCTAATGAATGCTCTTGCCAGATCTCTCCAAGTACGCACATCTTTCCTTTCTAGTTGCATATACCACTCTAGGGATGCCCCAGATAGGCTATCCTGGAAGCAATGCATCATCAGCTTCTCGTTCTTCGCATGCGCAGCCATCTTACTTGCGTATGCTCTCATGTGGGTCTTTGGATAAGACAAACCATTATACTTCTCGAAAATGGGAGTCTGAAATTTGTGCGGAATAACAAGGCCCGGAACCAGCCCCAAATCCTCTAGATCCATTCCCACAGAATCCTGATTCACAACACCCCTTAGCTGTTCCTCAATCAACCTGATTCTCTGATCATTGTCAATTTGGGGACCAGTATCCCCACCTGGCAAAGAAAATTCATCATCTTGAACATCATCATATTGACGGCCATGAACTGCGCCAGCAACAACACCACCTCCCCCAGCATTTTCAGCTCCTCCCAGAGGAATCACAACACCAGAAGCAGGAATACCTCCGCCAGTAGGGCCATTCTGACCATTATTACCAGTAACACCAGTATGAAGTCCTCCATGAAGGACATCGTCATCATCAACCCTCGCAATCAGTGGTTGAACGAGAGTCCTCAACTGCTCTTGGCCTTGAGCAACACCTTGCATTAGTTCCATGAATTGGTTCATGCGAGTCCGCATCTCAATGATCTCATTCTGTAGCTGATCCATGAGTCTTTTCTGATTCTGTCTAGTAGGATACCGGTGAATGTGCTAATCTGCAATTCTGAGATGAGAACAAGATAAGAATACCGGATATAAACACCTGTCATGCAAAATGATTATGCAAAATGATTATGAATATCCAAATGCAAATGAACATGTTTGAATATTAGCAGGGCGATCCACCCCTTGATTCCAGTTTAATAACAAGATAGAACAGAACTTCTGCTCATATATTAAGAAAACCAGAGGGAAACCAAATGTCAACAATCACGATCCAAGGTAACAAATCTGAACACATAAATCATAGAGGTCCCAACCAACAGGCCTGGTGGTGATCCAAATACAATAAACGAGAAAAGAAAACTACGGCATATCATCAAAGTCCACAAGTGTCAATCCCCCCCATCCACTATGCTTTCTGCTCCAGTCTTGAATTTCCTTGAACATCTTTTTGGTGTCGGGATGCTTTGGTCTCTGAATTAGCTCTTGAATGAGGACGTCTCTTCTATGTATGATCCCTTCCAAGTATCGGCAATGCAACTCCCAAGCGTCTTCTCCAGAAACACCATCCATGTTGGGACCCTCATGTCTAGGTTTCTTCACTTCAGCTTGGACCATTAGTTCCTCTATGGTGGCTATGGCTTCATTGAGTCGACCCTCGACTGCTTGTCTCTTGAATATCCCTGATAAGATCTCATCATCTTTTTTCTTGAGCGTCAATGTCAATTGGTCAATCTTAGCTAGATAACCGTCTTCCTTTCTCTTATTCTCGGCCATTGCAGTTTCTCGGTGTTCATCGAACCTGTGAATTTTCAACAAAGCCTTGTCTAACTCCTCCTTCTTCGACTCGAGAACCTTACTGATACCATCCAAAGCTTCTTTCATCCTTTTTCTGGATGCGACCATGTCAGCTAGCTCTTTTTCCGCCTTAACAAGAAGCTCTGTTTTTAACTTGGCGATATGAACAGCTTCACCCCGCTCATGCTTCAACTGATAGATCTCCCTTAGTAGCTCTCTATTTTTATCTCGCAGCTTTTCCTTTTCAGCCCATAACTTGTCAAACTTCTCTATCTCAACTGTGGTAGGAGGCTCGATCATCAAAGGATACAAAGGTGGTTCCACCGGGAAGGGGAGAAGCTCCTCTTCTGCTTTCTTCTTAATCCATTCCTTATAAGGAGGAAAGGCCCAGTTATTACATTTCCCGAATGAAGTTTTACCCTTCTTGATCACCTGTTTCCAAGCATTCACAATCTTCCTCATCATCTCTTGATCCTCAATACCATTGAAGAATAAGGACTCTCTGATATCTCTCTCATCAGGTGGACCTCTCAAAGGATAACCAAACTGTCTGATGACAAGGGAAGGATTATAGTTAATTCCACCTTTTCTCCCTATCAAGGGTACATTAGGGAATTCTCCGCACTTGTAAATAATCTTGATTCCTAGCAAGTCATGATTGAACCAAACAATGTTGTCAGCAGTCAATCCCATTACCCTCGTTGACCACTTCAGAGAATCTTTCGTATCAATAAAGGCGCCAGTCTCAGGGAGATGGCTCAGAAACCAAGTAGATAAGAGCGGTGCGCAACAACTCACAGTTTTTCCCCGCCTATTTTCATTCTTGTAGTGAACTGAATGATACACATCACCTAGCAAGGTAGGTATGTGATTCCTTAAAATAAAGATTCTGATGGCATGCATATCCACCAGATTAGGAACATTGGGAAACAGGACAATCCCATAGATGCACATAGCCAGAATAGCTTGGAAAGCAGTCCAATTCTTCTCTTTA
Source organism: Lathyrus tuberosus (assembly GCA_022829125.1). Taxonomy (NCBI): domain Eukaryota; kingdom Viridiplantae; phylum Streptophyta; class Magnoliopsida; order Fabales; family Fabaceae; genus Lathyrus; species Lathyrus tuberosus. The sequence goes on along the minus strand of JALAZF010000036.1, from coordinate 5,740,467 downwards.
ACATGTATGCAAGCTTGATCAAACAAGAACTTCAATAAGAAACCCTTAGACCCTTGTTTTTCCTCAATATTACTGCTCAAGACAGATTCACTGATATGAAGAGCAACAGTCATTTCTTTTACCCCGGGGTGTTCTTCAGAAAAGAATACTATGTCATGCCTGATGGGGATTCCCAAAATAAATGAGAACTCCTCCAATGTTGGGGCCAAGATGTAGTCTGGGAAAGTGAAGCAACGCAAGGACGGATCGTAAAACTGAAGAAGTGTATGAATGGCATCCTTCTCATACTTGGAGATATTATAAACAAACTTCAGAAGTCTTCCATACCCTCCACTGAACTCTGTACGAACTCCGGGACCAGCCATATTAATCAACTTGTGAATCAATGTCAGAGTCGGATCTGGGAACGAATAGGCAACAGTCTTCTTTCTCTGGACATCCATGTTAAGGTAACCTCAGAAAACCGGAATCAAGAGTTAGATGCAAGCCCTGAAAAATGTCAAACATGTTAGAATGCAAGAAAATGATATGCTCATGCAAACATGGGGTCAAGGCAACACTGCTGGATGTGATGTGCTGTTAACTGAACGAGAACCACAACCCAGAAAACCAGAATTCTGAACTACTGAGATAACCAGGAACCCAAATAATCAGACATTGATGAGAAATCCAGAAAAATAGGGTAGGTTGAAGGTTTCGGTTACCTGCAAACCTGCAAACGCCCATCCCCCCTCACATGTGGGTACTAGGATGTTCAGTATCCCGGGCTCTCAGGTCGAGAAATGATGATACGTTCACCATTTCTGGTTTGGCATCATCATCAATCGAGGAGGCCTCAACTGATTCTCCAAAGCAGAAGGTCCTCAGCTTTGGCACTGAGGTCGAGAAACAATAGTACATTCATCCCTCGGGGTACAGTACTATCGTCAATCGAGGAGTGCCTCCACTGATTCTCTTCAAAAGATAGGGGCCATCCTATGCGAGTTCCAAAGTGGGCCCTTGGGTGCGAATGGGTTTGCCACAGAATGTGGTCTGCCACTGTCACCACTAAAGAGGGATGTTTCCACTAAGGTCCTCGATGATCGGTCACCAGAGTCGACAGCTCTCTAGATCAACACCCTAACATGCTCAAGACACACACGTCAGAATGCGTCCCAAGATAGCCTCGTCTGGTTGTGAATTTCGCGAACACACAAACGTACCAAGCGGGTACGTAGGTCCCATTACTTTCCACTTTAGTCCTAGGGTATACTCAAGCCTGGGTATTGGGCTTATTTCTCAAAACCCACCCAACCTGCAAAACAAGAACAGCCAGCACAACACAGCAGTATGACAGTAATAAAAAATGAAATGCAATGCAGAAAATGCGGTAAAAAGAAAATACAACGAACACAGCAAAGCAAACACAAAGACACCCAAAGAGAACAAAGACAAGCAAGCGCTAGGACTGACTCGCTTAGGGATGGACCAGCATAGATCAACCACTCCCCAGCAGAGTCGCCAGCTGTCGCTCCCAGGATTTTCATCCAGGTACAAGCGCGAGAGTGGCGCGGAAAACAGAGTCGCCAGCCGTGTAAATTTATCCCAAGAGAGGGAAAGGGAGCACCGCACAAACCTGAGGAAGAGGGAAAGGAATGGTCATCACAACCATAGCCTGGGTTCGGGAGTCGGTTACGCGAGGGGAAGGTGCTAGCACCCCACGCGTCCATCGTACTCGATGGGATCCACGCTTGTTGTCTAATCTAAGGGTGAGTTATCCTATCATCTATGGCTGTACTAAGACGGGGGGAAACAAAGACAGACTCGGTAGGACGTCGACGTCCTAGGCCTACGTACCCCCTTTGTGCAATGGGGAATTCAGAGTCAACGTAGTTCGGACCAAGTTCTTTTTGTGTTTTTTATGAGCGACGTTAAGTCCGCGTCCGACAGTTAGGGTCGATGCCTGTTTGCGACTCAGACGGAAAGTAACGTGCCCTTTTTGAAAATAGCCTTTAGTTTGACAATCCCGAAGGACAAAAAGGTTTGAATTTTGTTTGTGTTTTTTAGGACATAAGTGGCTTAAGTTAGTTTATAAGTTGCATTGCACCAAAGGTTAGGGCGCAGGGGCGAATACTTAACGCGTCATCCCAAGAAAGGACGCTCGCTAAGCACTCTAGAAAGATGAGAGGAAGCCCCTCATTTCTCATTCCCCACGCTTAAGGCTCGTGTGCAATACAATTTATCCTTATTAAGTGTTTTCAAGAAGTTTGAGATGAGAAGAGAGAAGACACAAAGGAAACTCTAAGGGGAACTAAGAGTCCTAAAGTTGTCATGCATGGGAGACCTACGGTTAGTGAGGTTTGACGACAACCTAAGCCTAAAGAAAAAGGATGGGAGAAGGAAAGAGTAAGGGTGACCATGGATACTTATCCATACCCTGCATAAAAGGTTAGTACCAAACGGACATAAATAATATCAAAGCAAATGCAAACCAAACAATGGCAATATAATAGTGATAACAATCCAAACATGGATTAAGAAGCCAAATAAACAACCCCAAGACAATGGCACAAGTGCCTTTTCAAACAGATAATCAGACAAGATCAAGGATACGCATACAAAAAAAATCTCACACAAAGAGCCATTAAACCAATAGTAAAACAATTTCTAAAATCACCAAATTAAATATCAAAGTTTCTCAAACAGAGACAAACCAAATACCAAAAACTCCTGCAAAAATCAAAATGTTAGTCACTTAAACAATTAGGCAAAGCTCAGGTGAGAAGTATGACTTAATATGCAAAAAAGGAGGACCAAAATGCAATATGAAATAATTTTAAAAATGAAAGAAAAATATTTTAATACACTTCAGAATGTTATCTAACAAATTCAAAAAGAATGGATTGAAAATATTTTATGGATGCAGAGAAATAAAATAAACAAAATTAAGTATGCATGATATGAGTGATTCAAGAAAAAAATGAATAAAGTAATTAATTTAGATGATATAAAATAAAATAAAAATAAAAAATAGAATTTGGAAAATTTTATAAAATGATAAAAAGTATGCATGAATTTTATGGTAATTTTTAAATGTAATTAGCTATTTTTAATAAAAATAAAATGAATTAACGCAAATAATTAAATAAAATAAAATAGGAAAATGCAAGGGGGTGTGAAAAGTAGACAAAATGTGTTGAAAGTTTGGAATGGGCTCAGGTGGGGGGCGCAAATAGCAGCCCAGGTGTTAAGTCCAACAGAAAATAAAAAAATAAAAAAGGCCAGCACATGTGGACTTGGTCAAAGGGCTGACTCAACACCTTCCGTTGGATTGATCCTGTGGTCACCAAGAAGTCAACAAAATTTACCAGTATTCAAGATCAACGGTTTAGATTGACACGCATACCACACTAATAGAACACACGCACCCACGTGATTACACAGCATACCATACTCACCCCATGTGCCAGGCACATGTCCCTTTTAATTTGCTGACACGTTATTAGCCTTGTGATTCATCAAACGATCCATGATTAGTCAGCAAAAATAAAAGTAAACAAAATAAACAAACATAATTGGACGTACACCATAAGACTCATGGGGTAATAAACACCTGATCACATGAAATAAAAACAAAAAAAAAAAGACGTGGCACGATGACAGCCACACGATCCAGCGAATCAACGACATGGATTGCGTCTTCTTCGTTGGAATCCCTCACCGGCCGGAGCTCATACCAGTCGCCGGAGCCCTAGCTCCGGCCGCAACCCACGGTACATGCAACCTTAAAAACACCCAGAAAACACAAAGGGGTACATGTTCTTGACCAGAAAATCATGAGGAACTCAAATATTCACTCAAAAACCACAAACAACGCATGGATAAAGAGAATCGAAGGAAATATGCTTAGGGTTCAAAACTTTAAATTCATAAAACAACCAACATACACATCCATATTTAAAACAAATTATAACAGCATGATCCATGGACATCACACAACATTATGCACGTTTACAATTTGAGTTTCATGATCATCAAAATCAACACTAACCTGAGATGGTGCCACACGTGTCCTTGCTTTTGGCTTCAAAGGGTGATTGGTTCGTGCTCTAGAGATCACAAGGGTTCTGTTGGTGAAAGAATTTCTTGAAAACTCCTTGTAGATTGAGAGATATGGATGTGAGATGCTTTAGGGTTCAAGTTCTCCACTCCTCCAAATGTCACGTGTAATCTCCCATAGCCAGTGCATGGATGAGTTTAAATACCCTAGGGTTTCTCACTGATAATGGTTTGGGCTTGGGCAATTCTTTGTTTAATGAGTTTTTTGAATAATTTTGGAAAATTGCATTATGTGAGATACACCTCCTTCCATGCATAGATATTGAAACATTTCATGATGGATCACCCCTATTTGAATTGCTAATTACATCTCAATTAAAATTGGGCCTTGAAACCATTTGATTCATGAGTTTTAAATAATTTGGTAATTTTGAATAATGGAAAATAAGTGAAGAATAAACCATGGAATTTCCTAATTCATGGGCCCAAAATAATCCTCAAGGAATGCTCTTTGATATTAGAATGTGGCATGAAGCAATGGAATTGATTATAGGTCATTATGCCCAAAGTTGTGAAAATGGAACCATGAGAAACCCTAAAAACCACTTTGCCTACTTTTGATCATAACTGGAGTTTCACAAATGATATGGAGACCCACTAGTACTTGTTGGAAAGAGGAGAAAAAGATATTCAACTTTCATGTTGGAGAAAAATTCATTTGAAGCATTTTTGATGATGAAAAGTCAAGTTGAATGCAGTGCAGGAACTTGCCCAAAAAGGAAACTTTCAAATTATAGGTCATTTCCATATTTAGTAAGTTTTGCACCAACTCCTGATTTCTAGATAAATGGTATGACAATTGACCCTTGAAGACCATATGAGGATGTAAGACCTTGAAATCCTTAAAGAGAACCTCAAAATTCCACAGTTGACTTCTCCTCTCACTGTTGACTTTTACCCAATTCACCTGATTCCCAATCCATTGGCCAATTGAAATCCTCCTGGACCAAACTGATGGACAACCTCCCATCCCTAAGTACTTAGGGACCCAAGGAATACCATGGAATCAAGTCTTGCCCAAAAAATCAGAAATAAACTGACTTTATAGCAAACCCTAGTTTTGGTACCCTCAGTCTAGGAGGAAATAACACTGTCTCCAAATCCAAATTCCTATGAATATGATGTGTATCCTCTCCAATAAAGATAAGATATGTCATTTGGTGATGATAAAAACCCAAGGAGCTTGCCCATTGGAGCAATAAACCCAAGAATTTCAAAACCCTAATTTATGCAGTGGTTAGGAGAGAGTGATCCACTTGAGCTCTCTTGGACAATACTAGGACTCTTGCTTGACCCTCTGAAAAAACTGCCTCAGGCACCTTGACCCCATGCTAATGATATGCATACATGATAATGCAAAAAAAAAATGAAATGAAACATAAGCCAGTTAGTACTAAAGTAAAGAGGGCAAATTTTAGGGTGCAACACTGGGCACAAGCCAAAGATCCAAAACACAACCTAATATACTCCATGGAACCTCAAGGACCCAATCATCAAGTCAATCTTGCCTCAGGGGATGATTTCATCAAAAATTAGGAATTAGGGTTTCTTGACCTAAATCACCCCTAAGTTGACTTTTGGGATAAATCATGAGCCAAGACCTCAAGAGAGGATTTGAGGGTCTCAAATACATCACATTGATTCATTTGCAATAATGGATTGATCCAAGAACCTTGAGCAACAAGTCTCAATTTCATCTGCACCACAATTAGAGTTTCGCGGGGAAAGTCAACTGTAACTTTGACTTTTGACCTGGACATGCTCCCAAGCCCTAGGATGTGATTCAATATACCCTATGACACCCATGGAACATGTCCATCAAGTTTGATTTAGGTCAAGGACATGATTTCATGAAGAATTACACAGTTTGGAAGTCATCTTATAAAAAGTCAACTGTGCACAAAAGTCAACTTTGACTTTTTGAGATTTTTCACCAAAATGGATTTTTAACCCTAAAATGATGTTAATGTATGATTTGAATCATCATTCGTCAAGAAAAATCAAGAAAAGTTGGATAACTTGTAAAAGGGGTAACCATAAAACTTAGAAAATTTTCTAAGTTATGGAAAAAGTGACACTAATGCACCAACTTTGGAGGATCATAACTCCTAAACCACAAAGCCATTTTTTCTCATCCAAAGATGGATTTGTAGCCCTCATTACCCTCTACAAAAACTTCAACTAGACCTAAGTCCAATTCATTAAGGATTTTGAGTTATGGAGTGATCAAAATCAAGAGAAAACACTTTGTTCCAACACTTAGTGAAAATTTCACTAAGTCAGATTTTGCCTTACTTTTTGCCAAATGTAGGGGGATTTTTCACTTGGATTCAAAAGATATCAAAACCAAACATGTTCAAACAGTTGTTGTATCATGTAAGGGCTTTCCAAAATGGTCAAGAACATTACCAAATTCAACTTACACCATGAGATATGACATTGGCAAGTTGCCTTGCTGAAATCTGTCAAAGGCAAGGCAGAATTGGCAATTTTGCTCGATTTGCTAAAATCAGCCAAATTCAAATGCTCCTATCCACTTGGACACATCTGAGGATTGAATCTAAAGGGGACAATCACTGGGCCAAGCCTCCAAAGTCAATGGAACAAGAAATAGCATGTTGAACCTAGAATGGCCAAAATAGGGACAAGACTCCAAATTTGGATTGAAGCATTCAATGGAAGCATCAAGGTGGCATGGACTGAGCCATTCTCATCTGAAATCAGTCAAGACTTATCCAAGACCAAGGGAACCAAAGCTCTGTGCCCTAACCTCTAGTCAATGGCTAGAGGAGACTTGCATTTCCATTGGCCAATAGTGAACAAACACCTGCTGCAGTTGCCATTCACTGTGGATCCCAAAGCAAACTTGCTCTACTATAAATAGAGCTCAATTGTGTTCAGTTTAAGTACACCAAAGGCCTACAACACTTGCCTTTCTCAAAATCTCTTTCTCTTGGCAAAAATGCCTTTCTTAGCAAGGTAACTATCGGGTTTTGAGCTAGAGGGCAATTCCACTCAAACCAATCACTCACGCACCCCACATATATCATATAGAAGTGATCCAAACACTCACATAACATCTGGAACACAGATTTCACAAAATCACCAGCCAATTGCTCAAGTTCTTGACAGTTTTGCAGTTGAGGTACCATCTTCAACTTCAAACCATTTCAATCCATTCCAAGAACTCAGACACATCACTTGGCACCTAGGGAAGCTATCCACATCATTGGAACCTAGCTGTAACACCTCCATCACAAATCACGATCACCAGTTGCAAGTGGTAAGCATGAGTTATTTTAACTCTATGATCCATGCAATTTTTGCTGCACAATAATTTGGCCATATGTTCATAATCATGCATGGAATGTTTTCCCTCAATTAATTGCTTTGTTTGAATCGTGTATCAAAAATCCTAGCCTTCATGCAGAAATTAGGGTTCTTGAGGATTTTTCATGATTTCTTGTTATATGTTTAATTTAAATGAAATTAATTGACATAGACATGATCGTGAGGTTGAGACAAGCATAATGATATGTGGATTGCATGTTATAATCAAGTATTCAGTGAGATTGGAGAGAAAATGCAAATCTGGGCCAAGCTGAAACACGCGCGTGTTCTTCAGCTGTTCTTGGCGCCATTTCTTTCAAATTCAAATATTTGAATTTTGTGATTTTATTTAATTGATTCAAAAATTAATTTCTCTCTGAGTTTTAATGATTTTGAGTTAATTCTTTTTTTAATAATTCACAAAAATGTTAAAATATTTTATTTCCCAAAAAAATAACAAAAATATTATTTATTTCATATAATTGATATTTTTGCAAAGAATTAATGTTTTAATTGTTTTTAACATTTAAGATATTTTTTCCACCTTGATTTTGCAACTTTTAATGCTTTCTAATTATTTTGTAGGTTAATACTTAATTTTTGAAGCATTAATCCAAGATCACAATTTGTTTTTCATATGTTAAACAGTTTTGATCATTTTAATTGAATTTTTATTCAATTAAATACATTTTTGAAAACAAATTAGGGTTTTTGGATTAATTCAACCCTCATAAATCATTTTCAAAACACTTTGGGCCTCTAATAGAGTGTAAGATCCAATCCTTTTTTTGACCAAATCATTTTTGGGCCTCAGTGTATTATATAAGTCCCGATACCGTCAAAGACAAACGGCGCGATCGTCGCTTTTTAAAAATAAACCCTGGGCCTACCCTCGTGTTATAAGCCCCATTCTTTTTCTTTAAACTTTTTGCGCCTCTAATAGAGTGTAAGACCCATCCCTTTGTACAGAAAACCTTTCTTGGGCCTCAGTCACTTGTCTAAGTCCATCTGTACAAATTCAATAGTGCGCTCACTGATAAAACCCTGGGCCTCTCCTTGAGCTGTAAGCCCCAAATCTTTTTATTTCAAAGCACTTTCTCCTTTGATTTTTAATATACTGTTGTTTTCAATCTTTCTTTGTTGAACAACTAACCAAACAGCATGGAAGCTCTACAACCGAGTAAGTGTTTACCCGTTTTCATTTACCGCTTTCATATGTATATAACTGTATTGTGGGGCTGTTTCACTGTAAGTCTCCTTTCACAAACTTATATATATATATATATATATATATATATATAACTGTATTGTGGGGCTGTTTCATTGTAAGTCTTCTTTCATAAAGTCATTTCAACTGTGTAATAATAGTATAGATATTTAGAGTTTCCCCGGCAACTACGTCTAGCATTAAGCCCGTTGATCACTCTTAGAAATAGTCTAAACTAGATCCCCATAGGATTACCAGACACAGTCTTCCCTCCTCTTGGGGTTAAACAATATGGAGATATGAAAGGCAATATTCTCTGTGAACCCTTTCATAGACTGTCACTCATAGAAGTTGTCAAAGAAACTCTATTCCCCAGAGGTGATCTCTTCTCCGTGAATTGTATCTCTTGAGTTTCTTCCAAATTCTCGAACTTTCCTGACTTTGATCTATTCTCGGTGAATAGCATTACCTTGAATTTCTCGGGGTTTGGGGACCCACAGGCTTCTTAAAAGCACTTGTTAAGAAGCTCTACTCCCCAGGGATGATCTTTTCTCCGTGAATGGCATCTCTTGAGTTTCTTCCAAATTCTCAAACTTTCCTGACTTGGTCTATTCCTTGTGAATAGCTTGCCTTGAATTTCTCGGGGTTTGGGGACCCATCGGCTTCTTAAAAGCATCGGCCTCCTCTTGGGCATTATTCAAGGACCCACAGGCTTCCTAAAAAACAACCCCGCCTCCTCTTGGGCTTAGTACAAGGACCCTATGGCTTCTTAGAAGTCTTCACAGCCTCCTCTTAGGCTTCGTATAATGATCTCTTCCTCCGGGAATGATAGCCTCCTCTTGGGCTTAGTACAAGGACCCGTCGGCTTCTTAAAAGTTTCCAGCCTTCTCTTGGGCTTCGTACAAATTGTCCCGACGACCTCCTAGAGGTATAGGAACAGAACTTAGTCATCTTCATAGAACAGTCCTTTCAAAGAGTCTACTACTGTTTCTCAAAGCATAGTACAAAAGATGAAACTCTAGACAGGACAGTCTAATCTCCTTGAGTCTCAAGGACATTCTCAAGAGACCCCTTCGTTAAATAGGAAGGAAACCCGCAGATTCGGACAGTCTCAATACCATTTGGATTTCCCGCTTCCTCAAAGAAAAGGAAATATCCCTAATCCCTGAATCAAATCCCTGAGTACAGTATTGCTCAATTAAGAATTGATTTTCTCTTTAAAATCAGCATACTGGACCTGTCACTTAACTGAAACAGTTACCATGGCCTCCTCTTGGGCTTTGTACAATGATTCTTCCCAGCGAAGCAAACGTTTAGCCTCTCTCTCGGGCTTTGTACGAGACATATAAAAGACTCCCTCGTTGAGTCAATCACCCTTCCGCCTCCATCTCGGGCTTTATACGAGATACAAAAAGGTTCTTATTGAGCTAAACAAATTTTATCCTCCATCTCGGGCTTCGTACGAGATACAAAAACACTCTCTTGTTGAGTACAAATCACTCTCCTGTAGAGTCAACCTTTTAGCCTCTCTCTCAGGCTTTGTACGAGACACATAAAAACTCCCTCTTGTTGGGCCAATAGCCTCCTCTTAGGCTTTGTATAAGAAAACCACTAGTTGATCCAATCAACCTTTTAGCATCAAAGTTGTGCCTTATTCACAGTACACAAACATCAACAACTCCTCCCCTTTCATCTAATTGCTGTAAGCGACAAGCCTCTGGATCATCTACATCCATGCCACTGTCCCTCTTTTAGCATGAGAAATTCCTAAGGAAAGATAACATTGCTCTACAATGAGTTAAAGTCTTCTCCTTCAAGTTAAAAATCTCCTATAAAGGAAATTATGGCATTGCCGGATTCACACATCCCGGTTAAAGTAATTCTCCTTTATAAACAGTTGTGACATACAACCCCCACTTTAGAGATGACAAATTCTCTCTAAAAGTCAACACCCTTCTAGCTTCACATCTTGGGCTTTGAACAAGATATAAATCACCTTCAGCTTCACATCTTGGGCTTTGAACAAGATACAAATCACCTTTCGCTTCACGTCTTGGGCTTTAAACAAGACACCAAAACACCCATTTCCTCCCATAGAATAGGAGGAACTACGAACGCTCTGATTTCCCTGTTTTGGTAAACGGGAATACGTAGGCATAAGATCGAAAGAAAAGATCTTAGCGAGCACTATCAACAAAAAAACCAAAATCCCATCCTCTCACATATCTATCAAAAAGCATCAGTCCTAACATCCTAATCCCTGTTCCCCGCCAGAAACACTCTGTCGAAATAAAAAGAAAGAACAGTATTGGCGAAAATACAAATAACCAGTACAAAGGCCCCCCCACATTGATAGCATTCGTAACCTAACAGACCGCTGTTTAAACTCAGTATGCAAAGCAGGGTTAATTGGGGACATCTATTTCCCTTCCTTCATCAGCTCATAATAGGATAAAAAATGAATCGACCTATAATCAAAGCTCAAACTGCAGAGAGCGACCAACGCTTAAGAACCGCGTCCAAAGTCGCTCGCTACAGAAAAATAGCGCCCACCGTGGGGCTGGTCTCTGTTTTCCTTTTTCCTTTTCATCTCTTGTGTGAAAACCACAGATTGGGGCTTCCGCCGGGGAACCGATTTTCTGTCAGGAATTTAAGATTCATAGCTTTAAAGGTCTAGGATGTTTAGGACAAATATATATACTGCTTTTCCTAATTGCTATACGTGTTTATTTTTCTGCTAATGGGAATGCGGGTGATGCCGTATATGGAAAGATTGAGTATACACTTAAGATAAGTGATGGTGACGAGGTCGACCATCAACCTCAGTGGAGGCTGACCAATGCAGCCCATTCTCTCACCTAGACAATGGGCCGATTGTGATGTCTGAGAAGCTGAGGAGCCAAACCCTTTTGTAGTACGAAAGCTATCGGAAATAGTTGTCACGCGATACTACCCTCATTTGAGGCTGGTGATCTATTCTCGGTGAATGGCACTTACTCTAAGATTGCACTACAACTCGCTGGCGATCCGCTTGTTGTTTTGCTTTCCTGGGAGGAGCTGATGATAATGAGTACAGGTACAAAAATCACCCTAGTATAAACCTTTGGGGATGGGTAGAGCCTTGACTTCATGACAACGACCCTTTGACCCCATGTTTTTTCTATGTTTTTGTGTGCTGCATTCATGCATTCATTTAAAAAACATTAAAACATTCAAAAAATTTCTCTTCTAGTCTCTCTGTTTTTTCAAATTAAACTAAGACTGTGATTGCAAATATCAGAGAAAAATATTGCACTAATGGATTTCGGTAGAAGGAGAACTCATACGTACACCTTCAAGGTTCCAAAACTTGAGGATTTGAGAAGGTTAGCGAGGATGATCACTAACCCTGAGGCTTTCAGAGACAAGTACGGAGGTCTGTTACCACTGCTAAAAGTCCATGTGATTGAGGGAATCATGGATGCGCTCATTCAATTCTACGTCCGGTTTATCACTGTTTCACATTCTCGGATTACCAGCTAGCACCAACGCTGGAGGAGTATTCTCATCTGATTGATCTACATATCACTGATCAAGTTCCATTTTTTGGACTGGAAGAAATTCCAAAGAATCAGACCATTGCAAGAGCAATTCATTTGGACGAGTCTGAGGTCAGGACTCACATGACCACCAAGGGTGGCATACAAGGTTTGCCAGCCCAGTTTCTGACAAAGAAAGCTTTGTACTTCGCTAGTATAGGGAACGGGACTGCTTTTGAAAGAGTCTTTGTCTTGCTCACCTACGGGTTATTTTTGTTTCCCAACATTAATAACTTCGTCGATATCAACGCCATTAAGGTTTTTTTCATTGGAAACCCTGTGCCGACTTTGTTCGCAGATGCGTATCATTCTGTACACTTGGGAAATTTGTACAGCGGAGGGGAGATCACATGATGTGTACCTTTGCTTTATAAATGGTTCATCTCCCACTTGCCTAAGTCTGCTGCTTTTTGGGATTGTAAGGGTGCCCTACGTTGGTCATAGAAGATCATGTCCCTCACCAACTCTGATATAGATTGGTGCAATAGGATTTATGATGGAATCAGGATCATTGACCGTTGTGGAAACTTCCCCAACATACCCCTTATAGGAACTAAGGGAGGAATCAACTACCATCCGTTATTGGTTCTTCGTCAATTTGGATACCCGATGAGACACATCCCACTGGGTGTTCATCTAGAAGGTCTTTTCTTCAAGGAAGGAGAAAACGACAGAGCACTAAAGACGGAAATAGTGCACGCTTGGAAACACGTTCATAAGAAAGGACGAGAGTCTCTAGGAAAACCGGACTGTGTCTCGGTGGAGCCTTATCTCCATTGGGTACAAACTAGAGCTCTCAAGCTAAAGATGCCTTATCCTCATTACGGAATTCTTCCGCCGAGGGAATCTGTCATGTATTTAATGACGGAAACTGAAAAGCTTCAGGTTACTCTCAACAAAGTTCAACGGGAGAGAAGGTCTTGGAAGAACAAGTATCGCACCCTCGACGTAGAGTGCATCAAAATACAGCAATTACTGAAAGAGAAAGATGCTTTGATTGAAATTTTGGAGCAACATGCTGTAGAGAATCAAGATGACCAAAGGAATTTGCTCGCTCCTTTCACTTGGCAAAGGAATGACAACCCGACAACGGCCCAAGAGCCCCGGTCAAAGAAAAGGTAAGTACCAGAGTCAGCACCCGATTCTTTTCAGAGAGGACTCGGGACCCATTAGCTTAGTTTTCTGTTTCTGCACTTTGTAATCTACTGTATTTCCATTTTTGTAATCCTTTGGAATTCAATAAAAAAGGGGTTTCCCCACTGTTTGATATTTTCAATCTAATTGTCGAAGTTTATTTTGATTAAACCAAAAAGAACAATTAATATAATCGTTGCATTCAGCATTCTCACATCGCGAATTCTTCTTACCTACGAATCTCACATTTGTGTCTCGGTTCTAGAGTCAAACTGTCTTATTCGTACAATACTCGGGCCAATCGTCAGAAAAAGATGGATGATCTTGAGGAAGAAAACAGAGAGTTGAAAGAAGAGATCGACGCTCTGAGAGAGGATATGAGAAAGCTTCGTAATGACATGCAAGCCATGGCAGAAGCTCAGCTACAAAGAACTGTGATCTCAGAGATCACCTCAACGCCCATAGTGGACAAGTATGATCCTAGGTATCAGATACCGAAAGATCGTCCTTGGGACATGCCTGTTAACTATATCCCGGAAGGATATGTTCCGCCGATCGCTGAAGATCAGGGAATCACAACAGAAGCTGCTGGGCCTGAAGGTTACAAACTTCGGGAAAGTGAAGATGCCAAGGGCATACTGAAGACTCCTGAAGGTTACAAACTTCGGGAAACGCCAAGACTAACTACCGTAGTCACGGTCCCACCCCCTGTGATGCACACTGTCCCAGAAGGACAGATTCCACAGATACCTTCTGGTAAAAAGGAAACTATGTTTGACCGAATAGATGAATTCCAGGAACAGTTCTTGGAAATGCAGAAGGAACTGCAAGTCATTCGCGATCAGGATTTATTTGGAAAGGACGCCGCAGACCTTTGTCTGGTCCCCAATGTTAAAGTCCCGCACAAGTTCCAAGTGCCCGACTTTGAAAAATACAAGGGTAACTCTTGCCCTCAAAGTCACTTGGTGATGTACGCTCGGCGAATGTCAGCTCAGACTGAGAATCAAGACCTGCTGATTCATTACTTTCAGGATAGTTTAACCGGTGCCGCATTAAAATGGTACATGGGTTTAAACTGTACTATGATCAGTACATTCAGAGATCTTGGTACTACCTTCGTCCAACAATACAAATACAATTTGGACATGGCACCCGACAGAGATCAACTCAGATCGATGTCGCAAAAGGACAAGGAAACCTTTAAGGAGTATGCTCAGAGATGGCGTGAAATTGCCGCTCAAATTTGTCCACCTCTTGAGGAAAAAGAGATGACAAAGATCTTCTTAAAAACCTTAAGCTCATTTTACTATGACCGAATGGTTGCCAGTGCACCCAGTGATTTCACTGAGATGGTGGGCATGGGCGTACGTCTTGAGGAAGCCGTCCGGGAAGGACGTTTGGTAAAAGACACTGGATCGACGAGCGGTACTAAAAAATACGGTAGTGCTCTCCCTAAGAAAAAAAAGCAAGATATTGGGAATATCTCTCTCGAAAAGAAAAGGCGACGTTATCAGCCGGTAGCAGTTGTAATTCCTGCTATCAGCCCCGCGCCTATTCCTACGTACCAACCTCAGGTTGCGCAGAGCCAACCTGATCAACAAAGGACACAACAACCTCTTCAGCAGGCTCGTCCTCCATATAACAACAACCGTACAACACGACCATCAGGATTTGATCCTATACCCATGTTATACGCGGAATTATTTCCGTTACTATTGGCTAAGGGGCACATCCAGACTAAGTCTCCTCTTACAGTACTGGAAAATCCGCCTTTTTGGTTTAAGGTGGATCAAACATGCCCTTATCATCAAGGAGGTTCGGGGCATAACATAGAAACTTACCTCAATTTCAAATCCGACGTGCAAAAACTTGTTAGGAGCGGGTTCTTATCTTTCAAGGATACGAATCCTAATGTTCTCACGAACCCGTTGCCTCAACACGAGAAAGCTGCAGTCAATCTGATTGAGGAAGAGACTAACAATGTCTATCAAATTCACGATGTACTCTTATTGAGGACCAATCTGGTCAAGATGCATTATAGACAGAGTGGATATGGCCATGTGCCACCTCATAATTATCACCAGTGTGATATCTGCTCTAAAGACAACCAAGGAAGTTCTGTGGTGCAAGCAGCTCTGCAGGAACAAATGGATCTCAGATGGATCCAAGAGCACCGAGTTCGTGGAGTTGACATGGTTTACACGAATTCTAATGTCGTTCAGAACCACGATATTCGTGTAATGAATGTCAACTTGGTGGAGATGCACTCAAGGCAAAGCCAGTATCATAATCTGCCGCGGCACGATTACAGTTCCTGTCTGACTTGCTCGGTAAACAAACAGGGATGCTCTTTCATACAAGAGGCCCTTTAGCGTCAGATGGATCTTGGATGGGTCCAAGACTACCATGATAGGAACCCTTATCAGATCAACATGGTTCAGATCTTCAATATTCGCGTGATGAATACCAACTTGGTAGAGTTACATGCTGAGCAGGTCTGACTCAGATTCTTAATATCACATGACTATCAAAGCTGTAAGGCAGGTTGCGAAAATGATCGAGGTTGTACCCTTGTCCAGGAGGCACTTCAGCACTTGTTAAATCACTGGTGGATGCCAATCTATATGGATGAAGATACTCAGCAGATTAGTATCAGTAACAGGAACCCCACTCGGCGTCAGAGTCAGGATGTTCGATCTGTGGAAGCTAACCTAGTGAGGTTACATTATATTCAAAGTGGGTGTGGCCAGGTGCCACCACACAATTACGATCGTTGTAGAGTATGTTCGGAAAGTAACCAAGGGTGCTACCTTGTGCGAGCATCTCTCCAGGGGCAGGTGGACCGTGGAGAAATTCGTCCATATTCGGGTTCTGGACCCATCAACTGGACGCCGAATTACCTTGCCGATCAAGTTGAGGATGTTGTCACCATCTCTGGTCGTCACCAGGCCAGGGATGTTTTTGTCATCATCCCTCTACTTGACGAATCTAAAGTTCCCAACCGGGAACGGATCGAGATTACTTATGATGGTTAGAAAAATCAGAGGGCTCCCGTAGTCATCTATCTGTTGGGACCAATACCGTATGAATCAGCTAAGGCAATCCCTTACAAATATGGTGCAATGACAGTTGAAAATGGAAAGGAAATTCCATTACCCTCCGTCGTGAATATTGCAGACATCAGTCGTGTAACACGGAGCGGTCGAATCTTCAACCGAGGAGTTGGAGAACCTAACAAAGAAAAGGAACTTCAGACAGAAGCTCCTAATCCACCAGTCAGTCAATCCAGTAATCTCGACCTTTCAAAAAATAATGATGAGATGTTGAAGCTCATCCAAAGGAGTGAATACAACATTGTCGATCAACTGTTGCAAACTCCTTCAAAGATCTCGGTATTATCACTGTTACTCAGTTCAGAAGCCCACAGGGAGGCTCTACAGAAAGTCTTGGAGCAAGCCTTTGTGGAATAGGATGTAACAATCAGACAGTTCGATAGTATTGTCTCTAACATCACTTCCTGCAACAATTTGGGATTTAGTGATGAGGAATTACCCGAAGAGGGTCGCCGTCATAACATGGCGCTCAACATTACAGTTAACTGCCAGGACGATGCTTTAGCCAGCGTACTGGTAGACACAGGGTCAGCCCTGAATGTTATGCTGAAGTCCAGTTTGATGCAATTATCATTCAAAGGCCCTCCGATGAGAATCAGGGAGGTCGTCGTCAAAGCGTTCGACGGATCCAGAAAAACAGTTATCGGCGAAGTGGATCTTCCCATAACTATCGGTCCTCACACTTTCCAAGTCACTTTCCAGGTCATGGACATCCAGGCAAGATACAGTTGTTTATTAGGAAGACCTTGGATACATCAGGCTGGAGCGGTTACGTCAACCCTCCACCAAAAGCTAAAGTTCGTCAAGAACGATCAACTTGTCACAGTTTGTGGAGAACAGGCCTTGCTCGTGAGTAACTTGTCATCATCTACTGGTATAGAGCCCGAGGAGGTTATTGGAACTCAGTTCCAAGCACTGTCGGTAAGCAAAGACAATCATTTCAAAGGAGGAACCTCGATTTCCTCATACAACGATGCTATCAAAGCGGTCGAGAGTACCGATACAACAGGATGGGGACAGCTTGTCATTCCTACTAGCAATACAACAAAGAAGGGTCTTGGTTTTTCTGCAACCTGTACCCAGACAGCTGCTAACAATGAAAGTCTTCATCCCATTCTGAACTTCTTCCACAGTGGAGGTTTTCTTTACCCAGTGTCTCAAGCAGTACATGCTATTAATGAGGAAGATCCCTCTGACACAGATGAAGAATGGAAGTCCTATCTGAATGAGGACGGTTATATGTCTCAGGAAGAGGTGCCTACACCATTTTGCTATCCCGCACAAAGTCCGAGATTTATACCAAGGTCAGACGTCGAAATGATATATGGAGATTGGGATCAGAAGGATGTCGTGCTCCTCCAAATTCATTAGAGGAGGACACTCCGATGAAAGACCAATTTGACTACAACTACTATGGCCCAATGGATGGTCTGCCAATGTGGCAGCCTTACCCAGGAGACTTGGGGCAAGAAAGTCAGTCGAGCAATGAAAATCAGCTGACCATCATTGAACAGAATACCTGTGTCCCCACCATGTCATGGGATCAACACTCAGGTCATTCAGAAACTACTCAACATGACGATTAATTTGCAACGTTCGCAGGACTCGGATTCATTAACTATGCTTTTCCCGAGGTCAACGTCATCGAGAGAAATGACTCCTCCAGTTCCAAAGAAGTTTGGGACACCTTGAGAGAACCAAGTGGAAAATACGACTTCATGGTCAAGTACACCGCTCCCAGAAGCTCTCGTATCAGGCTCGAAGATATCCAGCCTACTGGATGGGGAGTTACAACTGAGAGCACAAATGCTATGCAAAATACAACTGAGGAATTCTCCTACGACAACTCTGCCTGGGAGACAGATTCCAATGATACTGCTCCACCAGAAATCAGCGTCATTTCTGAAGACAAATCAAGGAAAGTGCCAGACTTTGTGATTCACCGAGGAGTTCGCCGCCAGTGGGTTGCTGTCGATGTTCCTAAGATTGTTCATAAGTCAAAGTAATTGCCATCTTTAACCTTTCACCCTGCCCAGGTGAAACGGATGTTTTGATAGGGCTCGCTTTCTGTAAATTTCCCTCTTCGCTTTGCCCAAAGCGACTGAGTTTTGTTTTATAGGGCTGTAGTTTCAAGAGTCGACTTGTTCATTAATAAAATAACGTCGTTGTGTAATTTTCGCATTAATTGCTGTTTTCTCTTTTTGCTTTTTCTCAGAAAATGGTAATCCTAAAAAAAAATTAAAAATAAAAACAAGCAGTAAAATAAAACACTGCACACACTTGCATTTTTCTCTATCTCTTCTAAACACGAATCATCACGTCATGCAGATTGCTTGCTTTAAACCCCGTTGAAACATACGATCCGATGACTTCTCCCAACTTTGAGTTCCCGGTATTTGGGGCTCAAGAAGAAGTTAACGACGAAATTCCAGAAGAGATCTCCTGATTACTCAGACAAGAGGAAAGGTCCGCTGAACCTCACAAAGAACCGTTGGAAACGGTAAACTTGGGTTCGGAAAAAGAGAGAAAAGAAATCAGGATTGGGGCACTGCTCAGTCCAACTGCCAGAGAGGGTTTGATAAAGCTTCTCAAAGAATTCCCCGATGTATTCGCTTGGTCCTATCAGGATATGCCAGGGTTGGATACCAGCATCGTGGAACATCACTTACCATTAAGGTCGGAATGTCCGCCAGTAAAGGAAAGGTTGAGACGCACTCACCCAAACATGGCCATCAAAATCAAAGAGGAGGTACAGAAACAGATTGACGCAGGTTTCCTCGCCACATCAGAATATCCTCAATGGTTAGCCAACATCGTACCCGTTCCCAAAAAGGATGGAAAGGTCAGAATGTGTGTTGATTACAGGGATCTGAACAAGGCAAGTCCAAAGGACGACTTTCCTTTACCACACATTGACATGCTGGTAGACGGTACAGCAAAGTTCAAAGTTTTCTCCTTCATGGATGGATTCTCGGGCTATAACCAGATTAAAATGGCGCCGAAAGACATGGAGAAAACTTCGTTCATTACCCCATGGGGTACCTTTTGTTACAAGGTAATGCCATTCGGTTTGAAGAACGCCGGGGCAACCTATCAAAGGGCCATGACTACTCTGTTTCATGA
Source organism: Lathyrus tuberosus (assembly GCA_022829125.1). Lineage (NCBI taxonomy): Eukaryota > Viridiplantae > Streptophyta > Magnoliopsida > Fabales > Fabaceae > Lathyrus > Lathyrus tuberosus. The sequence goes on along the minus strand of JALAZF010000036.1, from coordinate 5,720,884 downwards.
CATGATACACAAAGAAATCGAGGTATATGTCGATTATATGATTGCAAAATCAAAAACAGAGAGTGAGCATGTTGAACATCTGTCAAAATTGTTCGAACGTCTAAGAAAATTCAAGCTCCGCTTGAATCCAAACAAGTGCACCTTCGGTGTCCGTTCAGGGAAACTACTAGGGTTCATCATCAGCCAGAAAGGAATTGAAGTTGATCCTGACAGGGTCAAGGCCATTCAAGAAATGCCTTCTCCAAAAACTGAAAAACAAGTCAGAGAATTCCTGGGACGTTTGAATTAAATCTCGAGATTCATATTCCTTATGACCGCGACGTGTGCGCCGATTTTAAAATTACTCAAAAAGAACCAGGATTGCGTTTGGTCAGAGGACTACCAAACCGCCTTCGACGGTATTAAGGAATACCTATTGAATCCTCCGATTCTATCACCTCCAGTGGAACGAAGACCACTGATCATTTACCTCACAGTCCTAGAGGACTCAATGGGATGTGTACTTGGCCAACAAGACGAAACCAAACGGAAGGAGTCTGCCATCTACTATCTGACCAAGAAATTCACCGACTGCGAAACTCGGTACACGATGCTCGAGAAAACCTGCTGTGCTTTGGCTTGGGCAGCCAAACGTCTTCGCCAATACATGATTCGTCATACTACTTGGTTGGTCTCTGAAATGGATCCAATCAAGTACGTCTTCGAAAAGCCTGCTCTCACGGGAAGAATTACCCGTTGGCAGATGTTATTATCAGAATATGACATAGAGTACCACACTCAGAAAGCCGTTAAAGGAAGTATTTTAGCTGATCATTTGGCTCATCAACCGATTGACGATCAAGAATCAGTCGAGTTTGACTTCCCAGACGAAGATGTTAGGTATCTAAAAATGAAAGACTGCGATGAATCGCTACCCAGTAAAGGGCCAGAACCAGGTTCCCAATGGGGACTTATCTTTGATGGAGCAGTTAATCATTATGGAAATGGAATTGAGGCAATCATTGTTACCCCTCAGGGTACCCACATTCCTTTCACTGCCAGACTTACGTTCAAATGTACGAACAACGAGGCCGAATACGAAGCTTGTATTATGGGTCTCGAGGAAGCGATTGATTTAAGGATCAAAAACATGGACGTATATGGCGACTCAGCCTTGGTTATCAATCAGATAAAAGGAGATTGGAACACATACCAATCAGGACTGATTCCTTACAAAGACTACGCAAGAAGGTTGCTACCTTTCTTCAATAGAGTTGAGTTTCATCACATCCCTCGTGATGAGAATCATATGGCTGACGCATTAGCCACTCTATCTTCCATGATTAGTGTAGGTCAATGGAATGACCTACCTAAGATCAACATAATGCGCCTTGAACAGCCCGCCTATATCTTCACGATCGAAGCCGTCATAGATGACAAACCTTGGTATCATGATATCAGATGCTTCCTTCAGAAACAAGAGTACCCATCTGGGGCACTCAGTAAAGACAGGAAAACCCTCAGAAGATTGGCAGGAAACTTCTTCCTGAGCGGTGACACTCTTTATAAGAGGAATTTTGACATGGTCTTGCTCCGATGCATAGACAGACCAGAAGCAGACATGCTTATGAAAGAAATTCATGAAGGATCCTTTGGCACTCATGCCAACAGACACACAATGGCGATAAAAATCCTAAGAGCAGGGTACTATTGGTTGACCATGGAATCCGACTGCTACAAGTACATGAGGAAGTGTCACAAGTGTCAGATATACTCCGACAAAATTCATGTACCGCCATCACATCTTAAAGTTCTTTCTTCCCCGTGGCCTTTTTCCATATGGGGAATCGACATGATTGGCTTGATCAAACCTAAGGCTTCAAACGGACATCAGTTTATCCTGGTAGCCATTGACTACTTCACGAAGTGGGTCGAAGCAGCGTCATTCGCCAATGTAACCCGACAAGTGGTGGTCCGATTTATCAAAAACAATATCATCTGCCGTTATGGTGTTCCAAGCGAGATCATTATTGATAATGGATCTAACTTGAACAATAAGATGATGAAAGAGTTGTGCATAGAGTTTAAGATTGAACACCATAACTCATCTCCCTACCGACCCAAGATGAATGGAGCGGTAGAAGCGGATAACAAGAACATCAAGAAGATCGTTCAAAAGATGGTTGTAACCTATAAAGATTGGCACGAGATGTTACCCTTTGCTCTTCACGGTTATCGAACATCTGTCCGCACTTCAACAGGGGTAACCCCTTTTTCTCTAGTATATGGCATGGAAGCAGTGCTCCCCAAAGAAGTAGAGATCCCATCAATTAGGGTATTGATGGAAGCTAAGCTTACAGAAGCTGAATGGTGTCAAAGTCGACACGACAAACTGAACCTGATCGAAGAAAAGAGAATAACGGCACTATGCCACGGTCAGTTGTATCAATAAAGAATGAATAGGGCGTTCGACAAAAAGGTCAGACCTCGTGTCTTCAGAAAAGGAGACCTCGTGCTCAAGAAGATACAATCGTTTCTCACTGACTCTCGGGGCAAATGGACCCCAAATTATGATGGCCCCTTTGTGGTCACGAAAGCTATCTCAAGCGGCGCCTTGAGACTTGCAACCATGGACGGAGAGGAATTTGCCTACCCCACAAATGTTGATGTAGTCAAGAAATACTTCGCCTAAACTAAAATAAAAAAAATAAAAAAAATAAAAAACGTCTCGGTGGATTGAAAACCCGAAAAGGCGGTCCAGGCAAAAGTTAGAGACATGAGAAAAAATCATCCCGATGGATTGGAAATCTCATAGTACAATCCAGGCAAAAATTAGGGATAATGGCAAGTAACTATGTTCAACAGAGGCAATTCCTTCAGCAGCAGCAGTTACACCATCCATCGGAGGAAAACTCCAGTCAAGGTCATCTGTGACAGAAGCCCAGGATGTCCCGAATTCAAAGTTGGTAGAAGGATAGTGGTCGTTTTGTTTCAACGTAGCCTTTTTCCCTGTAAATTACCATTTTCTAACTTTGTAAATACTCTTTGGAATCACGCATTTGGCTGATCTCCATCTTATCAATAAAATTTGAGCCCTTACCCTTTTTTTTATAATTCTTATTTGTTTTAGCTTTACAGAACGACGTTGTTAACATGATTAACGATGCTTGAAATAAAACAAAAATGAATTTACTTGTAAAACTTTTTCTGCTTTTAAAATAAAGATGGCAATTTCTTTTGACTGTTGAACATCATAAGAACGTCAATCGCTTCTCCAAAGGAGTAAGCAAACCTCAAAGTACAGAATCAAAGTACTCCTTCTAACCTAGTACGCTTGAATGAAGGATCAATTATGTCAGAGAGCTTGTTTCGTCTCACACGCCACGACAGAGTTCTTACCTCCTAAGCCCGACCAATGGTATTCCCCGCAGGGACTATCTCTCCTAAGCAAGGTAGAATTTTTACTTTTTTGAACAACGGTACTTCTTCGCCCCGCGATGGCCGAGTATCCAGTCGTGTTCACTCGCTAGTTTATATGTCGCGTCAGTTTTGTCAGCATATACATACATACATCATGCGTTTGATTTGCATTCATATTCATATTGCATCACTATCACTCTAGTCGGTTTCTTCCCCTAGTGATAACAGTCTTCTCAATCGAGTTGTCAGTTCTTGCCTCATAAGGAAAGGATGCGTTTGAACAACCTCGCCTCCAGTTTATTTCTGGAAGGAAGTTGGTCCTTGACCACTTTGATAACTTGAACCTCTGAAAAACCAGGGAACTTTCAACCAACATCACTCTTCGCCATTGAAGATGATATCCTTGCTCTCCCAGATCAAGGAAAATCCACAGAGAAAGCCTCGTAACCAGAGACTCCGCACCACGCCATTTTCGCTCCAAAAGACCGCCGATGAAAAGGTCATCGGCACCTCAAAATTGGACCCCATCATATGGCATTTCTCCGGGAAGATCCCGAGAAAAGTATGATGTAAAATTCCAAGTGACAGCAGTCTCTCAAGAGACCTGCTTTCCCCCCAGTAGAAACAAATGGCGTCTCCAACAGAGAAGTTTGTCCAACTCTACAACTCAGACGACTGGGTTCCCCAGCAAGTCTGACATCAAAACTTTTTCCGTTAAATGGCATCTCTCCAGGAAAATTTTGCGAGAAGTTTGAGGAAAACCACTACGCATATCGCCCCTTGTCACTTAAGTTTATTGACAAAAGAAACTAAGACCAGTTCCTCGATAGGAAACCAGGATCGAGGGGAAGTTTAAATCAGAAACTTAGACCAGTTCCTTGGTAGGAAACCAGGATCGAGGGGAGGTTTACTTCAGAAACTAAGACCAGTTCCTTGGTAGGAAACCAGGATCGAGGGGAAGTTTAAATCAGAAACTAAGACCAGTTCCTTGGCTGAAGACCAGGATCGAGGGGAAGTTTACCTTTTCTAAGCATCATTGCTTAGCAAAAGAAGATGAAAGCGCAGGCTGCAATTCATAGCCATCAAAATTTTGGGTATTCTGATATTTAATCCTCTTGCACCCCGAATGCCCAAATACCTTCGTCATTCACACCTTCGGGTCCAAGAAGATTAAATAGGGGCATCTGTCATACCCTAAATTTTGACCAATAAGATTTCCCATCATTGTGCAAATCATCACCACAATATGGATGGACCATCATACCTCAGTAGTCTCCCCAAAGATGGGCGAGCATCCACTACAATCAGACTTAGGGTTTCAGGCCCTCTCAGAGCTCTTAGACAGAGGATCAATCAAGGAATGACATGATCTTCAACTTGTCTAACCTCTCAAACATTCACAATGGACCAAGAGGACTCCCACTTTAAGGATTAAGCACAAGGTTGCTCCCTTCTAGGTGGATCAAGTCTCAAGATCGCCAGTGTCACCAAATTAGGGTTTTGGTCGACCAGGGCCTCCAGATGGAAAATTTTCATCTGGGCATAAGCCACTGATCCAAAACATAACCTAATATACTCCATGGAGCCTCATGGACCCAATCATCAAGTCAATTTTGCCTCTGGGGATGCATTCACTAAAAATCAGGAATTAGGGTTTCTCGACCTAATTCACCCCTAAGTTGACTTTTGGGACAAATCATGAACTAAGACCTCAAGACATGATTTGAGGGTCTCTAATATGCTATATTGATCCATTTGCAACAATGGATTAATCCAAGAAGCTTGAGCAACAAGTCTCAATTTCATCTGCACCACAATTAGGGTTTCACAAGAAAAGTCAACTGTAACTTTGACTTTTGACCAGGACATGCTCCCAAACCCTAGGACATGATTCAATATACCCTATGACACCCATGGAACATGTCCATCAAGTTTGATTTAGGTCAAGGACATGATTTTCTGAGGAATTGCACAGTTTGGAATTCATCTGATAAAAAGTCAACTGTGCACAAAAGTCAACTTTGACTTTTTGAGATTTTTCACCAAAATGGATTTTTAACCCTAAAATGATGTTAATGTATGATTTGAATCATCATTCATCAAGAAAAATCAAGAAAAGTTGGATAACTTGTAAAAGGGGTAACCATAAAAACTTAGAAAATTTTCTAAGTTACAAATAAAGTCGCAAGGGTACCAACTTTGGAGGGTCATAACTCCTAAACCACAAGGCCATTTTTTCCCATCCAAAGATGGATTTGTAGCCCTCATTACCCTCTACAAAAACTTCAACTAGACCTAAGTCCAATTCATTAAGGATTTTGAGTTATGGAGTGATCAAAGTGGCTGAGAAATGAAAATGTCACTTTTTCCAACACTTAGTGAAATTTTCACTAAGTCCAAATCTGTCTTCATTTTTTTCTAAATGTAGGGGGATTTTTCACTTGGATTCAAAAGAGATCAAAACCAAACATGTTCAAACAGTTTTTATATCATGTAAGGGCTTTCCAAAATGTCCAAGAACATTGCCAAATTCCATTTGGGCTATGAGTTATGACATTGTCAAGTTGCCTTGTTGAAATCAGTCATGGCAAGGAAGAATTGGCATTTTAGCTCGATTTGCCAAAATTGTGCAAATCCAAACACTCCTATCCACTTGGACACATCTGAGGATTGAATCTAAAGGGGACAATCACTGAGCCAAGCCTCCAAAGTCCTTGGAACAAGAAAAAGCATGTTGAACCTAGAATTGCCAAAATAGGGACAAGACTTCAAATTTGGATTGAAGCATTCAATGGAAGCATCAAGGTGGCATGGACTGAGCCATTTTCATTTGAATTCAGTCAAGACTTATCCAAGACCAAGGGAACCAGCAGCCTATGCCCTAACCTCTAGTCAATGGCTAGAGGAGACTTGAATTTCCATTGGCCAACATTGAACAAACCTACTCAGCAGTTGCCATTCACTATTCCTTGCAAAACAAACTTGCTCTACTATAAATAGAGCTCAATTGTGATCAGTTTAAGTACACCAAAGGCCTACACCACTTGCCTTTCTCAAAATCTCTTTCTCTTGGCAAAAATGCCTTTCTTAGCAAGGTAGCTATCAGATGTTGAGCTAAAGGGCAATTCCACTCAAACCAATCACACACACACACCTCATATACATCACATATGAGCTTATCAAACACTTAAACAACAACTAGAACACTGATTTCTCAGAATCACCAGTCAATTGCTCAAGGTTTTAACCAAAATGCAGTTGAGATGCCATGAAATGATCCAGCCAATTTCAATCAAGTCCAAGCATTCAAACACACTCCATAGGGTGTAGGGAAGTTGTTCACATCATCACCTCTCATCTGTAACTCCTCCAAATCAAAAATCACATTGCACTTACTGTCACGGCCTAGAGGTAAGCATATACTTGGTCATCTCTCAATCCATGCATATTTCCTCGCATAATAATTTGGCCATATGTTCATAATCATGCATAGAATGTTTCCCCTCAATTAATTGCATTGTTTGAATCGTGTATCAAAAATCCTAGCCTTCATGCAGAAATTAGGGTTCTTGAGGATTTTTCGTGATTTCTTGTTATATGTTTAATTTAAATGAAATTAATTGACATATACATGATCGTGAGGTTGAGACGAGCATAATGATATGTGGATTACATGATATGATTAAGTATTCAGTGAGATTGGAGAGAAAATGCAAATCTGAGAATCTCAGAACACGCGCGTGTTCTTTAGCTTGTTCTTGGCGCCATTTTTCCAAATTTGAATATTTGAATTTTGTGGTTTTATTTAATTGATTCAAAAATTAATTTCTCTCTGAGTTTTAATGATTTTGAGTTTATTCTTTTTTTAATAATTCACAAAAATGTTAAATTATTTTATTTTAACAAAAAATCAAAAAAATATTATTTATTTCATATAATTGATATTTTTGCAAAGAATTAATATTTTAATTGTTTTTGGCATTTTAAATATTTTTCTACATTGATTTTGCAACTTTTAATGCTTTCTAATTATTTTGTAGGTCAATACTTAATTTTTGAAGCATTAATCCAAGATCATAATTTGGTTTTTATATGTTAAACAATTTTGATCATTTTAATTGAATTTTTATTCAATTAAAACACATTTTGAAAACAAATTAGGGTTTTTGGATTAATTCAACCCTCATCAATCATTTTCAAAACTTTGGGCCTCTAATAGAGTGTAAGACCCAATCCTTTTTTTTTGACCAAATCATTTTTGGGCCTCAGTGTATTGTATAAGTCCCGATACCGTAAAAAACAAACGGCGCGATCGTCGCCTTTTGAAAAACAAACCTTTGGGCCTCTCCTCGAGCTATAAGACCCATTCAAAACTTTGGGCCTCTATTAGAGTGTAAGACCCAACCCCCTTTTAACCAAAACCACTTTGGGCCTCACTTATTGTATAAGTCCCTCTGCGTTAAAAGAAAACCTCGGCGCGATCACCATTTTTAACGAAAAGTCATCTGGGCCTACCCTCGTGTTATAAGCCCCACTCTTTTTCTTTAAACCTTTTTGGGCCTCTATTAGAGTGTAAGACCCATTCCTTTGTACAGAAAACATTTTGGGCCCCAGTCACTTGCATAAGTCCCTCTGTACAAATTCAAACAGTGCGCTCACTGATAAAACCCTGGGCCTCTCCTTGAGCTGTAAGCCCCAAATCTTTCTTTTTCAAAGCACTTTCTCCTGTGATTTTGAATATACTATTGTTTTCAATATTTCTTTGTTGAACAACTAACCAAACAGCATGGAAGCTCTACAACCGAGTAAGTGGTTATTGCTTTCATTTACCGCTTTCATATACATATAACTGTATTGTGGGGCTGTTTCACTGTAAGTCTTCTTTCATAAACTCATATCAACTGTGTAATAATAGTATAGATATTTAGAGTTTCCCCGACAACTACGTCTATCATTAAGCCCGTTGATCACTCTTAGAAATAGTCTAAACTAGATCCCCATATGATTACCAGACACAGTCCTCCCTCCTCTTGGGGTTAAACAATATGGAGATATGAAAGGCAACATTCTCTGTGAACCCTTTCCTAGACTGTCACTCATAGAAGTTGTCAAAGAAACTCTATTCCCCAGAGATGATCTCTTCTCCGTGAATTGCATCTCTTGAGTTTCTTCCAAATTCTCGGACTTTCCTGACTTTGAACTATTCTCGGTGAATAGCATTGCCTTGAACTTCTCGGGGTTTGGGGACCCACAGGCTTCTTAAAAGCACTTGTCAAGAAAATCTACTCCCCAGAGATGATCTTTTCCCCGTGAATGGTATCTCTTGAGTTTCTTCCAAATTCTCGAACTTCCCTAACTTGATCTATTCCTTGTGAATAGCTTGCCTTGAATTTCTCGGGGTTTGGGGACCCATCGGCTTCTTAAAAGCATCGGCCTCCTCTTGGGCATCGTACAAGGACCCACAGGCTTCCTAAAAGCAACCCAGCCTCCTCTTGGGCTTAGTACAAGGACCCTACAACTTCTTAGAAGTATTCACAACCTCCTCTTAGGCTTCGTATAAAGATCTCTTCCTCCGGGAATGATAGCCTCCTCTTGGGCTTAGTACAAGGACCCGTCGGCTTATTAAAAGTTTTCCAGCCTCCTCTTGGGCTTCGTACAAATTGTCCCGACGACCTCCTAGAGGTATAGGAACAGAACTTAGTCATCTTCATAGAACAGTCCTGTCATAGAGTCTACTACTGTTTCTCAAAGCATAGAACAAAATATAAAACTCTAGACACGGACAGTCTAATATCCTTGAGTCTCAAAGACATTCTCAAGTGGCCCCTTCGTTAAATAGGAAGGAAACCCGCAGATTCGGACAGTCTCAATACCCTTTAGATTTCCCGTTTCCTCGAAGAACCGGAGATAACCCTGATCCTCGCATCAAAAATCCCTGAGTACAGTGTTGCTCATATAAGAACTAATTTTCTCTTTAAAATCAGTATACTGGACCCGTCACTTAACTGAAACAGTTACCCTGGCCTCCTCTTGGGCTTTGTGCAATGATTCTTCCCAGCGAAGCAAATGTTTAGCCTCTCTCTCTGGCTTTGTACGAGACACATAAGAGACTCCCTCGTTGAGTCAATCACCCCTTTCACCTCCATCTCGGGCTTTATACGAGATACAAACCGGTTCTTATTGAGCCAAACAAATTTTAGCCTCTCTCTCGGGCTTTGTACGAGATACAAAAACACTCTCTTGTTGAGTATAAAAGATCATCTTGTAGGACCAGCCCCTTTTAGCCTCTCTCTCGGGCTTTGTACGAGACACATATCAGCCTCCTCTTAGGCTTTGTATAAGAAAACCACTGGTTGATCCAATCAACCTTTTAGCATCAAAGTTGTGCCTCGTTCACAGTACATAAACATCAATAACTCCTTTCCCCTTCATCTAATTGCTGTAAGCGGCAAGCCTCTGGATCATCTACATCCATGCCACTGTCCCTCTTTTAGCATGAGAAATTCCTAAGGAAAGATAGCATTGCTCTACACTGAGTTACATTCTTCTCCTTCAGGTTGGAAATCCCCTATAAAGGAAATTATGGCATTACCAGATTCACAAATCTCGGTTAAAGTAATTCTCCTTTATAAATAGTCGTAACAGAAAAACCTCTCTTTAGAGATGACAAATTCTCTCTAAAGGTGAGACCTTTTAGCTTTATATCTTGGGCTTTGAACAAGATACAAATAGACCCTTCAGCTATATATCTTGGGCTTTGGACAAGATACAAATCACCTTTTGCTTCACGTCTTGGGCTTTGAACAAGACACCAAAACAACCATTTCCTCCCATAGAATAGGAGGAACTACAAACGCTCTGATTTCCCTGTTTCGGTAAACGGGAATACGTAGGCATAATATTGAAAGAAAAATCTTAGCGAGCGCAATCAACAAAAAAACCAAAATCCCATACTCTCACATATCTATAAAAAACCATCAGTCCTAACATCCTAATCCTTGTTCCCCGCCAGAAACCTTCTGTCAAAATAAAGAGAAAGAAACCACTATTGGCAAAAATACAAATAACTAGTACAAAGGCCCCCCCCCCCCACATTAATCGCAACCGTAAACTAACAGACCGCTATTTAAACTCAGTATGCAAGCAGGGTTAATTGGAGACATCTATTTCCCTTCCTTATTCAGCTCACAATAGGATAAAAAATGAATCGACCTGTAGTAAGCTCAAACCGCAGAGAGCGACCAGCGCTTAAGAACCGCGTCCAAAATCGCTCGCTACAATAGTTGTCGGGGAAACTCTAAATATCTATACTATTATTACACAGTTGATATGAGTTTATGAAAGAAAACTTACAGCGAAACAGCCCCACAATACAGTTATATGTATATGAAAGCGGTAAATGAAAGCGTATAAACACTTACTCTCTTGTAGAGCTTCCATGTTGTTTGGTTAGTTGTTCAACAAAGAAAGATTGAAAACAACAGTATAATTCAAAATCAAAGGAGAAAGTTCTTTGAAAAAGAAAGATTTGGGGCTTACAGCTCAAGGAGAGGCCCAATGTTTTACCAATGATTGCACTGTTGAATTTGTACAGAGGGACTTATACAAGTGACTGAGGCCCAAAAAGGTTTTCTGTACAAAGAGGTGGGTCTTACACACTCTCAAGAGGCCTAAAAAGTTTTAAAGAAAAGAGTGGGGCTTATAACACGAGGGTAGGCCCAATTGATTTTTTCGTTTAAAAATGGCGATCGCGCCGAGATTTTCTTTTAACGCGAAGGGGCTTATACAATATCTGAGGCCCAAATGGTTTTGGTTAAAAGGGGGTTGGGTCTTACACTCTATTAGAGGCCCAAATGAGTTTTAAGAAAAGAAATGGGTCTTACTACTCGAGGGTAGGCCCAAAGTTTATTTTGAAAAGGCGACGATCGCGCCGTTTGTTTTTTACGGTATCGGGACTTATACAATATACTGAGGCCCAAAAATGATTTGGTCAAAAAAGGGTTGGGTCTTACACTCTATTAGAGGCCCACAAAGTTTTTTAAAGAAAAGAAATGGGTCTTACTACTCGAGGGTAGGCCCAAAGTTTGTTTTTCAACGGATGATGATCGCGTCGAACTTTTTGAAATACAACGGGACTTATACAATAAGTGAGGCCCAAAATTGGTTTGTATTTACAAAGGGTTGGATCTTACACTCTATTAGAGGCCCAAAAATTTTGAAAATGATTTATGAGGGTTGAATTAATCCAAAAACCCTAATTTGTTTTCAAATATTGGAAAATGGCGCCAAGAACAAAGGCAAGAACCCGCACGTTTTTCAGTTTTGCCCAGATTTTCATTTTCTCTCCAATCTCACTGAATACTTAATCATATCATGTAATCCACATACCAATCAACTCGTTTCAACCTCACGATCATGTCTATGGTATTTAATTTCATTTAAATTAAACATATAACAAGAAATCATGAAAAATCCTCAAGAACCCTAATTTCTGCATGAAGGCTAGGATTTTTGATACACGATTCAAACAATGCAATTAATTGAGGGGAAACATTCCATGCATGATTATGAACATATGGCCAAATTATTGTGCAGCAAAAATTGCATGGATCATAGAGTTAGAAGAGCTCATGCTTACCACTTGCAGCTGGTGATCGTGATTTGTGTTGGAGGTGTTACAGCTAGGTTCCAATGATCTGGATAGCTTCCCTAGGTGCCATGGAGTGTGTATGGATGCTTTGAATGGATTGGAATGGTTTGGAGTTGAAGATGGTACCTCAACTGCAAAACTGTCAAGAACTTGAGAAATTGGCTGGTGATTTTGTGAAATCTGTGTTCCAGATGTTATGTGAATGTTTGGATCACTTCTATATGATGTATGTGATGTGTGTGTGTGATTGGTTTGATTGGAAAAGCTCTCAAACTCAAAACCTGATAGTGACTTGCCTTAGAAGGCAAAATTGGAGTGAAAGAAGAGATTTTGAGGAAAGCATCTGTTTGATGGCTTTGGTGTACTCAAACTGATCACAATTGAGCTCTATTTATAGTAGAGCAAGTTTGTTTTGCAAGGAATAGTGAATGGAAACTGCAGCAGAGGTTTGGCCAATGTTCTCCAATGAGAATCCAAGTCTCCTCTAGCCATTGGCTAGAGGTTAGGGCACAGAGCTGTGGTTCCCTTGGTCTTGGATAAGTCTTGACTGAATTCAGTTGAGAATGGCTCAGTCCATGCCACCTTGATGCTTCCATTGAATGTTCCATTCCAAAATTGAAGTCTTGCCCCTATTTTGGCAATTCTAGGTTCAACATGCTATTTCTTGTTCCAAAGACTTTGGAGGCTTGGCTCAGTGATTGTCCCCTTTAGATTCAATCCTCAGAGGTGTCCAAGTGGATAGGAGCATTTGGATTTGGCTGATTTTGGCAAATCGACCAAAATTGCAAAATATGCCTTGCCTTGGCAGATTTCAGCAAGGCAACTTGCCAATGTCATATCTCATGGCTCAAATTGAATTTGGTAATGTTCTTGGCCATTTTGGAAAGCCCTTACATGATACAACAACTGTTTGAACATGTTTGGTTTTGATCTCTTTTGAATCCAAGTGAAAAATCCCCCTACATTTGGCAAAAAGTAAGGTAAAATCTGACTTAGTGAAATTTTCACTAAGTGTTGGAACAAAGTGACTTTTCTTGATTTTGATCACTCCATAACTCAAAATCCATGAGGAATTTGGACATAAGTTAGTATGAAGCTTTTGTAGAGGGAAATGTGATCTACAAATCAAGCTTTGAATGGGGAACAATGGCCTTGTGGTTTAGGAGTTATGGTCCTCCATAGTTGGCACATTAGTATCACTTTTTCCATAACTTAGAAATTTTTCTAAGTTTTTATGGTTACCCCTTTTACAAGTTATCCCACTTTCTTTGATTTTTCTTGATGAATGATGATTCAAATCATACATTAACATCATTTTAGGGTTAAAAATCCATTTTGGTGAAAAATCTCAAAAAGTCAAAGTTGACTTTTGTGCACAGTTGACTTTATATCAGATGAATTCCAAATTGTACAATTCTTCAGGAAATCATGTCCTTGACCTAAATAAAACTTGATGGACATGTTCCATGGGTGTCATAGGGTATATTGAATCATGTCTTAGGGTTTGGGAGCATGTCCTGGTCAAAAGTCAAAGCTACAGTTGACTTTCCTTGCGAAACCCTAATTGTGGTGCAGATGAAATTGAGACTTGTTGCTCAAGCTTCTTGGATTAATCCATTGTTCCAAATGGATCAATATAGTATATTAGAGACCCTCAGATCATGTCTTGAGGTCTTGGTTCATGATTTGTCCCAAAAGTCAACTTAGGGGTGAATTAGGTCAAGAAACCCTAATTCCTGATTTTTTATGTATGCATTCCCTGAAGTCAAATTGACTTGATGATTGGGTCCATAAGGCTCCATGAAGTATATTAGGTTATGGTTTGGATCCTTGGCTCATGCCCAGAGGAAAATTTCCCTTTGGAGGCCCTGATCGATCAAAACCCTAATTTGGTGACACTGGCGATCTTGAGGCTTGATCCACCTAGAAGGGAGCATCCTTGTGTTTAATCCTTGAAGTGGGAGTCCCTCTTGATCCTTTGTGGATGTTTGAGAGGTTAGACAAGTTGAAGATCATGTCATTTCTTGATTGATCCTTTGTCTAAGAACTCTGAGAGGGCTTAAAACCCTAATTTTGATTGTAGTGAATGCTCAACAACCCTTGAGGCATTTGATGAGGCATGATGGTTCATCCATATTGTGATGATGATTTGCACAATAATGGGAAATCTTAGTGGTCAAAATTTGGGGTATGACAGATGCCCCTATTTAATCTTCTTGGACCCGAAGGTGTGAATGACGAAGGTATTCGGGCATTCGGGGTGCAAGAGGATTAAATATCGGAATACCTAAAATTTTGATGGTGGTTATGAATGATAGATCGCATTCATCTTCTTTTGCTAAGCAATTATGCTTAGAAAAGGTAGACTTCCCCTCGATCCTAGTTTCCTACCAAGGAACTGGTCTCAGTTTTCTTTTGAAATAAACCTCCCCTCGATCCTGGTTTCCTACCAAGGAACTGGTCTTAGTTTCTGATACAAACTTCCCCTCGATCCTGGTTTCCTACCAAGGAACTGGTCTAAGTTGCTGTTGTAAACTTCCCCTTGATCCTGGTTTCCTACCAAGGAACTGGTCTTAGTTTCTTTTGTCAATAAACTTTATTGACAAGGGACGCTACTTGTAGCGGTTTTCCTTAAACTTCTCGCCGAATTTTCCTGGGGAGATGCCATTTGAAGGAAAAAGTTTTGATGCCAGACTTACTGGGGAACCCAGTCGTCTGAGTTGTAGAGTTGTGCAAACTTCTCTATTGGAGACGCCATTTGTTTCTACTGGGGAAAGCAGGTCTCTTGAGAGACTGCTGTCACTTGGGATCTTACATCGTACTTTTCTCAGGATCTCCCCGGAGAAATGCCATATGATGGGGTCCAATTTTGAGGTGCCGATGACCTTTTCATCAGCGATCTTTTCGGAGCGAAACTGGCATACTGCCGAATCTCTGATTATGAGGCTTTCTCTATGGATTTTCCTTAATTCAGGAAAGCAAGGATATCATCTTCAATGGCGAAGAGTGATGCTGACTGAAGGTTCCTCTGGTTTTTCAGAGGTTTAAGTTATCAAAGTGGTCGAGGGCCGACTCTAATCCAAAGATACACTGGAGACGAGATTGTTCAAACGCAGCATTTCCTGACGAGGCAAGAACTGATAACTCGATTGAGAGGACTTTTTATCACCAGGGGATAAGACCGACTAGAGTGATAGCGATGCAATATGAATGCGAATGCAAACAAAATGCATGATGTATGTATGTATGTATATGCTGAAAAAACTGACGCGACATACAAATTAAAAGATGAACGCGACTGGATACTCGGCCATTGCGGAGCGAAGAAGTACCGCTGGTTCAAGATAGCAATTCTACCTTGCTTAGGAGACATGGTCCCTGCTGGGAGCTATGTTGGTCGGGCTTAGGAGGTAAGAACTCTGTTGTGGGTATCAGATGGGAAAACCGCATCTCATACAGTTGATCCTTCGTTCAGGCGTACTGGCCTAGAAGGAGTACTTTGATTCTGCACTTTGAAGTTCGCTTACTTCTGGAGAAGCGATTGATGTTCTTTTGATATTCAACAGTCAAAAGAAATTGCCATCTTTATTATTATTATTTTTAAAAGCAGAAAAAGTTTTAACAAGTAAATTCATTTTTGTTTCATTTCAAGAATCGTTGATCATGTTAAAATGTCGTTATGTAAAGCTAAAACAAATAAGAATTACAAACAAAAGCACAAAGGCTCAAATTTCATTGATAAGATGGAGATCAGCCGAACGCGTGATTCCAAAGAGTATTTACAAAGTTTGAAAATGGTAATTTACAGGGAAAAGGGCTACGTTGAAACATAACGACCACTATCCTTCTACCAACTTTGAATTCGGGATATCCTGAGCTTCTGTCGAAGATGACCTTGACCGGAGTTTTCCTCCGATGGATGATGTAACTGCTGCTGAGGGACTTGCCTCTGTTGAACACAATTACTTGCCATTATCCCTAATTTTTGCCTGGATTGTACTATGAGATTTCTAATCCATCTGGATGATTTTTTCCATGTCTCTAACTTTTGCCTGGACCGCCTTTTCGGGTTTTCAATCCACCGAGACGTTTTTTTTTTTTTAGTTTAGGCGAAGTATTTCTTGACTACATCAACATTCGTGGGGTAGGCAAATTCCTCTCCGTCCATGGTTGCATGTCTCAAGGCGCCGCCTGAGAAAGCTTTCGTGACCACATAGGGGCCATCATAATTCGGAGTCCACTTGCCCCGGGAATCAGTGAGAAAAGATTGTATCTTCTTGAGCACGAGGTCTCCTTTTCTGAAGACACGAGGTCGGACCTTTTTGTCGAACGCCCTCTTCATCCTTTGCTGATACAACTGACGGTGGCATAGTGCCGTGATTCGCTTCTCTTCGATCAGGTTTAATTCGTCGTGTCTACTTTGACACCATTCAGCTTCTGAAAGCTTAGCTTCCATCAATACCCGGATTGACAGGATCTCTACTTCTATGGGGAGCACTGCTTCCATGCCATACACTAGAGAGAAAGGGGTAGCCCCTGTTGAAGTGCGGATAGATGTTCGATAACCATGAAGAGCAAAGGGTAGCATCTCGTGCCAATCTTTATAGGTTACAACCATCTTTTGAACGATCCTATTGATGTTCTTGTTAGCCGCTTCTACCGCTCCGTTCATCTTGGATCGGTAGGGAGATGAGTTATGGTGTTCGATCTTGAACTCAACGCACAACTCTTTCATCATCTTGTTGTTCAAGTTAGATCCATTATCTGTAATGATCTGGCTCGGAACACCATAACGGCAGATGATATTGTTTTTGATAAATCGGACCACCACTTGTCGGGTTACATTAGCGTACGACTCTGCTTCGACCCACTCGGTGAAATAGTCAATGGCTACTAGGATGAACTGATGTCCGTTTGAAGCCTTAGGTTCGATCAAGCCAATCATGTCGATTCCCCATATGGAAAAAGGCCATGGGGAAGAAAGAACTTTGAGATGTGATGGTGGTACATGAATTTTGTCGGAGTATTCTGACACTTGTGACACCTCCTCGTGTACTTGTAGCAGTTGGATTCCATTGTCAACCAATAGTACCCTGCTCTGAGACTTTTTCTCGCCATTGTGTGTCCGTTGGCATGAGTGCCAAAGGATCCTTCATGAATTTCTTTCATAAGCATGTCTGCTTCTGGTCTGTCTACGCATCGGAGCAAGACCAAGTTAAAGTTCCTCTTATAGAGAGTGTCACCACTCAGGAAGAAGCTTCCAACCAATCTTTTGAGGGTTTTCCTGTCTTTTCGGAGTGCCCCAGATGGGTACTCTTGCTTCTGAAGGAAGCATTTGATATCGTGATACCAAGGTTTATCATCTATGACTACTTTAATCGTGAAGACGTAAGCGGGCCTTTCAAGGCGCATTATGTCAATCTTAGGTAAGTCATTCCATTGACCTACACTAATCATAGAAGAGAGAGTGGCTAATGCATCAGCCATGTGATTCTCCTCACGAGGGATGTGATGAAACTCAACTCTGTTGAAGAAGGGTAACAATCTTCTTGCGTAATATTTGTAAGGAATCAATCCTGATTAGTATGTGTTCCAATCTCCTTTTATCTGATTCATAACCAAGGCTGAATCGCCGTATACGTCTAAGTTTTTTATCCTTAAATCAATTGCTTCCTCGAGACCCATGATACAAGCTTCGTATTCGGCCTCGTTGTTTGTACATTTGAACGTAAGTCGAGCGGTGAAAGGAATGTGGGTACCCTGAGGGGTAACAATGATTGCCCTAATTCCGTTTCCATAATGATTAACTACTCCGTCAAAGATAAGTCCCCATTGGGAACCTGGTTCTGGCCCTTCACTGGGTAGCAGTTCATCGCAATCTTTTATTTTTAGATACATGACATCTTTGTTTGGGAATTCAAACCCGATTGATTCTTGATTGTCAATCGGTTGATGCACCAAATGATCGGCTAAAATACTTCCCTTAACAGCTTTCTGAGCGTGATACTCTATGTCATATTCTGATAACAACATCTGCCAACGGGCAATTCTTCCCGTGAGAGCAGGCTTTTCGAAGACATACTTGATTGGATCCATTTCTGAGATTAACCAAGTAGTATGACGAATAATGTATTGGCGAAGATGCTTGGCTGCCCAAGCCAAAGCACATCAATTTTTCTCAAGCATCATGTACCGAGTCTCGCAGTCGGTGAATTTCTTGCTTAGATAGTAGATGGCAAACTCTTTCCTTTTGGTTTCGTCTTGTTGGCCAAGTACACATCCCATTGAGTCCTCTAGGACTGTGAGGTAAATGATCAGTGGTCTTCCTTCCACTGGAGGTGATAAAATCGGCGGATTCAACAGGTATTCCTTAATACTGTCGAAGGCGGTTTGGCAATCCTCTGACCAAATGCAATCCTGGTTCTTTCTGAGTAATTTGAAAATCGGCGCACACGTGGCGGTCATAAGGAATATGAATCTGGAGATGTAGTTCAAACGTCCCAGGAATCCTCTAACTTGTTTTTCGGTTTTTGGAGAAGGCATTTCTTGAATGGCCTTGACCTTGTCAGGATCAACCTTAATTCCTTTCTGGCTGACGATGAACCCTAGTAGTTTCCCTGAACGGACACCGAAGGTGCACTTGTTGGGATTCAAGCGGAGCTGGAATTTTCTTAAACGTTTGAACTATTTTGGCAGATGTTCAACGTGCTCACTCTATGTTTTTGATTTTGTAATCATATCATCGACATATACCTCGATTTCTCTGTGTATCATGTCATGAAACAGAGTAGTCATGTCCCTTTGATAGGTTGCCCCGACGTTTTTCAAACCGAACGGCATTACCTTGTAACAAAAGGTGCCCCATGGGGTGATAAACGAAGTTTTCTCCATGTCTTTCGGCGCCATTTTGATCTGGTTATAGCCCGAGAATCCATCCATGAAGGAGAATACTTTGAACTTTGTTGTACTGTCTACCAGCATGTCAATGTGTGGTAAAGGAAAGTCGTCCTTTGGACTAACCTTGTTCAGATCCCTGTAATCAACACACATTCTGACCTTTCCGTCCTTTTTGGGAACGGGTACGATGTTGGCTAACCATTGAGGATATTTAGATGTAGCGAGGAAACCCGCGTCAATCTGTTTCTGTACCTCCTCTTTGATTTTGATTGCCATGTCCGGGTGAGTCCGTCTCAACCTCTGCTTTACTGGCGAACATTCTGACCTTAATGGTAGATGATGTTCCACGATGCTGGTATCCAACCCTGGCATATCCTAATAGGACCAAGCAAATACATCGGGGAATTCTTTGAGAAGCTTTATCAAACCCTCTCTGGCAGTTGGACTGAGTAGTGCCCCAATCCTGATTTCTTTTCTCTCTTTTTCCGAACCCACATTGATCGTTTCCAACGGCTCTTTATGAGGTTCAATGGACCTTTCCTCCTGTCTGAGTAATCGGGAGATCTTTTCTGGAATTTCGTTGTCAACTTCTTCTTCAGCCCCAAATACCGGGAACTCAAAGTTGGGAGAAGGCATCGGATCGTATGTTTTAACTGGGTTTAAAATAAGCAATCTGCATGACGTGATGATTCGTGTTTAGAAGCGATAGAGAAAATGCAAGTGTGTGCAGTGTATTTATTTTACTGCTTGTTTTTATTTTTAATTGTTTTTTAGGATTACCATTTTCTGAAAAGCAAAAAGAAAAAATAGCAATTAATGCAGAAATTACAGAACGACGTTATTATATTAATGAACAAGTCGATTCTTGAAACTACAGCCCTATAAAACAAAACTTTGTCGCTTTGGGCGAAGCGAAGAGGGAAATTTACAGAAAGCGAGCCCTATCAAAACATCTGTTTCACCTGGGCAGGGTGAAAGGTTAAAGATGGCAATTACTTTGACTGATGAATGACCTTCAGAACCTCGACGGCAACCCATTGCCGGCGAACTCCTCGGTGAATCACAAAGTCTGGCACCTTCCTCGATTTGTCTTCAGAAATGACGCTGATTTCTGGTGGAGCAGGATCATTGGAATCTGTTTCCCAGGCAGAATTGTCGTAGGAGAATTCCTCAGTTGTATTTTGCATAGCATTTATGCTCTCAACTGTATCTCCCCATCCAGTTGGCTGGATATCTTCGAACCTGATACGAGAGCTTTCGGGAGCGGTGTACTTGACCATATAGTCAAATTTTCCCCTCGGTTGTCCCAAGGTGTCCCACACTTCTTTCGAACTGGAGGGGTCATCCCTCTTGATGACGTTGACCTCGGGAAAAGCATAGTTGATGAATTCAAGTCCTGCAAACGTTGCAAATTCATCGTCGTGTTGAGTAGCTTCTGAATGACCTGAGTGTTGATCCCATGACATGGTGGGGACACAGGTATTCTGTTCAATGACAGTCAGCTGATTTTCATTGTTCGGCTGACTCTCTTGCCCCAAGTCTCCTGGATAAGGTTGCCACATTGGCAGACCATCCATTGGGCCATAGTAGGTGTAGTCAAAATTGTCTTTCATCGGAGTGTCTTCCTCTAATGAATTTGGCAGAGCACGGCATCCTTCCGGATCACAATCTCCATATATCATTTCGACGTCTGACCTGGGTATAAATCTCAGACTCTCTGTAGGAAAGCAAAAAGGAGTTTGCGTTTCGTCCTGAGACATATAACCGTCCTTGTTAAGATAGGACTTCCACTCTTCCTCTATGTCAGAGGGATCTTCCTCATTGATAGCATAAACAGCTTGAGGGACTGGGTGAAGAAAACCTCCACTGTGGAAGAAGTTTTGAATGGGATGAAGACTTTTATCGCTGGCAGCTGTCTGGGTACAGGTTACAGAAAAACCAAGACCCTTCTTTGTTTTATTGTCAATAGGAATGACAAGCTGTCCCCATCCGGTTGTATCGGTACCCTCGACCGCTTTGATAACATCTTTGTATGAGGAAATCGAGGTTCCTCCTTGGGATTGATTGTCCTTGCCCACCGACAGCGCTTGGAACTGCGTCCTAATAACCTCCTCGGGTTCTACATAAGTAGATGATGATAAGTTACTCACGAGCAAGGCCTGTTCTCTATAGACTGTGACAAGTTGATCGTTCTGAACGAACTTTAGCTTTTGGTGGAGGGTCGAAGTAACCGCTCCAGCCTGATGTATCCAAGGTCTTCCTAATAAACAATTGTATGTTGCCCGGATGTCCATGACCTGGAAGGTGACTTGGAAAGTGTGAGGACCGATAGTTAGGGGAAGATCAACTTCGCCGATAACAGTTTTTATGGATCCGTCGAACGCTTTAACAACGACCTCGCTGATTCTCATCGGAGGGCCTTTGAATGATAATTGCATCAAAGTGGACTTTGGTATAACATTCAGGGCTGGCCCTGTGTCTACCAGTACGCTGGTTAGAGCATCGTCCTGGCAGTTAACTGTAATGTTGAGCGCCATGTTATGATGGCGACCCTCTTCGGGTAATTCCTCATCACTAAATCCCAAATTATTGCAGGAAGTGATGTTAGAGACAATCCTATCAAACTGTCTGATTGTTACATCCTGTTCCATAAAGGCTTGCTCCAAGACTTTCTGTAGAGCCTCCCTGTGGGCTTCTGAACTGAGTAACAATGATAATACGGAGATCTTTGAAGGAGTCTGTAACAGCTGATCAACAATGTTGTATTCACTCCTTTGCATGAGCTTCAGCATCTCATCATTATTTTTCGAAAGGTCGGGATCACTGGATTGACCGACTGATGGATCGGGAGCTTCTGTCTGAAGTTCCTTTTCCTTGTTAGGTTCTCCAACTCCTCGGTTGAAGATTCGACTGCTTCGTGTTACACGACTGATGTCTGCAGTATTCACGACGGAGGGTAATGGAATTTCCTTTCCATTTTCAATCATCGTTGCACCGTATTTGTAAGGGATAGCCTTAGTTGATTCATACGGTGTTGGTCCCGGCAGATAGATGACTACGGGAACCTTCCGATTTTTCTGACCATCATAAGTAATCTCTATCTGTTCCCGGTTGGGAACTTTAGATTCGTCAAGTAGAGGGATAATGGCAAAAACATCCCTGGTCCTATGATGACCAGAGATTGTGACAACGTCCTCGACTTGATCGGCTAGGTAGTTCGGCGTCAAGTTGATGGGTCCAGAACCCGGATATGGACGAATCTCTCCACGATCCACCTGCCCCTGAAGAGCTGCTATCACAAGGTAACACCCTTGGTTACTTTCCGAACAGACACTACAACGGTCATAATTGTGTGGTGGCACCTGGCCACACCCACTTTGAATACAATGTAACCTCACTAGGTTAGCTTCCACAGATCGGACATCCTAACTTTGACGCCGAGTGGGATTCCTGTTATTGATACTAATCTGCTGAGTATCTTCATCCATATAGATTGGCATCCACCAGTGATTTAACAAGTGCTGAAGTTCCTCCTGGACATGGGTACAACCTCGATCGTTTTTGCAACCTGCTTTACAGCTTTGATAGTCGTGTGATATTAAGAATCCGAGTCGGACCTGCTCAGCATGTAACTCTACCAAGTTGGTATTCATCACGCGAATATCAAAGATCTGAACCATGTTGATCTGATAAGCGTTCCTATCATGGTAGTCTTGGATCCATCCAAGATCCATCTGATGCTGGAGGGCCTCTTGTATGAAAGAGCATCCCTGTTTGTTTACCGAGCAAGTCAGACAGGAACTGTAATCGTGCCGCGGCAGATTATGATACTGGCTTTGCCTTGAGTGCATCGCCACCAAGTTGACATTCATTGCACGGATATCGTGGTTCTGAACGATGTTAGAATTCGTGTAAACCATGTTAACTCCACGAACTCGGTGCTCTTGGATCCATCTGAGATACATCTGTTCCTGTAGAGCTGATTGCACTACCGAACATCCTTGATTGTTTTTAGAGCAGATGTCACACTGATGATAATTATGAGGTGGCACATGGCCATATCCACTCTGTCTACAATGCATCTTAACCAGATTGGTCCTCAACAAGAGTACATCGTGAATTTGATAGACATTGTTAGACTCTCTCTCAATCAGGTTGACTGCAGCTTTCTCGTGTTGAGGCAGCGGATTCGTGAGAACATTGGGATTCGTATCTTTGAAAGATAAGAGCCCGCTCCTAACAAGCTTTTGCACATCAGATTTGAAATTGAGACAGTTCTCTATGTTATGCCCTGATCCTCCTTGATGATAAGGGCATGTTTGATTCGCTTTGAACCAAAAAGGTGGATTTTCCGGTACTGTAAGAGGAGACTTAGTCTAGATGTTCCCCTTAGCCAGTAGTAACGGAAATAGTTATGCGTACAACATGGGTATAGGATCAAACCCTGATGGTTGTGTTGTACGATTGTTGTTATATGGAGGACGAGCCTGCTGAAGAGGCTGTTGTGTCCTTTACTGATCAGGTTGGCTCTGTATAACCTGAGGTTGATACGTAGGAATAGGCGCAGGGCTGATAGCAGGAGTTACAGCTGCTACCAGCTGATAACGTCGCCTTTTCTTTTCGAGAGAGATATTCCTAATATCTTGCTCTTTTTTCTTAGGGAGAGCACTACCGTATTGTTTTGTACTGCTTGTCGATCTAGTGTCTTTTACCAAACGTCCTTCTCAGACGGCTTCCTCAAGACGTACGCCCATGCCCACCATCTCGGTGAAACCACTGGGCGCACTGGCAACCATTCGGTCATAGTAAAATGAGCTTAAGGTTTTTAAGAAGATCTTTGTCATCTCTTTTTCCTCAAGAGGTGGACAAATTTGAGCGGCAATTTCACGCCACCTTTGAGCATACTCCTTAAAGGTTTCCTTGTCCTTTTGCGACATTGATCTGAGTTGATCTTTGTCGAGTGCCATGTCCAAATTGTATTTGTATTGTTGGATGAAGGCAGTACCAAGATCTCTGAATGTATTGATCGTAGTACGGTTTAAACCCATGTACCATTTGAGTGATGCACCGGTTAAACTATCCTGGAAGTAGTGAATCAGTAGGTCCTGATTCTCCGTCTGACCTGACATTCGCCGAGCGTACATCACCAGATGGCTTTGAGGGCAAGAGTTACCCTTGTATTTTTCAAAGTTGGGCACTTGGAACTTGTGCGGAACTTTCACATTGGGGACCAAGCAGAGGTCTGCGGCGTCCTTTCCAAATAAATCCTGACCGCGAATGCCTTGCAGCTCCTTCTGCATTTCCAGGAACTGCTCCTGGAATTCATCCATTCTATCAAACATAGTTTCCTTTTTACCATAAGGTATCGGTGGAATCTGTCCTTCCGGGACAGTGTGCACCACAGAGGGTGGTACCGTGACTACGGCAGTGAATCTTGGCGTTTCCCGAAGTTTTTAACCTTCAGGAGTCTTCAATATGCCTCTGGCATCTTCGCTTTCCCGAAGTTTGTAACCTTCAGGACCAGCGGCATCCGTTGTGATTCCCTGTTCTTCAGCGATCGGCGGAACATATCCTTCTGGGATATAGTTAACAGGCATGCCCCATGGACGATCTTTCAGCATCTGATACCTAGGATCATACTTCTCCACTATGGGCGTTGAGGTGATATCTGAGATCACAGTCCTTTGTAGCTGAGCTTCTGCCATGGCTTGTGTAATATCCCAAAATTTGCTCTCTCTTTTGTCATCATAGCATAGCATTATCATATATCATATCATATCTATCTCATTAGCCTAGCATTGCATCTTTAACATAGAAAAATGAAGCATAACATCCCTCTTACCATCAAGGCATGTGATCAGGTGAAAGATGGATAATCAAGGAATCATTCAAGGCACAAAAGGTCAAACAGGTTTCCTCAAGGCAAGCCAAGAGGTCTTTCATGTCTCATACTATCTCAATTGATCATCCAAAACCTCAAGAAAGTGAGATTCAATAGGAGATTGAAGCACTACATCCTTCACTATGCAAGAGGTCCAAAAAAAATTGAAGGAAAACCCTCAAAAGAGATAGTTCATTGATTCAAAATCACCCTCAAGTGGCATATCTCATCATCCTTTAAGAGGATACACAACATACTCTGAGGAATTTGAAGTTGAAGACTGCACTTTTTCCCCTTAGTAGGTGGGTATCAAAACTAGGGTTTCCAATTAAATCCAGTCATTTCTGATTTTTTGGACAAAACTTGATGTCATGGTATTCTACATGTCCTTAAGTGTATGTGTGTGGAAAATTGCCTCTCAATTGGTTTTAGAAGTGGTTCAATTGGAAGAAAGATCAAAAATCAAGAAAATTGGGGCTAAGTCAAATAATCAGAGGAAAAAGTCAACTCTTGACTTTTTGAGGCCAAATTCATGAAAGTCATGTTATATGTGACTAATGTACAAAATTTGATCAAGAAACTCCAAAAGGATCATGAAAAATCAAGATTTGAAAAGTTGCCATTTTTGGAAGAAGTAGGGTTTCTAAATAAGGAAAATTTTGGCCATTTTGCACCAAACTTTGAACCAAGGCCATCCAAAATTGAGACGTCAAATAAAAATTCCACTCGACCACAACAAAAGATCTCATCTTAACCTTTAAATCCATGTGTAGAACATCTCCATTGGATCAAAATTGAGAGAGTTATGGATGATCCAAAGTTGAGACAAACTTGGACAAAATACAAGTCAGCTTGGGCAAATCTTAAGTCATGCGCAGTCATTTTCACAGACATGTGGTGTGCCAAATGTCAAGCTTAATTTCTCAATGATAAAAGCTCCAAATGAAAAACTTTTCAACATCAAAATTGTTCCTTACAATGCCCTCTTCAATGTTGATGTTGGGGAAATTTTGATTTGGTCAATCTATGAGGGAGAAATATTGGTCTCAAGATAGGGTGATCACACTGAAATTCCATGCACCACATTGCTAGGTCATGACTTGCTTTTGCATGCCCACTAACCAGCTTTGTATCCTTGAGTTCATAGTCATTTTTGAGCATGTTTGAGACATCATTTCAACTCAATTCTCATACCAAATATGTTCTCCCATATTCCCTCTTTCCAATGACTCCAAAAACTCATCAAACCATCCATTAATTAGGGAGAATTTCATCTACAAATCACCCTATGTTCCACTGATACATTGATGGCTCTTGATACACAATTTGGTTCAGACATCCATCAAATAACTCATGTACGTTATTCCCTTATTTGAACACACCATTACCATCACGTACATTTGCCATAACACGTGCCATACATGAGAATGGAAAGAACAAACTTGCTGAACAAGTTTTATGCTACACCAGCCGTGCCATCTCAGCTTCACTCTCATCTCCACCATAGCACACCATAAGTCACCACCATCATATCACAACCATTGTTAACTCGCCCTAACTAACTTGGCTCAGTTAGTTAGGGATGACTCACCTTAACTCACATGACTCACATTAACTAACTCACTTAACCATTATGGTTTAATTCTAACTCAACTTATAAATAGAAACTTCACTCACATTTCTAAAAAAAACTTCATTTTCTCATTTTCACCCGAAAACTCTCTCTACTTTCTCTCTGATTCTCTCACTTTTTTCACCAACTCTCTCTCAACTTGTTCTCTGAGTGCACGATACCTTCATCTACTTCATCTATATCATCATCAATGGCGCATGATTGAAGGAAGATCTATCACAATCCACACGATTTCTGCAAGTGTAGTTCAGCCAATTTTGAATCTCTCTGCTCTCAAGATAACAAATTCCAGCAGCATTTATTTTGCTTGATTTGAAGCTCCAAGGTTGAAGAGCAAGTGTTTTCTCTGGTTTTCTCAAGAATCTCCAAGAACTGCAAGTTCAGGTTCTAAAACTCTCAAACGTTTCTCTCACATTTTATTGATTATTTTGATGTTTTCATAATGATATAAGCTTGCTAGAAGCTTTATTTACTCCGGCTAGTTGATAGGCCTCATAGAGGCTTAGATCCAAAAGTTAGGGCATGTTTTAACCTCCTCTGTTCTCCATGTATGTGTTTGTTCTATGAAAAATAGTTATGTATTCATGATCTCCATTATCTCAGCTTCATTTTGGTATGTGCATTGTGTATTTCTGTGAACATGTAAGATTTGCAGGTGGTGGTTCTTGCCGGAGAAGGTGACCGGAGGTCCCTCTCCGGCCGGTGGGTGATGGCTAGGGTTTTTATCCAGTTTGAATTTCATCCGTTAATTTGATTGATCCAATGATCCACGATTTGCCACGTGATTTTAATTCTGAATTTGTTCTTGTGGTTTGTGTGTTTGATGCCTCATGCGTGCTACCATGTGCCCTCATATCATACACTCTCATCTTGAATACTTGTTAAGTGGCTGACTGATTCTAAGGCGTCTGATTAATCATGTGGATGAAGTGTTGCCAACAAATTAAAAAATGCATGTGCTTATCACGTGGGATCCTATTGTGCTCTGATTGTGCTTGGTGTGTGTGCGTATACCATTTTATCGTGTGCCTCTTAATCTTGTTTGTTAATCCTGGCTACTTAATGATTTTGTTGATTTAATTGTGCACGTCTGATTGATCCTAGGGTTAATAGTAAGTCTGAGTGTTGACTGATTTCCACATGTTTTTGATTGACTTCACTATTGGACTTTTGTAACTTGGGCTTGCTATTCCCACCCCTTCCTTTAGGCCCTCTTGCAATTTGAACTGGTTGTTTACTCTGCATGCACCCCTTTATTATTTCAATTTCCTTTTATTCTCTTCATTTCATACACATTTCTTTTTTAATTTTTAAAATTACAAAACAACATCAGAAAATTCTGGAAATATTCATGAGTATTATCAAGACATTTAGGATATTTTTGATATTTTTATTTCATGATTTTATTACTTTTTTACCACTGTTTCATATTTTTCTTTGAATTTCCATTTGTATGCATTCCAAATATGATACATGATTTTGTAGAATTTTGATCTTGCTCATTACAAACTGTTTTGACCTGATTCTTTTTGTATTAACTCATTAATATATTGAAGCATGTTAGGTGATTTTTGTTTGATTTTTTAGGTCAATTTATGACACGTTTTACTGCTTGTCTTTGCACCACTTTGCATGATGTTTCAACTTGACCTAATGCATTCTTTGAAGTCATTTTGCTTTGAATTTTGACATGCTATCTTGATGTATGATTTACTTCTGACTTAGGCATTCAAATACCATGCTTGCATAATTTTCATAAGTCCATTTGATTTTTGTTTGATGCATTACATTTGAAACCTGATACATGTCATATCATTCTAACTTTAGTGTATGTTTGCATGAATTCTTTTGTGCATATTTGTATGAGCATTTGCATATTTTATGAGCCATTCATATGATATTATAGATCCTTGGTACACATTATGGGTCATCTTTACATGTTCATTTCAACTTGAACTTTGTGCATCCTTAACATGTATTGTTTGCACTTTCTTTTTGAACTTTCACTTCACTTCTTCTTCTATTACTTCTTGAATATCTCTAATGTTGATTCATGAATACTTTTGAGATGTTTATAAACCATTTTCCATTTAGTTTCAATTCTGATTTTTGGATTACATGTTACATTTATGCATGTTCTTTTCATTTCTTTTCATCTTTCATCTATCTTTTCTTATGGTAACATGTTTAAATGCTATGGATGATGATTGTTGCTTATTCATTTGAACTTGTATGATGATATTCACTTGTTGTCAATATGATTCACATTCTGGTTGTGATATTAAGATTTGATTCTTCATCTTATTCTTTTGAACTTTAATGAGTATTAAGTACTTTTTACTTCCTATACATGTTTCCATGTTTACTAACCATGTAGGGGCTTTGGTAAGTTGAAATTGAGTGTGGATAAGGAATCCACATTCAAACTTCTCTCCTTTCATCTTTTACAATTCAACCTTGTGTTTTGTTAAGTACTTATGTGCTTTGTTTAATTAACTCATTATTTTCCCTTTTGAGTTGCAATTCATCTTCTACTTTAGAAGTGAGTTGTTTAACTCATTCCTTCTTTAGACTTTAGGCTTTGCAACCTCACAAACCATTAGGATCACTCCCTTAGCTAATCAATTAGGATTGAGTCTTAGTTCACATAGATTTTTACCTTTCTCGCCCACTTGAGTCTTTCATCTTCTCGTCTCAAAGAAAATTCAAAATATCTAATAAAGGTAGGCACTTATTGCATTTAGGCCTTTCATATAAAGAAAAGATTATAAGGGGTCTTCTCTTATAATCTTAGAATGTGTAGCATATGGCCCATCTTGGGTCAATGTGTTAAACATTTGATCTTGTATGAGGGACTTAAATGCAATACTTGTTGAAGATACAAATAAAGAAAAACACTTCTTCATTTCATAATCAACAAAAACACTTAATAAATACAAGTATGCTAGTGTGTTTGAACCTTAATAATTGGAACTAAGTGTGAAGGTCTTCTTCACACTTAGTGTACTTTCTTACTCATTCCATATTGGAATGTGAGAATGTATACACTCCAATGACTTAGATTTAGATACACTATCATATGCAAACAAATGGAAAAAAACTTTTAAAATACTTCAAACAAATAAACGATTCTTTTCTCATCTCTTTCATTCCAGTCTTAAGGACTCATCACATCCGTTCTACCGCAAACAGGTAACGCCTAAGTCTCCATACAGCGAGCCGCAACACCTAAACTGCTGGGACACGTACTCTGACGTTTCTGCTAAGAAAAAACACAAATAAAGCGACCCTAGTTGAGGGGAACTACGTCGCTCTAATTCTCATGTTCCCGATGAGATACGTAGGCAGTGGGGTAGGGCCCATTCGAGTACTTCTTTTATTTTCCCTACATTTGTTCCTCTTTCTCTTTCCACTCTTTTCCAGTTCTTTTTCCAGCATCTTTCCTTACACCCTTTGTTTGAGACAAGCAAGCGTGGATCCCATCGGGTACGATGGACGCGTGGGGGTGCTAATACCTTCCTCTCGCGTAACCGACTCCCTTGCCCTTTCTCTTGGTCTTAAGACCATACTCTTTTCCTTTCCTTCAAGTTTATGCAGTGTTTACTTTCCCTCTCTTGGGATAAATACACATTGTTGGCGACTCTGTTTCGGTGCCACTTTCGCGTTTGTACTAGGATGAAGATCCCGGGAGCGATAGCTTGCATGTCGTTACGAAGCTTTCTCATATCCTCTCTCAGAGCGTCGATCTCTTCTTTCAACTCTCTGTTTTCTTCCTCAAGATCATCCATCTTTTTCTGACGATTAGCCCGAGTATTGTACGAATGAGACAGTTTGACTCTAGAACCGAGACACAAACGTGAGATTCGTAGGTAAGAAGAATACGCGATGTGAGAATGATGAATGCAATGATTATATTAATTGTTTTTTGGTTTAATCAAAATAAACTTCGACAATTAGATTGCAAATATCAAACAGTGGGGAAACCCCTTTTTATTGAAATTAAAAGGATTACAGAAATGGAAACACAGTAGATTACAAAGTGCAGAAACAGGAACCTAAGCTAATGGGTCCCGAGAAGACTCGGGTGCTGATTCTGGTATCTTCCTTTTCTTTGACCGGGGCTCTTGAGCCATTGTCGGGTTGTCATTCCTTTGCCATATGAAAGGAGTGAGCAAATTCCTTTGGTCGTCTTGAATCTCTACAGTATGTTGCTCCAAAATTTCAATCAGAGCATCTTTTTCTTTTAGTAATTGCTGTATTTTGATGCACTCTACGTCGAGGGTGCGGTACTTGTTCTTCCAAGACCTTCTCTCCTTTTGAACTTTGTTGAGAGTAACCTGAAGCTTTTCAGTTTCCGTCATGAAGTACATGACAGATTCCCTCGGCGGAAGAATTCCGTAACGAGGATAAGGCATTTTTAGCTTGAGAGCTCTAGTTCATACCCAGTGGAGATAAGGCTCCACCGAGACACAGTCCGGTTTTCCTAGAGACTCCCGTCCTTTCTTATGAACGTGTTTCCAGGCCTGCACTATTTCCATCTTTAGTGCTCTGTCACTTTCTCCTTCCTTGAAGAAAAGACCTTCCAGATGAACACCCCGTGGGACGTGTCTCATCGGGTATCCAAATTGACGACGAACCAACACCGGATGATAGTTGATTCCTCCTTTAGTACCTATGAGGGGTACGTTGGGGAAGTTTCCACAACGATCAATGATTCTGATTCCATCATAGATCCTATTACACCAATCTATATCAGAGTTGGTAAGAGACATGATCTTCTGCGACCAACGTAAGGTACTCTTGCAATCCCAAAAAGCAGCAGACTTAGCTAAATGGGAGATAAACCATTTATAAAGTAGGGGTACACAACATGTGCTCTCCCCTCCGCTGTACAAATTCCCTAAGTGTACAGAATGATACGCATCCGCGAGCAAAGTCGGCACAGGGTTTCCAATGAGAAAAACCTTAATGGCGTTGATATCGACGAAGTAATTGATGTTGGGAAACAAAAATAACCCATAGGTGAGCAAGACAAAGACGCTTTCCAAAGCAATTATGTTTCCTATACTAGTGAAGTACAGGGCTTTCTTTGTCAAGAACTGGGCTGGCAAACCTTGGATGCCACCCTTAGTGGTTAGGTGAGTCATGACCTCAGACTCGTCCAAATGAATTGCTCTTGCAATGGTCTGATTCTTTGGAATTTCTTCCAGTCCAGAAAATGGAGCTCGATCTGTAATGTGTAGATCAATCAGATGAGAATACTCCTCCAGTGTTGGTGCAAGCTGGTAATCCGGGAATGTGAAACAGTGATAAACCGGATCGTAAAACTGAATGAGCGCATCCATGATTCCCTCAAACACATAGACTCTTAACAGTGGCAGCAAACCTCCGTGCTTGGCTCTGAAAGCCTCTTGGTTTGTGATCATCCCCGCTAACCTTCTCAAATCCTCTAGCTTTGGAACCTTGAAGGTATACATATGGGTTCTCCTTCTACCGAAATCCATTAGTGCAATCCTTTTCTCTGATATTTACAATCACAGTCTTAGTTTAATTTGAAAAATAGAGAGGCTAGAAGAGAAATTTTTTCTTGTTTTAATGTTTTTTAAATGAATGCATGAATGCAGCACACAAAAACATAGGAAAAACATGGGGTCAAAAAGTCGTTGTCATGAAGTCCAGGCTCTACCCATCCCAAAGGTTTATACTAAGGTGATTTTTGTACCTGTGCTCATTATCATCAGCTCCTCCCAGGAAAGCAAAACAACAAGCGGATCACCAGCGAGTTGTAGAGCAATCTTAGAGTAAGTGCCATTCACCGAGAATAGATCACCAGCCTCAAATGAGGGTTGTATCGCGTGACAACTATTTCCGATAGTTTCCGCACTACAAAAGGGTTTGGCTCCTCAGCTTCTCAGACATCACAATCGGCCCATTGTCTAGGTGAGAGAATGGGTTGCATTAGTCAGCCTCCACTGAGGTTGATGGTCGACCTCGTCGCCATCACTTATCTTAAGTGTATACTCAATCTTTCCACATGCGGCATCACACGCATTCCCATTAGCAGAAAAAATAAACAGGTATAACAATTAGGAAAAGCAGTATATATATTTGTCCTAAACATCCTAGACCTTTAAAGCTATGAATCCTATGTTCCTGACAGAAAATGGTTCCCCGGCGGAGGTGCCATTCTGTGGTTTTCAGACTTAAGGTTTCAATAAGAAAGACAAGATTCCTTGTCGGGCCCCACGGTGGGCGCCATTTTTCTGTAGCGAGCGATTTAGGACGCGGTTCTTAAGCGCGGTCGCTCTTTGGAGGGGTGACTACAGGTCGATTCATTTTTTATCCTATTGTGAGCTGATGAAGGAAGGGAAATAGATGTCTCCAATTAACCCTGCTTGCATACTGAGTTTAAACAGCGGTCTGTTAGGTTACGAATGCTATCAATGTGGGGGGGCCTTTGTATTGGTTATTTGTATTTTCGCCAATACTGATTTCTCTCTGGGATTTTCTTAGGATACTGCTTCAGATTATGATATATGGGATTTTGGGTTTTTTTGTTGATTGCGCTCGCTAAGATTTTTTCTTTCAATCTTATGCCTACGTATTCCCGCTTACCGAAACAGGGAAATCAGAGCGTTCGTAGTTCCTCCTATTCTATGGGAGGAAATGGTTATTTTTGGTGTCTTGTTTAAAGCCCAAGACGTGAAGCGAAAGGTGATTTGTATCTTGTTCAAAGCCCAAGATGTGAAGCTGAAGGGTCTATTTGTATCTTGTTCAAAGCCCAAGATATGAAGCTAAAGGTTTGACTTTAGAGAGAATTGGTCATCTCTAAAGAGGGGTTTGTATGTCACAACTGTTTATAAAGGAGAATTACTTTAACCGGGATTTGTGAATCCGGCAATGCCATAATTTCCTTTATAGGGGATTTCCAACCTGAAGGAGAAGACTTTAACTCAGTGTAGAGCAATGTTATCTTTCCTTAGGAATTTCTCATGCTAAAAGAGGGACAGTGGCATGGATGTAAATAATCCAGAGGCTTGCCGCTTATAGCGATTAGGTGAAGGGGAAAGAGTTGTTGATGTTAGTGTACTGTGAACGAGGCATTGTTTTGATGCTAAAAGATTGATTGGATCAACCAGTGGTTTTCTTATACAAAGCCTAAGAGGAGGCTATTATGTGTCTCGTACAAATCCCGAGAGAGAGGCTAAAAGGGGTTGATCCTACAAGAGGATCTTTTATACTCAACAAGAGAGTGTTTTTGTATCTCGTACGAAGCCCGAGATAGAGGCTAAAAGAGGTTGACTCGACGATTGAGTCTTTTGGTATCTCGTATAAAGCCCGAGATGAAGGCTATTTGACTTAACAAGAGAGTTTTTTTGTATCTCGTACGAAGCCCGAGGTGGAGGATGTTGTTTGTTTGGCTCAATAAGAACCTTTTTGTATCTCGTATAAAGCCCGAGATGGAGGCTAAATGTTGTTTGACTCCGCTTGGGAGAATCATTATACAAAGCCCAAGAAGAGGCCGTGGTGACTGTTTCAGTTGAGTGACAGGTCCAGTATACTGATTTTGAAAGAGAAAATCAGTTCTTATATGAGCAACACTGTACTCAAGGATTTGTTTCAAGGATCCGGGTTATTCCTGTTCTTCAAGGAAGCGGGAAATCCGAAGGGTATTGAGACTGTCCAAGTCTACGAGTTTTCTTCCTATTTAACGAAGGGGTCACTTGAGAATGTCTTTGAGACTCAAGGAATATTAGACTTTCCGTGTCTAGAGTTTCATCTTTTGTACTATGCTTTGAGAAACAGTAGTAGACTCTTTGAAAGGAATGTTCAATGCAGATGATTAAGTTCTGTTCCTATACCTCTAGGAGGTCGTCGGAACAATTTATACGAAGCCCAAGAGGAGGCTGGAAACTTTTAAGAAGTCGAGAGGTCCTTGTACGAAGCCCAAGAGAAGGCTATCATTCCCGGAGGAAGAGATCATTATACGAAGCCTAAGAGGAGGCTGTGAATACTTCTAAGAAGCCGACGGTTCCTTTTACTAAGCCCAAGAGGAGGCGGGGTTACTTTTAGGAAGCCTGTGGGTCCTTGCACGATGCCCAAGAGGAGGCCGATGCTTTTAGAAGCCCGTGGGTCCCCAAACCCCAAGAAATTCAAGACAGACTATTCACAAGGAATAGATCAAGCCAGGAAAGTTCAAGAATTTGGAAGAAACTCAAAGATGCCATTCACGGAGAATGCATTCATCTCTGGGAGTATAGTTTCTTGACAATTCCTAATGAGGACAGCCGAAGAGAAGGCTGTATCTGGTGATCCTATTGGGGATCTAGTTGTCTATTTCTACGAATAAACGAAACGGCGCCACCTAGTTCTAGACATAGTTTCTGGGGAAACTCTAAATATCTATACTATTATTACACAGTTGATATGAGTTTATGAAAGAAGACTTACAGCGAAACAGCCCCACAATACAGTTATATGTATATGAAAGCGGTAAATGAAAGCGTATAAACACTTACTCGGTTGTAGAGCTTCCATGTTGTTTGGTTAGTTGTTCAACAAAGAAAGATTGAAAACAACAGTATAATTCAAAATCAAAGGAGAAAGTGCTTTGAAAAAGAAAGATTTGGGGCTTACAGCTCAAGGAGAGGTCCAAGGTTTTACCAGTGATTGCACTGTTGAATTTGTACAAAGGGACTTATACAAGTGACTGAGGCCCAAAAAGGTTTTCTGTACAAAGAGATGGGTCTTACACTCTCTCAAGAGGCCCAAAAAGTTTTAAAGAAAAAGATTGGGGCTTATAACACGAGGGTAGGCCCAATTGATTTTTCCGTTTAAAAATGGCGATCGCGCCGAGATTTTCTTTTCACGCGAAGGGACTTATACAATATCTGAGGCCCAAATGGTTTTGGTTAAAAGGGGGTTGGGTCTTACACTCTATTAGAGGCCCAAATGAGTTTTAAGAAAAGAAATGGGTCTTACTACTCGAGGGTAGGCCCAAAGTTTGTTTTGAAAAGGCGACGATCGCGCTGTTTGTTTTTTACGGTATCGGGACTTATACAATATACTGAGGCCCAAAAATGATTTGGTCAAAAAGGGGTTGGTTATTACACTCTATTAGAGGCCCACAGAGTTTTTTAAAGAAAAGAAATGGGTCTTACTACTCGAGGGTAGGCCCAAAGTTTGTTTTTCAACGGATGATGATCGCGTCGAACTTTTTGAAATACAACGGGACTTATACAATAAGTGAGGCCCAAAATTGGTTTGTATTTACAAAGGGTTGGATCTTACACTCTATTAGAGGCCCAAAAATTTTGAAAATGATTTATGAGGGTTGAATTAATCCAAAAACCCTAATTTGATTTCAAAATGTGTTTTAATTGAATAAAAATTCAATTAAAATGATCAAAATTGTTTAACATATGAAAAACAAATTGTGATCTTGGATTAATGCTTCAAAAATTAAGTATTGACCTACAAAATAATTAGTAAGCATTAAAAGTTGCAAAATCAAGGTGGAAAAAATATTTTAAATGTTAAAAACAATTAAAACATTAATTCTTTGCAAAAATATCAATTATACAAAATAAATAATATTTTTGGGATTTTTTGGGAAAATAAAATATTTTAACATATTTGTGAATTATTAAAAAAAGAATCAACTCAAAATCATTAAAACTCAGAGAGAAATTAATTTTTGAATCAATTAAATAAAATCACAAAATTCAAATATTCAAATATTGGAAAATGGCGCCAAGAACAAAGGCAAGAACACGCGCGTTTTTCAGTTTTGCCCAGATTTGCATTTTCTCTCCAATCTCACTGAATACTTAATCATATCATGTAATCCACATACCAATCAACTCGTTTCAACCTCACGATTATGTCTATGGTATTTAATTTCATTTAAATTAAACATATAACAAGAAATCATGAAAAATCCTCAAGAACCTTAATTTCTGCATGAAGGCTAGGATTTTTGATACACAGTTCAAACAATGCAATTAATTGAGGGGAAACATTCCATGCATGATTATGAACATATGGTCAAATTATTGTGCAGCAAAAATTGCATGGATCATAGAGTTAGAAGAGCTCATGCTTACCACTTGCAGCTGGTGATCGTGATTTGTGTTGGAGGTGTTACAGCTAGGTTCCAATGATCCGGATAGCTTCCCTAGGTGCCATGGAGTGTGTATGGATTCTTGGAATGGATTGGAATGGTTTGGAGTTGAAGATGGTACCTCAACTGCAAAACTGTCAAGAACTTGAGCAATTGGCTGGTGATTTTGTGAAATCTGTGTTCCAGATGTTATGTGAGTGTTTGGATCACTTCTATATGATGTATGTGAGGTGTGTGTCTGTGATTGGTTTGATTGGAAAAGCTCTCAAACTCAAAACCCGATAGTGACTTGCCTTAGAAGGAAAAATTGGAGTGAAAGAAGAGATTTTGAGGAAAGCATATGTTTGATGGCTTTGGTGTACTCAAACTGATCACAATTGAGCTCTATTTATTGTAGAGCAAGTTTGTTTTGCAAGGAATAGTGAATGGCAACTGCAGCATAGGTTTGGCCAATGTTGTCCAATAAGAATCCAAGTCTCCTATAGCCATTGACTAGAGGTTAGGGCACAGAGCTGTGGTTCCCTTGGTCTTGGATAAGTCTTGACTGAATTCAGTTAAGAATGGCTCAGCCCATGCCACCTTGATGCTTCCATTGAATGCTCCATTCCAAAATTGAAGTCTTGTCCCTATTTTGGCAATTCTAGGTTCAACATGCTATTTCTTATTCCAAAGACTTTGGAGGCTTGGCTCAATGATTGTCCCCTTTAGATTCAATCCTCAGAGGTGTCCAAGTGGATAGGAGCATTTGGATTTGGCTGATTTTGGCAAATCGACCAAAAGTGCAGAATCTGCCTTGCCTTGGCAGATTTCAGCAAGGCAACTTGCCAATGTCATATCTCATGGCTCAAATTGAATTTGGTAATGTTCTTGGCCATTTTGGAAAGCCCTTACATGATACAACAACTGTTTGAACATGTTTGGTTTTGATCTCTTTTGAATCCAAGTGAAAAATCCCCCAACATTTGGCAAAAAGTAAGGTAAAATCTAACTTAGTGAAATTTTCACTAAGTGTTGGAACAAAGTGACTTTTCTTGATTTTGATCACTCCATAACTCAAAATCCATGAGGAATTTGGGCATAAGTTATATGAAGCTTTTGTAGAGGGAAATGTGATCTACAAATCACGCTTTGAATGGGGAACAATGGCCTTGTGGTTTAGGAGTTATGGTCCTCCAAAGTTGGCACATTAGTGTCACTTTTTCCATAACTTAGAAATTTTTCTAAGTTTTTATGGTTACCCCCTTTTACAAGTTATCCCACTTTCTTTGATTTTTCTTGATGAATGATGATTCAAATCATACATTAACATCATTTTAGGGTTAAAAATCCATTTTGGTGAAAAATCTCAAAAAGTCAAAGTTGACTTTTGTGCATAGTTGACTTTTTATCAGATGAATTCCAAATTGTGCAATTCTTCAAGAAATCATGTCCTTGACCCAAATAAAACTTGATGGACATGTTCCATGGGTGTCATAGGGTATATTGAATCATGTCTTAGGGTTTGGGAGCATGTCCTGGTCAAAAGTCAAAGCTATAGTTGACTTTCCTCGCGAAACCCTAATTGTGGTGCAGATGAAATTGAGACTTGTTGCTCAAGCTTCTTGGATTAATCCATTGTTCCAAATGGATCAATATAGTATATTAGAGACCCTTAGATCATGTCTTGAGGTCTTGGTTCATGATTTGTCCCAAAAGTCAACTTAGGGGTGAATTAGGTCAAGAAACCCTAATTCCTGATTTTTGATGTATGCATCCCCTGAGGTCAAATTGACTTGATGATTGGGTCCATGAGGCTCCATGGAGTATATTAGGTTATATTTTGGATCCTTGGCTCATGCCCAGAGGAAAATTTCCCTTTGGAGGCCCTGATCGATCAAAACCCTAATTTGGTGACACTGGCGATCTTGAGGCTTGATCCACCTAGAAGGGAGCATCCTTGTGCTTAATCCTTGAAGTGGGAGTCCCTCTTGATCCTTTGTGGATGTTTGAGAGGTTAGAAAAGTTGAAGATCATGTCATTTCTTGATTGATCCTTTGTCTAAGAACTTTGAGAGGGCTTAAAACCCTAATTTTGATTGTAGTGAATGCTCAACAACCCTTGAGGCATTTGATGAGGCATGATGGTTCATCTATATTGTGATGATGATTTGTACAATAATGGGAAATCTTAGTGGTCAAAATTTGGGGTATGACACCCTCCGTCGTGAATATTACAGACATCAGTCGAGTAACGCAGAGCGGTCGAATCTTCAACCGAGGAGTTGGAAAACCCATCAAAGAAAAGGAATCTCAAACAAAAGTTCCTAATCAACCAGTCGGTCAATCCAGTGATCCCGACTTTTCAAAGAATAACGATGAGATGCTGAAGCTCATCCAGAAGAGTAAATACAACATTGTTGATCAACTGTTGCAAACTCCTTCAAAAATCTCGGTGTTATCACTCTTACTCAGTTCTGAAGCTCACAGGGAAGCTCTACAGAAAGTCTTAAGTAGCCCTTTGTGGAACAGGATGTAACAATACGACAGTTCGACAACATCATCTCTAACATCACTTCATGCAACAACTTAGGGTTCAGTGATGAGGACCTGCCGGAAGAGGGCCACCGTCACAACATGGCACTCAATATTACAGTCAACTGCCAGGAAGATACATTAGCCAGCGTACTGGTAGATACCAGATCGGCTTTGAATGTTATGTCGAAGTCCACTCTAATGCGACTATCATTTAAGGGATCTCCGATGAGAGGCAGTGAGGTCATCGTCAAAGCATTTGACGGATCCCAGAAAACAGTTATCGACGAAGTCGACCTTCCCGTAACTATAGGTCCCTACACTTTCCAAGTCACTTTCCAGGTCATGGACATACGGGCAGCATACAGCTGTTTATTAGGAAGACCTTGGATACACGAGGCTAGGGTAGTCACTTCGACACTTCACCAAAAGCTGAAGTTCGTCAAGAACGACCAACTCATCACAGTCTGCAGAGAACAGGCCTTGATCGTGAGTAACCTATCGTCATCCATTTATGTAGAACCAGAGGAGGTTATAGGAACCCAGTTCCAAGCACTTTCGGTGAGCAATGACAAATAATCAGAAAGAGGAACGTCGATTTCCTCGTACAAAGATGCTCTCGAATCGATCAAAAGTAACAATGCAAAAGAATGGGGACAACTTGTCCTCCCTACTGATAACAAAGCAAATAAGGGTCTTGGTTTTTCCACAACCTGTACCCAGAATGCTGCTAGCGATGAAAGTCTTCATCCCATTCAGAACTTCTTCCACTGTGGAGGTTTCCTTCACCCAGTGTCTCAAAAAGTACATACTATCAATGAAGGTGACTCCTCCGATACAGATGAAGGGTGGAATACCTATCTTAATGAGGACAGTTATATGTCTCAGGAAGAAGTGCCTACACCATTTTGCTATCCCGCACAGAGTCTGAGATTTATACCAAGGTCAGATGTCAAAATGATATACGGAGATTGCAATCCGGAAGGATGACGTGCTCCACCAAACTCATTGGAGGAGGACACTCCGATGAAAGACAACTTTGACCATGACTATTATGGCCCAATGGATGGTCTGCCTATCTGGCAGCCGTACCCAGGAGACTCGGGGAAAAAGAGGCAGCTGAACGATGCATATCAGCTGAGCATCATCGAAAATAATACCTGCATCCCCACAGAAGCATGGGATCATTACTCAGGTCATTCAGAAAATATCCAGTACAATGATGAATTTGCAAGGATTGCAGGACAACAGTTCATTAACTACTCTTTTCCTGAGGTCAACGTCATCGAAAGGGATGACTCCTCCAGTTCCAAAGAAGTGTGGGACACGTTAGGACAGCCGAGTGGCAAATACGACTTTATGGTCAAGTACACCACTCCGGAAAGCTCTCGTATCAGGCTCGAAGACGTCCAGTCAACTGGATGGGGAGATATACCTGTGAGTACAAATACTATGCAAGATACAGTTGAGGAATCCTCCTACGACAACTCTGCCTGGGAGACAGATTTCAACGATCCTGCTCCACCAGAAATCAGCGTTATTTCTGAGGACAAACCAAGAAAGAAGGTACCAGACTTTATGATTCACCGAGGGGTTCGCCGCCAATGGGTTGCTGTCAACGTTCCAAAAGTTGTTGATAAGTCTAAGTAATTGTCGTCTTTATCTTAACCTTTCACCCAGCCCAGGTGAAACATATGTTTTTATAGGGCTCGTTTTCTATAAATGTCCCTCTTTGCTTTTCCCAAAGCGACTGAGTTTTTTTTTATAGGGTTGTAGTTTCAAGAATCGACAAGATCATAAATAAAATAACGTCTTTTTGTAATTTCCGCATTTATTGTTGTTTTCTCTTTTCACTTTTTCAGAAAATGGTAATCCTAAAAACAACTCAAATAATAAAAACAAGCAGTTTTCAAAAATTACACTGCACGCACTCTTGCATTCTCTCTATCTTTTCTAAAAACAATCATCACGTCATGCAGATTGCTAGTTTTAAACCCCATTGAAAAATATGATCCAATGCCTTCTCCCAACTTTGAATTCCCGGTATTTGAGGCTGAAGAAGAAGATGACAAAGAAATTCCAGAAAAAATCTCCCGATTACTCAGACAAGAGGAAAGGTCCATTGAACCTCACAAAGAGCCGTTGGAAATGGCCAACTTAGGTTCAGGAGAAGAGAGCAAAGAAATCAAGATTGGGGCACTGCTCAGTCCAACTATCAAAGAGGGATTAATAAAGCTTCTCAAAGAGTTTCCCGATGTATTCGCTTGGTCCTATCAAGATATGCTAGGGTTGGATATCAGCATCGTGGAACATCATCTACCATTAAGATTAGAATGTCCGCCTGTAAAGCAGAGGTTGAGAAGGACTCGTCCGGACATGGCCATCAAATTCAAAGAGGAAGTACAGAAACAGATTGATACGGGTTTCCTCACCACATCAGTATATCCTCAATGGTTAGCCAACATAGTACCAGTTCTGAAAAAGGACGGAAAAGTCAGAATGTGTGTAGACTACGGGGATCTGAACAAAGCCAGTCCGAAGGATGACTTTACCTTACCGCACATTGACATGCTGGTAGACAGTACAACAAAGTTCAAAGTTTTCTCCTTCATGGATGGATTCTCGGGCTATAATCAGATAAAAATGGCGCCGAAAGGAGAAAACTTCGTTCATTACCCCATGGGGTACCTTTTGTTACAAGGTAATGTCGTTCGGTTTGAAGAACGCTGGGGCAACCTATCAACGGGCCATGACTACTCTGTTCCACGACATGATACACAAAGAAATCAAAGTATAAGTCGAAGATATGATTGCAAAATCTAAAACAAAAAAGGAGCATGTGACCCACCTTTCAAAACTATTTGAGCGGTTGAGAAAGTACAAACTCCGCTTGAATCCCAATAAATGCACATTCGGTGTCCGTTCAGGGAAACTTTTAGGGTTCATGGTCAGCCAGAAAGGAATTGAGGTTGATCTTGACAAGGTCAAGGCCATTCAAGAAATGCTTTCTCCAAAGACTGAAAAACAAGTCAAAGGATTCTTGGGACATTTGAATTACATTTCTAGATACAATCATTTCTCACTGATTCCCGGGGCAAATGGACTCAGAATTACAACGGCCCCTATGTGGTCAAGAAAGCCTTCTCATGCGGTGCCTTGAAACTCGCAACCATGGATGGAGAGGAATTTGCCTACCCCACAAATGTTGACGTAGTCAAGAAATACTTCGCCTAAATAAAAAAAACGTCTCGGTGGATTGAAAACCCGAAAGGGCGGTCCAGGAAAAAATTAGAGACATAATCAAAAATCATCCCGATGGATTGGAAATCTCAAAGTACAATCCAGGCAAAAGTTAGGGATAGTGGCAAGTAACTACGACCAACAAAAGGGCAAATCCCTCAGTGGAAGTTACGCCATCCATCGGAGGAAAACTCCAGTCAAGGTCATCTTCAACGGAAGCTCTGGATGCCCAGAATTCAAAGTTGGTAGAAGGATAGTGGTCGTTATGTTTCAATGTAGCCCTTTTCCCTTAAAATTATCATTTTCTAACTTTGTAAATACTCTATGGAATCACGCGTTTGGGCTGATCTTCATCCTATCAATAAAATTTGAGCCCTAGTGCTTTTGTTTGTAATTCTTATTTGTTTTCGCTTTACAAAATGACATTTTTAACATATTAACGATTCTTGAAACAAAAAAAAAAGAATTTACTTGTCAACTTTTTCTGCTTTTAAAATAAAGATGGCAATTTCTTTTGACTGTTGAACATCAAAAAAACATCGATCG
Organism: Lathyrus tuberosus; assembly: GCA_022829125.1. Classification (NCBI taxonomy): domain Eukaryota; kingdom Viridiplantae; phylum Streptophyta; class Magnoliopsida; order Fabales; family Fabaceae; genus Lathyrus; species Lathyrus tuberosus. Next base: position 5,678,005 of record JALAZF010000036.1, on the reverse strand, counting down.
CTTCTCCAAAAGTAATCGAACCTCAAAGTGCAGAATCAAAGTACTCCTTCTAAACCAGTGCGCTCGAATAAAGGATCAACTGTGTCAGAAACCATGTTCTATCCGACATCATCGGCAGAGTTCTTATCTCCTAAGACCGACCAACATGGTTCCTCACCGGGACCATCTCTCTCCTAAGCAAGGCAGAATTGCTATCTTGAACCAGTGATACTTTTCATCCCCCGCAGTGGCCGAGTATCCAATCGTGTTCATCTACTAGTTTGTATGTCGCGTCAGTTTTGTCAGCATAAACATACATACATCATGCATTATTGATTTACATTCATATTCATATTGCATCATTATCACTCTAGTCAGTCTTGTCCCCTAGTGACAAAAGTCCTCTCAATCAAGTTGTCAGTTCTTTCCTCGTCAAGAAATGTTGTGTCTGAACAATCTCTCCTCCAGCTTATTTTTGGGATGGAGGCGGTCCTCGACCACTTTGATAACTTGAACCTCAGAAAGAGGAAAACTTTCGACAAACGGCACTCTTCACCATTGAATATGATATTTTCGCTTTCCCAGATTAAGGAAAATCCCCAGAGAAAGCCCCTAAAAAATTGGATTGCATCACATGGCATTTCTCCGAGAAGATCTCGAAGAAAAGTATGATGTAATATCCCCAAGCAGAAAGCAGTCTCTCAAGAGACTCGTTTTCCCCAGTAGAGTCAGCAAATGGAACCTCAAGTAGAGAAGTTTGTACACCTCTACAGCTCAGACGAATGGGTTCCCCAGCAAGTCTGACATCAAAAAAAAATCTGTCAAATGGCATCTCCCCAGGAAAATTCGGCGAGAAGTTTGAGGAAAACCGCTACAAATAGCGTCCTTGTCAAGAAAGTTTATTGACAAAAGAAACTGAGACCAGTTCCGTGGGTGAAAACCCAGATCGAGTGGAAGTTTATATCAGAAACTAAGACCAGTTCCTTGGTAAGAAACTAGGATCGTGGGGAAGTTTATATCAGAAACTGAGACCAATTCCTTGGTAGGAAACCAGGATCAAGGGGAAGTTTGAATCAGAAACTGAGACTAGTTCCTTGGTAGGAAACCAGGATCGAGGGAAAGTTTCTACCTTTTCTAAGCATCATTGCTTAGCAAAAGAAGATGGATGAGCAGGCTGCCGTTCATAACCACCATCAAAATTTCGGGTATTCTGATATTTAATCATCTTGTACCCCGAATGCCCGAATACCTTCACCATTCACACCTTCGGGTCCAAGAAGATTAAATAGGGGCATCTGTCATACCCCAAATTTTGACCACTAAGAATTCCCATCATTGTGAAAATCATCATCACAATATGGATGAACCATCATGCCTCATCAATCTCCTCAAGGATTGTTGAGCATTCACTACAATCAAAGACTTGGGTTTCAAGCCCTCTCAGGGTACTTAGACAAAGGATCAATCAAGAAATGACATGATCTTCACCTTGTCTAACTTCTCAAACACCTATAAAGGATCAAAAGGACTCCCACATCAAGAATCAAGCACAAAGTTGCAACATTCCAGGTGGATCGAGCCTAAAGATCGCCAATGTTACCTGTAGTGAGTGATTTTTGGATGTGGTTACGAAGCACGGTCGCTCTAGTACTATAACTCGATTCATTTTTTATCCTATTGAAGCTGATGAAGGAAGGGAAATAGATGTCTCCAACTAACCATGCTTGCATACTGAGGTTAAACAGTCAAAACTGTTGGTTTACAGATGCGATCCAAAGTATGGGGTTCTCTTAGGTTATTTCTCTGGAGTAATACCTGGGCATGGTGTTAAGACTGATGCTTTATGAAATGATGGGATTTTGGGATTTTTATTTAGTACGCTCGCTAAGATTTTTCTTTCAATCTTATGCCTACGTATTCTCGTCTTCCGAAACAGGGAAATCAGAGCGATCGTAGTTCCTCCTATTCTATGGGAGGAAATGGTTGTTTTGGTGTCTTGTTCAAAGCCCAAGACATAAAGCGAAAGGTGGTTTGTATCTTGTTCAAAGCCCAAGATGTGAAGCTGAAGAGTCTATTTGTATCTTGTTCAAAGCCCAAGATGTGAAGCTAAAAGGTCTCAACTTTAGAGAGAATTTGTCATCTCTAAAGAGGGGTTTGTCTGTTACGACTGTTTATAAAGGAGAATTACTTTAACTGGGATATGTGAATCCAGCAATGCCATAATTTCCTTTACAGGAGGTTTTTAACCTGAAGGAGAAGACTTTTAACTCAGTGTAGAGCAATGCCATCTTTCCTTAGGAAATTCTCATGCTAAAAGAGGGACAGTGGCATGGATGTAGATGATCCAGAGGCTTGCCGCTTACAGCAATTAGATGAAGGGAAAGGAGTTGTTGATGTTTGTATACTGTGAACGAGGCACATCTTTGATGCTAAAAGGTTGATTGACTCAACCGGGGTTTTCTTATACAAAGCCTAAGTGGAGGCTATTGACCCAACGAGAGGGTTTTTGTGTGTCTCGTACGAAGCCCGAGAGAGAGGCTAAAAGGGTTTGACTCAACGAGGGAGTCCTTTTGTATCTCGTATAAATCCCGAGATGGAGGCTAAAGAAGTTTGACTCAACGAGGGAGTCTTTTGTATCTCGTACGAAGCCCGAGATGGAGGTTGTTTGACTCAACAAGAGAGTTTTTTGTATCTCGTACGAAGCCCGAGATGGAGGCTAAAGAAGTTTGACTCAACAAGGGAATCTTTTGTATCTCGTACGAAGCCCGAGATGGAGGCTAAAATTTGTTTGGCTCAACAAGAACCTTTTTGTATCTCGTACAAAGCCCGAGATGGAGGCTAAAGGTTTGTTTGCTCCGCTAGGGAGAATCATTGTACAAAGTCCAAGAGGAGGCTGGGTGACTGTTTCAGTTGAGTGACAGATCCAATATGCTGATTTAAAGAGAAAATCAGTTCTTATATGAGTAATGTTTGCACTCAGGGATTCGATCAGAGGATCGGGATTATTTCCTGTTCTTTAAGGAAATGGGAAATCTATAGGGTATTGAGACTGTCCGAATCCACAGGTTTTCTTCCTATTTTGGAAAGGGACTTGAGAATGTATTTGAGACTCAAGGAAGTTAGACTGTCCAAGTCTAGAGTTTTATCTTTTGTACTATGCTTTGAGAAACAGTAGTAGGGTCTAGACTCTTTGAAAGACTGTTCTATGAAGATGACTAATTTCCATTCCTATACCACTAGGAGGTCATTGGGACAATTTGTATGAAGCCCAAGAGAATGCTGGAAACTTTTAAGAAGCCGAGAGGTCCTTGTACGAAGCCCAAGAGGAGGCTATCATTCCCGGAGGAAGAATCATTATACGAAGCCTAAGAGGAGGCTGTGAATACTTCTAAGAAGCCGATGGGTCCTTGTACTAAGCCCAAGAGGAGGCGGGGATGCTTTTAGGAAGCCTGTGGGTCTGTGTACAATGCCCAAGAGGAGGCCGATGCTTTTAAGAAGCCTGCGGGTCCCCAAACCCCGAGAAATTCAAGACAGGCTATTCACAAGGAATAGATCAAGCCAGGAAAGTTTGAGAATTTGGAAGAAACTCAAGGGATGCCATTAACAGAGAATATATTCATCTCTGGGGAGGTAGAGTCTCTTAACAATTCCTAAGGAGGACAGCCGAAGAGAAGACCATATCTGGTGCTCCTATTGGGGATCTAGCTTGTCTATTTCTACGAGTAATCGAAACGGATGTACTTAGTGCTAGACGTAGTTGCCGGGGAAACTCTAAATATCTATACTATTATTACACAGTTGATATGAGTTTATGAAGGGAGACTTACAGTGAGCAGCCCCACAATACAGTTATATATATATATATATATATATATGAAAGCGGTAAATGAAAGCGTATAAACACTTACTCGGCTGTAGAGCTTCCATGATGTGTGGTTAGTTGTTCAACAAAGAAAGATTGAAAACAACAGTATATTCAAAATCAAAGGAGAAAGTGCTTTGAAAAAGAAAGATTTGGAGCTTACAGCTCGAGGAGAGGCCCATGGTTTTATCAGTGATCGCACTGTTGAATTTTGTACAGGGGACTTAGACAAGTGACTGTGGCCCAGAAAAGGTTTTCTGTACAAAGGGGTGGGTCTTACACTCTCTCAAGAGGCCCAAAAAGTTTTAAAGAAAAAGAGTGGGGCTTATAACACGAGGGTAGGCCCAGATGATTTTTCGTTTGAAATGGCGATCGCGCCGAGGTTTTCTTTTAACGCAGAGGGACTTATACAATCAGTGAGGCCCAAAATTGTTTTGGTTAAAAGGGGATTGGGTCTTACACTCTAATAGAGGCCCAAAGTGTTTTGAATGGCTCTTATAGCTCGAGGAGAGGCCCAGATGGTTTTAAACGGACGACGGTCGCGCCGTTTACTTGTATAGAGGGACTTATAGAATAAGTGAGGCCCACAAAGATTTTTGTACAAGGGGGTTTGGGTCTTACACTCTCTCAAGAGGCCCAAAAAGTTTTGAAATGATTTGAGGGTTGAATTAATCAAAAACCCTAATTTGTTTTCAAAATGTATTTTAATTGAATAAAAAAAATCAATTAAAATGATCAAAATTGTTTAACATGTGGAAAACAAATTGTGATCTTGGATTAATGCTTCATAAATCAAGTTTTGCCCTACAAAATGATTAGAAATCATTAAAATTTTCAAAATCAATAAGGAAAAAATATTTAAAATGTCAAAAATAATTAAAATATTAATTCTTTGCAAAAATATCAATTATATGAAATAAATAATATTTTTGGGATTTTTTGGGAAAATAAAATATTTTAACATTTTTGTGAATTATTAAAAAAAGAATCAACTCAAAATCATTAAAACTCAAAGAGAAATTAATTTTTGAATCAATTAAATAAAAATCACAAAATTCAAATATTTAAATTTTCAAAAAGGGCGCCAAGAACACCCAAGAACTCGCGCGTGTTCTGGGTTTGCCCAGACTTGCATTTTCTCTCCAATCTCACTGAATACTTTGTTATATCATGCAATCCACATATCAATCTGCTCGTCTCAACCTCACGATCATGTCTATGGTATTTAATTTCATTTATATTAAACATGGAATGAAAAATCAAGACAAAACCTCAAGAACCCTAATTTCTGCTTGAAGGCTGGGATTTTTTATACACGATTCAAACAAAGCAATTAATTGAGGGGAAACATTCCATGCATGATTATGAACATTTGGCAAAAGTATTGTGCGAGGAAATATGCATAGATTGAGAGATGACCAAGTTTAGGCTTACCTCTAGATCGTGACAGCAAGTTCAAAGTGATTTCTAAGTTGGAGGTGTTATAGATGAGTTGTGATGATCTGAACAGCTTCCCTACACCCTATGGAGTGTGTTTGAATGCTTGGACTTTATTGAAATTGGCTGGATCACTTCATGGCATCTCAACTGCAACTTGGTTAAAACCTTGAGCAATTGACTGGTGATTATGAGAAATCAATGTTCCAGATGTTGTTTGAGTGTTTGATCAGCTCATATATGATGTATGTGAGGTGTGTGTGTGATTGGTTTGAGTGGAATTGCTCTCTAGCTCAAAAACTCAAAGTTGCCTTGCTAAAGAAGGCATTTTTGCCAAGAGAAAGAGATTTTGAGGAAAGCATCTGTTTGATGGCTTTGGTGTACTCAAACTGATCATAATTGAGCTCTATTTATAGTAGAGCAAGTTTGTTTTGCAAGGAATAGTGAATGGCAACTGCTGAGTAGGTTTGGCCAATGTTGGCAAATGAAAATTCAAGTCTCCTCTAGCCATTGACTAGAGGTTAGGGCACAGGCTGCTGGTTCCCTTGGTCTTGGATAAGTCTTGACTGAATTTAGTTACTAATAGCTCAGTCCATGCCACCTTGGTGCTTCCATTGAATGCTCCAATCCAAAATTGGAGTCTTGTCCCTATTTTAGGCGATTCTAGGTTTAGCATGCTATTTCTTGTTCCAAGGACTTTGGAGGCTTGGCTCAGTGATTGTCCCCTTTAGATTCAATCCTCATATGTGTCCAAGATGATGACAAGGCTTGGAATTGGCTGATTTTGGCAAATCGACCAAAAGTACAAAAATATGCCTTGCCTTGGCAGATTTCAGCAAGGCATCTTGCCAATGTCATATCTCATGGCTCAAGTTGAATTTGGTGATGTTCTTGGCCATTTTGGAAAGCCCTTATATGATACAACAACTTTTTGATCATATTTGGTTTTGATACTTTTTGGATCCAAGTGAAAAATCCCCCTACATTTGGAAAAAAGTAAAGGCAGATTCTGACTTAGTGAAATTTTCACTAAGTGTTGGAACAAAGTGACTTTTCTTGATTTTGATCACTCCATAACTCAAAATCCATGAGGAATGTGGACATAGATCAGTAGGAAGCTTTTGTAGAGGGCAATGAGGTCTACAAATCAAGCTTTAGATGGGGAAATGGCTTTGTGGTTTAGGAGTTATGATCCTCTAAAGTTGGTACCCTTGCCACTTTATTTCATAACTTAGAAAATTTTCTAAGTTTTTAAGGTTACCTCTTTTACAAGTTATCCCACTTTCTCTGATTTTTCTTGATGAATGATGATTCAAATCATACATTAACATCATTTTAGGGTAAAAAAATCCATTTTAGTGAAAAATCTCAAAAAGTCAAAGTTTGACTTTTGTGCACAGTTGACTTTTTAGCAGATGAATTCCAAACTGTGCAATCCTTTCGGAAATCATGTCCTTGACCTAAATCAAACTTGATGGACATATTCCATGGGTGTTATAGAGTGTATTGAATCATGTCTTAGGGCTTGGGAGCATGTCCTGGTTAAAAGTCAAAGTTACAGTTGACTTTTCTCGCGAAACCCTAATTATGGTCCAGATGAAATTGAGACTTGTTGCTCAAGCTTCTTGGATCAATCCATTGTCACAAATGGATCAATGTAATATATTAGAGACCCTCAAATCCTCTCTTGAGTTCTTGGTTCATGATTGGTCCCAAAAGTCAACTTAGGGGTGAATTAGGTCAAGAAACCCTAATTCCTGATTTTTGATGAATGCATCCCCTGAGGTCAAATTGACTTAATGATGGTGTCCATGAGGTTCCATGGAGCATATTAGGTTATGTTTTGGATCTTTGGCTCATTCCCAGATGAAATCTTCCATCTGGAGGCCCTGGTCGACCAAAACCCTAATTTGGTGATACTGGCGATCTTGAGGCTTGATCCACCTAGAAGGGAGTAGCCTTGTGCTTAATCCTTGAAGTGGGAGTCCTCTTGATCCCTTGTCTATGTTTGAGAGGTTCGACAAGTTGAAGATCATGTCATTCCTTGATTGATCCTTTGTCTAAGTGCTTTGAGAGGGCTTGAAACCCTAATTTTTAGTTGTAGTGAATGCTCAACAATTCCTTGAGGAGATTTATGAGGCATAAAGGTACATCCATATTGTGATGATGATTTGCACAATGATGGGAATCTTGGTGGTCAAAATTTGGGGTATAACATATGCCCCTATTTAATCTTCTTGGACCTGAAGGTGTGAATGACGAAGGTATTCGGGCATTCTGGGTGCAAGAGGATTAAATATCAGAATATCTGAAATTTTGATGGTGGTTAAGAATGGAAGCTTGTACATCCTTCTTCTTTTGCTAAGCAATGATGCTCAGAAAAGGGTAAACTTCCCCTCGATCCTGGTTTCCTACCAAGGAACTAGTCTTAGTTTCTGATATAAACTTCCCCTCGATCCTGGTTTCCTACCAAGGAACTGGTCTAAGTTTCTGATTTAAACTTCCCCTCGATCCTGGTTTCCTACCAAGGAACTAGTCTAAGTTTATGATTTAAACTTCCCCTCGATCATGGTTTCCTACCAAGGAACTGGTCTTAGTTTCTGAACTAAACTTCCCCTCGATCCTGGTTTCCTACCAAGGAACTAGTCTCAGTTTCTTTTGTCAATAAACTTTGTTGACAAGGGACGCTATGCGTAGCGGTTTTGCTCAAACTTCTCGCCGAATTTTCCTGGGGAGATGCCATTTGATAGAAAAATTTGATGTCAAACTTGCTGGGGAACCCATTCGTCTGAGTTGTAGAGTTGCACAAACTTCTCTTTTGGAGACGCCATTTGTTTCTACTGGGGGAAAGTGAGTTTCTTGAGAGACTTCTTTCGCTTGGGGTTTTACATCATAATTTTCTCTGGTTCTTCCTAGAGAAATTCCATATGATGTGATCCAATTTTGAGGTGTCGATGACCTTTTCATCAGTGGTTTTTCGGAGAAAAACTGTCGTACTGCCGAATCTCTGCTTAAGAGGCTTTCTCTGGGGATTTTCCTTAATCCGGGAAAGCAAGGATATCATCTTCGATGGTGAAGAGTGATATCTGTTGAAAGTTTCTCTGGTCCTTCAGAGGTCCAAGTTATCAAAGTGGTCAAGGAGCCAACTTTAATCCAGCAATGAACTGGAGGAGAGATCGTTCAGACGGTACACTTCTTGACGAGGAAAGGGCTGACAACTCGATTGAGAGGACTTTCATCACTAGGGGATAAAACCGATTAGAGTGATAGTGATGCAATGCTAATGCGAATGCAAATCAACAATGCATGATGTATATATTTTTATGCTGACAAAACTGACGCGACATACAGACTAATGGATGAACACGATTGGATACTCGGCCACTGCTGGAGATGAAAGGTATCACTTGGTTCAAGATAGCAATTCTGCCTTGCTTAGGAGAGATAATCCCTGCGGGGATTACCGGGCTTAAGAGATAAGAACTCTGCCGAGGATGTCAGATGAAATAGTCGCATCCGACACAATTGATCCTTCGTTCAGGCATACTGGCGTAGAAGGAGTACTTTGATTCTGCACTTTGAGGTTTGCTTACTTCTGGAGAAGCGATCGATGTTCAACAGCCAAAAGAAATTGCCATCTTTAATTTAAAAGCAAAAAACGTTTTAATCAAGTAAATTCATTTTTGTTTTATTTCAAGAATCGTTGATTATGTTAAAATGTCGTTCTGTAAAGCTAAAACAAATAAGAATTGCAAACAAAAGCACAAGGGCTCAAATTTTATTGATAAGAGGGAGATCAGCCAAACGCGTGATTCCAAAGAGTATATACAAAGTTAGAAAATGGTAATTTACAGGGAAAAAGGCTACGTTGAAACATAGCGACCACCATCCTTCTACCAATTTTGAATTCGGGACATCCTGAGCTTCTGTCGAAGATGACTGTGATTGGAGATTTCTGATGGATGATGTAACTGCTGCTGAGGGATTTGCCCCTGTTGAATGTAGTTACTTGCCATTATCCCTAATTTTTTCCTGGATTGTACTGTGATGTTTCCAATCCACTGGGATGATTTTTTTATCATGTCTCTAATTTTTGCTTGGACCGCCCTTTCGGGTTTTCAATCCACCGAGACGTTTTTTTTTAGGCGAAGTATTTCTTGACTACATCAACATTTGTGGGGTAGGCAAATTCCTCTCTATCCATGGTTGCAAGTCTCAAGGCGCCGCCTGAGAAAGCTTTCTTGAACACGTAGGGGCCGTCATAATTCGGAGTCCATTTGCCTCGCGAATCAGTGAGAAAAGATTGTATCTTCTTTAGCACAAGGTCTCCTTTTTTGAAGATGCGAGGTCGGACCTTTTTGTCAAACGCCCTCTTCATTCTTTGCTGATACAACTGACCATGGCATAGAGCCATTATTCACTTCTCTTAGATCAGGTTGAGTTCATAGTGTCAACTCTGACACCATTCAGCTTCTGTTAGCTTAGCCTTCATTAATACTCGGATTGATGGGATCTCTACTTTGATGGAGAGCACTGCTTCCATGCCATATACTAGAGAGAAAGGGGTTGCCCCTGTTGAAGTGCAGACAGATGTGCAATAACCGTGAAGAGCAAAGGGTAGCATCTCGTGCCAGTCTTTGTAGGTTACAACCATCTTCTGAACAATCTTCTTGATGTTCTTATTAGCCGCTTCTACCGCTCCGTTTATCTTGGGTCGGTAGGGAGATGAGTTATGGTGTTCAATCTTGAACTCTGTGCACAACTCTTTCATCATCTTATTGTTCAAGTTAGATCCATTATCAGTAATGATCTAGCTAGGAACACCATAACGACAGATGATATTGTTTTTGATAAATCGGACCACCACTTGTCGGGTTACGTTGGCGAATGACGTTGCTTCGACCCATTTGGTGAAGTAGTCAATGGCTACCAGAATGAACTGATGTCCATTTGAAGCCTTAGGTTTAATCATACCAATCATGTCGATTCCCCATATGGAAAAAGGCCATGGGGAAGAGAGAACTTTGAGATGTGATGGCGGTACATGGATTTTGTCGGAGTATATCTGACACTTGTGACACCTTCTCATGTACTTGTAATAGTCGGATTCCATTGTCAACCAATAGTACCCTGCTCTGAGAATTTTTCTCGCCATTGTGTGTCCATTGGCATGAGTGCCAAAGGATCCTTCATGAATTTCTTTCATTAGCATGTTTGCTTCTAGTCTGTCGACGCATCGGAGTAAGACCATGTCAAAGTTCCTCTTATAGAGAGTGTCACCGCTCAAGAAGAAGTTTCCAGCCAGTCTTCTAAGGGTCTTTCTGTCTTTCCTGGATGCCCCAGGTGGGTACTCTTGTTTCTGAAGGAAGCATTTGATATCGTGATACCAAGGTTTGTCATCTATGACTGCTTCGATCGTGAAGATGTAAGCGGGCCTTTCAAGGAGCATTATGTCGATCTTAGGTATGTCATTCTAATGACATACACTAATCATGGAAGAGAGAGTGGCTAAAGCATCAGCCATGTGATTCTCTTCACGAGGGATATGATGAAACTCAACTCTGTTGAAGAATGGTAACAACCTTCTTGCATAGTCTTTGTAAGGAATCAATCCTGATTGGTATGTGTTCCAATCTCCTTTGATCTTATTGATGACCAAAGCTGAGTCGCCATATACGTCCAAGTTCTTGATCCTTAAATCAATCGCTTCCTCGAGACCCATGATACAAGCTTCGTATTCTGCCTCGTTGTGTGTACATTTGAATGTAAGTCTGGCAGTGAAAGGAATGTGGGTACCCTGAGGGGTAACAATGATTGCCCCAATTCCATTTCCGTAATGATTGACTGCTCCGTCAAAGATAAGTCCCCATTGGGAACCTGGTTTCGGCCCTTCACTGGGTAGCGGTTCATCGCAATCTTTCATTTTTAGATACATGACATCTTCGTCTGGGAAGTCAAATCCGAATGATTCCTGATCGTCAATCGGTTGATGAGCCAAATGATCGGCTAAAATACTTCCTTTAATGGCTTTCTGAGCATGGTACTCTATGTCATATTCTAATAACAACATCTGCCAACGGGCAATCCTTCCCGTGAGAGCAGGTTTCTCGAAGACGTACTTGATTGGATCCATCTCGGAGACCAACCAAGTGGTGTGACGAATCATGTACTGGCGAAGACGTTTGGTTGCCCAAGCCAAAGCGCAGCAAGTTTTCTCAAGCATCGTGTACCGAGTCTCGCAGTCGGTGAATTTCTTGCTCAGATAGTAAATGACAGACTCTTTCCTTTTGGTTTCGTATGGTTGGCCAAGTACACAACCCATTGAGTTCTCCAAGACTGTGAGGTAGATGATCAGTGGTCTCCCTTCCACTGGAGGTGATAGAATAGGTGGGTTCAACAGGTATCCCTTGATACTGTCGAAGGAGGTTTGGCAGTCTTCTGTCCACACGCAGTCCTGATTCTTTTTTAGTAATTTGAAAATCAGCGCACACGTCGCGGTCATAAGGAATATGAATCTGGAGATGTAGTTCAAACGTCCTAGGAATCCTCTGACTTGTTTTTCAGTTTTCGGAGAAGGCATTTCTTGAATGGCCTTGACCTTGTCAGGACCAACCTCAATCCCTTCTTTGCCGGCGATGAACCCTAATAGTTTCCCTGAACGGACACCGAATGTGCACTTGTTGGTTATAGCCCGAGAATCCATCCATGAAGGAGAAAACTTTGAACTTTGTTGTACTGTCTACCAGCATGTCAATGTGTGGTAAAGGAAAATCGTCCTTTGGACTTGCCTTGTTTAGATCTCTGTAGTCTACACACATTCTGACTTTTCCGTCCTTTTTGGGAACGGGTACGATGTTGGCTAACCATTGAGGATATTCTGACGTGGCGAGGAAACCCGCGTCAATCTGTTTCCGTAATTCCTCTTTGATTTTGATGGCCATGTCTGGGTGAGTCCTTCTCAACCTTTGTTTTACTGGCGCACATTCCGATTTCAATGGTAAGTGATGTTCCACGATGCTGGTATCCAACCCTGGCATATCCTGATAGGACCAAGCAAACACATCAGGAAATTCTCTGAGAAGCTTTATCAAACTCTCTTTGGCAGTTGGACTAAGCAGTGCCCCAATCCTGATTTCTTTTCTCTCTTTTTCTGAACCTAAGTTTACCGTTTCCAACAGCTCTTTGTGAGGTTCAATGGACCTTTCCTCCTGTCTGAGTAGTCAGGAGATCTCTTCTGGAATTTCGTTGTCAACTTCTTCTTCAGCCCCAAATACCGGGAATTCAAAGTTGGGAGAAGGCATCGGATCGTATGTTTCAACTGAGTTTAAAATAAGCAATCTGCATGATGTGATGATTTGTGTTTAGAAGAGATAGAGGAAATGAAAGTGTGTGCAGTGTATTTTTTTTATTACTGCTTGTTTTTATTATTTGAATTATTTTTTTTAGGATTACCATTTTCTGAGAAAAGCAAAAAGAGAAAACAACAATTAATGTGGAAATTACAGAACGACGTTATTTTATTAATGAACAAGTCAATTCTTGAAACTACAGCCCTATAAAACAAAACTCTGTCGCTTTGGGCGAAGCGAAGAGGGAAAATTTATAAAAAGCAAGCCCTATCAAAACATTTGTTTCACCTGGGCAGGGTGAAAGGTTAAAGATGGCAATTACTTTGACTTATGAACAATCTTCGGAACATCGACAGCAACCCATTGGCGGCGAACTCCTCAGTGAATCACTAAGTCTGGTACCTTCCTTGATTTATCTTCAGAAATGACGCTGATTTCTGGTGAAGCAGGATCATTGGAATCTGTCTCCCAGACAGAGTTGTCGTAGGAGGACTCCTCTGTTGCCTTCAGCATAATATTTGTACTCTCAGTTGTATCTCCCCATCCAGTCGGTTGGATGTCTTCGAGCCTGATATGAGAGCTTTCAGGAGCGGTGTACTTGACCATGTAGTCAAATTTTCCACTCGGTTGTCCCAAGGTGTCCCACACTTCTTTGGAACTGGAGGAGTCATCCCTCTCGATGACGTTGACCTCAGGAAAGGTGTAGTTAATGAATTCTAGTCCTGCAAACGTTGCAAATTCATCGTCATGCTGGATATTTTCAGGATACCCTGGGTGTTGATCCCATGACATGGTTGGGACACAGGTATTCTGCTCAATGATGCTCAGTTGATTGTTCAGATGACTTTTCTGCCCCGAGTCTCCTGGGTAAGGTTACCACATCGGCAGACCATCCATCAGGCCATAGTAGGTGTGGTCAAAATTGTCCTTCATCGGAGTGTCTTTCTCTAATGAATTTTGCGGAGCACGGCATCCTTCCGGATCACAATCTCCATATATCATTTCGACGTCTGACCTGGGTATAAATCTCAGACTCTATGTAGGAAAGCAAAAGGGAGTCTGCATTTCGTCCTGAGACATATAACCGTCCTCGTTGAGGTAAGTCTTCCATTCCTCATCTGTGTCAGAGGGATCTTCCTCATTGATAGTGTGCACTTCTTGAGTCACTGGTTGAAGGAAACCTCCACTGTGGAAGAAATTCTGAATGGGACGAAGACTTTCATTGTTGGCAGCTGTCTGGGTACTGGTTGTAGAAAAACCAAGACCCTTCTTTATTTTATTGTCAGTAGGAATGACAAGTTGTCCCCATCCTGTTGTATTGGCACCTTCGACCGCTTTGATAGCGTCTTTGTATGAGGAAATGGAAGTTCCCTCTTTGGATTGATCGCCACTGTGTAGCGAAAGCGTTTGGAACTGAGTTCCGATTATCCCTTCTGGTTCCACATAAGTGGATGATGATAAATTGCTTACGAGCAAAGCCTGTTCCCCACAGACTGTGATGAGTTGACAGTTCTGGACGAACTTTAGCTTTTGGTGGAGGGTTGAGGTGACCGCCCCAGCCTGATGTATCCAAAGTCTTCCTAATAAATAACTATACGTTGCCCGGATGTCCATGACCTGGAAAGTGACTTGGAAAGTATGAGGACCGATAGTTATGGGAAGGTCGACTTCGCCGATAACCATTTTTCTGGATCCATCGAAAGATTTGACGACGACCTCACTGATTCTCATAGGAGGGCCTTTGAATAATAATTGCGTCAAAGTGGACTTCGGCATAACATTCAGGGTTGACCCTGTGTCTACCAGTACGCTGGCCAAAGCATCGTCCTGGCAGTTAACTGTGATATTGAGCGCCATGTTATGACGGCAACCCTCTTCAGGTAATTCCTCATCACTAAATCCCAAATTGTTGCAGGAAGTGATGTTAGAGACGATACTATCGAACTGTCTGATTGTTACATCCTGTTCTACGAAGGCTTGCTCCAAGACTTTCTACAGAACCTCTCTGTGCGCTTCTGAACTTAGTAACAGCGATAATACCGATATCTTTGAAGGAGTCTGTAACAGTTGATCAACAATGTTGTATTCACTCATTTGGATGAGCTTCAGCATCTCATCATTGTTTTTCAAAAGTTCGGGATTACTGGATCGACCGACTGGTGGATTAGGAGCTTCTGTCTGAAGTTCCTTTTCTTTGTTGGATTCTCCAACTCCTCTGTTGAAGATTCTACCAATCCGTGTTACACGACTGATGTCTGCAATATTTACGACGGAGGGTAATGGAATTTCCTTTACATTTTCAATTATCGTTGCACCGTATTTGTAAGGGATAACCTTAGTTGATTCATACGGTAGGGGTCCCGGCAGATAGATGACTATGGGAACCTTTTAATTTTTCTGACCAGCGTACATAATCTCGATCCGTTCCTGGTTGGGAACTCTGGATTAGTCAAGTAAAGGAATGATGGCGAAAAAATTCCTAGTTCTCTGATGATTAGAGATTACGACAACGTCCTCAATTTGATCTGTAAGGTAGTTCGGCGCCCAATTGATGGGTCCGGAACCTGGATATGGACGGATCTCTCCACGATCCACCTGACCCTGAAGAGCTGCTCTCACAAGGTAGCATCCTTGGTTATTTTCGGAACAGATTCCACAGCGTTCATAATTGTGTGGTGACACCTGGCCACGCCCGCTTTGAATACAATGTAACCTTACCAGGTTAGCTTCCACAGATCGGACATCCTGACTTTGACGCCAAGTAGGATTCTTGTTATTGATACTAATTTGTTGAGTATCTTCATCCATTTAGATTGGCATCCACCAGTGATTTAACAAGTGCTGAAGTGCCTCTTGGACAAGGGTACAACCTTGATTGTTTTCGCAACCCGCTTTACAGCTTTGGTAATCATGTGAGATCAGGAACCCGAGCCTGACTTGCTCTGCATGTAACTCTACCAGGTTGGTATTCATTAAGCGAATATCGAAGATTTGGACCATGTTGATCTGATAAGGATTCCTATCATGGTAGTCCTGGATCCATCCAAAATCCATCTGACGCTGGAGGGCCTCTTGTATGAAAGAGCATCCCTGTTTGTTTACCGAGCAAGTCAGACAGGAATTGTAATCATGCCGTGGTAGTGTATGATATTGGCTTTGCCTTGAGTGCATCGCCACCAAGTTGACATTCATCGCACGGATATCGTTGTTTTGAATGATGTTGGAATTCGTATAGACCATGTTAACTCCACGAACTCGGTGCTCTTGGATCCATCCGAGATCCATCTGTTCTTGTAGAGCTGATTGCACTACAGAACATCCTCGATTACTTTTAGAGCAGACATCACATTGATGATAATTATGAGGTGGCACATGGCCATATCCACTCTGTCTACAATGCATCTTGACCAAATTGGTCCTCAACAAGAGTACATCGTGAATTTGATAGACGTTGTTAGATTCTCCCTCTATCAGGTTGATTGCAGCTTTCTCGTGTTGAGGCAGCGGGTTCGTGAGAACATTTGGATTCGTATCTTTGAAAGATAAGACCCTGCTCCTAACAAGCTTTTGCACGTCAGATTTGAAATTAAGGCAATTCTCTATGTTATGCCCTGGACCTCCTTGATGATAAGGGCATGTCTGATCCACCTTAAACCAAAAAGGCAGATTTTCCGATACTGCATGAGGGAACTTAGTCTGAATGTGCCCCTTAGCCAGTAGTAACGGAAATAGTTCTGCGTACGATACGGGTATAGGATCAAATCCTTGTGGCCACGTTGTACGGTTGTTGTTGTATTAAGGACGAGCCTGCTGAAGAGGTTGTTGTGTCCTTTGCTGATTAGGTTGGCTCTGCGCAACCTGATGTTGATACGTAGAAACAGGCGCGGGGTTGATAGCAGGAGTTACAGCTGCTACCGGTTGATAACGTCGCTTTTTCTTTTCGAGAGAGATATTCCCAATATCTTGCTCTTTTTTCTTAGGGAGAGCACTACCGTATCGTTTTGTACTACTTGATGGTCCATCGTTTTTTACTAAACGTCCTTCTCGGACGGCCTCCTCAAGACGAACTCCCATACCGACCATTTCGGTGAAGTCACTAGGTGCACTGGCAACCATTTTGTCATAGTAAAATAAGCTTAAGGTCTTTAAGAAGATCTTTGTCATCTCTTTTTCCTCGAGAGGTGGACAAATTTGAGCGGCAATTTCACGCCATCTCTGAGCGTACTCCTTAAAGGTTTCTTTGTCCTTTTGTGACATCGATCTGAGCTGATCTCTGTCTGGTGCCATGTCCAGATTGTATTTGTATTGTTGGACGAAGGAAGTGCCAAGATCTCTGAATGTGTTGATCGTGGCGCGGTTTAAAACCATGTACCATTTTAAGGTGGCACCGGTCAAACTATCCTGAAAGTAGTGAATCAGTAGGTCCTGATTCTCTGTCTGAGCTGACATTCGCCGAGCTTACATCACCAGGTGGCTCTGAGGGCAAGATTTACCCTTGTATTTTTCAAAGTCGGGCACCTGGAACTTGTGCGGGACTTTCACATTGGGGACCAGACAAAGGTCTGCGGTGTCCTTTCCAAATAAATCCTGACCGCGAATGGCTTGCAGTTTCTTCTGCATTTCCAGGAACTGCTCCTGGAATTCATCCATTCTGTCGAACATAGTTTCGTTTTTACCAGAAGGTATCGGTGGAATCTGTCCTTCTGGGACAGTGTGCACCACAGGAGGTGGTACCGTGACTACGGCAGTGAATCTTGGCGTTTCTCAAAGTTTGTAACCTTCAGGAGTCCTCAATATGCCCATGGCATATTCGGTTTCCCGAAGTTTGTAACCTTCAGGACCAGCGGCATCTGTTGTGATTCCGTGATCTTCAGCGATCGGCAGAATATATCCTTCCGGGATATAGTTAGCAGGCATGCCCCAGGGACGATCTTTTGGCATTTGATACCTAGGATCAAACTTCTCAACTATGGGCACTGATGTGATCTCCAAGATCACAGTTCTTTATAGCTGGGCTTCTGCCATGGCTTGCATGTCGTTACGAAGCTTTCTCATATCCTCTCTTAGAGTGTCGATCTCTTCTTTTAACTCTCTGTTCTCTTCCTCAAGATCATCCATCTTTTTCTGACGATTGGCCCGAGTATTGTATGAATGAGACAGTTTGACTCTAGAATCAAGACACAAACGTGAGATTCGTAGGTAAGAAGAATACGTGACGTGAGAATGATGAATATAATGATTATATTAATTGTTTTTTGGGCCCAGATCGACCAAAACCCTAATTTGGTGACACTGGCGATCTTGAGGCTTGATCCACTTAGAAGGGAGCAGCCTTATGCTTAATCCTTGAAGTGGGTGTCCTCTTGATCCCTTGTCTATGTTTGAGAGGTTAGACAAGTTGAAGATCAAGTCATTCCTTGATTGATCATTTGTCTAAGTGCTTTGAGAGGGCTTAAAACCCTAATTTTAGTTTGTAGTGAATGCTCAACAATTCCTTGAGGAGATTGATGAGGCATAAAGGTACATCCATATTGTGATGATGATTTGCACAATGATGGGAATCTTGGTGGTCAAAATTTGGGGTATGACATCACCAAATAAGGGTTTTGGTCGACTGAGGCCTCCTGATGGAAATTTTCATCGGGACATGAGCCAATGCTTCAAAACATAACTCAAGATACTCCAAGGGACCGCATGGACCTAATCATCAGGTCAATTTTGCCTCAGGAGATGCATTTATCAAAAATAAGGAATTAGGGTTTCTTGACCTAATTCACCCCTAAAGTTGACTTTTGGGACAAAACATATACCAAGACCTCAAGACATGATTTGAGGGTCTCTAACAAACTATATTGATCCATTTGCAACAATGGATTGATTCAAGAAGCTTGATCAACAAGTTTCAATTTCATAAGGACCACAATTAGGGTTTTGAGGAAAAAGTCAACTGCATCTTTGACTTTTGACCAAGACATGCTCCCAAACCTTGGGACATGATTCAATAAACCCTACAACACCTATGTAACATATCCATTAGGTTTGATTTAGATCAAGGACTTGATATCACCAAGGATCGCACAGTTTGGAATTCATCTAATAAAAAGTCAACTGTGCACAAAGTCAACTTTGACTTTTTGAGATTTTTCACAATTATGGTTCTTTGACCCTAAAACAATGTTAATGTATGATTTGAATCATCATTCATCAAGAAAAATCAAAGAAAGTGGGATAACTTGTAAAAGGGGTAACCATAAAAACTTAGAATTTTTCTAAGTTATGGAACAAAGTTGCTAGGGTACCAACTTCCAAGGATCATAACTTGAGATCCAAGCAACCATTTTGAATGATCCAAAGATGGATTTGTAGATCTCATGGCATACTTTAAAAGTGTCAACTACAACTCATTCCAATTCCTCATGCATTTTAAGTTATGGAGTGATCAAAATGGCTGAAAACACAAAAGTGACATTTTTCCAACACTTAGTAAAATTTTCACTAAGTCCGAATCTGCCTTATTTTTTCCCAAATGTAGATGCAGTTTTCAATGTAATTCAAGTTGGATCAAAACCAAAGTTGGACATCATGATGAAATAGGATATATCAGCTTTCCAAAGTGTCCAAGAACTCCCTCAAATTCCATCTGAGCTAGGAGTTATGGTGGCTGGAATGTGCCTTGATGCAAACTGCTTGGCAAGGAATATTTGTGCACAAAGGATAGATTTGAACAATTTGTGTAAATGACTAACAAGTTTATCCATCTGAACACCTCAGGGGGAGACCAAGGAGGAACAAACAGTGATCCATAAGCCTCCCAAGTCTTTGGAACTACAAGTAGCATGCCAAACCTAAAAAGCCTAAAGGAGGCCAAGACTCCAATTTTGTTTTCAAGCATTCAATGGATGCACCAAGGTGGCATGAACCGAGCCTATTCCAACTGAATCAATCAAGCCTTATCCCTGAACCAAAGAACCATAAGCATGTGCTCTAACCTCTAATCAATGGCTAGAGGAGACTTGAGATTTCAAAGTGATCCAATTGGCCACAGACCTGTACCGGTTGCTATACCCCATTCCTTGCAAAACAAACTTGCTCTACTATAAATAAAGCTCATTTGTGCTCAGTTTAAGTACACCAAAGCACCCAAACTGATGTTTTCCTCAAAATCACCTTCTCACTTCCAAAATTGCCTTCTAAAGCAAGTCACTATTGGGTTTTGAGTTTGAGAACTATTCCAACCAAACCAATCACACACACACCTCATAAACATCATATAGAAGTGATCCAAACACTTAAACAACATCTGGAACACCAATTTCACAAAATCACCTGCCAATTGCTCAAGTTTTTAACCAAGTTGCAGTTGAGGTGCCATAACCTGTTCCAGTCCATTTCCAATCACTCCAAGCATTCAAACCATTCCATATGGTGTAGGGAAGCTGTTCAGATCATCACAACTCATCTATAACACCTCCAACTCAAAAATCAAATTGCTCTTGCTGCCACGATCTTCAAGTAAGCCTAAACTTGGTCATTTCATGATTCATTCATATTTCCTCGCACAATAATTTTGCCATATGTTCATAATCATGTATGGAGGGTTTCCCATCAATTAATTGCTTTGTATGAATCGTGTATCAAAATTCCCAGCCTTCATGCAGAATTTAGGGTTCTTGAGGTTTTGTCTTGATTTCTTATTCCATGCTTAAAATAAATTAAATTAAAGACCATAGACATGATCGTGAGGTGAAAACGAGTAGATTGATATGTGGATTGTGTGATTTCATCAAGTATTCAGTGAGATTGAGGGGAAAACGCAAATTTGAAGAAACAGAGGGCGCGGGCAAGAACTTGGTGTTCTTGGCGCCCTTTTTTTATTTTTTTAAATATTTGAATTTTTTGTGATTTTATTTAGGGTTTTGATCTTAATCACCCTAAACAAATCTTTTTAAAAACTCTTTGGGCCTCTAATAGAGTGTAAGACCCAACCCCTTTTGTAAATAAAACTCTTTTGGGCCTCACACATTGTATAAGTCCCTCTGTATATTTCCAAAAGTTCGGCGCGATCGTCGCCATTTTAACAAAAACCACTGGGCTTCTCCTTGAGCTATACGACCCATCTTTATTCCTTTTCAAACTCTTTGGGCCTCTAATAGAGTGTAAGACCCAATCCCCTTTTAACCAAAACCATTTTGGGCCTCAGATATTGTATAAGTCCCTCTGCGTTAAAAGAAAAATCTCGGCGCGGTCGCCAGTTCAAAATCAAATCATTTGGGCCTACCCTCGTGTTGTAAGTCTCATTTCTTTTCTTTAAAAATCTTGTGGGCCTCTTGAGAGAGTATAAGACCCATCCCTTTGTACAGAAAACCTTTCTTTGGGCCTCAGTCACTTGTATAAGTCCCTGTACCAATTCAAAACAACAGTGCCATCACTGTTAAAATTTGGGCCTCTCCCTGAGCTGTAAGCCCCGATCTCTGTTCAAAATACTTTCTCCTTTGATTTTGAATCCAAATGTATAGTTGCTATCAAAACTTTCTTTAATTTCTTTGTTGAACAACTAACAAAACAGCATGGGAGCTCTACAACGGGTAAGTGTTTATCTGCTTTCTTTTATATGTTTTCATATACATAACTGTATTGTGGGAGGCTGCGCCTGGTTAGTCTTCTTTCATCCTTTTAAATACATGTCATATATATAACTGTATTGTGGGAAGCTGTGCATGGTTAGTCTTCTTTCATACCTTTTTAATAGACTTGTCATATATCAACTGTATATATACTAGTATAGTTATTTAGAGTTTTCTCCGGCGACTACGTCTAGAACTAGGTAAATCCCTGTTGGTCACTCTTAAACACAAACAAAACTAGATCCCCCATAGGATTCCAGATACAGTCTTCCCTTCTCTTGGGGTTAAACAATATGGAACAAAGAGAAAGGTTGTATTCTCGGTGAACCTTTTCTCAGACTGTCACCCCTAGAAATTGTCAAAGAAATTCTACTCCCCAGAGTTGATCTATTCTCCGTGAATAGTGTCTCTTGAGTTTCTTCCAAACCCTCGAACTTTCCTGGAATGATCCCTTCTCTGTGAATTGCATTTCTTGAACTTCTCTTGGTTTGGGGACCCACAGACTTCCTAAAAGCATCCTCGCCTCCTCTTGGGCGTTGTACAAGGACCCTTCGGCTTCTTAGAAGTTCGCATGCCTTCTCTTGGGCTTAATACAAGGGCCTTGAAGACCTCTTAAAGGTATAAGACAGAACTTAGTCATCCTTTGCTAGAGCAGTCTTTCCAGTGTCAAAACTCCGGCCATTTTAGGGTTAATTCTCATCTCTTAATGCCCGAGCCTCCTCTTGGGCATCATACAAAAGATAAAACTCTTTCATACCAGTAGACTTGGACAGTCTAAACCCCTTGAGTCTCAAAGACATTCTCAATTTCCTTTCAAACATAGGAAAAAACACCGATCACTCTAGATCAATCTCCAGCACAAACCCGGTCTCTCTCATGAGAGTTCCCCACCATTGGGCCTGCCTATGGATCTAATCCTCAGTAGTAAGATAACCTCCTCTTAGGCTTTGTATAATGATATTTCCTCAACACAATCAGCCTCCTCTTGGGATTTTTACAATAATTCTCCCCCTAGCAGAGCTAACCTTTTCAGACTCTCTTGTTGAGTCCGTCTCTTTTCAAGACTGTCTTGTTGAGTCAATCTACTTTTAGCCTCAATCTCGGGCTTCATACGAGACACCAAATCACTCTCTTATTGAGTATAAAAGACTCTCTTGTTGGGTCAATCACCTTTTCAAGACTCTCTTGTTGAGTCAACTCTTTTAGCCTCCGTCTTGGGCTTTGTACAAGACATATAAAAACACTCTCTTGTTGAGTCAAACTCATTTCAGCCTCCATCTTGGGCTTTGTATAAGACACATATAAACCTCCCCAACGGAGTCAAAAATCCCTTTTAGCCTCAATCTTGGGCTTTGTACAAGATAGAAAGAACATTTTCCCCGGAAAAGTTAAACTTTTAGCCTCCTCTTAGGCTTTGTATAATGATATCCCCAAAGAGTCAGTCTCTTTTTTCCGCCTCCATCTTGGGCTTTGTACAAGATACCCAAATATAAACACTCTCTCATTGTGTCAGTCTTGTCCAGACTTTGGACAAAGACTTCCCTAGGGGAGTCAATCAACCTTTTAGCATCAAAGTTGTGCTTTGATCAAAGTTCACAAACATCAACAGTTCCTCTTTAGAGATGACAAATTCTCTCTCAGCCAAAACCCTTTAACTTCATATTTTGGGTTTTGAACAAGATACAAATCCCTTTTTAGCTTCAGTCTTGGGCTTTGAACAAGACACCAAAACATCTTTTTCCTCCCTTAGAATAGGAGGAACTGCGATTGCTCTGATTTCCCTATTTCGTTAAACGGGAATACGTAGGCATAAGATTGTGAAATCTTAGCGAGCATAATAATCAAAAACTCTAGGTCCAGTACCTTCATACATCAATTAGATATAGTATCTTCCCAAAAGCCTCATGAACAGTCAAGACACTCTATGCTTAAGCTAATAACCTAAGAGAGACCCACTATTTTGATAGCATCTATAAACTAACAGTCATCTGTTTAAACTCAATATGCAAGCAGGGTTAATTGGAAACATCTATTTCCCTTCCTTAATCAGCTTCACAGGATAAAAAATGAATCGAACTGTAGCACCCCAAAGCGATAGTGATTCGAAACCACAAAAACCGCGCTACACATATAAGAAATGTTGATACCACCAATATGACCACATTGCTTTTGCTGCCAAGTGTAAATCTTTTACCCCCTTTCTCAACTTCAATAATTCTAACTTATTTCCTTTTTTTTCCTCTCCTAATTTCCTCTTCTTTCAATATACACTTTAATTTAAAATTCAAAAAAATTTCATCACCCACTTTTTCTCTCTCCTCATTCTTCGTTCTGATTCTCTCTCTTTGTTTTCTCTTTCTCCCTTCCAAGTGTGGAGGTTGGGTCTGTCTTCTTCCTCGTCGTTAACCTTTTACGCTCTTCTTCTTCGTAATCCTCAACCTTCATTTTATAACAACATCGTTAGCATCCTATTCTCTGTCTTTTGGTTTAATCGTATGACACTGAAACAATAATGGTGTTTGCATCATTTTTGTGTGATTTTAGGGTTTTGTATATTTTTTGTGATTTCTTCCGATCTTATGTTTTTTGTTTCAATGGTGAACAAATGATCGTCTATGCGTGGATTCGCCGTGGATGGAAAGGGGTAGATAAAGAAGGAGGTTGTTTAGGTATGATTTTTTCCCTTTCAGTTTATATGATTTCATGCGATAAGTAACCATCTGTAATTTCGATTGTAGGGTTTTTGACTATTTTTGTTGTTGTTGTATAACTTTGTGGGTTCAAGTTAGGGTTTTGAATTTATGGGTTCACCGGAGAATGTCGGAAGCTCGAAGAGGAATTAACGTTGGAATAAAGTTTAAGATTACTCAGGTAAAATGTTGTATTTTTTCTTCACTGCATTGTCACTAATAGTCATTTTTTTGTTTCTTGGAATGTAAATTTACCGTCTTTCTTATATTGGTTTTGATCAGCCCAATATAGGCAGTTAAAGAATTTAAAGACACACGAATGGTAACTCATGTCCGTGATCTCCATATTAAAAAAAATCAACAATATGTCGGAGATGATATCATGCTTCTGCATTCGAATCTTAAGATTTCTTGGTTATTTATGGTTATATCACATGTTTTTTGCTATTATTCATAATGATATTTTCTATTATTTAATGCAGAGCATTACTAAATTTGAATGCCTCAACAAATCTGAAGGCCCTAAATACCTCGAGTCTCTTCTTATCTTTTGAAGTTTGTTTCACATGCGGGAACCTTATAGTTTTTGTCTGATTTTATCTTTAGATGTGGTAAATCGTAACAGATGGCTGGTAGGAAATACTTCTTAAGATTCGGTCATGAAAGCCCTATAGTGTTGATAAGTACATTTTAGATCATCATTGCTCTGTTGTATGTGCTTTAATCAGTAATTGCTTTGTTTATTTCTATTTATGGAAAAGTATCAGAGGTTTCTTTTGTACCATGTCTATCGAATTCATTTTCTGATCTATGCATTACCTTCATATAGAAAAATTTAGCGGTTTAACGCAACAAACGATTGCTGAGTAAGTTGCGCTACATGCTCACACCACAATATTGCTTTGTTTATTTCTATTTATGGAAAAGTATCAGAGGTTTCTTTTGTACCATGTCTATCT
This sequence comes from Lathyrus tuberosus, assembly GCA_022829125.1. NCBI lineage: Eukaryota > Viridiplantae > Streptophyta > Magnoliopsida > Fabales > Fabaceae > Lathyrus > Lathyrus tuberosus. Next base: position 5,653,105 of record JALAZF010000036.1, on the reverse strand, counting down.
AATTAATTTTCTAATCTGTGCATTACATTCATACAGTAAAATTTAGCGATTTATGCAGACACCACAATGCATACAGAGTCTCTACAGACAGAGTCTATGCAGACACAGTCTAATATTACCCAGCTGCTCTTACTATTTATATAACAAGATTCTGCATGTACCAACATTATACCTTTCATGACTTATCTTACATATTATCTCTCAAGTTACATATTATGTGAAGGAATTGGAGAAGATGAAAGTTGTAACCAACCAATAATTGTTTACGTCATTGACAAGGTTAGTATGGGTTAAGCAATTCTATTTGTATCCCTATTTTACATTCAGGTTTTCGTCATATTTCACTTTTTAGTTTTTGTTGTTCTTTCAGGATCAGGTCAACCTACAGAATTCTTAACACCTAATCTTACTATTTATTTGAAACTACCCCACCAAACAAAAGACATACTATTCAGGTTTTCCTTATTTTTCACTTACTCATAGTTATATGAATGGTTTTATTATTGGTCGTGGGTGAAGTACTTACTATTTTTGGTCGTGGGCAGTACTTCACCAAATAAGCATTTCCCCTGCCTAAAATCATATTGTGGGTATGGTATTTTATTTGATGTAATTTGCAAAATATCTTCAGGTTTACTTAGAAAACCCCAAATGGAGAAAGTTTTGCAGAGGTCCTTCATCTTAAGGTACTTTTGTCTAATCCGAAATGACTTAGATATCAACTCTCAACAGACTATCATTATTGATACTTGGTTGTGATTTATGATACTGGTCTTTTATGTTTATTATCAGATTTTATTCATCCTAAACTTATTCACTTTCAGCATTGTTTTCTATTACAATTCATTGGATGCTTGCACAAGGCGGTCAACTCTCAGATAGATGTGAACGGAAAGAAAGTGTGTCATAACATTGTGCTAAGTGACGACAATGGAAACATCGACGATTGTACTCAAGTACGACACTCAAATTTGTTCCTTCATGTTTTAGGACAAAGATGTTGTCCTCATTGTTGAAATGACGGGTGCCAAGTTGAGAAGTATCATGAAGGAAGTGAGTACATAATTTCATATCAACTCATGTATTTTCTAATTTATACCCTACTGTTTATTCAAATTATCCATAATTCATTTTTCCTATCTGTAGGCTGGTAAAGATCACCCACAATTGTAACTTATAAACCTTGATGCTCTATTGGATAAAGAGTTTGTGTTTCGTGTCAAATATTTGGAATTATACAAGCCATGTTCAATTCTCATTCTTAATAAGGATGAAATTCTAATCAAAATGATCAACGATTACATGAACCCCAATGAGGTAGGACATCCACCCTAAATGTCATCTCTCTTTCATACTTTGTCAAATTTCTAAAACTGTCATGTCTCGTCCTTTGCTACATACTTATGAATTTGTTTTCTCTTTTATGATATGAGTATAATACACTTCAAGGATTTCTTAGATGAAAATTCTACCACTAATTGCAACTTAACAATTCAACCAAAATTTGGTGTTTTATATGTAACTCTGCATTTTCTATTCCCAAAGCAATCACACTTCAAAACCGACTGTTATGCTTCCCTATGGTTTTCTGTTTTTCAATGTCACTTCCCTATGGCTTTAATGCCAAATCATATCACATCTCGTATTTCCAACTTTTCATTAATCTTCCCTATGGCTACTTATTATTTTGCCTCCCTATCTTCCACTATTACATTTTCAAAATAATTAATGCTTTTGCATTACCAAGTGCAGGGAGTAGCTTAAGAGTCTCATGCCAAACTATATAAACAAGCTTCTTTCTCTCACCAACACAAACTACAATTCAGAAACGTAGCACTATTTCTATGGCAACCAACAACATCGTCCAGGTTTCAAACCCTTCTGAGGTGCAGACTGCGCCTCAAATACAACCATCGACGACATTGCAACAGCCATCTCAGGTCCATCAACCAGAGTAGGTTCAATTCCTAAATTACATACTTCGTTTTTGAATAACTGCAAACAATTCTGCATTTTTCTTTCTTCCGCTTTCAACCTTTCTTCTTTATTAAATCAACAGACGCAACTACAACTTGATGTGCCTGTCCAGGTAACACCACCTTCTGACATCGAATCAGTTCCAGAGAATCAACCACCTGCCGACGACCACCACCCCCTGCCCCACCAACAACCTCCCCATCTTGAACATCGTCATCAGGTCCAGCCGGTATGGTTCTGTTTAATCCTGTATCTTTTTGCCCTTTCTTGAACATCGTCATCGTGGTCCGTTCTTTTTTCTCTTCATGTCACATGAAATTTTCTGTTCATCTTCTTCGCAATAATCAGCTACTGGTTTTTCCCAACAGGTACCTCGGGTCGCTGCTGTGCGACAAAGACGAAAGAGGAGAATATTCAGGAAATCAGGAACAATGGGTAGAAGGTTTAACAAATTTCATTCAGATGATGATGAAGAACCAGAGTATGATATGTTTGATTCTGACGACGACGATGAGCACGACTACAAGTGGGAGAACTTTATGACATCGAGTAGTTTTAGATTTCTTGATTAACTTTGCAAATTATGTATCTAATTATTCTCGCATCATTTTAGATGATTTTTATCTGCTTCATGTACTGCACTGCATAACTTTTTTAATTTGAATTTGTTGTTTCTTGACACATAATTTTAACTTTTTTTACGATTTTACTTTAAGCTCAATTTCATAATTATTGCAGACTAAATATTTATTATTATTTTTCCCAAAATGAATTATATGTTGCGTTATAAATTTTTTAGAGTATTTTTTCTTACTGTTCAATCATTCGTAACAAAGTTTAATTAGAGTTATTCTAATGCAATGCAATTCAATGCTTTGGTATAAAACTTCAAATAACTTTCTTCAACAACTGATTTTCTATAACTTCTTTAATTATAACTACCGTTTTTTTTTTTCAGTTATTTAATTTTACAAAAATAAAATACATATTCTGATTCACATTTTTTTATAAACATTGTCAAAAACTACAAATACTCATTTTAGTAATTTTAAAAACGGGAATAACTTTACTGTTGATAATAATATTTTTATAAATTATGTCGAAACGAAATTTATTATTTTCATTCGAATTTTTGTTTAAACAAAATCAACTTTACTAATGATTAAATTTTATTTATAACTAGTGTCAAAACAAAAATTATATTATATTGGATTTTTTTTCTTTATAACTTAATTGGTGACGTTTGCGCAGTCTAAACCAGAACTCGTGCGGACGCACGGATTTCCCACTACTTATCCATATAAGAAAGTTTTCTACCCCCAATAATTTTTTTTTGCCCTTCACGACACGTGTCACCTGCTAAGCATTCTTGGGTCTTTGAAAGCATTCAGCCACCTCACCTTTTGGGCTGTTCAACTCTTATACTATCAGTCTAAAACTTTGAATTTCAGATCTTAAATTTTTTATGACTCTCTCTCTCTATCGTCCTTTCTCTCACTCTTTCTCTGTCTCTTCTTCTTCTTCTTCCGTCTTCCTCTTCTCACAACAACAGATCCAAATCAAGCCTCACCAACTTCTTCCTCTTATAATTTTTTATTTATAAAATAATATCAAAACATAAACAATATTTATATACGGGAAAATATATATTGTTGATTAAAACATTTTATATACGGGAAAAAACACTATTGTTATAACGAAATCAACTTTACAACTTATCCAAATATTTAACACTAGAATTTTATCGACCATTTTTTTATAAAATAATATGAAAACAAAAACAATTTTTATATACGGGAAAATATACATTATTGATTAAAACATTTTATATACGGGAAAAAATACTATTGTTATAAACGACTTCAACTTTACAACTTATCCAAATATTGAACAATAGAATTTTATCGACCATTTTTTTTGAATATGTGAAAACAATTTATGGATTCTATTAAAGAATATTGAGTTGATATTTTAAATTTGTATTCTCTGTTATAAAATAATTGTGTTATTTTGATATCATTTTATTTTTGATATTTTGCTTTACATTTCATCTTCTCCATTTATTATTATTTAAACTTATATTTAATATTATTTTAAAAACTATTTTTATAAACGGGAAAAACTTTACTTTTGATTCAATTATATTTATAGACAATATCAAAACAAAAATAATATTTTCATTAAATAATTTTTAAATTTCAAACAACTTTATCATTGATTCAAATATATTTTTAAAATTAATTTCAAAACAAAAATAATATTTATATACGGAAAAAAATTCTTCATTTATTGGGTAAATCATTTTAATTCTTTTTGAATTTATAACTACATCTTATTATTTTTGGTTTTTTTTTATATTTCAAAATCTAACTGGTGACGTATCTGCAATCCACACCAGAACCCGTGCGGACGCACAGGTTTCCTACTAGTTAACTTAGACTAACAAATTAGATGGAAATGACTAACTTGATATCTTTTGAAAAATTTAAGGACCAAAACAGTTTTTTTTTTAAATCATGTGATCAAACGAGACTCTAAGTCAAAATTTGGGAATTAAACCTATTTTTTATGTTAACAATTTAAATTTATTGTTTTTCTATGTGAGGTAATGAAGCAGAAGAACACTTGTTTGATTCCGGAGTAGAGAAAATAGTCAAAGCAAATACAAAAGCAGTAAGCAAAAAAAGGTAAACATAACAGACTTTAGAAAACGAGAGTATGTGTTCACCACGACCGCCACAAGAGCCACCTACACATACTTCAAAAGATTTCAAAATAAGAGTAACTTGAGGGTAGGTCATTCATGAGATCCAGCCATCAAACCTCATTGCTTTCAATGGTGGAAAAATGTAGTGCACCATACAACACATACTCCACTTATGTATATTAGAAAAACCCATAATTATAAACCTCGAACATTCTTTTTTCCCTTGATAAATTATTGAAAGTTATATAACAACACAACCGAATTGTAATTAAGCAATTACAACTCTAGGTGCTTGTGACATCCTGAAAAAAACGAGTTAATTACATTCTTAACATAGATACCAAACATCAAGACCAAAAACACAAGTAGCAACACTTTCACCAATTTCTTTTGCTTCTTAACTTCATCCACCAAACTACCCAATGCATTCACTGGTTTCTGAGGATTTGTATGTTGTTGAGGCATATGAGGTTCCTGTGGTGTTGGTGTTGGAGCACTGTTTTGTATGTCGATGAGTTTTGAAAGCTTGACATATAAGATTCCAGCTTCGAATTTGGCAGAAATTTTACTTGTATCAGAATGAGATGGTATAGAGACATCTTTGCGAATTCGACGATATTTTTTCTCGTTGATTTGTTTTTCACCACTCACCCTTAACACTTTTGTTTTAGTTACTTGAACCCTCAATTGCTCCTTCTTAAATCCTGCATGTAATTAATGGATAAAAACTATAAACTATAAACTATATTATATGAAAAAAGCACGAGGAAGAAGAAACAAAACTAACCTGGAAGCACAAAGAACACTGTGTCACTTGTATCATCATGATTCCAATAAAAAAGTGGTTCAAATTCATAGTAGATACGATCTGCTTCGTGTGTTTTTTGTTCCAAAGACATTTTCTCTCCTTAATTTGTTTCTCGTGTGTTTTTTTCTAGCAAAGGTAGCTTAATATTTCTATGAACTTGTTGGTGTATGAATGAAATGAAATATGGGGTTATGATACTTATATATACACATTTTTGGGTTGTATTTTCTTCTAATTTGGTTCTTCCTTTTCTTGTAAAGATTGATTTATGTTTAGGACAATCTCAAGCTTGGTTTGCTTATGCAAGAAAGTGTCTCTCTAAAGAATACTTTAATTATTTGTTAGGTATTGTTGAGCCACGTTTCATTCCCACAGGCATGTAATATTTTGGTCAAGTTCTCTATCGTACAAAGTTAAGAATTAATTTCATATAGTTCCTTGGTGAGGGTTTTGCATTATTCTTTTCACTGAAATTTATTATTTAACTCACTATTACATAAATATATCAAAATATAAATCACTTTATCTTCAACTCACTTTTAATCAAACTCAATTTTAAAAACTAGACTCGTTTGAACAAATTTTGTAATCGTAGAACCAAACACACTGAATGCAAAGAAAACGAGCATTGCACGTCTAAATTAGCGTCACAACACATCAATTGTTTTCACAACAATTTAAAGTCATTACATATTTTTTGCAGTAAAAATTAATTATAACATTTGATAAAAGAAGAATAATCAAAATAGATAATAGGAAGATTAGCTTAATAGATTCATCTCTAATAATTTTATATCTCTAAGTTGGATAAACAGTACAGAGAATAGTAACATTACAAGCCCTAACTTCTGATTCCATTTTGAGACAACAGGTCTAAAACTTTACCTCCTCTGTGCTTTCCTCCTTCTAGACTCTGTCTTTTGCCATTTCTTTCTAGTAACAAGTTTACTCTTTGGTTCCAATTTTAACTCGGGCGAGAATTTGTAATTCGGATCTCTCGTTCTTGCTTGTATGTCTTTAAAAAATTGAAGATTCAGCTGTTTAGGCCCTCCTTGTCTAAGCTCTTCATACTCAGGTCCCGAAACAACGTTTTCAAATGCGCCAATTAGAATATCTAAATCACTCATAACTTCCCATGTATTTGTATACCTCCCATCTGGACCTTTCTTTAATTTCTTCAAAGCATTCTCAACTGCGATCTTCCTAGCTTGCTTTCCCGGGGACAACTCCTCTGGTTCTTGTTCGGCTTTCAAAAGCTCAGAGATGGTTCTGTATTTCGGCATTCCATCAAACTCGAAAATCTTATCTATGTGCTTATCGCTTCTTTCATTTGGGTAAGCTTCTGTGGGAACATCATCGTCACTGTCCATTTCATCTCCAGTCCACAGTGTCTTTTCCTCGTCACTACCGGACCAAACACTTCTTAACTCGTCACTGTCATCTGCATCAACCAGGTTTGCATGTTTCGTAGCTTCTTGTCTTGCTTTTCTAATATCTTTATGGAGACGACACTTTGAATCATTGTCTTCATCGCTTTCATCCTCGCTTGCTGTCCATAGAGTGTTGTCTTCATCCATCTCTTTTGCCGGTCTTCTACCGCCAAAGAGACCATAGGGCTTCCGTGCACCACGAGCAAACGATCTCAATGCTGCAAGTCAAATCCATTAGCTCGGAGGAACTCGCGCTAAATAACACATGTCAATATGTGGATGCATTTGAGTTCATTAGAAAAAATACATATAATGGGGTTTGTATAGTATAAGATCCGGAACTTTGTTCTCGCACAAATTCAATAATGTATATAACAAATGAGTGGTTTTAATAATTACACTACCACAATCAGTTCAAGTCAAGTTTAAAAAATTCCAACTAAAAGTTAACCTTGAAAACTCAGCAGAAAATCACTACTACCACAATTTCGCGGTACAATTGGACCTGAAACATAATATAGTGTTAACCTGAAAGAGCAACAAAAATGAAGCATTTCATGGTCATGGAAAATGATCTAAAACCAACATTTGAACAAGACAAAAATATCCAAACAGGCATCCAAGACACAACTGATAACAATAATCTTAACCTTTGTGAGAGTGGTAGCCAATGTGGTTTTGCAACCCTTTTAAGAGATGAAAAAAGACTATTGTAAGAGAATGATCTCCATCCCGTTAACCGTTTTTTCTTAGCCCTCGATCTTTTGCTACCCCTGAAGAGTATCCAATACAATCAAATTAAAAAAAATCCTAGCAAATCCACGGTACACTATTTCGTTATCAAATTAAAATATTTAGTGCCATCTTTTGAGGCATGTTTGTATCAAAGGAAGAACCAGGAATTATTTACTTTGACATTTCATTCCATGGCATCTTCACGCCAAATCATTCTTGTGAATTCAGTACAGTCATAGCCAACTACTTTTCTTTTGTTATTTGATTTATAACTTAAATCTTAAATTATTTTGAGGTTCTTACACAATGTATCGACATATATTCTTGCTACGTCTTCTTGCTACGTCACATTTTTCATTTTTTTATTCATAATCTATCCTGTACTATTCATAATAAGTTTCACTCACAAATAGATCTTCTAATCCACGGTTTGAATCTCAGTTTGATAACTATGCAAAAATCAAATTTATCAAATCTATTGATGATCATAACAATCTCATCACTTGATATGATGTAAAAATTTAGTGAATATTAATACTTTTGTATGTTCGAATATAGGAATGATAATCTCTTTAGCTTCTCAAGTAATCATGAAAGACATTCCCATGATCCTTCCCAAGAGAAACTAGTGGTAAGGAAGAAAAAAAAGTGGCTAGAATGATAATCTCTGTAGTACTGACACTTCTAAAAAACGGTGTGTCTGTGTCATTGTCAGTGTCACAAACCGACACTAATATATTCGTTTTTTCAAATTATTATCAGTGTCGATGTCATGTTTCTGGTGTCAGTGCTAGATATCTGGAAAGGTAGAATGCTAAGGATTAAATAGGTTGATGATTTCAAGGGATTGAAGTTCAAACCCTAGAATACTAACATAACATTTAAAAGCCATGGTGTAACATAACTTCACAAGCTATAATGATACAAACACTAATAATTGAACATTCAAGAAACTCTTGTGTAAATTTCTTCTTTCCTATGTTTTGTTTTAATGCTAAGAAGTAATGAATCATATAAAATGACAACAAGTTATGGAATATGAAACTTTTTGTAACAATGAAAAAAGCTTGAGAAATCAAAATTCAGTAAAAATGGAGAAAAAGAGATGAACAGAAATTACCTTGAATTATGTGGGACTAATTTTATGTTTCTCAACTTTTCTTATTTTTAATAAAATTTTATAAAATTTAAAAGAAAAATGTCATAAGACTTTTGTATAGAATAGAAGAAGAATATACTAGTATTACTTGAAATATTTTCAACAATTTTTGTTTACATTATTTAATACTATGAATTAGAGATAAAATTGATCTCTTATATTGTATTATTATAAAATAAAATTAGAGGTAGTTGTTTTTCAAACAACTTTACTCAATAATTAGAATTTAAATAATCACCCCAACACTTGAAGCATATTTAATTGGAGGGAAAATGACACTTTACCTGTTATTATCTCCTCACATTTAAACCCACCTTATAAGGAATTGTGCATCTATGTTTTAGAGATACAAGAAACTTGATGGAGGAAAATTCAAAAAGTATTATGTTGGTGTAATTTCTACAGGTCAATGAGTTTGTTAGTGAATTTAAAACTCTATTATGTTAGATATTTATAATTAAAGGATTTTATTTATTATATTTGTTTTCAAAAATAACAAAGTTATTATAATAGTTAATTAGTTTAATATTTCATTAAGTATGAGTTATATGTAAAACAATGATAAATATAAAGATGTTATTATAAAAGTATTGGTGGTCAAGTCTTGCTATCAAATAGAATAACAATAATGCATAAAGATTATTATGTAAGTAAATTAATGGTCATATCTTAGTAGGTCATGAATAAGATATCAACTGTGTTTTGTTTGCTTGATGTTAATCCAATTCCAACGATATAGGTCGACAAATATTAATTGCAACTGCGTTCGATTTTGCGTTGAGTCAAATTATCGTACACTTGGTGTGAGCAAACACACTAAGTGCAGATTTCCAAATAATGTGAAAGTAAAGCTGATTCTAAATACAATCCAAGGGATTGTATCAATTTAACAATACAATTTCTCAACTCTAACGTACACTATCTCAGAAATTTCGATCACTTGATACTTCACAAATTCGAATAATATTGAAACATAAAAGAGTAGGGAAAGAGAGGACAAACACGATTTGACTAGGCAGTTCCCCAATCGTCCTGGCTAAGGGTACCTCTGCCCCCAATTCCACAAATGGAATTGAGATATATATAAATTTCCATTTGCAAATTATTTATACAAGAGAAGAACAATGAATATCCAAACCCTCAAACGTCTTTGATTGTTGATGCAGAGTCTTCTCTCCCCTTGATTTAAGATGAATCAAGTGCCTCGAATCTGGTTGAACAAATCGTCGTCTCACGCTACTAAACTGCAAGAACCCATCGTTCTTCAGTTACCTTCACTCGGTCGATTTCGATCTTCCACAATTCGATCCCAAATCTTTCTTCTACGATCCTCTGACTGTAGCTACTAAACCGAACGAATAATCTGTTCTTCGGTTACCTTCGCACGGCTGAATCCCTGTAGAACGAAACGATTTGTACAAAAACCCCCAAAATCACCCGGATTCTTGGAGGACAAAACCAGAGGTTTTATTCAAGAAACACCTACCAATTCTCAACCCAGATCAGAAGATTTACACACTCCTAATTCTGAACGTTATCACTTCAAAACAATGGGCGACACAAACAAAAATGATTATGTGTAATTGTTTGTTGACTCAAGGTTGAAGATGAAGATGAAAAGAAAGATTGGTATCTATTTTCACGTTTCTTGTTATGTTATGAAAATGAGATGAATCCAATATATATGATGCAATAATGACCAACTGAAATGAAATAACAGAAATAACAGAAAAAATAAAATGCAGAAAAAATTGCTCAGGCAGTGAGTGATCGACTGCCCAATAAATGAGGGTCGGCGTGAGCCAACCCGTGGAAGCATCTACTTAAATTAAGTGACCATGCGACGACCGCTCAACACCTTGCGTCGACGCAAACATGCTGATTTTGCATAAATTCAAAGGCCCAGAAGCATGCGTCTACCGCATGCATCAGGGAGGTCAGCGTGCGCTAACCAGGAGGTTTCACAAGAAATGTTCAAAATAGCATGAGTCGACTCATGCTTAACTTGGGTCGACCCAAGACCTGCAAATTTTCAGAAAATCATTTTTCTGCACATTTTTGCTGACAAAGACTTGAATCATGTATACCAAACATTAATATCATGATCATGCACATGTAGAAATTTGTGTAGACCTCTTTCTATATGTTTAGACACATGAAACATAATAATTAAATGCAACTTGCCCGACAATGAAGTGATACCGCCTAAATTACAATCTAAAAACTATCCTACTTGTTGACATCATTAAAACAGAAATATATTAAAGGCCTTAGCCCTCACAATATGGTATACATGAATGATGCTAGAATTTGCATGGGCAAATGAGGTAACCTTTATGACAGAATGCGCATGGCCAGGGTGAAAAACAAAGTTCTTGCCATGTCTTTGAATTTGGAGTGACATGCTATGGTTTAAAAACTTGATGAACTATATTCATGGTAGTGACTTTGGAAGATTATAGCTTGGTGATTGGGGTGTCAATTTGCAAAAGTTTTGGGTCTTTGGAAAGAGGACATTTAGTAGAACAAAATTGATGTGAGAAGCAAATGGAATTGAAGCCTTGAACATTAAGAAAAATGACCATGAATATTGCATGATACCATCTGGTTTTTACACTTAGAAAATTCTAAGTATTTTTCATGTTTCACAATTTGGAGATCATGATTTTGGAGGAGTATAACTTATGGATATTGAACCAATTTGAACAAACTTGGTGTCCTTGGAAAGCTCTCATGGCATAGAACAATGTTGATGTTTATGGAAAGTGGATTAGAGGTCTCTAACATGCTAAAAAATGGGGTTGAAATCAAGGTCACAAAACTGAGTTTAGGTACTTAGAAAAAATCTAAGTTTTTTCCAATTTCACAACTTGAATGCCTCAACTTTGATTGATCATAAGTTTTGATCAAAGAATCCAAATGACGCATACTTTATATGGTTGGAAAGCTTGGAATGCATACTACAACTTTCATGTTTAACAAAAGTTGAAATGAAGCTTGCATCATGCTTGAATCTGGGCTTGGAGATGGCTGAAATATAAAGAAAACTTTCCCAAAATGGAAAGTTCTTAAGAACCCTAAATTTCCAAAATTGGTAACTTACTATATTTCTTGATTTTAGATGATTCCTTTGACATTTCTTGATCAAATATCATCCATTGATCAAATTTAACATGATGAACTCAAATTTGACCTCAAAAAGTCAAGAGTTGACTTTTTTCTTGATCATTTGACTTTATCCCCAATTTGACTGATTCTCAATCATCTGGCCAATTGAGACTCTTCTGAATGGAATTGATGGTCCATAATCCATTCCTACATACTTGAGAACCTATAGAAAGCCATGGAATCAAGTTTTGCCCAAAGAATCAGAAATAAACTGATTTTAAGCAAAACTCTAATTTAGCCTTGAAAGTTAGGAGGTATTGACTGATGGTCAAAACCCTAATTTCTCTGGAGTGAATAAAGATCCTCTTAAACCAAGATGTTGTATGTGATAAGATGACGTTAAAGCTCCAATATCTTTGCTCATGATGATGCCACATGCACAGATAACCAAAACCCTAATTGGAGGATCAAGAGATAAGAGAGGATTAGTCCTCTTCAGGTTCCTTGCCAATCTCAATCTCTTGATGAGATGGTGAACTAAATGAGATGCATTGAGTCTTGAGGGGCCTTTGTGGTTTGAGTAATTGAACCTATCTTTTTCTCTTTGCCTTGATCCATCAATGATGAAGGAGCCCTTGATACCATGCCTTGGGAAAACCAATGATGCACATGCAATGCTTATGACCTAAAAGTACATGTAAGGTGAAGCATAAGCCACTTATTGGGTATAAATAGGAGGTCAAATTTTGGGGTGTTACACATACAACATTACAGGATGATATATAATTTGTCCCTTGTAGTGAATTCTAAGTCTGATAGTTTGCTTTTCTGTTGGCCTACATACACAAACAGGTAAAATAAATAGTTGCTGAAATTAGGGACCACAATAAAATAACCATTACATACAACGCTTTTGGGCACTTTTGGGACCACAATAAACTAACAATGAACTCACAATAACATAACAGAACTTTTGGGACCATCATAACATAACAATACCATTTACACTAAATGCATTCAAAACACATTACGAAAACACATATCATTCATAATAAATGCATTCAGAACACATGGTATTCAAACATTTAGACATATCCATTTACCTCGAAACATATGTTGGGTTTGACATGTTGAACTAAGAATGACGAATGAATAGTGTCGCAGCAGTAGAAGGCGAAGGCGTAATCCGGAATGTTACTAAAGACGAAATCTGGAGCAACGAAACAAGTAGAAAAGTTAAGGTTTATGTTTATGTGTATCGGCGAAATCTGGAATGGAGGGGAAGAGACATTGAAAATTTAGGGTTTGTCTTAATGGAAAGAAATAGGAAACACAACAAATTGTTTTACGCAGGGAAAGTATGAAGTTTTATTGTCAATACGTTTTGTTGTTGATATTATTTAGAATATTTAAATAAAAATAACATAAATGGAAAATAATAAAAAGGAATTAGAATATTTAAATATTTAATTATTGAGTTGGCATTGACATGTCAGAAATCTGAGTGCCATGTCATCAAAAATTGCCCTCAGATTGTGTGGGGGGACTAAAATCCTCATAAAACCAAACTTAAGGACTAAAAACCTGGATTTGAAAATAGGAGGACAAAAACCGAGAAAAAAAGGATATTAGGAAGAATACAACTGCAATTAAGCCTATTTTATTTTAATTATTTTTTAGTAGCTTGTTGACTTTTGTATGTAATGGAATTTACATTGTTGTGTTCCCTTAGAATGGTCACTCTAGTGCTGAGAAAACTTCCTTGAGATGTTTGTGAGAGTTGTTGAGCCATTTGGAGAGTTAAACCTCTAGGTTTTTAATGGATGCGTATATATTCTTTTGGGTAACTAACTTATTTAATTTAATCTCCCAATACGACTTCTTTATTTGACCCACATTTTGATTATGCTGAACTTCTGGGCATCCCCATTGTTTTTAGGAAACACATTGTTGATCTCTCCATGAAAAGTTGGTATGACTCCTCCAACCTAAATTGTAAGTGCTTGAATATGGATTACCTTGTTGATGGTCAACATAGTTATTACTATAGTTTACACACTATACCTGAACATCAAGAATAAAAAATGCTTCACAATGCATTGCTAAGAGGTGCTCCACTTAGTTCACATTCAACAGACTTAGTAACTAACACATTCAATATAACTAACTTCTTATATACCACGAAATCTATTGGTTGTTCAACTTTCTTATTGCAATCTTCCACCGACTTTAGATCAATTATAAATATTTTGAAGTTTGAGGAACCGAGAACTGTTATGTTAAGTATCAGCTTCATTTTGAGTATTAGACCATTACACAATACCCACATTCGATCAATGAAATCTAAGTCGTGCGTTGAGAGATACACACACACTTTTACTTGAAAGTGACCATGTCATACCTTTTTACAACAAAGAGAGATACGAGAAATTATTCTTTCCGAAAAGCTTTCTCCATTTCAGGCCAGGTTGATATGTCGTCAAGTGCTTGTCTGGTTCTAGCGCTTTAAGTGCTTTTGTTCTAGATGATGAAGTATTGTTGGATTGAACTCAAACTTAGCGAAGATTACAAGCTGGTTGACAATGGTACATTTTCTTGTTTCAAAGGTTTGCACATCATAGTTTCTAAGTAGTCTCTCAGGTGGAGGTACCGAGTGATCTTCCATTGAGTTATTTGCAACTTTGCTCAATTCTTCTTCATATTTGCTTGACTTTTGCTCACAATTTTATTGATTCTGTAAAAATTACTCGCAAATATTATGCAATAATAGAATGTCATCGATTGGATACTACTGACCGGAGATGCTTAAAGACAGTTTCAGATTCGTTAATCAATGTGACAAGTTCCAAAGACATGCGTCTTTCATCCATACCCCTATCAAATTGTTGCACTCAATTATCTCACTGTAGTCGTTTTACATATTTGAGTTTTATAAAAATCTTTATTGAATACCTCACATATTTTTTATTGCAAAAAAATCTTTTAAAATCCACCTTAATCTAATAAACTCCTAATAATAGTTAAAATTTTTACCTAGTACTATTTCTTAAAGAAATATGGTACAAAGTTTTGAAGTGATTCAACAATTGCTGCGCATATTTTAATGACGCAAGGGATCATGCATCTCTCCTATACCGTCTTACTTCTTATACAAAGGAGATTCACAAATGTCTTTATTTAATTTTGTAGACAAATGCTTGATTTTTATTAAAAAAAAAAACGAAATTAGAAGTTATTTGATAAGGACGAATTATCACAATTTTACAAATTTTAGATCAAATCAAAATTACAATTTAGCAACTTAGGTAAAAAAAACATTTTTGTCATGTCTTGAATCTTTGGTGGTTTAATCCTTTATAATTTAGCTTAAATTTTGCTTAAGATCCTAACTGAGTGGACGAAATGGAATATAGATTCACTTTATTATTTAATTTTTTTTTTAAAAACGTCACATTTCATTATATATATCATAAATTGGAAGGAAAAAAAAATATAAAATTGAATGTGATAAAATTCAATAAATTTCATCATATTCCATTTTATTCCATCTATTGTTTACAATTGAAATAAAAAAATCTTATTCAAATAAATGAATCTTATTAGATAACTCTCCATTTTATTTCATACCACTAATCCAATTCTGCCAAAAGTTCTATGTTAGAATTAGAATAAAATTTAGATTATTTAACATTAAACACTAAACTGATTATCGATTTAATCTAAGTCACTAAAATAACTGTTCAATATTATAAGCAAAAGTTATTTTTTAGATACATTGAATAATTAATATATCTGGTTTAATATATAGACCAAATACATTAATTATTCAATATATCTAAAAAGTAACTTTTGCTTATAATATGGAACGGAGGGAGTATATGATATTTTCTGGAAAGTTCGGTCTGAAAGATTACAAGAGTATCCCGTTCCCACCAAAATCAAACTTAATATTTCCTTAATCTTTCTTTACATCAACGACTTATATACGTTTAAGAGAATTTTACCTGCCACCCCTCAATTAAACCTGACACCCCCTCATTTGTAGCGAAATACCATATTTACCCTTTTGAAAATTATGAAATTTTGAAGATGGACCGGAGATTTTGAAAAATACCGATAATTTCGAAATTACCGGTATAATTTATCAGGAATTTCAAAATTATCGGTAAAACCCCCAAAAATTTTCACACGATACCGGAAATTTGAAATTACCGGTAGTGTAAAAATTTTCAATTTTTTCTTTTTTTTTTGAAAATTTTTACACTATCGGGAATTTCAAATACCCCGAAATTTACAGAAAATTTACGGAAATTTGAAATTCCCGGTAGTGTAAAAATTTTCAAAAAAAAAAAAAAGAAAAAAATTGAAAATTTTTACACTACCGATAATTTCAAATTCTCCGAAATTTCACTCAATACCGGAAATTTGAAAATTCTCTATTGATAAAATTTATTCACTTTCCACCCAAATTTTTAAAGAGCAATGTTGGAATTTTGATAGTTTGGAGGGGTGCCAGGTTTAATTGTGGGGTGGCAGTTAAAATTCTCTACGTTTAATGTGTGATTGCCACAAAATTTGAATGCAAATATGCTACTAAATCATAAAAGACCCGTAGCGTAAATCCCTCATTTCTAATTGAAAAATCACAAAACCCAAAACCTTCATTTCAATTGCAAACTAAACCTGTTTCGCTTGCGTCGGAGATGGAGAAATCTCCACCACTGGCCAAAACGATTGAAGATATAAAGGTAAGAAACAATCTTCATACTCCTGATGATCTTGCATTTTCCATTTTATCTAAACTACCTCTTAAATCCTTGAAGCGTTTTCAATGTGTTCGCAAATCATGGTCCATTGTATTTGAAAACCCTAATTTCATGAACTTGCTCCGCAATCATTTCTTATCTAATAACAATTCTGATTACGGTCATGGTGATACATTCATCTTCCTAAGAGAATGACTGTTCACTTTATGTTTTAAGTTCGGTTTGTATTAATGGAATTCTCTGCATCGGCCAAGATACGAGTCGAGGATTAGTAAAATCCTTTAGAGCTGTATTATGGAATCCGACTACCTCGGATTTCATGGTTATTCCTACTAGTCCTGATGAGTATGTACCACCCTATCGTAATCCATATTTTATGTTTCATGGATTTGGTTATGACCATGTGAAAGATGACTATAAGCTGATTAGACATATGTTGTTTTTTCCTACAACCGATGAGGATGAAAATGTGTCGTTGGAAGATAGATCCTATGACCCTTTGTTAGAGATATATAGTCTTAGGAGTAATTCTTGGAGGATACTCGAGATCGATATGCTTGATATTCATGATTTTACTTATAGTTCAACGTGGAATGGTACCGGAGTGTACGTGGATGGAGCTTGTCATTGGTTGGGTACTAGAGATTTATATGATGTTGAAAGCTGTTTGGTGTCATTTGACTTGATCAATGAGGTGTTGGTTACAACACCTTTAATAGACATGAAAGAAAGATGTGATTTGATATTTATAGAGAGACACTTAGTGGTGTTAAATGGGTCTATTGCTTTTATTTCAAATTGTTATGAGGCTACTACTTTTCACATTTCAATTTTGGGGGAACTCGGTCTGAAGGAATCATGGATCAAACTCTATTTTATTGGTCTCATACCTTCCATTGAATGTTCCATTGGAGTAGGGAAGAAGGGTGACATTTGCTTCAAACAGAAAAACGATGAACTAGTCTGGTTTAATTTAAGCACTCAGATAACTAAAGAGGTTGGTGTCAAAGGAACAACATATGGTTGGCAGATGGGAATTTACAAAGAAAACCTTATTCCAATTGGAGGAAATAATAGTTAGTTGTCTTCTTGTTTTCTTCCTATAGAGCCATATGACTATGGTCATTAGGATTTCCAGTATATATGCAAAGTGGCTTGACAATGACAACTACACATGTCATAATTATTATTAAGTATATGACAAATTAAGAAGCCATTTGATTGATATGTATTATGACTTTAATTTGTCAAATTTTTTGTTTTGAAAGTTTACTCTCTTTCTATTTGCAAACTTGTGTGGTTTCTATTTCTATCTAGTATTGTTCATTAAGTCATTGTAGAATGTGTAGCTCTATGGCAATATTTACATTGAACCTCGTGTATGCGCTGAGATATTCTCTCTCCAAACCCTAAATCAATTTCAATAAAGAAGTCCCATAACTCATCGCACAAGTCTGTTCTCTCTGACATTGCATTCAAAGATAACACATTGCAGCACTCTGTAATTGATTTAGTTTTTTTATTTTTTAATGGCTGATTATTGAAAATTATTAAGATTTATGTTGATTTTTTTAAGTAGGCAGCTTATTGAAAATTATCAAGATTAATCTTGAAAATTTGAATTTGATGAGCATTGTTGAGTTTGACTGAATTGTATGTTAGAGACGAGTTTATTCAATTTTATAACAGCCTATGCTTAATGAACTAGCAAACTGAAGTTTTTGATGGTTAACACTGGTATACTCACTATGCTTGGGCGTTAAAACTTTTCTTACAGTAAAGTTATGATTCTTTTGATAAATCCTAGAGAGGTCAGAGTGGATTTTATTACCTAAACTATAATTATTTTAAAAGCTACTTGTTTGTTCATCTAATAACTTCTTTGGTACTCTACAGGAAATATAATGATCCCTTAACCTCCAAAGGCAACCTTTCTTGATGACCCGTTACGAGTTCTTCGAGCCACTCGATTTGGTAGTTTTAATTTTTCACGACTTCTATATTTTTGTATATGCTATGAGTATGATGCTTTTGTCCCATGCTTTATGCGAAGTTTGATCTTATTTTCCTTCTATATTGAAGAGACGTAGTTTATTACTTTTAGGTGCTAGATTTGATTTTACTTTTGATGAAGATCTGAAAGGAACTGCAGTGTGTGATCATGTGATCTAGTTGCTAAAATTAGCAGAGAGCACATTGTAACAGAGGTGCATTATAATTCTTCCCTTTCTTCCCTATGGATAACTTTTATTGAGACTTATGCATGATTCATGACAAGATCGCTCACACTTTTTGTTTTTACTTAAAATAGCCATATATATTCTTATGTTTATGTTTCAGGAAAGTATTCACACACCTCTTCCGGAAGTCCCATCTGTCATTATCCCCCATCATTCTAGGGAACCTGACCCATTAGATACCCCTACGGTTGACCCCCCCCCCCACTCCTCGCCCACTTCAAACATATCAGCGTCGTCGCCCAATGTCTATCATACCTGTCCCTGAAGTCGTATTTGTCCCTGAAGTCGTACCTATCCCTGAGGTCACTATGGACGCTCCTCCGACGCTCTCGCCATCACTGGATCCGATCCTGCAACCTGAATTTGATCTTCCGATTACCCTTCGAAAAGGTATACGTCAAACACGAAATCCTTCTCCACATTATATTGATTTATGTTATCATCGTCTTTCCCCTTTGCAGTATACGTGTTTGTCTTCTTTGTCTTCTGTTTCTATTCCTAAAACTCCAGGTGAAGCATTATCTCACCCTGAGTGGAGGCAAGCAATGATTGATGAAATGTGTGATCTTCAAAGCAGTGGTACCTGGGAACTGGTTCCTCTACCCTATGGGAAATCTTTAGTAGGTTGTCGCTGGCTTTATACATTGAAGGTTGGTCCAGATGGTAAGATTGATCGATTTAAAGCTCGCTTGGTAGCCAAAAGATACACTCAGATTTTTGGGTTGGATTATAGTGATACCTTTTCTCCTGTAGCCAAGATGGTATCTATTAGACTTCTTCTAGCCATTGCAGCCATTCGACATTGGTCTCTTCATCAACTTGACATCAAAAATGCATTCTTACATGGTGATCTTGAAGAGGAAGTATATATGGAGCAACCACCTAGGTTTGTTGCTCAGGAGGAGTCACCGAATATGGTTTGTAGGCTACACGGGTCTCTTTATGGTCTTAAGCAATCTCCGAGAGCTTGGTTTGGCAAATTCAGCACTGTAGTACAACAGTTTGGTATGATCCGTAGTGAAGCTGATCATTCTGTTTTTTATCATCACTCACCCCAAAGGTGTTTTTATCTTATTGTGTATGTAGATGACATTGTTATAGCTGGTAATGATCAGCAGGGAATACTCTTGTTGAAACAACATCTCTCAAAACAATTTCAGACAAAAGATCTTGGTAAACTCCGTTATTTCTTGAGTATTGAAGTAGCCCAATCTAAAGATGGTTTGGTGATTTCTCAGAGGAAATATGCTATGGATATTTTGGAAGAAACAGGTATGTGAAATGCTAAACCTGCCGATACTCCTATGGATCCAAGTGTTAAACTTCTACCCAATCAGGGGGAGCCTTTATCTGACTCAGGAAGGTATAGGAGATTGGTTGGAAAGTTGAATTATCTCACAGTCACTCATTCGGACGTTTCTTTTACAGTCAGTGTGGTAAGCTAGTTCTTAAATTCCCCTTGTTAGGAACACATGGATGCTGTTATCCGGATTCTGAGATACATTAAATGTGCTCCAGGAAAAGGTCTTGTGTATGAGGATAAAGGACATACCCAGATAGTTGGATACTCCGATGCTGATTGGGCAGGGCCACCCATTAATAGACGATCAACCTCTGGGTATGTGTACTTGTTGGAGGAAACCTTATATCCTGAAAAAGTAAGAAACAAAATGTAGTTGCAAGATCAAGCGCCGAGGCAGAGTATAGGGCCATGGAAATGGCAACATGTTAACTTATTTAGTTAAAACAGTTGCTCAAGAAACTTCAAATTGAAGAAGCTAGACCAATGACCCTTTGTTAGAGATATATAGTCTTAGGAGTAATTCTTGGAGGATACTCGAGATCGATATGCTTGATATTCATGATTTTACTTATAGTTCAACGTGGAATGGTACCGGAGTGTACGTGGATGGAGCTTGTCATTGGTTGGGTACTAGAGATTTATATAATGTTGAAGGCTGTTTGGTGTCATTTGACTTGATCAATGAGGTGTTGGTTACAACACCTTTAATAGACATGAATGAAAGATGTGATTTGATATTTATAGAGAGACACTTAGTAGTGTTAAATGGGTCTATTGCTTTTATTTTAAATTGTTATGAGGCTACTACTTTTCACATTTCAATTTTGGGGGAACTCGGTTTGAAGGAATCATGGATCAAACTCTATTTTATTGGTCCCATACCTTCCATTGAATGTTCCATTGGAGTAGGGAAGAAGGGTGACATTTGCGTCAAACAGAAAAACGATGAACTAGTCTGGTTTAATTTAAGCACTCAGATAACTAAAGAGGTGGTGTCAAAGGAACAACATATGGTTGGCAGATGGGAATTTACAAAGAAAACCTTATTCCAATTGGAGGAAATAATAGTTAGTTGTCTTCTTGTTTTCTTCCTATAGAGCCATATGACTATGGTCATTAGGATTTCCAGTATATATGCAAAGTGGCTTGACAATGACAACTACACATGTCATAATTATTATTAAGTATATGACAAATTAAGAAGCCATTTGATTGATATGTATTATGACTTTAATTTGTCAAATTTTTTGTTTTGAAAGTTTACTCTCTTTCTATTTGCAAACTTGTGTGGTTTCTATTTCTATCTAGTATTGTTCATTAAGTCATTGTAGAATGTGTAGCTCTATGGCAATATTTACATTGAACCTCGTGTATGCGCTGAGATATTCTCTCTCCAAACCCTAAATCAATTTCAATAAAGAAGTCCCATAACTCATCGCACAAGTCTGTTCTCTCTGACATTGCATTCAAAGATAACACATTGCAGCACTCTGTAATTGATTTAGTTTTTTTATTTTTTTAATGGCTGATTATTGAAAATTATTAAGATTTATGTTGATTTTTTTAAGTAGGCAGCTTATTGAAAATTATCAAGATTAATCTTGAAAATTTGAATTTGATGAGCATTGTTGAGTTTGACTGAATTGTATGTTAGAGACGAGTTTATTCAATTTTATAACAGCCTATGCTTAATGAACTAGCAAACTGAAGTTTTTGATGGTTAACACTGGTATACTCACTATGCTTGGGCGTTAAAACTTTTCTTACAGTAAAGTTATGATTCTTTTGATAAATCCTAGAGAGGTCAGAGTGGATTTTATTACCTAAACTATAATTATTTTAAAAGCTACTTGTTTGTTCATCTAATAACTTCTTTGGTACTCTACAGGAAATATAATGATCCCTTAACCTCCAAAGGCAACCTTTCTTGATGACCCATTACGAGTTCTTCGAGCCACTCGATTTGGTAGTTTTTAATTTTTCACGACTTCTATATTTTTGTATATGCTATGAGTATGATGCTTTTGTCCCATGCTTTATGCGAAGTTTGATCTTATTTTCCTTCTATATTGAAAGAGACGTAGTTTATTACTTTTAGGTGCTAGATTTGATTTTACTTTTGATGAAGATCTGAAAGGAACTGCAGTGTGTGATCATGTGATCTAGTTGCTAAAATTAGCAGAGAGCACATTGTAACAGAGGTGCATTATAATTCTTCCCTTTCTTCCCTATGGATAACTTTTATTGAGACTTATGCATGATTCATGACAAGATCGCTCACCACTTTTTGTTTTTACTTAAAATAGCCATATATATTCTTATGTTTATGTTTCAGGAAAGTATTCACACACCTCTTCCGGAAGTCCCATCTGTCATTATCCCCCATCATTCTAGGGAACCTGACCCATTAGATACCCCTACGGTTGACCCCCCCCCCCCCCCACTCCTCGCCCACACTTCAAACATATCAGCGTCGTCGCCCAATGTCTATCATACCTGTCCCTGAAGTCGTATTTGTCCCTGAAGTCGTACCTATCCCTGAGGTCACTATGGACGCTCCTCCGACGCTCTCGCCATCACTGGATCCGATCCTGCAACCTGAATTTGATCTTCCGATTGCCCTTCGAAAAGGTATACGTCAAACACGAAATCCTTCTCCACATTATATTGATTTATGTTATCATCGTCTTTCCCCCTTTGCAGTATTACGTGTTTGTCTTCTTTGTCTTCTGTTTCTAATCCTAAAACTCCAGGTGAAGCATTATCTCACCCTGAGTGGAGGCAAGCAATGATTGATGAAATGTGTGATCTTCAAAGCAGTGGTACCTGGGAACTGGTTCCTCTACCCTATGGGAAATCTTTAGTAGGTTGTCGCTGGCTTTATACATTGAAGGTTGGTCCAGATGGTAAGATTGATCGATTTAAAGCTCGCTTGGTAGCCAAAAGATACACTCAGATTTTGGGTTGGATTATAGTGATACCTTTTCTCCTGTAGCCAAGATGGTATCTATTAGACTTCTTCTAGCCATTGCAGCCATTCGACATTGGTCTCTTCATCAACTTGACATCAAAAATGCATTCTTACATGGTGATCTTGAAGAGGAAGTATATATGGAGCAACCACCTCGGTTTGTTGCTCAGGAGGAGTCACCGAATATGGTTTGTAGGCTACACGGGTCTCTTTATGGTTTTAAGCAATCTCCGAGAGCTTGGTTTGGCAAATTCAGCACTGTAGTACAACAGTTTGGTATGATCCGTAGTGAAGCTGATCATTCTGTTTTTTATCATCACTCACCCCAAAGGTGTTTTTATCTTATTGTGTATGTAGATGACATTGTTATAGCTGGTAATGATCAGCAGGGAATACTCTTGTTGAAACAACATCTCTCAAAACAATTTCAGACAAAAGATCTTGGTAAACTCCGTTATTTCTTGAGTATTGAAGTAGCCCAATCTAAAGATGGTTTGGTGATTTCTCAGAGGAAATATGCTATGGATATTTTGGAAGAAACAGGTATGTGAAATGCTAAACCTGCCGATACTCCTATGGATCCAAGTGTTAAACTTCTACCCAATCAGGGGGAGCCTTTATCTGACTCAGGAAGGTATAGGAGATTGGTTGGAAAGTTGAATTATCTCACAGTCACTCATTCGGACGTTTCTTTTACAGTCAGTGTGGTAAGCTAGTTCTTAAATTCCCCTTGTTAGGAACACATGGATGCTGTTATCCGGATTCTGAGATACATTAAATGTGCTCCAGGAAAAGGTCTTGTGTATGAGGATAAAGGACATACCCAGATAGTTGGATACTCCGATGCTGATTGGGCAGGGCCACCCATTAATAGACGATCAACCTCTGGGTATGTGTACTTGTTGGAGGAAACCTTATATCCTGAAAAAGTAAGAAACAAAATGTAGTTGCAAGATCAAGCGCCGAGGCAGAGTATAGGGCCATGGAAATGGCAACATGTTAACTTATTTAGTTAAAACAGTTGCTCAAGAAACTTCAAATTGAAGAAGCTAGACCAATGACCCTTTGTTAGAGATATATAGTCTTAGGAGTAATTCTTGGAGGATACTCGAGATCGATATGCTTGATATTCATGATTTTACTTATAGTTCAACGTGGAATGGTACCGGAGTGTACGTGGATGGAGCTTGTCATTGGTTGGGTACTAGAGATTTATATAATGTTGAAGGCTGTTTGGTGTCATTTGACTTGATCAATGAGGTGTTGGTTACAACACCTTTAATAGACATGAATGAAAGATGTGATTTGATATTTATAGAGAGACACTTAGTAGTGTTAAATGGGTCTATTGCTTTTATTTTAAATTGTTATGAGGCTACTACTTTTCACATTTCAATTTTGGGGAACTCGGTTTGAAGGAATCATGGATCAAACTCTATTTTATTGGTCCCATACCTTCCATTGAATGTTCCATTGGAGTAGGGAAGAAGGGGTGACATTTGCGTCAAACAGAAAAACGATGAACTAGTCTGGTTTAATTTAAGCACTCAGATAACTAAAGAGGTTGGTGTCAAAGGAACAACATATGGTTGGCAGATGGGAATTTACAAAGAAAACCTTATTCCAATTGGAGGAAATAATAGTTAGTTGTCTTCTTGTTTTCTTCCTATAGAGCCATATGACTATGGTCATTAGGATTTCCAGTATATATGCAAAGTGGCTTGACAATGACAACTACACATGTCATAATTATTATTAAGTATATGACAAATTAAGAAGCCATTTGATTGATATGTATTATGACTTTAATTTGTCAAATTTTTTGTTTTGAAAGTTTACTCTCTTTCTATTTGCAAACTTGTGTGGTTTCTATTTCTATCTAGTATTGTTCATTAAGTCATTGTAGAATGTGTAGCTCTATGGCAATATTTACATTGAACCTCGTGTATGCGCTGAGATATTCTCTCTCCAAACCCTAAATCAATTTCAATAAAGAAGTCCCATAACTCATCGCACAAGTCTGTTCTCTCTGACATTGCATTCAAAGATAACACATTGCAGCACTCTGTAATTGATTTAGTTTTTTTTATTTTTTAATGGCTGATTATTGAAAATTATTAAGATTTATGTTGATTTTTTTAAGTAGGCAGCTTATTGAAAATTATCAAGATTAATCTTGAAAATTTGAATTTGATGAGCATTGTTGAGTTTGACTGAATTGTATGTTAGAGACGAGTTTATTCAATTTTATAACAGCCTATGCTTAATGAACTAAAGTTTTTGATGGTTAACACTGGTATACTCACTATGCTTGGGCGTTAAAACTTTTCTTACAGTAAAGTTATGATTCTTTTGATAAATCCTAGAGAGGTCAGAGTGGATTTTATTACCTAAACAATAATTATTTTAAGAGCTACTTGTTTGTTCATCTAATAACTTCTTTGGTACTCTACAGGAAATATAATGATCCCTTAACCTCCAAAGGCAACCTTTCTTGATGACCCATTATGAGTTCTTCGAGCCAATCGATTTGGTAGTTTTAATTTTTCACGACTTCTATATTTTTGTATATGCTATGAGTATGATGCTTTTGTCCCATGCTTTATGCGAAGTTTGATCTTATTTTCCTTCTATATTGAAGAGACGTAGTTTATTACTTTTAGGTGCTAGATTTGATTTTACTTTTGATGAAGATCTGAAAGGAACTGCAGTGTGTGATCATGTGATCTAGTTGCTAAAATTAGCAGAGAGCACATTGTAACAGAGGTGCATTATAATTCTTCCCTTTCTTCCCTATGGATAACTTTTATTGAGACTTATGCATGATTCATTACAAGATCGCTCACACTTTTTGTTTTTACTTAAAATAGCCATATATATTCTTATGTTTATGTTTCAGGAAAGTATTCACACACCTCTTCCGGAAGTCCCATCTGTCATTATCCCCCATCATTCTAGGGAACCTGACCCATTAGATACCCCTACGGTTGACCCCCCCACTCCTCGCCCACTTCAAACATATCAGCGTCGTCGCCCAATGTCTATCATACCTGTCCCTAAAGTCGTATCTGTCCCTGAAGTCGTACCTATCCCTGAGGTGACTACGGACTCTCCTCCGACGCTCTCGCCATCACTGGATCTGATCCTGCAACCTGAATTTGATCTTCCCATTGCCCTTCGAAAAGGTATACGTCAAACACGAAATCCTTCTCCACATTATATTGATTTATGTTATCATCGTCTTTCCCCTTTGCAGTATACGTGTTTGTCTTCTTTGTCTTCTGTTTCTATTCCTAAAACTCCAGGTGAAGCATTATCTCACCCTGAGTGGAGGCAAGCAATGATTGATGAAATGTGTGCTCTTCAAAGCAGTGGTACCTGGGAACTGGTTCCTCTACCCCATGGGAAATCTTTAGTAGGTTGTCACTGGCTTTATACAGTGAAGGTTGGTCCAGATGGTAAGATTAATCGGTTTAAAGCTCGCTTGGTAGCCAAAAGATACACTCAGATTTTTGGGTTGGATTATAGTGATACCTTTTCTCTTGTAGCCAAGATGGTATCTGTTAGACTTCTTCTAGGCATTGCAGCCATTCGACATTGGTCTCTTCATCAACTTGACATCAAAAATGCATTCTTACATGGTGATCTTGAAGAGGAAGTATATATAGAGCAACCACCTGGGTTTGTTGCTCAGGAGGAGTCACCGAATATGGTTTGTAGGCTACACGGGTCTCTTTATGGTCTTAAGCAATCTCCGAGAGCTTGGTTTGGCAGATTCAGCATTGTAGTACAACAGTTTGGTATGATCCGTAGTGAAGCTGATCATTCTGTTTTTTATCATCACTCACTCCAAAGGTGTTTTTATCTTATTGTGTATGTAGATGACATTGTTATAGCTGGTAATGATCAGCAGGGAATACTCCAGTTGAAACAACATCTCTCAAAACAATTTCCGACAAAAGATCTTGGTAAACTCCGCTATTTCTTGAGTATTGAAGTAGCCCAATCTAAAGATGGTTTGGTGATTTCTCAGAGGAAATTTGCTATGGATATTTTGGAAGAAACAGGTTTGTGAAATGCTAAACCTGCCGATACTCCTATGGATCCAAGTGTTAAACTTCTACCCAATCAGGGGGAGCCTTTATCTGACTCAGGAAGGTATAGGAGATTGGTTGGAAAGTTGAATTATCTCACAGTCACTCATCCGGACGTTTCTTTTGCAATCAGTGTGGTAAGCTAGTTCTTAAATTCCCCTTGTTAGGAACACATGGATGCTGTTATCCGGATTCTGAGATACATTAAATGTGCTCCAGGAAAAGGTCTTGTGTATGAGGATAAAGGACATACCCAGATAGTTGGATACTCCGATGCTGATTGGGCAGGGTCACCCATTGATAGACGATCCACCTCTGGGTATGTGTACTTGTTGGAGGAAACCTTATATCCTGAAAAAGTAAGAAACAAAATGTAGTTGCAAGATCAAGCGCCGAGGCAGAGTATAGGGCCATGGCAATGGCAACATGTGAACTTATTTAGTTAAAACAGTTGCTCAAGGAACTTCAAATTGAAGAAGCTAGACCAATGACACTTATTTGTGATAATCAAGCTGCATTGCACATTGCTTCAAATCCAGTCTTCCATGAGAGGACCAAACATACTGAGATAGACTGTCACTTTGTCAGAGAGAAGATCGAGTCAGGCGACATCGTCACAAGCTTTGTCAACTCTAATGATCAATTGACAGATTTGTTTACAAAATCTCTACGAAGCCCCAGAACTAACTATATATGTAACAAGCTTGGTGCACTTGACTTATATGCTCAAGCTTGAGGGGGAGTGTTGATATTTGTAAATATATATAGTGTTAAGAATATTTGTATATAGAATAGTCCCACATCGACTATATCATGTAATTAGTTGTAATCTATCTATATATAATAATGTCTCCGTAGTGCTTTTCAAAACACACGGTTACATGGAGTACTATCCTCCATTATCAGTGATGAGATCCGGTTTTTGTGAGCCACTTTTGGAAGAAGCTGATTAAGTTGCAAGGAACCCACCTCAAAATGAGTTCCTCTAACATCCAGAGTCAGATGGATAAGCCGAGGTGGTAAACCAGTGCCTTAAAACATACTTAAAGTGCTTCATAACAGACCAGCCAAAGTCATTGGTTTTGAGGGTCAATTAGGCTGTGTATTAGTTCAATACTACTTATCATGCATCCACGTGCAACACGCCTTTTGAAGTCGTGTATGAGCGCCAACCTCCTATTATCACTCGATGGGGGCAGGGGGAAACAAGGGCGGAGGCATGCAGCAGGAATTGACAGTTTGTGACGAGGTCCTCAAACAGGTGTAGGTCCATTTACAGAGAGTACCCAAGCTGACAAGAAAAGAGTGGAGAGACGCTTCAAGGTGGGGGAATGGGTGTTTGTTAAGTTAAGCCCCCATCGTCATCAATCTGTTGTGGCTCTCACTGATGCTAAATTGACAGCAAGATATTATGGCTCGTATTCGGTGTTGGAAAGAGTGTGAGCAGTAGCATATAAACTCAAATTTCTTGTAGCGTCGAAGGTGCATCCGGTGTTCCGTGTGGTGTTGTTGAAGAGGGTTGTAGGAGAGTTCCAGGGCAAAGAAGAGCTACCAGTAAACATGGCCGAGGACAATCCAGAGTTGTTCGAACCCGCAGCTGTGCTAGTCACTCGACAGGTGCAGGGCAAGGGTGAAGAAATTATGCAAGTTTAAATCCATTGGAAGGGGAAATTAGCATGAAAAGGCTACTTGGAGGATAAATTAACCATTAAAAGTCAGTTTCTGCAATTTAGTTATGTCTGGATTGATGGAACATAACGGAGCGTAGCGGAGCGGAATGGGATATAGATCCTACTCCATTGTTTGGTTATCTTATTAAAAATATCTCATTCCATCACATACACCCAAATTGGGTGGAACAAAAAATAGGGAATTGGATGGAATGGATTCTGTAACACCCCCTTACTATACCCCCAAATAATCACATAATCATTTATGCACATATTAAAAATTCCGTCAGAGTATAATTATAAACATGGTATAAAAGATATATGTCACATTATACATGAAATTAAAACATTCAACACCTGCTCAACAATTGATATGTAACAGTGGGGTAACTTTGCAACAGAGGAACTTAGTCCTTACACCCACATCTCAATATTTAGAATAAAAGCGGAAAATCTAAACATTGATTAACATCAAACATATATACATATATATATATATATATATATATATATATATATATATATATATATATATATATATATATATCATAAAGTATTATCCACCAACATAATTCATGTTTACATAAACATTCATCACCAAGATACATATACAAATGCATCACAAAAGAATCATAACCATCCTAGCTACCCGGTGCTACATATCAGAGCCGACCGACCAAAAGAATGAAGACACGCTTCACAAAAAGACCACCAGCACACCTACTCTGCAATGCCTCATAGAGCATCATAAAACAGCAGAAGGGTGAGAATTATTATCATAATAACAATGCATATAATTATATATCTTAGCATAAAAATACACATATTCTCCATTCTCACCATAATTCATCACAACACACTCATATACACCACAATGTGTATATCTACAAACCAAGCATATTTATCATGCATACTTTCACCATTCTCATCATTCCACATAAACATACATATTCATGTTTATTCATCAATGCTCAATTATAAAGATGATAAATGCAAATCATAGAGACCGACTCACGACTCTATGCAAATGCAATGCGGTACCGACTCAATCATCTCAAGTCCACTCAGGAACTTATTGGAACCATCGCTCGTTACCAAAGTAACTCCCCGTCGGGCCTACGATGTTCACCCATTGCTCACACCCCACATGGGCACACAATGTTTATGGATCGCTCACACCCCACACGGGCACACGACCCGATCGCTCACACCCCACACGGGCACACGATCGTCTATAATCATCGCTCACACCCCACACGGGCACACGATGTTATAGCGGATTCCCTCTGGAACCAATCCGTCGCTCACACCCCACATGGGCACACGACATTACAACGGATTCTCATTAGAATCACACAACACAAGAATGTACATCATTATGCTTCACATACAAAATGACTCAAGACATTCTTGACATGCATACATATTCACAATATATTCATGCATTCATCTCATACCATCACATACAATCTATATACATTCAAATCAATGCACTATTGTATGATTCACATCCAAACCACACATTCACAACGAAAAAAATTGCTAAATAACACTATTCCCGACTTTTCCGGCGTATTAAATCGTCTAACAATTTCCAAAACATCATCATAATACAGTACATTTCATAAGCTCTCTAACGCATTGAACCACGCCTCAACCCGAAACACAGGTCAAAAGTTACAGAGAAAACAAATTGGGAAAAACTGCTACATTCGCAGTGCGAAGCTCCTAGCGAGTCCTTCGCTACTTCATTCGCAGTGCGAGTGCACCAGCGAACCAAGGCAGAAGCAAAATAGCCTAGAAAATTCTCATCGTTCGCAGTGCGAACACCCCAGCGAATGCTCGCTACCTCATTCGCCGTGCGAATCACCCAGCGAACCAAGGCAGAGACTCAGTGAACTCTCGCTGCCACCTTCGCAGTGCGAACCTGCGTTTTCAGAAAAACCCAACAGCGCACCAGTTCATCCAAAAATCATGTTTTCACCACCCAAAACATTTCCAAACTGTCATATAACCATCAAAACATAATACAATCAGGATGACAAACATTCTATTACATTTACACCGATTTTCAACCGTAAAACCATCGATTTCTCACAAATCTCAATTTCAACCTAGAATTCAAACTAGGGAAAACAAGAAAAACATTCAAGCAACACATACATAATGATATACATTGATGAGATAATAAGATTTCATACCCTTACCCGATTAAATCGATTCCTAGAAGTTGTCTTGAAGATTTCCAAGTTTTTCCTCTTTTTCTTCTCTTTTCTCTTCTTCCTCTTTCTTTCTCACCTTTTTCTCTCTATTTTTCTTTTCTTTCTCTTTCTCTCCTATTTCTTCTTCTTATCTCTTTTTCTTTTCTATTTTCTACGCAAATTCAATTAATTCATTTTCTCACAAAAATTCTATTTCCACTAAATTTCTAACTTATCATTAATTGAGAAAGGTCCAAAATACCCTCCATTCTAATTTCCCCGAAAACTCTCAAAAACGGTAAAATATCACAACATGTCAACATAGCATATTAATACACCAATTTCACAAATAAAATAATTTATCACTCAATTATAAATAAAAGACTCAACAAAATGGGAATAATCGGGATCGGGGCGTTACAGATTCCATCATGTTCGGTTCTATTCCATCAATTATTTCCACATCCAAACAATGAAATCACATTAGTTACCACTCCATTCCATTTCATCCATCCTATACCACCAATCCAAATATACAGCTCAAGCTTCAGGAGAGAGTATTGATAAGCCAATGACTCGAGAAGGGTGTCCAAGTGAACAACCGATCCATCCAGGGAATGGTGGACCTAAATTTTGGACACGGTATGGCCATTGCAGTGAGAAGTTAGACGGTTAACCGTTTCCTGAATATATGGCATAGAGTTAATCGGAGAGAGGGTATTTTGAATATTGTGAATTCAGTTGAGTAGGAGGCTTTAACTTCATGTAGGAGCCTAACTCTGGCAGATATAGGGTGTTATCCTCTGTAAATCCTTCTATTACGTACCAGTTCTTCCTGATCCAGAAAAATATTTTAATTTAAAAGTCCAGGTGTTTAAAGACATAGGGTGTGTGTTTGTAAATGTTTTCTTCATGATTTAGTGTTGTGGTTCCCCCTATGCTCTCTTTTTTGTAATCTGATATACTTTAAAAAGTTCTAAAAAAATTTTAGTGGCTGATACAGTAAAGGTCCGTTTGGTTGGGGGGTAGATGGAGGGGAGGGAAGGGGATATTTTTAAATATATATTTTTGGTTCATTTTTTATAAGGGGAGGGGAAGGAGGGAGGGGAGCAAAGTCTCTCATAGACTCACTTTTTGCTCCCCTCTAAATTGGGGGGATTTGGAGGAGAGGAAAGACGTATTATTTAAAATTTTATTATATTCCCTAATTTATCCTTAATTATTTATGTTAATTTCAAGATTGTCCTTATTTTTTACTCCCGTTCAATTTGTTTATGTTATGTAGACCAAATTGAATGCCATGTATTAGCTGCAAATAACTTTTTCTAAGATTAGAAATTATATGTTAAACTTTAGTACTAATTTTATTTACGAAAAACTTTAGTAGTATTAGGAATTATATGGTTTCGTAGGATTATGAATTATATGGTTTCATAAGATTGGAGTTGTATTTTAAACTTTTGTCTTAATCATACACGTTAGCAAATAGTTTTTCGTAGGATAGGAATTATAGTAAAGTTTAATTATTTTCTCATTTAAGATGATTCATATCTATCTGGTTAGGTAGTAGACAATATGGATAATATGTTACTGGAAGACTAATCAATTGAAGAACATATAATATTTGGATGTGATTTGTGATAAAAAAAAATTTTTGAATTTTTTAGGATGTGATTTGTGATAAAAAAAAGTGAACATTCTAACAATAGTTAAATTATTTTATTGGGTTAGATAGATTATCAAGATCAATAGTTCAACTAATGTGTTTTGTTGTTTAACAAGGTAATTTAGTTTTAAAATCCCTCCCTTCCCCTTGTGAACCAACCATTTATGTAGTTAAAAATCCCTCCCCTCCCCTCCCCTCCCCTTCTTTGAACCAAACACACATTTAGTTAAAATTTCTCCCCTCCCCTCCCTTCTCCTGCCCTCCCCTCCCCTCCCTTCCTTCCTTCGTTGAACCAAACACACCCTAAGAATCTGGTTGACTTTAAAATGAAGTACTAATTTCTCTATAACATTTATTCATTCAGTGTAACAATATAGAAATTTCTATTTTTTATGGATTCATGCGTCCGAGGTATAACATTTATCATTGACTTTTGTGATACCAACAATAAATATATATATTATATGCTAATCATGAAATTCATTTCCTTTATTTATCATTTAATATAACATTTGGATTACATATACCATATCATGGCTTCCATTTAAATGAACTTCCGCAATTGCCCTGCATTACACAGTCTGTGTAGTCATTCCCAGCATGATTTCTGCACAACCTAACCTCTAAAAGCTCAGGGGAGTTGTAGGAGCAATGAAATTCAATCTTATAAGTAGTTCAAATGTGCTTAGCTATGGCATTTTCAAATTCTAATCTATTCTGATTAGTAGTGGCACTTGGGAAAATATTTTCTTTTTGAAGTATATCAAAAAGTTGCAACCCCTTCCAAATATTATTTGCTAGATCAAAATACTGGGTTTGGTTAAATGTCAAGTATGAGCAGGTTCCGTGCTCGTACCACTCATTTTTCCAAAATATAAAATTGTTTCCTCTTAAATTTGGCCATGAAGTAGGGAGCTCAGCAAGTGTTGTTGTAGAAATCTGATGAAAAAACAAATAAATCATGTCAAGCAAAATAGAGTAGACGAGAGAACCAAAAAGTTTTATCTCTATAACTAAATAAACTCACCATTTTCTGGGTTAACGTTTTCTGCGCTTGAACTTCATAGCTCCGACGTGGCTCAGAACCTGTTTTGTTAGCAGGCCACATTCCATGAATGCTGAACATGTTTGGTTTTTGGATACATGCGATGCCCTTGGTCCTGCAGTAAGCAGCTGGCCACTGCATTGCCACTATGAAAAATTCATATTGAGCAGCTGAGCTCAATGTCAAGGATAAGAAGACAGCAAAAGAGAGAATAATTTGATTCATGACAATACTATTTAGTTTATGAGAGTTGAAATAATGAATGTTGATGACACAACTTACTCTGCTATGGTACTATATTTATAGTTGAACTGATATAAGTTAAGCGTATTCGTACTTATTCTTTTTGGTTACAGCTTATTCCTATTATAAATTATAATGTATCTATAATTATTATGTATAATGTTGACATATATTGAGTAAGATAAAAATTTTACGATTTACTATCTTTAACCATAGACTCCATTTACAGTTTCAACCTATCATATAGTTTTAGTATGTTCATTAATTGTTTTGTTTTATATACAAATGTTAAATGTATATCACAAAGTAAAGAAACTAGCTCCCAATGAATAGCTCCTAAAGACAAAATTACTTTTCATGACATATATTTGTATAAATAATTAAATTTAAGTTTTTTTTTTATTTACAAAAGTTTAATGTTATTTATTTAATTTAAATCAAATACTAGCATTATTAAAATTTATTATGTTATTCAATAAAATTTCGTAAATGTGATTTATATGCTCAATAATTATTTTTATTGTCAAAAATAATGATCTGGGACTTTTTCTTCTTTAGGTTTTTTTTTTTGGTATATCTATAACTAGAGCAAGCTTTCTTAAATATAAATTCAAACAATATTTTTTTACTATTTCAAAATATGAACAGAGTGTTATAGTCAAAACAAAATAAATATGAATGTGTTATTTTGTTTTATTACAAAATTTACATTTCTTTTATGGAAAAATTTAATTTCTTGTTTCTATATATGGCTGGAGTGTTGTGTCTTACGAAATTCCTTTTAATTAATACTTCTAAAAAACATTAAATTATAAGAGAAAATAGTAGAACGGAGAATATTATTCATTTAGAAAGATATATTGAAGTGTATACAATGGTTTACACAGTTTGGATTAGAAAGAGCTGTAAACAAAAACAATTTTTGTCTATTTGGCAAAACTAGTATTCCTTACGCATTCCTCAATTTATCAGTTCAATTTCATTTTCTCTGCATATTGAGAAAAAATATCTCTGATTGATGATAATTCTTTACAGTTGATTCCCAAATTTAGTATTAGAGGTTGTTGACAACTAAAACAATTTTTCTCTGTGTTATTAAATTATTCTCACTAATTTTTTTGTATTGTATGCACTTTAAAATAGCATTTTTTCAAAAAAAAAAAAGATAATAATAATTCATATTATTTTTAAATCATATCAAGTCTCAATTCTAATCAACATTTCATTTTTTGTTAAAATTTAAATTTTTGGATGTGTGATTCGAATTAGAAAATTGATTGACTCGAATCACATTGAATGTGAAAAATCAGAATTTGCTTATGTGAATCTGATTCGAATCATAGGAATCTTTGACTTGAATCAAATAGGGATCATGAAAAACATGATTTTTCTTCTGAGTGTTTAATCTGAATCACAGAAAGGTCCGACTCGAATCATAGAGGTTTTGATTCCAATCATAAAAGGGCTTGACTCTAATTAAATCTTGATTGTGCATTTTGAATTTTGGTTCTATAATTGATCTTGACGGCTGATCAGAACCTGAAGTGGGTCAGAGATGACGTCTGCGATGTTGTGTATGAAAGATGAGGAGGAGGTGTACCTGCAAGGCACTCCAATACTAAAGTAAGAATCAGGAGAAGAAAGGCAAGTACAAAGTATGTGTTTCGTAGGATGATTCAGAATATCTGACTCTCTCAAATGAGAGGGTTTTTATAATGTCCCCAGCGTTTGGCCATTGGTCCCTATTTTCAGGGCGAAATAACCGCTTCCCAAAGAATAGGTAACTACCAGAAACTAGCCGTTGGGACGGGCAGAGGTGCCTGAAACTAGCCGTTGCCACGGGCAGAGGCGCAATTGCGGGTACGGGCGTCATGACTGTTTCTGGATGGTGGAACCGCACGTGACGGGAAGGAACTGCTCAGGAGGGGTAGCTGACCTTGGAGGTCAACCAACCAGCCTTCCCCGGTAGCGGGACAGAAAGGTAAATGCTGCCCCAAATTGGCTGGACTTAGGCAATTGAGTCGTTCTATGAGCAGAAGTGGATTGGGTCATGCCTAGCCATTGGGCTAGTCCGGAACAGGAGCCCCCCAAAACGTTGCTCCCGAGCATGGGAGCGATGACTTAAGGGTAGCTCGCAGTCCCGGGGAGGACTAGAAATAGTTGTCGCTTGTCGAAGAGACGAGGCTGTTTTACGGTGCCTGATAGAGTCTGTGCCCGGGGACCTGTAACGTTGTCCTGTGTACCCGGCTTGCGGGGAGCTCAACGGTTGATGTGATCTGAAGAGGTGAAGTGCCAAACAAGCCTCAAGCCACGTGCCGCATTTAATGCATAATGATGGCTAGGCTAGGGTCATGATGGTGCCCCTAGCCACGCGTGCTCGTGCCTACAGACTGTCTATAAATAGAGGGAGAAACTCCTCATTTGCACTTTTCGCTTGTCTCTCTTCCCTTGTTCTCTGCTTCTTCATTCTGCCGTTCTCCGCCATGCAACGCCGTCCAACCACCGTACATTCACCGACCAGATATCTTCGACCTCTTAAGCTCCTTCCTCGACCACGTAAGTACTTGAATTGATTTCTGTCATATGTTTTTTCACTTTCTGCTTCCTTAGAATGCATGCTGTTAGAGTGAACTTTGGTAGTGTAGGGGTTGTTTCCGGTGACTGTTGGTGGCAGGCGGTGGTTTGGCCATTTTTCGCCGCTGCCGACGTTGCCTAAACCTTAGGAACTTAGGCCTTTCGGTTGATTTTGACGTTGTTGCGACGACAAAAGTGTTTGTCGTTGGCGGGAACCATGCATTTTTCGGTGTATTCATGAGTTTTTCGGTGGATCTTCAACAAGAGTTATGGGTAGCGAACTGGGGAGGATCTCCCCGTATGCGTTAGAGGGATTTCCCTGGGCATCTCCTCGTGCTGTAGCTGTGTCATTTGAGTATGGCTTAGGTCAGAGACGTTATCCTCGGGCCTTCGCGCGCCCTTTTTCTTGACTAGCGATGGAAGGGTGGATTTGATTTTGTCATCGAATTTACTTTTGTCCTCTGCTTTTCAGATAAAGGAGATGACACGTGAAACCAATGATGAAATTCTTAGAGACTTGTCTGAGGGGAGCTCCTCGGAGGATAATGACACTGAAGACACCTCTACTCCACGGGATGCTGACGAAACCCCTCCCTTGAGGATTATTGCGGAAGAGTGGTCCGTTGCAAAACCTGGGGAGCATGCCTCCATCTTCGCCTCATACACCGGAGACGCCTTCACAACGGTGGGGATTGAGGGGGAGTGGAAGGTTCATTTCCCCGAAGAGGACGATCATATTTGCTCGGTGTACGGGGAGATGTTCCCTATGTATGGATACGTCTTCAAGGAGATAGGGTTGAGGTTGCCCTTCACGGATTTTCAGAGGTCAATCTTCGTGCATTTGGACCTGGCGCCCTCGCAGCTACATCCTAACTCCATTGCCTTCATTCGGGCATTCGAGTTGACGTGCGACTTTCTGAAGATCGGAGCTACTCTCCCCTTCTTCTTTACAGTCTTCCATCTTCAGCGACAGGTTTCAGGGAGGAAGTTCGGATAGGTCTCCCTGAAGTAGGGGAGAAAGTTGTTCAAACCCTTTTCTGAGTCCATTAGGACTTTCAAGGAGAGGTTTTATATCATTGAGCCTGTGTCGGAGAAGGTAACTGACTCCACGTTTGTCTGGGAAGTTTTGACAGATGAGAACGGGGATGATATTGTCGACCAGGAGGGCAAAATACAGGGGTGGAGGTTGCTGAGGTTCCCCTTCAGTTGGACCGGGGATCATTTCACCCGAGGAACAGATGGTTACACCGCCACCCTGGACATGTTGAACGAGGATGACAAGGCCAGCTACGAGAAGCTGGTGGATTTTGTCAACGGTTTCACCCCCGCTCAGTGCGTGACTTAGAGCGAGGCTCTAATTTACGAGAAAATGGGGGGCTCAAGGTGGAGAGCCGTTTTACTAATACGAAGGAGCTCATCGAGTGCAACACTCGTGAGGACGAAAGAGAGAAAGTGAAGAAGCTGAAGACTCGGGCTGAGCTGGTCGCCCGTATCAACCAGGAAGAGGATGATTGCGAAGGCATCGCTGAGGACTTCTTCAACAATGTCGTGGAACAACTGATGATCCTGAACCCCGGGGTCGAATTGTCCACCGAGGGGGCCGGGTTCCTCTACAGCGTCGTGGACGGCATAATCGACATCCCCGAGTTTCTTCAAATCGGCTAGGAGCATGCACAAATTTCCCGTGACGAGCCTCAGCAGATGGATGAGTGATTTTCTTTTCAGTTGTATCTTCGGCCTGCGTGCCGTAATCTTGTAACTTATTTTTTGTATGGGGCTTGGTCCCTTGGTGATGTAACAAGTACAATCGTGGTCCTCGTGTCCACTCTTATTGTAATATTTATTCCCGAAAGATGTGGCTGGTTCTGTATGATTTATTTTCGCGCATGTCTTTACTTTGCTTTATTTTCACTATGTATTGAAATGTTGCTCGATACGCGTGCTCGTTATAAGGGTTGCTTTAGTAGAATATTTGTTGTTTTTGGGGTTTGCTCCACATGATGTGTTCGATAATGAGGGAAATTGTTCG
Organism: Lathyrus tuberosus; assembly: GCA_022829125.1. Lineage (NCBI taxonomy): Eukaryota > Viridiplantae > Streptophyta > Magnoliopsida > Fabales > Fabaceae > Lathyrus > Lathyrus tuberosus. Next base: position 5,614,379 of record JALAZF010000036.1, on the reverse strand, counting down.
AAAGGCCTGGGTATCTTCCGGGCATGAGGGCGGAGCTCATGTCGCGTTTATGGCCCGAGTTCGCGGCGTGAATTTCCCATCACGAGCTGAGTGTTCTGCCTGTCGCGGTACTTAAACGACGGCGGACTCGGTCGAGGGACCGCTTTCGGGCAGGGGTTTTGCTCGTTCTAGAGCAAAAGTCTGCCTTGATTTATTTTGATGTGCAGCGCTTGTACCTTGGCGCGCACTTATGGTTGGCACGTTCTGCTCGTCGTGTCGACGGAGCACGCCGATAGTTGGGGCTTTAGCTATAATATTGTTTTAGCTTTTCGGCATTCCATGGTCGAGCAAGTTCTTCCCCATTAAGTTGTTCTAGGTAATAGGCCCCATTCTCTGTATTTGCTCGAACACGATAGGGCCCTTCCCAGTTAGCGGTGAGTTTGCCTTCTCGAGAATCTTTGTGATTGTCGCGGTGAGAATTGGATATCAAACTATTATATTAACTTGAATCATAATTTTTGAAATTCACCACCGGTCTTTGATTTATCCAAAGGAAAGGTTTAAAGATCGAAAAACCTAATAAGAGATCTACGGTTCGGGGTTGGTTACGATTAGGGAAGGTGTTAGCATCCTAAACGTCTGTAGTACTCTATAGGAACCTCTTGTTTTATTTATGTTATCTATTGCTTGCTTGCTAAGGGTATGTGCTAAGGTAAAGACCTAGGGGGTTAGTTTCTAAGTATACTCGCCAAGACATCGCATCTTGTGCCTACGTATCCTGACGGGAGTGGAATCAGAGTATTTGTAGTTTCCCTCAAAGAGGGTGAGGAACTCTTGACGGTGGTCAAGGTTCCAGGGGGAAGTAGTGTCTATGGCAAGACACTACGTAGAGTGCAGTGACTCTAAAGTTAAAGTTAAGTTGAAATTGAGGTCAAGTGTTCACGGCGGAACATATGCATGGAGTGCGGTGACTCCGATCCTAAGGTTAGGATAAAAGGGATAAAGGTGTTCGCGGCGGAACACATGTAAAGAGTGCGGTGACTCTAAGGCTAGGATAAAAGGGGGGGGGGACCTAAAGTTAGGCTAATCTGTGACATGGCAGTCAACAATGGGACCTTTCCTTTGGAATTTGATTAAGAAAAGATTTTTTAAGTTTTTAAGAGAAAATACTCGACAAAGATCGAGGTTTGAATTACGTGATGGCGATTACAAAAGGGCAACCGACTTACGAGAGAAGCAGCCACTTGACGTTGGATCAAGGCTTTTGAGAAAAATAGTTAAGTCGAAACCTAGTCCCTAAGGGTGCTCCTAGTAAGCTAAACCGTGATCAAAGTAAGAGAGAAAATATTAACATGAGGTTGATGGCGATGCTAAAAAGCAGTCGACTTACAAGTTGGGGTATGGCTTGATATGTGGATCAAGAATGCTTTGGGTTTGGTTGATGGCGATCGTAGAAACAATCGACTTACAGGGTTTAAAAAGGGCTCGATTATTGAATCGAGAATGGTTTGATATATTTTTTAAAAATGGTTTGATATGATGGTAAGAAATGATTAATACGAATGACAACGTGAAAGGTGCGAATTGGATCGCAAAGGCATGAAAAGATACAAAGAGAAATTTAATCGGATCTAATCAAACTTAAAACAATCTGCTACCGCGTAAGCGGTCATCGCAAGTCAAATCAAGAGCAACAAGATAATAAAATTAAAGCAAATCACAAATTGCAAACCGAAACGCGAATAGGTAAGCGCATAAAAAGCGGATTGCCGCTAGGCTAAACCATCGGACGCATGTACAAAATCGAAACGCAGTGATAATCAATTTAAAATAGTAAAATAAAAATCGCACATAGATCGAAAAAATTACTCAATAGCTTGCTACACATAATGTGATCATCGCAATAGGGATCAAAATGTGTGCGGATCTAAAATTATAAAAATAGAAAAAAAAAATTTTAGAGCATTTTAAAACAATATTGTTGCTAACGCAAAATGCGATCATCGCATCCGGATTAAACTAAACACAGATGTCTTGCGTCGCACACACAAATGCGAACAGCGTATCGACACTATTCGATCCGAACAACATAATCATAAAAATTGTATTTAACAAAACTTTTATATACTACCATTATATATATAAAGTATTCACAAAATATGACTCCATATATAATATTATATATATTGTATAATATAACATAAAAAAAAAAAGAAGAAAGAAAAGAAAATTGCAAAATATAAATATATATATTCATATAATGTAGCACATGGCCTTATGTATATTGGTATACTCAGTACGTTCACCACAGATATATTGTTATATACTTGCATGGTCTTATGTATATGTTTAGATAGTTTAGCGCATGACCATGTACCTACAGTGGAGAGCATATGTACATAAATAGTAAAAAGAACCACTTAACAGAAATAATAAAAAGAATCACTTAGAAAAATTCTAAAGGTAAGATATGACAGTATACAGAGAATTGGCATGAAACAATTAAGAGAATTATGTAAGAAATCAACGTATACACAAAGCTATGGTTTAAATCAAGAGAAGAAAACAAACATGCTTTCGGTTTCACCTGCGGCCGCGTACCTTTTTTTATCGGTTCCTCTTCCCTTTTCTATAAAGCAACTTATGAATATATAGGGGTCAAATTAGGGGTTAACTCTAAATTGTCAATAATATTCTTAATATTTAATTTGAGGCCCAAGTTAAATAATAATAAAATTAAATAAAATTTAAACAACTTAATTAATTAAAATAAATTTAAGATAAAACAAAAATTCTATTTATTTATTCTAAACATTATTTAAATAAAAATAATAATAAATATAAAATTAAATATTTAAAATAAAATAAAAATAAAATGCTAATTACTTTAATTATTTATTCTAAATAATATTAGTTAAAAAAATGTAAAATAAACGGACACCCAAATAAATAACTAAAATCGGACGCGCAAGTGATCGAGAAAAAAATAAAAAAATAAATCGAGTATACTAAAATGATCGATACGAAATATATGACATGGAAAAGTACCAAATCTAAGGGTCAAAATCTAGGGTGTGACAGTGATTCCTCCTTAGGACGAGACTGCCTACTTGGAATTCTCGTCGTATAACTTTGGCGTTGTGCCTAATTGCAATTTTTTTGTTTTAGTGAGGCCTCGTAGATGGCTGCTCCTGACCGGACCTCTTCGACGAGATCAAGCTCCTCCCTTAGTGCCTCATTATTTGTCTTCTCGTCCAATGGGGATTCAGTCCTCATAGAGGTCACGTGTATCTCAATGGGGATTATTGCCTCAGTTCCGTATGCTAGACGAAAATGGGTTTCCCCGGTTGAAGAGTGAGGCGTAGTACAATAGGCCCAGAGTACGCTGTGCACCTTCTCAACCCATTGTTTCTTCATTTCGTCTAGCCTCCATTTGAGGCCTCGTAGGATTACCCTGTTTGCTGCTTCGGCGAGCCCGTTAGTCTGGGGATGTTCGACAGTCGCGAAGTGCTGCTTGGTGCCCAATTGGGCGATGAACTCCTGGAATTTTTTGTCCGTGAACTGTGTCCCCTTGTCGGTGACGATCACTTGGGGAATGCCGAAGCGGGCAAGGATGTTCCGCTTATAGAAGTGGAGTATGTTGTGGGCCGTTATTTTGGCCAGAGCTTCTGCTTCTATCCACTTAGTAAAGTAGTCAACGCCCGCTATCAGGTACTTGTTCTGATTCGACCCCACGACGAATAGTCCCAGGATATCCATGCCCCACCATGCGAAGGGCCAAGGGGAGGACATTACTTTGAGTTCATTGGCCGGTGCTAAGTGCATGTCCCCATGCCGTTGGCATTTGTTGCATTTCTTCACATGTTCCCTTGCGTCATGTTGCATGGTTGACAAGTAATATCCTGCTCGTAGAGCCTTCCTGGCGAGGGATCTCCCCCCGAGGTGCTGGGCGTTTATCCCCTCGTGGACCTCGCGCATGACTTGGGCGACCATCTCTTCCTTGACACATTTGAGGAGAGGGATGGAGAACCCTCGTCTGTAGAGCTTATTCTCGACCAGGACGTATGAGCAAGCTCTGCGCCTGACCACGTTGGCTTCCTTAGGGTCGGACGGTAGTTCGTCCTTGGCGAGGTAGTTGTAAACTGGAGTCATCTAGTAGTTGTTGTCGCTGACGAGGTGCACGTCGAGGGTCGTGGAAGTTTTCTCGATGCTGGATCGAGGAAGTACTTCCTGAATGACAGATTTGTTTCCACCATTCTTCTTCGTGCTCGCCAGCTTTGACAAAACATCTGCTCGGACATTATATTCGCGGGGAACATGTTTTACCTCTACCAATGTGAATTTTGTCATCTTTTCCTTGACAAGGGTCAAGTATTCAGACAAGTTGTCGTTCTTGGATTGATATTCTCCTCGAACCTGGAGGGTCACGAGTTGAGAATCGGTGCATATGACGACTTTCTCAGCTCCTAGGTCTTCGGCGAGGCGTAGACCAGCGAGGAAGGCTTCGTATTCGGCCTGATTGTTGGAAGTGGGGAAAGATAAGGTAAGCGATACCTCGACGAGGATTCCTTCCTCATTTTCCAAGATGATAGCTGTCTCACTTCATTGTCCATTTGCGAGCCCTACAAGTGGGGGAATCAAGTAACGTCATATCCGCGACGAAGTCGGCCAGCTCCTCATCCTTGAGGGTTTTTCTTCTTTCATATTGGATGTCGAATTCGGACAGTTCCAAAGACCACTTGAGCATTCGGCCGACCATATCTGGGCGGCCCAACAGTTGCTTTAAGGGCTGGTTCGTTCGTACCATGATCAAGTGGGCTAGAACGTAGTGCCTCAGCCTTTTTGCATCATTGATAAGGGTCAGGGCCACTTTTTCTATCTGCTGGTATCTCAGTTTCGGCCCTTGCAGCGCTTTGCTCGTGAAGTATATGGGCTTCTACCCATCTGGCGTTTCACGAATGAGGGCGGCGCTGACGACCTCGATTACAACGGCGAGATAGAGGTACATAGTTTCTCCGGTATTTGGCCGGGAGAGGACCGGTGGTTCTAACAGAGCTTGTTTCAGGTGGAGGAGGGTTTTGTCGCACTCTTCCGTACACTCGAAGACTGCCTCCTTGCGGAGGAGTTTGAAAAAGGGGAGTGCGTGCTGAGCAGGCTTCACCACAAAACGGGATAGCTTAGTGAGCATCCCGTTGAGGGATTGAATGGACTTCTTCGAGTTTGGCGTAGGGAACTCAGAGAAGGCCCTGCACTAGTCGAGGTTAGCTTCGATTCCTTGTTCTGTTAGATAGAAACTGAGGAACTTGCCCGCTCGTACCCCGAACGTGCACTTCTCCGGGTTGAAGCACGTCATGTACTTTCTGGCCTGCTCAAAGACTTTCCTCAAATGGATTGTGTGATCGGATTCCTCGTGGGATTTCACGATCATTTTGTCCATATAGACTTTGAGCATATCCCCGATTTCTCCTCGGAAGACCTTGTTCATCATTTTTGGTAGGCAACGCCAGCGTTTTTCAAGCCAAAGGGCATTGCGTTGTAGTAATAGTTGCCTGATTCGGTCATGAAAGCCCTGTACCTTTTGTCGCTTTTTTCCATGGGTATTTGGTTATAGCTTGAATAGGCGTCCATGAAAGATAACAATTTATAACCAACAAAATTATCAACTAATTTGTCTATGTTGGGGAGGGGATATGCATCTTTAGGGCAGACCTTATTGAGATTAGTATAGTCAACTCACATGCGCCATTTTCCATTCGATTTTTTAACGAGTACAACATTGGACAGCCAAGTAGTGTACTTGGCCCCCAAAATAAAATTTTCCTCTAGAAGGTATTTTACAGCTTGTTCGACAGCCTTTGTTTTCTCTGGAGACTGCTTTCGCCTACGTTGAGCTACTCCCTTAGCGGCGGGGTAGATGGTGAGCTGGTGGCAGGCCATGTCAGGATCTAGGCCGAGCATTTTCGCGGAGCTCCAAGTAAACAAATCTGCATTCTCTCAGAGACAGACTTGAGTTGTTTCCTCGCTAGGTCGGGGAGTCTGGTCCCGATCTTTACTCCTCGCTGGGGGTCATCGCCTAGCAGGACAAGTTCGAACTCGCCATTCAGAATTGGGTGCATCGGATGAGAGGTCTCACCGGCCAATACTGGTTGAAGTTGAAGGGTTGCTCGAACATAGCAGGATCTCTTTCCCTTTCCTTTTCTGCTCCCTCTGAACGTCCTCAAAGAATTGGCTGTCAAGGTCGATAGAGTCGACGCAGGGCAGTGGCTTTGCCTCTTTGGAGCTACTGGGCAGGCCCGACTTGCTGGAAGTCTTCGGCTTGGCGACGATAGTGTTCAGCCCTTTAGAGGCTGCCTCGAAACATCTCATCGCTACTTCGATGTCTCCGTGCAGCGTGGCGACGAGACCCTTAGAAGTGTAGTACTTCATCTTCAGGTGCACAGTTGAGGGCATAACTACCAATTTGGCCAGAGTTGGCCGCCCGAAGATGCATTGGTAGAGGGACGGGCAGTGATGACCAAGAACTGAACTTTGATAGACCTGGTAGTCTCTTCAAACCTGAAAGTCACGGTCAATTCCACGTACCCCCAAGGCTTTGTGACTGACCTGTTAAAGCCTTGTAGGTTAGAGCCTACGTGGGGCGTCAGGTGTGTCTCATCCAGCTGGAGGGTGGAAAACAACTGGGAATACATGATGTCGACAGAGCTACCTTGATCGACTAGAATTCGCCGAACGTCAAAGTTGGCCATTTGTGCTCTCACGAGCAGCGAAATGCTTGAGTTGGGAGCCCCACCGAGGAGTTCCTCATGGTAGAAGGTGATGGGGACTGACTCTCCCCGGAATTTGTCGAGCGTGGTACTCCGGTTCAAGCTCGTGCTGAGAAGATGTTCGAACTTCCTTTTGACGGAGCCCACAGTAACCTTGTTGAAGCCCCCTCTGTAGATGACCATGGCAGAGGGAAGGTTTCCCATGGGCTGTGCGTAGCGAAGTAAGGGGGAACATTGAGTCCCTCGGGGATGTAGAAGTCCTCAGGCCGAGAGATGCTCATGGCGACCAGAAGGCTTGTCTCTTCTGAGCATCTTCCTCGACCTTCTTAGACTCCTGGGCGTTCTGCCGTGAAGCATCCTTCTTCTTAGTGAACTGTTTCAGGTGCCCGTCCCCGATCAGTATCTCAATGGCATCCTTCAAGTGGATGCAGTCGTCAATTATATGGTTGTGGCTCTGGTGGAACCGGCAATACTTCGACTTGTCACTATTTGGCTTGGCCATTATCTGTTTATGGAATCGAACCCCTTCTTGTCGGAACTCCGAGTTGGCACATTCAGAGAGGATCTTTTCCCTAGAGACGGTCAGAGAAGTATATTTGTGGAAGCGGCCGGAGGGCCCTGTCGCTCCTGGGATTTTCATCCAAGTACAAACGCGAAAGTGGCACCGAACAGAGTCGCCAGCAATGTGTATTTATCCCAAGAGAGGGAAAGGAAACACCGCATAAACTTGAAGGAAGGAAAGAACGTGGTCTTACGACCAAGAGAAAGGGTAAGGGAGTCGGTTACGCGAGAGGAAGGTATTAGCACCCCCTCGCGTCCATCGTACCCGATGGGATCCACGCTTGCTTGTCTCGATCAAAGGGTGATAGAAAAGGATACTGGAAAAGGAATGGAAAGAGAAAGAAGAACAAATGTAGGGAAAATAAAAGAAGTGCTCGCATGGGCCCTACCCCACTGCCTACGTATCTCATCGGGAGCATGAGAATCAGAGCGACGTAGTTCCCCTCACTAGGGAAAGTTGTTTGTGTTTTTTTAGAGAACGACTTACGTTCTAGCTCAGGTGTTGCAGGCTCGCTGGTCCGAGTGCGTTACCATCTTGCAAGAGAACGAGTAGGAGCACGTTCATACGTTGAGAGTGAATGAGGTGAGAAAAGAATTCCCGAAGGAAAGACGTTATTGTTTGTTTTTGTCTTTTTAAGAGTTTTTTCCATTTGTTTGCATATGATAGTGTATCTGAATCTTAGTCATTGGAATGTGTACATTCTCACATTCCAAGATGGAATGGGTAAGAAAGCACACTAAGAGTGAAGAAGACCCCCACACTTAGTTCCAATTGTCAAGGTTCAAACACACTAGCATACTTGTGTTTATTAAGTATTGTTGTTGATTAAGAAATGAAGAAGTGTTTTTTATTATTTGTACCTTCAACAAGTATTGCATTTAAGTCCATCATACAAGATCAAATGTCTAACACATTGACCCAAGATGGGCTATATGCTACACATTCTAAGATTATAAGAGTAGACCCCTTATAATCTTTTCTTTATATGAAAGGTCTAAATGCAATAAATGCTTGCTTTTATTAGATATTTTGAATTTTCTTTTGAGATGAGAAGAGAGACTCAAGAGAGGAGAAAGGGTAAAAATCTATATGATCTAAGACTCAATCCTAATTGAATATTAAAGGGAGTGATCCTAATGGTTTGTGAGGTTTCAACCTAAAGTCTAAAGAAAGAATGAATTAAACAATTCACTTCTAAGTTAGAAGATGAATTGTAATTCAAAAAGGGAAAGTGATGAGTTATTAAAAGAAAGCACATAAGTGCTTAACAAAACACAAAATTGAATTGTAAAAGAGATGAGAGGATAGAAGTTTGAATGTGGATCCCTTATCCACACTCAATTGCAACTTACCAAAGCCCCTACATGGTTAGTAAACATGTATGAGAAGTAAAAGAACATTTAATGCACCATAAAACTCAAAAGCATTAGATGAGAAATCAAATCCTATTGGTCACAACCAGAATGTGCATCATATGGAAAACAAAAGATTATCATCAAGCAAGTTCAAGTGGATAGGCAACAAACATCATCCGTGACATTAGAACATGCTACCATAAGAAAAGGGAGAATGAAAGATGAAAAGAAATAAAAAAACATGCATGAATGGAACATGTAATCTAAGGATCAGAATTGAAATGAAATGAAGAATGATATATAAACACATCACAAGCATTCATGAAACACCTATCAAGCCATTCAAGAAGCAATAGAAGAAGAAATGAAATGGAAATTCAAAAGATAACACAAGTACTTCATATTAAGGACACACAAAGTTCAAATGAAAGTGAACATGCAATGATGACACATAACATGTACCAATGACCTATAATGTCAAATGAATAGTTCACAAAGTAGGCAAATGATCATGCAAGTATGCACAAAAGCAATCATGTAAACATGCACAAAGATTACAAGGATATGACATGTTGTAATGCTTCAAATGAAATGTTTTAAACAAAAATTAGATGGACTCATGGAAATTAAGAAAACATGTTTTAAAGATACACAAATCATAAGTGAATCATATACCAAAATAGCATGCAAGAAACCAAGGCAAAATGATGTCAAACAATGCACTTAGGTCAAGTGTACACATCATACAAAGTAACACAAAAATGAACACCAAACATGCCATAAAATGATCTAAAAAAAATAAAATAAAAATCATAGGACATACTCCAAGATGTTAATGATCCAATGCAAAAAGAAGCAAATCAAAACTATTTTTAATGATCAAGAACAAAAATGCACAAAATCATGTACCACATTAAGAATGCACACAAAAGAAAATCAAAGAAAATTGTGGAACAGGGGCAAAAAGGTCATAAAATCAGGAGATGAAAACATCAAAAATTTTATAAATGTCTTAATAAGGCTCATGAATTTTTGTGGAATTTTATGATGATATTTGATATTTTTAAAAAATGAAAAGCAAACGTGTAGAAAAATGAAAAAAATGAAATGAAATGTAAATGTGAATGGGGGTGTGAACATAGCAAATGATCAGTTCAAAATCATTGGGCTTTAAAAAAGAGGAGGTGTGAATATCAATCTAACTCAGTCCATTAAGCGCGCATTCCACATTAACAACCATACACTCTCAGTCAACACAAGTCAAAGCAAGGATCACCGTTGGATCAAGTCAGGTCAACAAACAAGTCAAAGTAAACAACATCAACGCGCACATGTGAATGTCCACACTCCCTATCGTGTACCATGCCATACAAAGTTTAAGTGAGTTCAGAAAATTGGCATGTGACTTGCACGGTTTTTTTTTATGTGTTGGCACATTTTGGAGCGTAGGATTAAGAACAATCAAAGGCCACGATTAAAACATAGTGAAACCCTAGCAATTACAGTCACCGGCCGGAGATGACCTCCGGTCACCTTCTCCGGACACACCGCCACCGTCTGCAACCTCAATTCTCACCAAAATGCACAAATGTGGTATCAAAATGAAGCTTACGCTATGCACATCGTGAATCTAACATCATTTTCCACATAACAATCACACACAGAGAAAACAGAGGAGATTAAAGCAAGCCCTAAGTTGTGCACTATACCTCTAAAGGCCTATCAACTAGCCGGACAAGTTCTTGAGCTTGTAAGAAGCTTCAAGAACCTGAAAACAACTTCACATTAGGTCTATAATGGTGGAGATTCGTACCTGAAGTTTTGAAACCTTGAAGTGTTCTTCAGAAAACCAGAGGTCTTGTCTCTTCTACAATCTTCACTTGGCCAAATAAAGGCTGAGATGTAGAACTTGATGATGATTCAATGGAGAAGAGGTTGAAATCAAGCTCCAAACAAGTATCACTTTGGAGAACTTGAGAGAATCAGAGAGAGTGTTGAAGTGGAATGAACAAGGTAGAGCTCAAGAATCAGTGGCAATGGTGGAATCGAGAGAGAAGAAGAAAGTGTTTCTGAAGTGAATGTGTGGAAATGAAGTTAGAACTGAAGTTAGAGTGTGTGATTTCTATTTATAGTGAGAGTTAACCATGGTTTAATGAGTTGAGTTAAATGAGTTAAGGTTGAGTTAAGTGAGTCATCCCTAACTAACTGAGTCAAGTTAGTTAGGGAGAGCAATGATATGGTGCAGCTGGTTTATGATGAACTATGGTGGAGGTGAGAGTAAACTTGCAATGACACGGCTGTTATAGTAGAAACTTGCTCAGCAAGTTGTTCTTTCTATTTCCATGCAAGGCACGTGCTATGGTGAATGTATGTGAAGTGTGTTTGGCTTAATGTGGCAATGGCTGTATAATAAGAACAATGCATGTGTGAAGGCTGAAATAATCAACAATATCAATGTTTCTTTTTCTGGTTTTAACAGCTTGGAACATACTCATTACACCATCTTTGGAAGTGAAATTCTCTCATTATAATGTGTGAAATCATGAAACTCGTGAGTCATTGGAAAGAGAGTGGATCATAGAACAATGTTGGTATGGATTTTGGATTGAATTGAAACTTTGAACACACTTAAAAATGGATGTGAACACAAGGATGCAAAACTGGTTGGATATGCTGCATAATGCACGCGCGTGTGGCATGACTTGGTTGTGACCTAGCCAAATTTTCAGTTACCTTGACCTTACTTTGAGCCATTACAACTTCTCATCCTTTGATCAAATAAAAAACCATGAACATCAATCTTGAAGATCTCACATAGATGAACAAATTCCATGTTGAAAGATTTTTCATTTGAGGCCTCTAACCATGAGTAATTAGTCAAAACATCTGGCCCACCATGTGTTTGTAAAAATGACATGCGCATGACTTGAAAATCCTTGGTCATGACCTAGTTTTGAACCTACTTTGCTCAAACTTTGATCAATCATATCTCACTCAATTTTTATCCAATGAAGATGTTCTACACATGGATTTGAAGCTTAAATAAAGAAATTTTGTTGTGGCCGAGTGGAATTTTCATTTGGTGCTTCAATTTTAAATGGCCTTGGTTCAAACTCTGATGCAAAATGGCCAAAACTTGCTATTTTTAGTAACCCTTCTTCATCCAAAAATGGCAACTTTCCACATCTTGATTTTTTCATGATTCCTTTGGAGTTTCTTGATCAAATTTTGTACATTGGACACATATAACATGAATTTCATGAATTTGGCCCTTAAAAAGTCAAGAGTTGACTTTTTCCACTGATTATTTGACTTGACCCCAATTTCTCTGATTTTTTATCTTTCTTCCAATTGAACCACTTCTAAAACCAATTGAGAGGTGATTTTCCACATACATACATTTAAGAACATATAGAATACCATGACATCAAGTTTTGTTCAAAAAATTAAAGATTCCCTGATTTTATTAGAAACCCTAGTTTTGGTGCCCACCTCCTAGGAGAAAAATGTACGGTCTTCAATTTCAAATTCCTCTGAGTATGTTGTGTATCCTATTAAATGATGATGAAATATGCCATTTGAGGGTGACTTTGGATCAATGAGCTATCTCCTTTGAGGGTTTTCCTTCAGTTTTTTGAACCTCTTGCATGATGAAAGATGTAGGGCTTCAATCTCCTATTGAATCTCACTTCCTTGAGGTTTTGGATGATCAATTGAGATAGTGTGAGACATGAAAGACCTCTTGGCTTGCCTTGAGTGAACTTGTTTGACCTTTAAGTGCCTTGAAAGATTCCTTGATTGTCCACCTTTCCCCTGATCACATGCCCTGATGGTAAGAGGGATGCTATGCTTTATTTTTCTATGTTAAATGCAATGCAATGCTAATGAGATGGATATGATATGATAGATGATAATGCTATGCTAAGATGACAAAAAGGGAGAGCAAATTTTGGGGTATTACAGCTGCCCCTATTCAAACGCTGTAGACCTGAATGCCTGAAAGCGATTGCTTTCAGACTTTCAAGGTATATAGTGATTGAATACCAAATATAACCAAAAATTTGCTTTGGGTGATGAAGAAGAAAAGGGATATAAACCCAACGAGACTTCTGGATTGAATCGGCAAATGAACGTCATCGGAGAGATCTGTCTTTTGAACGACGCCAGGCGACTACTGGCTTGCCATACTGTTGATGGACTTTAGAAATGTCTTTTTGAACGACGCCAGACGACTACTGGCTTGCCACACTGCTGGTGGACTTTAGCTGCTCTGCCATTCTAAATAATGGACTTTTACCAGTTCGTGCTGGATTTTTGCCAATCTGTCGTTGGACTTCAATGATTACCAAACAGGCTTTGGAATTTCAAAATTGCCATCCTCGGATGGACTTTTGCAGCTTTTCCAAATTAAACTTGGACTTTGATGCTTACCAAACCGGCTCTGGAAGCTTTGCCAGATGATCATCCCACCTGCTGGAACAACCACCTGCAATATTATCCCACATGCTGGGATAAGATGAACAAACTGTATATAATGATCATCCCACTGGTTGGAACAACCATCTGCCATACTATCCCACCGGCTGGAATAATATGAACAAACTGTATAATATGATCATCCCACTGGCTGGAACAACCATCTGCCATACTATCCCACCGGCTGGAATAATATGAACAAACTGTATAATATGATCATCCCACTGGCTGGAACAACCATCTACCATACTATCCCACCGGCTAGAATAATATGAACAAACTGTATAATATGATCATCCCACTGGCTGGAACAACCATCTGCCATACTATCCCACCGGCTGGAATAATATGAACAAACTGTATAATATGATCACCCCACTGGCTGGAACAACCATCTACCATACTATCCCACCGGCTGGAATAATATGAACAAACTGTATAATATGATCATCCCACTGGCTGGAACAACCATCTGCCATACTATCCCACCGGCTGGAATAATATGAACAAACTGTATAATATGATCACCCCACCTGCTGGAACAACCATCTGCCATACTATCCCACCTGCTGGAATAATATGAACAAACTGTAATAATGATCACCCCACCTGCTGGAACAACCATCTGCCATACTATCCCACCTGCTGGAATAACATGAACAAACTGTCTGTGTGCCCAAAATAAATGGGACTTTGAGTTGTAAATGACCAATACTGAGAACTACACCACCTGCTGGGTAATATCATATGTTGACACTTTTCTGAAGAAGAGATTCCCTTGATCTATTTAGACTCTGCTGGGGAAATTACTGTCAAAATGTTGAACTCTGTGGGGACTGCGCTGGGGAGAAAACAATTCAGCTGGAAATTATTCTTTGACGGATTTCACATGCTGAAACCTGCGGGAAATATACCTTGCTGACACTACCACTTGCTGGTAAATCCTGCTGGGAATAAGCCTTCGAGCTTAGGATAAGTGCCACAATGCCCCATGCTAGGTGAACTTTCTGCTTGACGATTCCGTTGGGGATGATGAGTTTATAATAACTCTGCTGGAGAAAACAGCTTTAAAGCGTCTCACGCTGGGTAATGCCTTTTGAGAGGATTTTACAGAAGACCAAACGTCCTCAAACTCTACTGGGGATTATAGATTTGGAACATCTCCTGCCGGGGAAATTCAATATGCCCCAAGTTTGAGAGGATCAACAACTTGCTTCTTTGCTCCATGATATAAGACTGATCTGAAGAAAACGTCCTAGGAGGATTTTACAGAAGATTAGGTGTCTTCCAACTCCTGGTGACTTCACTGGGGATTGATCATCAACTTCGGTGTCTGTGAAGCAACTTTACTGGGGAATTTGCAACCATTATCGACATAGAAAAGCTTGTAGCTGTTGGAAGTACTGAATGAGAGAATCGACTTAATAAGATACAACGATACCCATTTGAACTCATTTCGCTGATATCGAATCGTCGTGACCGACCGCCGACCGAATGATGTACTCAATCAGTAAACATTGTGACAAAAAGGTGACTAGTGAACCCTTTCTTGAGCATGATTGCCCCAGTCTTCTGCGTGGGAATAAGCACATATGCCCCGTGTTTGATATGACTTTTGCAGCTGAGAAAGTCCAACTCTGAACCACCACTTGTTGGGAAGGAAGGTTTTGGTGCGTCTCTTGCTGGTAACATGACTAATGAAGTCTGCTGAAGACAAGGGACCACAAATGCCTTAGGTTGGAATGCCCCTTTGTTTCAAGCCTTTTGGCTGATGGACTGCATACGCGTGAACAACAGTTTTTCTTCTTCACTCGCCCCAGACCAACATGGTCCACCAAAAGAAATTGCCTCAAGAGGATTTTACAGAAGACTTGACATCCAAAACGCCTCAATGTCTTCAAACTCTTGGAGAGATCCGTCGGATCTCGACGTAACTGCCCCAGACTGTATGGTCTACCAGGAGAAATTGCCTCAAGAAGCTTCATGAACAATCTCATATCACCGTGGGATACTCTGCCTCAGTATTCTGAAACCTGGATGGGCTGATTAGTCGTCTGGATGGACTAACTTCTCGTGCTTTTGGGATGGCCTGCCCCAGTATGACCCTTGAAGTGGTTTTGCCTCTAACTACTGATTTTCGAAGGAAGACCCAGAATACCTGCCTTTGGAGAGATGTGAATCTCGAAGTGATTGCCTCAGTTTAACTGAACTCTGAAGAGATTTCTCGACGTGATTGGCTCAGACTGGCTACACCTTAAAGAGATGATTCGACGTGATTGCCCCGGATCGACTACGTCTTAACACAACTTGTTGGGAAAGCTCCTGCACAACAAAGTTTCCTGAGGAAGTGCCACTGGATGTGGCTGTCCTTCGGGAGTTTCAGGATTCTCAACTCGACAAGATTAAGCTTCTGGATTGGACTTCCCATATGTAAACTTCTTTTGATGTCAAACAAATGTATGCAAGCAGAAAATGTTTTATTCGGAGAATGAAAATTCTAATGCAACACACATGTTAATCTTGAATTTTTACTGACAAGATGTCGCAAACCCCTTTTTGTGAGCGAATCACGGGTTAGAATACGACATTAATTTTTGGATGAAAGAATGCAATGCACATGCAACACCAACAAAGATCTTTTAGCACAACTCATAGGAGTCAGGAACGCTATCTCTTGGTAGTATGCTTTTGAAATAACCCTGTTTCAATTAGGAATTTTGAGGGTTGTATCGTGGCCTGGTTCACGGTTTTGAGAAAAAAGGATTTAAGGCTCAAAGTTTATTGGTGCTCACCCACTCTTCGTGATGTTCTCCAGTCCTACGTTCAGCTAATTTGCACAAGCGTTCGCCTCTCAAAAAGATTTTGTGATCTTTAAGGAACCCATGCATCTGATGGTTTGACACCTAATGAGGCTATGGAGTAACAGTCACCCCTTTTGTCTTTTGTGCGTAGTCACACGACTTTGTTCTTGCTCGAGGATTTTCTTTTGTAATCCTTTTTGTATTTCGCTTTCACATTCTTTTGCTTTTTGATCCCTAATTTTTGCCTGGACTGATTCTTTTGAATCTTTAGATTTTGGAGTCCAGCGGGATGCCCTAAATTTTGCCTAAGTTGCTTGTTTTCAAGTTTCAACTTAGCGGGCTTTTTTCATTTTTTATATTCTTTTTTCTTTTTTCTTGAACACGTCGTGTGACACTGACTTGTCTTGACTTTGTTGAAAGGGTTGTGACTACCTCACTCTTTGATTGTTGATGGATAACCATTATGGTTTCACATCTCTTGACCTCTTGATGGTGGAATAGAAGGTAATGGATCCCCAGATGCACACTCCTTTTTGAAATTTGAACGCTCGGTCAAATTAACTGACGCCTACCCTGCCCCTGGGTTAAATGTGAGGGTTTTTTCATACGAAAAGAAACTCCTACTTCAAGGCTCAAAGGGATTAACGAGGGTCTATCTCCCTTATATCTCCAGTGTTTGGGGAGTTGAAACAATGCCTGTACATCCTCAATAGGGTTTTTATTCAAGAGCACACAATTAGAGATTTTGCGTTCTCAAATCATCATCCTCCCTCAGAGAGTTTAAGCACGACAGTTGGTATCGCAATGCACATATGCAAACTTATGAGTGAATACGAATGGATTACTTCAGGAAAAACATGCGTATTGTATTATGATCGTTATTTAAGAGCAAACAAATTTTTACATGTAAACATTGTTTAAACAAACAAATAAAGCTACATATGAAAATGCAGTAAAGAAGCTAAATGATTGTCCTTGTTGAGGAGGCTTGACTCCGTCTGGACTTATTGCTTTTGACGACATACTCGCAATTTGAGTGCTCACTCGGGAAGCTTCAGTTGATGTGCAAATCATCGGCAGTGAATGTAATGACCCCAGCCTCGATTAAATCCTGCACATTATGATGGAAGGCTCGACACCTCTCAATAGTATGTCCAGGGCCACCTGAACGAAATTCACACCTATCATGGACATTGGAACCCATACAAAACTTGGTGTGTGGAGGTCCCGCATCAATCAATTCAATTAGCTGAAACTTGAGCAAGTGCTGAAGCAACTGTGCGTATGGCATCGAAATCGGATCAAACTTCTTTTCAGTCTTTTCTGGCTTAGGATACTAAAAAAACAGTTGGTGATGAAAAGGCTCTGTCTGTAGAGAGGATTCGCAAGGCAATCCATGGTTTAGAAGAGATCCCAAAGAGATAGGAGGAGTAAGAACCTCTGCTGCAGAAGCGGACAC
Source organism: Lathyrus tuberosus (assembly GCA_022829125.1). Classification (NCBI taxonomy): domain Eukaryota; kingdom Viridiplantae; phylum Streptophyta; class Magnoliopsida; order Fabales; family Fabaceae; genus Lathyrus; species Lathyrus tuberosus. The sequence goes on along the minus strand of JALAZF010000036.1, from coordinate 5,596,983 downwards.
CTGATTGTTTGCCTTTTTTAACACTTCATTCAAAATTTCCATAACCCGGCCCATCTGAGTCTTTATCCGGTTGACTTCTTCTCTCAGCAGTTCCCGACCTCAGGACAACGACTGGATGTCCACCATAAAATGCCCCAGTTAGGCCTTCACCTCAATCACCTTCGCTCGGAGTTGTTCCATATCTGAACCTTGATTGTGGTGAATTGAGTAGTTGGAAGAAGTCATGTTTGCCGTCCTGAAGAGAATACCCAATCAAAATGAGGAATCAGCTCCGGAACACCTGTTATGCATATGAGTATGAGGATGCCATGCAGAATGCCATGTTCAAATATTTCCAAGGAATCATTATGCTTTGATTCAAAAATTTTTTTTTAGAAAAAACATAAGAAATGGATGGAAATGCTCAGTAGCAAGTCTCAAAGTTAACATCCCTTGGAAATACAAGAACATGTATGCGAAAATGATGATGCAGATGCAACAGACATGGGATCAAGGCTTCCATATAATCAGGATAACTGCTGTGCTGGTGACCGAATAAGCTCATAGGTCGGCTCTGAAGAGAACACCAGAATATTCGACTAATCAGAATACCAGGATGCTGGGCTATCGGCATAATCATAAGACCAGAGTACACAGCACGCCGGCGTGATCAGAATACGGGAATGCCAGAATATCGGCATAATCAGAACGCCGACTTACTCAGAATACCGGGATGGTCAGAATGTCAGAATACCATAATACCAGGCTGATGAGTCCACACTGATAGGAAATCCAAAATACCGGGTAGGTTGAAGGTCAAGGTTACCTGCAAACCTGTAAACAACCCGCCCCTATCACATGTGGGTACTAGGATGTTTAGTATCCCGGGCTCTCAGGTCAAGAAATGATGATACGTTCACCATTTCTGGTATGGCATCATCATCAATCGAGGAAGCCTCAACTGATTCTCCAAAATGAAAGGTCCTCAGCTTCTGGCACTGAGGTCGAGAAGCAATAGTACATTCATCCCTCGGGGTACAGTACTATCGCCAATCGAGGAGTGCCTCCACTGATTCTCTTTCAAAAAGGACAACCTATAGCAAGTTCCCAGCATTGGGTCCTCGGATCGAGAATGTGCAATGGGTTTGCCACAGAATGTGGTCTGCCACTGTCACAACTCGGGAGGAGTGCCGCAACTGAGTCCTCGGGAATGGTCACCAGAGTCGACAGTTCCTCAAGAGAATAACTACTGGCCTGCATAACATGCAGTAGCAGAAAGCTCCTGATAGAACCTCGTATGGTTGTGGGTCTCGTGAACAACAATACGTGGTCACCACCACGCAAGCTTCACGACTATCCACTCTAATACCTATGTATATACTCGAGCCTGGGTAGTGGGCTTATCTCTCAGAACACCCTACCCGCCAAACAGAAAACAACAGCACAGTCCAGCACAATAATGATATGTAATGCAGTAAATGCGATAAATACAGTAAAGTACAGTAAAGCAGCAATACAATAAATAGCAATACAATACAACAGTAAATACCGCAAAAAAGTAAACACCCAATGAAAGAAAAACAGACAAGCGCTAGGATTGACTCGCTAAGGATGGACCAGCAATAGGTCAACCTGTCCCCAGCAGAGTCGCCAGCTGTCGCTCCCGGGATTTTCATCCAAGTACAAACGCGAAAGTGGCACCGAACAGAGTCGCCAGCAATGTGTATTTATCCCAAGAGAGGGAAAGGAAACACCGCATAAACCTGAAGGAAGGAAAGAACGTGGTCTTACGACCAAGAGAAAGGGTAAGGGAGTCGGTTACGTGAGAGGAAGGCATTAGCACCCCCTCGCGTCCATCGTACCCGATGGGATCCACGCTTGCTTGTCTCGATCAAAGGGTGATAGAAAAGGATACTGGAAAAGGAATGGAAAGAGAAAGAAGAACAAATGTAGGGAAAATAAAAGAAGTGCTCGCATGGGCCCTACCCCACTGCCTACGTATCTCATCGGGAGCATGAGAATCAGAGCGACGTAGTTCCCCTCACTAGGGAAAGTTGTTTGTGTTTTTTTAGAGAATGACTTACGTTCTAGCTCAGGTGTTGCAGGCTCGCTGGTCCGAGTGCGTTACCATCTTGCAAGAGAACGAGTAGGAGCACGTTCATACGTTGAGAGTGAATGAGGTGAGAAAAGAATTCTCGAAGGAAAGACGTTATTGTTTATTTTTGTCTTTTTAAGAGTTTTTTCCATTTGTTTGCATATGATAGTGTATCTGAATCTTAGTCATTGGAATGTGTACATTCTCACATTCCAAGATGGAATGGGTAAGAAAGCACACTAAGAGTGAAGAAGACCCCCACACTTAGTTCCAATTGTCAAGGTTCAAACACACTAGCATACTTGTGTTTATTAAGTATTGTTGTTGATTAAGAAATGAAGAAGTGTTTTTTATTATTTGTACCTTCAACAAGTATTGCATTTAAGTCCATCATACAAGATCAAATGTCTAACACATTGACCCAAGATGGGCTATATGCTACACATTCTAAGATTATAAGAGTAGACCCCTTATAATCTTTTCTTTATATGAAAGACCTAAATGCAATAAATGCTTGCTTTTATTAGATATTTTGAATTTTCTTTTGAGATGAGAAGAGAGACTCAAGAGAGGAGAAAGGGTAAAAATCTATATGATCTAAGACTCAATCCTAATTGAATATTAAAGGGAGTGATCCTAATGGTTTGTGAGGTTTCAACCTAAAGTCTAAAGAAAGAATGAATTAAACAATTCACTTCTAAGTTAGAAGATGAATTGTAATTCAAAAAGGGAAAGTGATGAGTTATTAAAAGAAAGCACATAAGTGCTTAACAAAACACAAAATTGAATTGTAAAAGAGATGAGAGGATAGAAGTTTGAATGTGGATCCCTTATTGTCGCCCCCGGGATTTTCATCCTAGTACAAACGCGAAAGTGGCACCGAACAGAGTCGCCAGCAATGTGTATTTATCCCAAGAGAGGGAAAGGAAACACCGCATAAACCTGAGAGAAGGAAAAGCATGGTCTTGCGACCAAAAGAACTGGATTCGGGAGTCGGTTACGCGAAGGGAAGGTATTAGCACCCCCTCGCGTCCATCGTACCCGATGGGATCCACGCTTGCTTGTTTCAATCAAAGGGTGTAAGGAAAGATGCTGAAAAAGGAATTGAAAGAAAGAAAGGAGAAAGAATGGAAGAGGAACGAGAAACAAATGTAGGGAAAATAAAAGAAGTGCTCGCATGGGCCCTACCCCACTGCCTACGTATCTCATCGGGAACATGAGAATCAGAGCGACGTAGTTCCCCTCACTGGGGATGGATTGTTTGTGTTTTTTTTAGTGGAATACGTCAATGTTCGCGTCCTAGCAGTTTAGGTGTTGCAGCTCGCTGTAGGGAGACTTAGGCGTTACCTGTTTGCGGTAGAACGGAAATGACGCATCCTTAAGGAATGAGTGAATGAGATGAGGAAAGAATTCCCGAAGGAAAGACGTTATTGTTTGTTTTTGTCTTTTAGAAGAAAGTGTCTTGTTTATTTGGTGTTTTGTAACATACATTGTATTTAAGTCCCTCATGTGAGATTGAATGCCTCGCACATCGTCCTCAGACGGTACGTATGCTAAACATTCTCCCAAAGAAATAAGAGAAGACCCCTCACCTCCTTGTTCCCACATGAAAGGCCTAAATACAATATTTGTTATGCCTTTATTAAGTGTTTTTTTAATTTTATTATAATGTGAGAAGAAGAAAGACTCAAAGGTTAGAAAACGGAAGTTAGTTGTTAGTGCGCTCGCCGAGATATCGCATCTCGTGCCTACGTATCCGCAATCTGAAAAGAAAGAGGAATCAGAGCATCCGTAGTTCACGGTACTACGGGTGAACAGGAAACAGGATCTCGATCGCATGGGTGCGAGAGAACAAAGGGGAAAGACACACATAAAGTCTAAGGGAGAAACTCGGTCCTACAAGTTAACATGCATCAATGGTCCTAAGGTCAGGATCAGGAGGGAAGCTTCCTAATGTTGTCATGCATGGATTGCTATCCTAATGTCTCTCCTACCTCCGACTTAATCAAAAATTAAGTGGAGCTAGGAATCCTAAGGGATCATGTCATCAGACAAGTAAACACAGGATAAATCAATCACAAAATGAATTAAAAGCAATGACAGAGTAAACAGTGTCAGTCAACAATAGTATCACACCACCAAAGGGAGAAAAGGGAAGCTTTAGCCAAGGGGTCATATCAACCGAGGCAAACAAGCTAGCTGTAGGAAGTAGGTACTCATCCAATGGTATCGAGAACCATGGAGACCAGAATAAAAAAAGGGAAGATGTGAATCAGATCACATAAGCATCAGCATTGGTCAATGCGAGCTAAGGACAAGGCGTGGGGGTTGGTTGCGAACCCTATCTTCCACTTGACTGACTCGATAACAGGAGCAGGTGATGTTCAAAGCTTCAATCATGTAATGAGATCTAAAAACGACCTGGGACTAGAATAACGGGGGTCGATTGCAAACCCTAACTTCTGTCAATTGCCTTCTTGAAGGTCTTGCCAGGGGGAATGGGAATGGGATGCCTCATAGAGGTCTTCAGGCACAATATTAAACAAGCACAGTCATGGCCTCACTTGAGGGCTTTCCATACAATCCTACTTATCATGGCATCGTCTATCCCTACTTCTCATGGCATTCGAAAGCTTTAAAGAGAAGTGAAGAGATAAGAAGTCCTACCAAACGGATATGAATCTGTAGCAAAGCAACGAAAGCACAACGAAAGCAAGTCACAAAAGCACCTATACACAAATGGCAAACCAAGTTAGAAACAAGTTTTTATTCGCAAAATGAAATGGTCGAGCCACCTTTGGAATGTCTCCTTTATGTACCTTGCACATGTGACCCAAAGACATTAGTAATAACAAGAGAGGGTATGTACAACATGAAACCTAAGTCTAATGGCTATGTACATTTGAGTCACACTAGTCAAAGTGAAAGACCTAAAAGGATTATGAAATTATGAGTCAAGTTACAACTATGCTACAAGACCAACCAACAAAAGAAATCACCTAAGGGTTACAAGTATACGCAAAGGACATGAAAGTAAACCAAAACCATAACTGAACTCATGTTAGAAGTGTGCACATATCTTATAAACATCCACCAATGGCTAAAGTAAAACAAGTTTAAGTGCTTAAGACGAAACAAGGCAATGAGCCATAAACAGCAGCAACAACAGCGCTCCTACACCTGCATAGCTATAAAAACCAGCAACAAGTAAAAAACAGCCTATAACAGCTACTATTTCCAGAACGGGCAGGTATGTATACAATCAGGCAGAATAGTAACATTTTACAGCACACTTTGTGCACAGCAGCTGCGTATGTGGCAGCAACTTCTACATTTTACTAATCAAGTGTAAAACACTACAAAACAAACTCAAAGGTTAGTCAAAATTCAAATGGAGCTAACCAAAGTGAGCAACTAAGATCAAAAGGAAATGTCAATAAGAAGTAATTGAAATCACTACTAAAATGTAAACAACTCTCAGTCAAAAACTAACATGTAACAAATATTAAGGACTATTAACAAAGTCATCAAATGAAACTATTAAAAGGATTAGTCAATGTTAGCATTAAAACCTATGTTTAGTCTATGTTAGAACAAAAATCAATTCGACTAAGTCAATGACCAATTAGTTCAAAGTTAATTCTAATGAACAATTAGTTAGTGGGTGATTAAGCCAAAAAACATTAGTGAACTAGTAGGCAAAAAAAACAATTAAGAGATGATTAGCCAAAAAACGATTAATGAAATTAAGCTAAAAAACAATTATCACGCCATTAAGCTAAAAAACAACTATCGAGCCATTAAGCTAAAAAACAATTATCAAGCCGTTAATCTAAAAACAATTAGCAAGCAAAACAATTATTGCACTTAAGCAAAAGGCAATTAGTCAAACCATTAGCAAACTCTAAATCTAATTATCGGAATTAATGTCTAAAGTCAATATCTACATCAAATTTTAATTGGTTCCTAAACAAAAGTTAATCGGAAGTTAATCTACAATTAGGAACAAAATCGAAGTTAACAATCCTAAATCAAAGTTAAAATCTAAATCAAAAGTTAGATTCTAATTCTAAAATCTATTTCTAAAGTTGTGATCTAATCCTAAAGTTTAATCACCATGGAGAGAATTACAATCAAATTTTAATCACCTTGTGAAAACTAAATTCTAAATCTACTGTTAAAACTAAATTCTAAATCTAATATTAAAAGAGTTAATTCAAAATTAGCTTCTAATCTACAAGTAAAAATGATCTCTAATTGAAAATTCTAATTCTAAGGTTAAAAGATTAATCAAAATCTAACACAATTAAGCTTCAAAAATCAAAAACCTGGGTGGGTGTAGTAGTGAGATTTGAAAGTGTGGATAGAATGTCGTGGAAGGGTTCTTTAGCAAAACAAGGGCGTGTGCGAGTAGTAAATCTGGTAGTGCAGAAATGAAATCCATGGAGCACTGGGCTTACGTATCATCTCGCAGCATTGAGGATCCGAACGTTTGGTCTCTCTTAAAACCCTAGCACTTTCAGCCAACAATTTCATCCCTTCTCTTCTCCTATGCGCCGACGTTCGTCTCCTATCTCCCTCCGTTTTTGCGCCGTCTCCACAGACTCCTTCCAACGGCCTTCACACCTCGCCTCCACCGTGAACTTCTCTCCTTGACCCTCACTTCATTTTCTCCAATCAATTTCACATCCGCTTCACAAAATCAGCAATGAGGGATGGCGCCGCGAATTTACCACGAGATCGAAGCTTAAAGGGGAACGCCTATTGCGAATCTACGACGATGGATGATTGACGAGTCTTCTCAGGTATGAACACTCGCTACGATTTTCCATGTGACCTCCTCTTCGCTCGTCGCCGACTCTGGCTGTGTGTTTGAATCTCCAGTTCTGAGTTGTTGAATCTTGCGCAAATCGCGGTGGTATCTTGTGTGATGTTGAATTGTTGAGCGATTTGTTGATGCGAAGCTGTTGATGATGAAGACGATGACGATCGAAGGTGCGACGTTGGAGTGCTCTGCTACGATTACCTTGAGGTAACCTTCAATTGAACTCAGAATCACTTCTGACAATCACTTCTTGCGATCAAACATCCACAATCGCCGCTCTTTCAAACGCGATTGCAATTATCGCACTCCAAGAATCACTTCCTACAAACGCGCTTCTGGAAATAATCACTATCTGCACCGTGTTAGATTTAGTTCCTCTTTGCTGTGAGCAATTTGTTTCTATTGTTATCGTTCTTTGCGTTGTGGATTCTGGAATGTGTTGAGAGTTCGGTGTTTTGGAGTCGAATTTGGCGACGCCGACGTCAACGATTTGTAGATACAATTCTTTCTCTTTTCTTCTTCTGTTACTCTTTGAATTTGTCGTCGGTGAACTCTGCTTCTTCTTGATTCTTCCCTGTTTCTGGTTATTGTTGTTGGTTTCGTTGCAGGATTTTAGTCGATGATGATGATGATTAGAGAAGATCGAGATGGAATTTGAAGCTTGAAGAAAGAAGAACGAGACTTGAAGGTTGGAGCAAGGAAGCTGTTCGTGGAAATTGGAGAAGAGTGATGATTCTGAAGATTGAAGAGAGCGAAATTGGAGATGATGATGTGAAGTGTTGAAGACTGGTGAGGTTTTTTTTTAGTTCAATTCGGTTAGGAGTTTTCTATTAGAAGAAAAAGGGATTCTGTTATGGCAGTTAGGGAGTGTTAGAGGTAGTTAGAATGAGTTTTTTCTGTTATAAGTTCGGTTAGAAAAAATGTTTAGAGGTTGCAGTTAGTGACAATTCTTTAGGGTGAGTTTCTGTCATGGAATTAGTTTGATAGAAAACTGGGATGAAGTTGTTTTTGGTTATTTTCCTGAAATTCTGTTATATACTTTTTTCTGCTAAATGAATTTTCTTCTGAATTCACTGCTATTGTATATTTCCTGCTATTTATTTCTCAACTTGCTGCTATTGAAACTGCTATGGGTTTGTCATTACATCCCAAATGTCGTCACACCCAATGATTAAGAACTCGCCTTCCTCCCGTCAATGTAACCATCTGGACATCGAGCTTAGCAGTAAGAAGCGAGGCAGAACCCAATGATTACAAAGAACCGCTCGACAATTTCCGGCATTAGCAACCAGCAAATGCTTTCTGATGAGAATCTTTTCATTTCTTCATTAGGAGTGCCTCAGTGCCATACAACTGCAGTATTGAAGCATATTCACAAATAATTTCATAGCATTATTCTTAATAAACACAGCTGCGTCAAGGCCTCCATATGAATCGTAAACTGCAAATTCAACAGCTTAAAGCCTGGTTTTTCATTTTTTAATGCCAACTTCTTCAAAAATCTTTTGTTCTAAAGCAAGGGTAGATCCATGTTGTTTCACTCTTTCAAACTAACGTTACTCCTTACACAAAACTTGAGATCAAGCTAAAGGGATACATGATGCATAGCATTTCCTAATTAGAAGTGAACGTAAAGAGATGTAAATGAGTTGGATAAAATGGATTTGGTAATGAATTTGAAAAATGGACTTTATAAATTGGAATTTGGTTTGAATTTGATATGAAAAAAAATGATTTAAAATGGATATCGGCTTTGAAACAAAATGGATATGAATCGGGAATGTGAATTTTGGAATTGTATTGGATTACGATTGAAAAAAATGGACATGAATTGGTCTTATGGATTTGAAATGGTTTTGAATGGACAAATTAAAATCTAGATGAATATTGGATTTGAAATGAAGTTAAAATGGATTTGAAAGTGTAGGCAAAATGGATTGAAATAAAATGTGGGTCAAGAAATGGATAAAAATAGCAATGGATTATAAAAATGGATATTTGGAATTTTAAATGGAAATGGATTTAAGAATTGGATAAAGGAAAATGGAAATGAATAATGGATTTATGGTAGAAATTTGAATTTCAAGTAGCCCACACAACTAATCTCGACACGCTCAATTCTACACCAAACTCATATCTTCAATGAATTCCCACAATTCAATCAGTAAGCTCAATCAACCATGACCAATGATTTGCAATTCAATCCACAGATATCCTGTCTTTATAACCAAGAATCTCAATACAAGAACAAGTCCCCGAGAACAACTTGAAAATGAAGACAAGTCATGAAGCAGAAAGAACATGATCAACCGGAGGTCCTTGATGCTCACTGATAATATTCTGAAAGCTCAAACCAAAGGAAGATGCTTTGATCACATGTCCTATGCTTAATGCAATGCTTTATGTTTTCTATGCTTGAATGGAATGCAATGAAATGAAAGCTCATACTAAATGATATGAAGCAATGAGAGGGCAAATTTTGGGGTATTACACTTATCCACACTCAATTGCAACTTACCAAAGCCCCTACATGGTTAGTAAACATGTATGAGAAGTAAAAGAACATTTAATGCACCATAAAACTCAAAAGCATTAGATGAGAAATCAAATCCTATTGGTCACAACCAGAATGTGCATCATATGGAAAACAAAAGATTATCATCAAGCAAGTTCAAGTGGATAGGCAACAAACATCATCCGTGACATTAGAACATGCTACCATAAGAAAAGGGAGAATGAAAGATGAAAAGAAATAAAAAAACATGCATGAATGGAACATGTAATCTAAGGATCAGAATTGAAATGAAATGAAGAATGATATATAAACACATCACAAGCATTCATGAAACACCTATCAAGCCATTCAAGAAGCAATAGAAGAAGAAATGAAATGGAAATTCAAAAGATAACACAAGTACTTCATATTAAGGACACACAAAGTTCAAATGAAAGTGAACATGCAATGATGACACATAACATGTACCAATGACCTATAATGTCAAATGAATAGTTCACAAAGTAGGCAAATGATCATGCAAGTATGCACAAAAGCAATCATGTAAACATGCACAAAGATTACAAGGATATGACATGTTGTAATGCTTCAAATGAAATGTTTTAAACAAAAATTAGATGGACTCATGGAAATTAAGAAAACATGTTTTAAAGATACAAAAATCATAAGTGAATCATATACCAAAATAGCATGCAAGAAACCAAGGCAAAATGATGTCAAACAATGCACTTAGGTCAAGTGTACACATCATACAAAGTAACACAAAAATGAACACCAAACATGCCATAAAATGATCTAAAAAAATAAAATAAAAATCATAGGACATACTCCAAGATGTTAATGATCTAATTCAAAAAGAAGCAAATCAAAACTATTTTTAATGATCAAGAACAAAAATGTACAAAATCATGTACCACATTAAGAATGCACACAAAAGAAAATCAAAGAAAATTGTGGAACAGGGGCAAAAAGGTCATAAAATCAGGAGATGAAAACATCAAAAATTTTATAAATGTCTTAAGAAGGCTCATGAATTTTTGTGGAATTTTATGATGATATTTGATATTTTTAAAAAATGAAAAGCAAACGTGTAGAAAAATGAAAAAAATGAAATGAAATGTAAATGTGAATGGGGGTGTGAACATAGCAAATGATTAGTTCAAAATCATTGGGCTTTAAAAAAGAGGAGGTGTGAATATCAATCTAACTCAGTCCATTAAGCGCGCATTCCACATTAACAACCATAAACTCTCAGTCAACACAAGTCAAAGCAAGGATCACCGTTGGATCAAGTCAGGTCAACAAACAAGTCAAAGAAAACAACATCAACGCGCACATGTGAATCTCCACACTCCCTATCGTGTACCATGCCATACAAAGTTTAAGTGAGTTCAGAAAATTGGTATGTGACTTGCACGCTTTTTTTTTATGTGTTGGCACATTTTGGAGCGTAGGATTAAGAACAATCAAAGGCCACGATTAAAACTTAGTGAAACCCTAGCAATTACAGTCACTGGGCGGAGATGACCTCCGGTCACCTTCTCCGGTCACACCGCCACCGTCTGCAACCTCATTTCTCACCAAAATGCACAAATGTGGTATCAAAATGAAGCTTACGCTATGCACATCGTGAATCTAACATCATTTTCCACATAACAATCACACACAGAGAAAACAGAGGAGATTAAAGCAAGCCCTAAGTTGTGCACTATACCTCTAAAGGCCTATCAACTAGCCGGACAAGTTCTTGAGCTTGTAAGAAGCTTCAAGAACCTGAAAACAACTTCACATTAGGTCTATAATGGTGGAGATTCGTACCTGAAGTTTTGAAACCTTGAAGTGTTCTTCAGAAAACCAGAGGTCTTGTCTCTTCTACAATCTTCACTTGGCCAAATAAAGGCTGAGATGTAGAACTTGATGATGATTCAATGGAGAAGAGGTTGAAACCAAGCTCCAAACAAGTATCACTGTGGAGAACTTGAGAGAATCAGAGAGAGTGTTAAAGTGGAATGAACAAGGTAGAGCTCAAGAATCAGTGGCAATGGTGGAATCGAGAGAGAAGAAGAAAGTGTTTCTGAAGTGAATGTGTGGAAATGAAGTTAGAACTGAAGTTAGAGTGTGTGATTTCTATTTATAGTGAGAGTTAACCATGGTTTAATAAGTTGAGTTAAATGAGTTAAGGTTGAGTTAAGTGAGTCATCCCTAACTAACTAAGTCAAGTTAGTTAGGGAGAGCAATGATATGGTGCAGCTGGTTTATGATGAACTATGGTGGAGGTGAGAGTAAACTTGCAATGACACGGCTGTTATAGTAGAAACTTGCTCAGCAAGTTGTTCTTTCTATTTCCATGCAAGGCACGTGCTATGGTGAATGTATGTGAAGTGTGTTTGGCTTAATGTGGCAATGGCTGTATAATAAGAACAATGTATGTGTGAAGGCTGAAACAATCAACAATATCAATGTTTCTTTTTCTGGTTTTAACAGCTTGGAACATACTCATTACACCATCTTTGGAAGTGAAATTCTCTCATTATAATGTGTGAAATCATGAAACTCGTGAGTCATTGGAAAGAGAGTGGATCATAGAACAATGTTGGTATGGATTTTGGAATGAATTGAAACTTTGAACACACTTAAAAATGGATGTGAACACAAGGATGCAAAACTGGTTGGATATGCTGCATAATGCGCGCGCGTGTGGCATGACTTGGTTGTGACCTAGCCAAATTTTCAGTTACCTTGACCTTACTTTGAGCCATTACAACTTCTCATCCTTTGATCAAATAAAAAACCATGAACATCAATCTTGAAGATCTCACATAGATGAACAAATTCCATGTTGAAAGATTTTTCATTTGAGGCCTCTAACCATGAGTAATTAGTCAAAACATCTGGCCCACCATGTGTTTGTGAAAATGACATGCGCGTGACTTGAAAATCCTTGGCCATGACCTAGTTTTGAACCTACTTTGCTCAAACTTTGATCAATCATATCTCACTCAATTTTTATCCAATGAAGATGTTCTACACATGGATTTGAAGCTTAAAGAAAGAAATTTTGTTGTGGCCAAGTGGAATTTTCATTTGGTGCTTCAATTTTAAATGGCCTTGGTTCAAACTCTGATGCAAAATGGCCAAAACTTGCTATTTTTAGTAACCCTTCTTCATCCAAAAATGGCAACTTTCCACATCTTATTTTTTCATGATTCCTTTGGAGTTTCTTGATCAAATTTTGTACATTGGACACATATAACATGAATTTCATGAATTTGGCCCTTAAAAAGTCAAGAGTTGACTTTTTCCACTGATTATTTGACTTGACCCCAATTTCTCTGATTTTTTATCTTTCTTCCAATTGAACCACTTCTAAAACCAATTGAGAGGCGATTTTCCACATACATACATTTAAGAACATATAGAATACCATGACATCAAGTTTTGTTCAAAAAATCAAAGATTCCCTGATTTTATTAGAAACCCTAGTTTTGGTGCCCACCTCCTAGGAGAAAAATGTGCGGTCTTCAATTTCAAATTCCTCAGAGTATGTTGTGTATCCTCTTAAAGGATGATGAAATATGCCATTTGAGGGTGACTTTGGATCAATGAGCTATCTCCTTTGAGGGTTTTCCTTCAGTTTTTTTAACCTCTTGCATGATGAAAGATGTATGGCTTCAATCTCCTATTGAATCTCACTTCCTTGAGGTTTTGGATGATCAATTGAGATAGTGTGAGACATGAAAGACCTCTTGGCTTGCCTTGAGTGAACTTGTTTGACCTTTTTGTGCCTTGAAAGATTCCTTGATTGTCCACCTTTCCCCTGATCACATGCCCTGATGGTAAGAGGGATGCTATGCTTTATTTTTCTATGTTAAATGCAATGCAATGCTAATGAGATGGATATGATATGATAGATGATAATGCTATGCTAAGATGACAAAAAGGGAGAGCAAATTTTGGGGTATTACAGGCCCTTTGTTGTCCCGGGAATACCGGGGGCGGTCTTCACGTCTTCTATCTCCTCGACGATATGTCGAGGGGTCGTCGTGTTTGGAGGACCTGTCACTCTCTTGGTACCTTGAGTCCCGAGCGGAACTAGCAGCTTCATTCTCCTCGTACTGGTTGTACGGTTGTGCCTTGAGGAGGAGGGAGTTAAGCGTTGCCGGGATTTCAATGCCAACTGCTTTGGCAAATTCTGTGCGGAGATGAAGTCCTCGCTCGAGCAAGAACTTCTTCTTATAATCGGTCGTTGAGACCTGGACTGCTTGGCTCGTCTTTCCCATTTGAAATTCTAGCCTATGCAGACAACAGATGTCCTAACACATGTCAAGTCATTGTGCTACATAATCATTTAAACTCAGAGGCGCAACAACAGACTGATAACTTGAATATCAGAACTGCACAATCACGGATGTCATGACATCTGATCCAACATGTTAATCAAGACTGAACTGAAAAAGCATAATGATAAACAACACAGAATATGATAACCAAGTTCGATACAATTCACCTACATCTAGGGGATACCAATCCAGGAAGAAGTAATCACTATCAGTAGTATAGTTTTATGTATACAACCTCAGGTTTACAGAAAGCACCCACGCTAACCTATCACTACCGAATGAAGACTTTATCATTAGAAGTCACATCTAAATGATAAGAGAACCCCCTCTCACTTCCTAAATCACAACCTGTGATTATCCAACAGTTACTACACCATAACTGTATCTACCCTATTGAAAGACACCCCTTCCAATACTAAGTTCAGTCAAGCATCCTTGACTAACAAGTTAACTTGGATTTGCTTCAAAGCTTCATCTAAGAACACTCACGATTCATTGCCCACAGGCTTCTGAATCTGTACAAGTTCCTATGTCTACCACACTGCATCAAATCGATACAGAGGGAGACTTACAAGAGAAACCTACGACTCTCAAACCTAAACCCTACTTTTCAAAATAGGATTCCTAAGACTATGCCGTCGTATCTCTTTTTCGTTTAGGTATTGGTCTTCTTTTATAATTTTCTGCTGAGTTGGGCTTCATATCTTTGATCCCTGATCCACTTCCAATCGCCTTGAATCTTGGAGCATAAAAATCAAAACCTGCTGTAATAGTCATGATGTCGAATCTTCATGTTGTGACATATCACTTAACATCTTGCTTCTGGGCTGAAAACCTCTATGTTGAAACATCTTTCACAGCAATTATGTTTTACCAAAATTTCGTCAAACACTCAGAGCTTTCAATCTCCCCCTTTTGACAAATTTTGGTTAAAAAGCTTTCTTCAGCCTGATGGTGCATGCAGTGGAAAAGTACTTGAAGCAAGTGCTTTGGAAGAGGAAGAAGATAAGATCTAGAAGCCTTCTTCATTCCCTTGTGATATCTGATACATAGATTATGTAACTCAGATCACAAGACACAACTTGCTTCCTAACTCTGATCACAAGACACAAAAGTGTATATACCAAGAATGTTAAGACATCCTTAGAGACAAATTTGCATATCAATAGCACAGTAGCACAAATACACTATACACATCTGGATAGTAACAAGCCATTCTCCCCCTTTTTAGCCAAAATTTGACAAAAATGGCCCATGCATACCTAGATCCAAATAATGCTTACCCACGCACAAACAAAACTCATTTGATCATACCCTAAGTAAGATGTTCCAATTCGATCTTCCTTAAATATAAAGAAGTTATGTGGATAGAGCAAATCCAGACAAAAGACTAGTCAAGAAGTGCAATAACTGCTGGTCAAGTTAGTTTTGAGAGAATCCACCTTTTCTGACTTATTCTTGAAACCACTTATGAACAGTGTTCAGATGCCTTCCCTGCCTTTGTCAGATTTATGGTCCCCACCACTAGAGTTTGATTAATCCAGATTTAGCAGCATTGATTACAGCATAATTTGTTTATCTTCCTTTCCATTCGTAGAAAACTAATTTCTTCCAAGTTGTAACCAAGACACAAAACAAATTGTACCTGTAGTGCAATGTCATGATATTTCTTCTGACATCTCAACACAAGTTGAGGCTATCTATCACAAACCGTTTGCGGCCACAAACAATCTTGATAGTAAATCTGCACCACTGCAACTAAACCAGCTTAGATCAAGGAGCAACTCCCCCTATCTAAGGTAACCAGTGCTCCTCCACAGAACACCTAAGCTAATGAATGGAAAACATAAGACGCATCTTCATGTCTTCAAGAGCGCACCCTCAGTTCAACTTACCAGCTAAACACAATCATCAACTCTCTTATTGCTTCCTCTGACAAGAAACAATAATCACTCACACATGATCACCATCATGCTACCCGTGAGGAAATGTATACAAACCATAACAAACTCTTGGCTTGAGATCAAAGTCCCATTGATCCCCCCATCCTGCAACCATCTACACACCACAAGAACTCCTCTTGAATTCTCATGTATAGACCTCCAGCTGCTTGAGGCACAAACCAATTGAATTAGAATGCTTCACATTCCTCAAAGAGACGCATATGGCCCCTTAGTTTGTTATAACGATGTCAGCTTTCGTATGCATGCTCCAGAACTTCACAACTGCCAAACTGATCAACTACTAGAATGACTTGCAGCCAGGGGAAACATCCCCTTCGCAAGATTTTCCACTGACCTTACTAGGCCAGCAATAGAGATAAACACCCCGCAATCCAAGACAATCATTCCTTCATCATGCTCCTGTATGATAACCTGGAATACTTCTGATTTATGGTGAATATCCACTTCTGAACGCATCAGAAACCAGACCTTCATGCAATCAACCCCGTGACCCACTCCAGTCTTCCCAAAACCTTACATCAGACTTCCAAGACAGTTCTTTTACTCCATCATTCTACCATATGACAACGTAGAGACTTCTTAGACACGATGCAAGTAACCAGTTCTTCACAGAACCTGAAATCCTCCACCAAGGATAACCAACCCAAAGATGTTCCAACATCAGTTAGGATATCTTCCACACATCAGAGACACCACACACCATGGTTCTTGATATGTTCCACCACTGGACTTACTATCAGCATAATAATCCAAACTGAAGATCTTCACACAACACTGCGCCACCAGCTTGAACAAAGAGAACTTCATAAACCCAGAGAGAAATAAACTCTCATCCACCAAAAGAAGGTATACTTTCATCCTCAACCCAGAAATTCTGCCACAAGCTCCAAGAGAATCAGAACCTTCTTACATTTTCAACTAACTACTCTTCTGCACAAGAGATATCAGTTTCAAGCATCCTTCTTGAATGCACACAATGAAACCAACAAAATGCCACTTTTTGATTGATCTCAATCTTCTTCACAACTCCCACAAGATACACTGATCCACCAATGAAAACAGATCTTCAAGTCACACGAGCTACTTACTCCATAACAAGACATCTTGGATTCACCAAGCCTCTTAGTCATGTAACATCTTCCCATCCACAGCTCCCGCAAACTGCATGAGATAGACCTTTTTGAAGCATCCATAACTTCCATTCTCCTGTAGATCACCTTATCTTAAGCTGATGTGCCACACCACCAGCTGAGACTTCTGATGTTAAGCTAGATCTAAGAACATTTTGATATGACATCCAGCTGTTGAATTCAGCTCCTCCTTCTGCCACTTAGAAGAACCTCATCCCGTTGCAGAACAAGAGTTCCATGCTCTCATAGACTTGATTCAACAACCAAGTTTGAGTAGATAACCTCCCTCCTTCTTTGAAACTCCAAAGAATTCACACCTGCCACGTCTGAATCTTCGGAAAATAAGTAGTCCAAGACTATACCATAGCCATACCAAAGAATGCAACTTCCCTTAGTAGAGCCGACTGTAGAAAGTTAGAGATAACTTCCACTTAACTTTGACTTCCAATAAGAGCAAGATTCATGCTCCAAAGTACCTAGATCGGAAATAAACTGATCCAAGTAGTAACCATCAAGATTATGATGTCTTCATCTTTATCTTCAACAACATCAAAGTCCAGACGAGTTTCTTGCCAGGAAACTCTATAGAGAACACATGCTTCTGTCACACCCGACTGAAGCCACTTCTTAGGTCACCACATAAGACAAAACAGATGCTAAAGCATATGCAGTACCCCTCCCATGATTCTGCACAAACTCTGATGATGAGATATTCCAACATCTTGTTGAACATCAGAAATCTTGACTTTCAAGGATAATCAATTAAATACTTGTGGATTCCACAAATAGCAATTGATCTTAAATCCTTGTACAATAACCCTTCTTCACTGTTGTAGCTGAGCTCCACCAGATCACGTCATGAACACTTGTAAAGTATTCAATCTTTTTGCAAGTATCTTCTTTGACAGTGTTGAAATACCAAGGCTGCCACCCTTGACTCAAGTAACTAAGACTTTCTCTGAACAAATCTTATTTACCTCAACAATTCTTCAATCAGTTTGGATATATCCACCCATAGGGTCAAGAGAGATGAATCCTTCCTTGCTGTTTTTGGATGGTGAAAATAAATCACCTCCACTTTCTTCAGACTGTGTTTCAAAGAAACACCTTCTAGTCAAAAGAGTAACTAGAAGACTCCAGATACACAACTGAGATGTCTTTATGAGTGGACTTGATAGAATTCTTAAGTATCTTTGACAACCTAGCCGATCAATAATTTATCAAACTCCCAGAGCAAGAACTTGATAAACTTAACTCAACTCCTCTCCTCTTCAACTGACTTCAATTGCACCAGGAAACCAAGCTTCCAAGTACCGAGTCATCATACCAGATATCTAACCACAACTTCCTTCACTCCATCGCTCCCGACTTTGGAATAAAAGAATACATATATCTTCAAATATAGAGGTCGACGATTGAGACCTTCCACCAACTCTCTTCAGTAATAACTCTAGAATCCCATAATTCTAGAGCTCTTCCATCAGAAACACATGCAGCGGAACCACCAAGGAACAGATCATGCTTGCCCTAATAAGATGTCACAACATCTTATAAGACACACCAACAAGAGAACTAGCCACTTCTCCTGTAGTTGTTGTAGAACCTCCTCAACAACATGAACAACCTCCGGGTTGCTCCTTTCGATCCAGAACATCCATCTCATCCATTAATACCCTTGAGTATATCTGAGTTGATTGATCTGATCTTAAAAACTCCTTCTTGTTTAAACGCCAAAAAGTATCTCCCATAGATCTCATCCAGAACCAGACAGGATGTCTGCTCTGATGCCAATTGAAATTCTGGCCTATGCAGACAGCAAATGTCCTAACACATGTCAAGACATTGTGCTACATAATCATTTAAACTTAGAGGCGCAACATCAGACTGATACCTTGAATATCAGAAATGCACAATCACAGATGTCACGACATCTGATCCAACATGTTAATCAAGGCTGAACTGAAAAAGCAGAATGATAAACAACACAGAATATGATAACCCAGTTCGATGGAATTCACCTACATCTAGGGGATACCAATCCAGGAAGAAGTCATCACTATCAGTAGTATAGTTTATGTAAACAACCTCAGGTTTACAGAAAGCACCCACGCTAACCTATCACTACCCAATGAAGACTTTATCATTAGAAGTCACATCTAAATGATAAGAGAACCCCCTCTCACTTCCTAAATCACAACCTGTGATTATCTAATAGTTACTACACCATAACTGTATCTACCCTATTGAAAGACACCCCTTCCAATACTAAGTTCAGTCAAGCATCCTTGACTAACAAGTTAACTTGGATTTGCTTCAAAGCTTCATCCAAGAACACTCACGATTCATTGCCTACGGGCTTCTGAATCTGTACAAGTTCCCATGTCTACCACACTGCATCAAATCGATACAGAGGGAGACTTACAAGAGAAACCTATGACTTTCAAACCTAAACCCTACTTTGCAAAATAGGATTCCTAAGACTATGTCGTCGTCTCTCTTTCCCGTTTAGGTCTTTGTCTTCTTGTATAGTTTTCTGCTGAGTTGGGCTTCATATCTTTGATCCTTGATCCACTGCCAATCACCTTGAATCTTGGAGCATAAAAATCAAAACCTGCTGTAATAGTCATGATGTCGAATCTTCATGTTGTGACATCTCACTTGACATCTTGCTTTTGGGCTGAAAACCTCTATGTTGAATCATCTTTCACAGCAATTATGTTTTACCAAAATTTCGTCAAACACTCAGAGCTTTCACCCTTGAATTATGGCCTCAAGGGAGGCTTCGGTCTTTGGGATACGACGGGAGGCCGTGAAGTGTCTGGAGAACATTCTCCCCAACTGTCTCCATGACGTGATGGATTTGTCGGGGAGCTTCTTGTACCACGTCATCGCTCTCTTCCTCAGCGTGGTAGGGAACAATCTATATTTGATGGTGCCCCGGATGTCACGGTAGTCGAGCAATGCATAGATATACTCGATGTGCTTGTCAGGATCCGTAGTACCGTCATACGTGTGTTAGCGCCTAATTTCGACGCCTAATGTTGGGTTAAGAGTTCTTCCTAAGAGATGGAATTTCTGAAATTCTATGAGGCTTTGACAGAAACACGGCTGTAAGAAAAGCTAGTCGAAAGCTATCCTTCTGCAGAGAAGAGAGGACTTAAAACACTTAGAAATATTTCTAAGGGTTTGGAAGGTTTTTTCCGACCGAAGACTAAGGGGTACCGTTCGACGCAAAGATTTGAATTCAAAAATAGGAGGGAACAGTTATTTCTATCCGATTCTGAAGTGGGGACATGTGGCGTTCATCCAAGAGGCCAAGACATGCACGGCGCAAAGTGTTTTGCCCTAATTGATGGCCTGTTAGTGGTTAGTTATTTTAACCATTATAAATAGCGAGTCTTAGGATAAAATTTGGTGTGTTCAATTGTGTATAAAAAACTCAGTGTGCTCAAAGTACCAGCGTAGAGAAAAGAGCGTGTGAGAATGTATGTTGTAACACCATTTTTACAATTCAATGCAATTTACTAAGTTTCTTTCATTAAAGTCTCTTTTCATTTCATGCAAGTTAAACTTCTGCAATTTATCAGCCTTCTCGATTTAAATTCCTTTTAAAGACTTTTACCTTTTAGTCATTTTATATTTCTTGAAGAAATCCTTTTTTACTTCTTTACCCTGACGAAGTATAGAAATTTACGCAAGAAACCAATTTATTACATGTCCTAGGATTTAGTGTAGTCGATCCTGCAAGTTACTTAGTTTTTACATAAAATTGATAGACCAAAGATTGTTTACTATTTTTACCAGTAAACAACGTGCCCAGAGACGGTCGTTTCTCCAGCCCCTTAGGCAGGCACATGGCCATGATTTCCTATGACAACGGGCTGCGAGGCTCCTCGTCGCTGCTGTTGCTATACCACGACGAGGAGCAGGTGCTTCGTCCAAAGGTAGGACAACGATCTCGGCAGGGAGACAAGATACGTGCCCGACCCTTGGATATGGGCATAGGCAAATGCTGGGGCTCTGCTTGCTGGTCCCTATTGGTCCTCTTGGTTCTCAGGGAGTACTTGCTCCGAGGGGAGATACGGTCACACTTTCTGATTGCCTGGGACTCTAGCTCAGGTGGTGCCCGACGGTCTCTTTCACGTCGGGGAGGTGGACTCCGAGATCTTCAGCGTTCTTTCCTCGGCGAAGGGGATCTTGGCCGGTTGGACTCTTCTAGGGCTCCAATCCTCGCGTTCTTTTGGAGGATCAAGAGGTTGGTCTTGTTGAGGGCTTCGAGGAGGGCCGCCATGGTCGGGTCGGCGCTGGGTGGAACCGGGACAGGTTGGTAGTCCTGAGAAGGCTGAACCTCAGTGTGATCAGCGCGAACGGGGGAGGGAGACGCGGTGGCTCCATCTCTCAGCTGATGGGCGTTGCTCCCAAGAAAGGGGGCTGCTCCGTCAGTATCAGTCTTGCTAATGGGGAGAAAAGCAGAGTTACGAGCATCATGGACATGGTATTGGCTGACCATGATCGGAATCTTGGAAGAACTGTTTTGGTCTTGAATCTACGATGAAAGGAAGACAGGGATAACAGAGTTTCCCACAGACGGTGCCACTGATCTTGACGGTTGATCCGAACCTAAAGTGGGCCAGAGATGACGTCTGCGATGTTGGGTGTGAAAGATGAGGAGAAGGGTGTACCTGCAAGGTACTTCGATGCTAAAGTAAGAATCAGGAGAAGAAAGGCAAGTACAAAGTATGTGTTTCGTAGGATGATTTAGAATGACCGACCCTCTCAAATGAGAGGGTTTATATAATGCCCCAACGCTTGGCCATTGGTCCCTATTTTTGAGGCGAAATAACCGCTTCCCAAAGAATAGGTAACTGCCAGAAACTAGTCGTTGGGACGAGCAGAGGTGCCTGAAACTAGCCGTTGCCATGGGCAGAGGCGCATTTGCGGGTAAGGGCGTCATAACTGTTTCTGGATGGTGGAACCGTGTGTGACGGGCAGGAACTATTGAGGAGGGGCAGCTGACCCTAGAGGTCAACCGACCAGCCTTCCCCGGCAGGGGCAGAAAGGTAAATGCTGCCCTAAATTGGTTGGACTCAGGCAATTAGGTCGTTATATGAGCAGAAGTAGATTGGGTCATGCCTAGCCATTGGGCCAGTCCAGAACAATAATCTTAATTCAAATTCTAGATCAGTTTGAATCAAATCACATGACTCGAATTATAAAAAGCTTGATTCAAATTATAGAGGTAGTTTTTTGACTTTTTAATTCTTGATTCAAATCATTCACTCTCTTGACTCGACTCATACCATTTGCTCTTGACTCGAATCAAATGACTATTTTTTTCTTTTTTTATGCCTTATCTCTAGTACATATATATAAATCGTTTTTACAAATCTCTCATAACATTTAATGATTTATAACACACAACATATTTTTCTCTAAAACTTTCAAAAAATGTTGAGTTTTGTTTTGAGTTCACAACTAAAATTTCTCTTCATCTTCAACCTCTAACTTCTACCATTGTTGTTTAGATTAGTTTCTCAACCTAGGGTGTGGGATCTGTGTGAGGAAGTTCATTTTGTGATTAATATTTTGCATTTTTTTTAATATTTTAGGTATCTTTGTGTGGCTATGGCTAGGATTCACAATCCAGCGGAAAAAGAGTTTATTTTTTACAATAGAGTTATGTAGAAACTGCTACAAACAAAGTTGGAGTTTTCTCATCTTGAGACAGTCCAAGGTTCGGACAAGGAACAAATAGGGTTGAATAAAGGTTGTTGCAGAATGGACACTTGGAGCAGAATTCTTGAAGTTGGATGATAGAAGTCGAGATCGAGTAAAGATTTTGTAGAAACTAGTATTAGATGTTGTATACAGTCAAGGGATGATTAAAATCGAGATCATTTGTTTTTTAACATTATCTTGAATCGTAATTGTATTAAAAGACACTGTAAAAATTATCAAAATCATTGAGGAAGAAGAATAAGTTTTCAATGAAAAACTATTGGAGAGTGGAGTAGGCACAAAGCGAGGACAAAAGTGTTGAACCATTATAAATTCGTTGTTCTCTCTCTCTCTCTCTCTCTCTCTCTCCCTCTCTCTCTCTTTAAAATTACACAATTAGGTTTATTGTTTTCTTATAAATCACGTGATATTAGACTATTCAAATCCATATTCTTCGCTGACACTTCACACTTTGATCAATTTGTGTACTTGCTGGATTGTATGTTGTCTTTCCCGTCTTTTGCAAAAGATTTATAATCTATTTCAATTTAGATATGAAGATTCCTTTCTTATAGTATAATTTTCAGAAAACACTTCAATTTTTCCAAGGTTTTAATTTCAAACTCTTTGGCTAAGTGTTTGCCTAACAACTGTTTCTCCTCCTTTTCATCATCACCTGTTACTATAATGTCATCCACACACACACCAATAAAGTTGTTACTACCCTTATCTAAAAATGCTTGATAAATAGACTATGATCTCCTTGACTTTGTTTGAAACTCAAACCTACCATAATTTAGGTAAATCTTATAAATCATACTTGTGGTGATTGATTTAGTTCAGGTAAAGTTTTTTTTTAATTTGCACACGATGTTGGTGGTGTTGAGTTCATAGTATCCAGAGATACACCTATGTAGGTCTTTTCTTCAAGTTATTCAAGTTCTATGTGAAGGAAGACATTTCTCACATCAAATTGGTGTAAATTTCAATTGTAATTTGTTGTTTAAGATAATAACACCCTGATGGTATTTATTTTTGCAACTGAAGCAAATGTCTCTAAGTAATCTACTCCATATGTTTGAGTGACTAATTTGGGAACTAATCTTGATCTGTATCTCTAATTAAATCCACCAACCTTGTACTTTAGTGTTTGGCCATCTTCACCCTACATGTTTCTTTTCATTTGGTAGAGAAACCAATTTCCAATATTGTTCTTACTTTGTGCCTTTATCTCCAAATATGGCTTCTTTCCATTTTCTATCGGACAATGTCTCAGATAGAGATATATGTATTGTTATAATGTTCAAATTTTAGACATTTCTATAAAAGGTAAAATGGCATTTTCTACAAGTTATGATATCTTTTATAAGGGAAATTGAAACATGTTAATATTTGTGGTATGGTGATGGTATTGAGTTGGAATATGGTTCAGGTTCATAAAAAATTTCAAAAATTAAACCATTAGAACTTGAATGGTTAATGGAGTTTACCTCGTGTAATTTCAAATTCGACTCTTGGATATGAATGATCTTCTTTCTTGTTCATGAAATGTGGCATTTCGAGAGATAAATAATTTATGCTATGGTGGATAATAACATTTGTAACCCTAATAAATCCCTATATTTTTACAAAAGTCAACCATAGTGGAAGTGGGGAACTGTGTCCCATTTTCAAAGACTATCGTCTTTGGTAATCGGAACCTTCAAATAATGTTTCTCGAATAGAAATGACGTACCATGTCTATGGTTATTTTGGCCATTGTTTCGGCGTTGATCCATTTGGTGAAGTAGTCGACCCGACCAACACAAATTTCAACTATTTACGGGCTAGTAGGAATGGTCTTAGTATGTCACTCCCACCTGATAAAAAGCCCATGGAGAAATCACCAAAGGTAGAAACTCGACGGGGGCGTGGATGAATTTAAAAAATATTTAACATTTATATAATTGGTTAACAAACTCGACATCGTCTGTAAACATCTCCGACTAATAGTACCTGACTCTTAGAAGCTTGCTCGTAAGTGTTCTTCCTTCAATATAGCTTCAACAAATGTCTTTAAGCACTCTTACTAACACTAAACTCACCTATTGTTTTGCCAAGCATATTAACATAGGCATGGATCACCCCATTTTATAAAGCTTGTCGGCCACAATGACATATCTAGCTGAAAGTTTTCTTATCTTTTGGGCTTCTACCTTATCTTCGAGAAATTGTTCATTCGTGAGGTATCTGTTGATGGGTGACCTCCAACTTTTGCTGATATCCAGCATCATCACTTAGGAGGTTTTAACCTCTATGTTAGAGATTTCTAAAATCTCATGAATCACGATTTTGGAAAGACCTAGCTTCTTGGTACTGATGAGTTTTGATAACATATCAACTTAAGTATTTTCTTCTTATGGCACATGAATCATCTCAAAAGATTGGAAACCTTTTGATATTTCTAGGAACTTTTGTAAGTATTTCGATAACAATGAATCTTTGGTCTGGTAATCAACCTTGATTTGGTTAGTGACCAACTGAGAGCCACTCCTTGCTAAGGTTGGTGTCCCCTAATTCTTCAGTCAGCTTCATTCCATGTTGATACTAGCCTTGATGCTAAAACACAACAACTACTCTAATAACACCTCGTTGGTTCCCTCCAACACAATTTCGGTGCCACTCCCCTTTAAGATTGATGATCCATCCATAAATATAGTCTATAGGTGTTGGGTTTCTGCTTCCACTAGCATACTAAACTCAAACAAAAATTCCTATAGAGCTTGGGACTTGATGTTGCTAATGGATACAAAGGAGATATCATATTATAAGAGCTTGACTTCCCATGCTTCCATTATTTCATCTAGGTTTAACATCTGTGAGATTTGGGTCGAACTCATGCTGTGTCGAAGGAGAAGCTTTCATGTTTTCGACAGAAGGCAAGCGTGCTCACATGCTAATGCCAGATTGTTACAAACTGTAGTCGAAGTCTGTTCTAGTTTGTATTGTCGAAATATATATATATATTTTGTCGAATTGGGCTTTGTGTTAAGAATCCAATTGTTTAGGTTTCTTGGGTTGCAAGTTACCTAGTTAGTCTATAAATAGGCTAGTACACTCAGTTTGTTGGGTGTGGCAAATTGTGATATTCACTTGTAATCATTTGTAAACGTTAATGAGAAAGTGAATATTAAACAGAATTATATTTGCCCAATACCTGTTGTTTCTCTATTCTTCTTCTTCTTGTTTTCTTTTCCATTAAACCCTTGTTTTGGTTCTTGATAATTCAAGAAACCAGTTTTATATTTTGTTTAAAGTCATCGTTTTCACAACAAATTGGTGCGGTGAGCGTGGAGAAGATGGCTTCAACAAAGTATGAGATTGAAAAGTTCACCGGAGTGAACAATTTCGGTCTGTGGCGCTTGAAGATGAAAGCCCTACTGGTGCAACAGGGATGTTTGGAAGCATTGAAGGGAATGGCAGCCATGGATGCTGCGTTGACGGAAAAAGAAAAGATGACAATGATCGAGAAAGCACACATCGCAATTCTATTGAGCCTTGGTGATAAGCTTCTCCGGCAGGTATCAAAAGAGACGACAGCGGCGGGATTATGGACGAAGCTGGAAAGTTTGTATATGACCAAATCCTTGGTGAATCGTCTTTACCTGAAGCAAGCCTTGTATTCATTCAAGATGAATGAAGAAAAGGCCTTGGCTGAGCAGTTGGATTCTTTCAACAAGCTGATTCTTGATCTTGAAAACATTGATGTGAAAATTGACGATGAAGATCAAGCACTGTTGTTGTTGTGTGCTTTGCCCAGATCGCATGCTCACTTCAAAGAAACTCTCTTGTATGGAAGAGAGTCCCTGACCTTTGAAGAAGTTCAAGCAGCCTTGTATTCGAAGGATTTGAACGAAAGAAAGGAGCAGAAACCTTCATCAGTTGGCGAAGGGTTATCCGTGAAAGGTAGATCGTCGAAGAAAGATGGTAGGTTTGACAAGAAGAAAGGAAAGGTTCAGCAGAAGTCTTCTGGTGGTGATATGTCTGGTATCAAATGTTATCACTGTAAGAAGGAGGGTCATACACGAAAGGTGTGCCATGAGCGCCTGAATAATCATGGAGGTAAGGACAATGGGAATGCAGCTATAGTGCAAGATGGTTATGAATCATCTGATGTCCTTGTGGTGTCGAGCAGCAACTCTTGCGAAGAGTGGATTATGGATTCTGGATGTACTTGGCATATGAATCCAAACAAGAATGTGTTTGAAGAACTATGTGATCAAGATGGGGGACCAGTGCTGCTGGGGGACAATAAAGCTTGCAAGATTGCAGGTATTGGATCTGTTAGATTCAAGCTCCATGATGAGTCAATAAAGCTATTGACTGGGGTTAGGTATGTACCTGACCTTAAGAGGAATTTAATTTCTCTTGGTGAATTCGACAGAAAGGGATATGTTTTCAAAGGAGAGCAAGGTACCCTGAGAGTCATGAAAGGGTCGAAGGAAGTCTTGAGAGGCGTGAAAAACCAAGGCTTGTATACCCTGGAGGCTGAGGTTGTAAGTGGTTCGACAAATCTTGTATCCACGAAACCTATGTCGAAGACAGAGTTATGGCACATGAGATTGGGCCATGTCAGCGAAAGAGGCCTGGTCGAATTGGGGAACCAGAACCTGCTAGGAGGTGACAAAGTCGAAAAGCTGGAGTTTTGTGAATCTTGTGTACTTGGTAAATCCTGTAGGGCTAAGTTTGACAAAGGCAAGCAAAGAACACATGGATCCCTTGATTACATTCATGCTGATCTTTGGGGGCCTGCAAGGAATCCTTCACACTCAGGTGCAAGGTATTTTCTATCCATCGTTGATGACTATTCCAGAAAGTTATGGGTATTCATTCAGAAGACGAAGGATGAAACTTTTGAGAATTTCAAAAGTTGGAAGGTTCTGGTTGAAACTCAAACTGGCAGAAAGGTTAAGAGGTTGAGAACTGACAATGGCCTTGAATTCTGCAACGAAGCGTTCGACAGTTACTGTGTTGAGTCTGGGATTACAAGGCATAAGACTGTAGCAGGTACTCCTCAACAAAATGGCTTAGCTGAGAGATTCAATCGAACAATCCTTGAAAGGGTTAGAAGCATGTTGGTTAGTGCTGGATTGAAGAAGGTGTTTTGGGCAGAGGCTGTTTCGACAGTAGCTTATCTGATAAATAGATGTCCCTCGACTGTGTTGGGAATGAAGACACCTGAAGAAGTTTGGTCGAATCATCCACCAGATCTCGACAAACTGAGAGTATTTGGCTGTTTAGCCTATGCTCACATTAGGCAAAACAAGGTCGAACCTAGAGCTCTGAGATGCATGTTCCTTGGATATCCTGAGGGAGTCAAGGGTTATAGGCTGTGGTGCCTAGAACCAGGTCACAGAAGATGTATCACAAGTCGTGATGTAGTTTTCAATGAGGTCGAAATGGCTTTTAAGAAAACTGGTGATGCTGGTCGAAGTGCAGAAATCTCTGAAGAGGAGCTGGAATAGGTAGAGATGCCTGTTGAGGTGGAGCATAGTGATGCTGAAGTGCATAGCCCTGATGAAGTCGAAAAGCAAGATGCTGATGAGGTTGAAGAAACTGTCGATGACTATCTACTGGCTAGAGATAGGTCGAGAAGAGTCATCAAGCGACCTCAGAGACTTGGTTATGCAGATCTTATAGCCTTTGCCTTAATCTCTGCAAGTGAGGTACTTGACGAAGAACCTAGAGATTACAAGGAAGCTATAAGGAGTCGAGACAAGACTGAATGGCGAAAATCCATGGATGACGAGATGAAATCTCTTTATGATAATAACACTTGGGAGCTGATTGAGAAACCTGCAGGAGCAAGGTTAGTCAGTTGTAAGTGGATTTTCAAGGTCAAGGAAGGAATCGAAGGAGTGATGTCGAAGCGCTTTAAGGCGAGGCTGGTTGCTAGGGGGTTCACTCAGAAAGAAGGAGTCGACTTCAATGATGTGTTCTCACCTGTTGTAAAGCATAGATCCATTCTAATGCTGTTGGCCATGGTGGCAAAGTTCGACTTGGAACTTGAGCAAATGGATGTGAAGACAACATTTCTGTATGGTGATCTAGATGAAACTATCCTGATGCGTCAACCTGAAGGGTATGCAGAAAAGGGTAAAGAAGATTATGTGTGCAAACTGAATAGGTCTTTGTATGGCCTGAAGCAATCTCCTCGACAGTGGAATAAGAGATTCGACAAGTTCATGGCACACATTGGTTTCACTAGAAGTCAGTTCGATCACTATGTTTACTTCAGATTTCGACCTGGAAACTCACTTGTTATGTTGCTGCTGTATGTGGATGATATCCTCATAGCTAGCAACAGGGTTGAGGATGTGACGAAGGTGAAGGCTGAACTCAGTAAGGAGTTCGAAATGAAGCATCTGGGAGCTGCAGCTAGGATTCTTGGGATTGACATCCGGAGAGATAGAAAGCAGTCGAAGTTATGCTTATCTCAGGAGACATACCTACGGAAGCTTCTCGACAAGTTTGGTATGTCGAATTCGAAGCCTGTTGTGACACCTATAAATCCTCAGTTTAAGCTTAGTACTACTCAAAGTCCGAGTACTGAAGCTGAAAGAATCTATATGAATAGCATTCCATATGCTAGTGTAGTGGGTTCTTTGATGTATGTTATGGTATGTACGAGGCCAGACATAGCATATGGAGTGAGCCTTGTGAGCAGGTATATGGCCAATCCTGGAAAGGCGCACTGGCAAGCTGTAAAGTGGATTCTCAGGTACATAAATGGGTCTCTGAAAAGAGTCTTGATTTATGGTGGAGCCTGTGATTGTGATAGCATAGTCGAAATCGAAGGATTTGTTGACTCTGATTATGCAGGTTGTATGGATTCCAGAAAGTCTATTTCTGGATATGTTTTCACAATGTTTGGCACAACAATCAGTTGGAAAGTGACGCTTCAGAAGGTTGTTGCCTTATCAACCACTGAAGCTGAATATATTGCCCTCACTGAAGCTGTGAAGGAAGCATTGTGGCTTGAAGGTTTTGCAAAGGAGCTGAAACTTCAAGGTCGAAGTATCACTGTTAAATGTGATAGTCAAAGTGCAATACACCTGTCGAAGAATTCAGCCTATCATGAGCGAACTAAGCACATTGATGTGAGGCTGCATTTCGTCAGAGAGATAATCGAGCGTGATGAAGTCCAGGTGCTGAAGGTTTCGACTGAAGACAATGCTGCTGATATGATCACCAAGACGTTGCCAAGTTGCAAGTTCTTCCACTGTATGCAGTTGATAAAGCTACATGATGAAAGCTAGTTGATTCTCTTGTTGCTGAGTTAGATCCAAGGTGGAGATTTATGAGATTTGGGTCGAACTCATGCTGTGTCGAAGGAGAAGCTTTCATGTTTTCGACAGAAGGCAAGCGTGCTCACATGTTGATGCCAGATTGTTACAAACTGTAGTCGAAGTCTGTTCTAGTTTGTATTGTCGAAATATATATATATTCTGTCGAATTGGGCCTTGTGTTAAGGATCCAATTGTTTAGGTTTCTTGGGTTGCAAGTTACCTAGTTAGTCTATAAATAGGCTAGTACACTCAGTTTGTTGGGTGTGGCAAATTGTGATATTCACTTGTAATCATTTGTAAACGTTAATGAGAAAGTGAATAGTAAACAAAATTATATTTGCCCAATACCTGTTGTTTCTCTATTCTTCTTCTTCTTGTTTTCTTTTCCATTAAACCCTTGTTTTGGTTCTTGATAATTCAAGAAACCAGTTTTATATTTTGTTTAAAGTCATTGTTTTCACAACAACATCTTTAACACGTTTTTGATGAAATAGTTTGTACTCACGGTAATTTGAGTCTGTGAAAATAATACCTCAACTTCCTTGAGTGATTATTATGACTGCTAAAGCAAGGCGTTCTATTTTTTAATAGCACAATTTGGCCATTTTCAAAACCTTGAAGACGAAATAGACTAACCTATCTCCTTCACCTTCTTCCTATACTAAGACTGAGCTTATGTCATTGACAGTAACAGTAACTAATAAATAAAGGAATTCATCTCTCCGGGCGTGTCAGTTTGGGCGGGGTTTCCAGGAAGTTTTTAAATTCCTGAAAGGCACTCTCACATATATATCCATTCAATATTGGCTGATTTTTTAACCTTGAGAAAAAATGGATAGATTTATCACTTACATAAGACAAGAAACAAAACAATGTTTCAACTCTTTTGGTCAGATGTTGAACCTCCTTTACTAAAGTCAAGCTTTTCATGTCTATGATTTCCTGACATTTATACATGTTCACTTTAATTCCTCTGTTTATCAGTATGAAGCCTATAAATTTCCCATCTTAAACCCCAAACGATCACTTTCTTGGGTTTAACATCATATTGTATTTTCTTACTGATGCAAAATTATCCTTCATGTCTTCATCTTGATGCCTCTCATATGGGGTCTTGACGACCACGTCGTCAATATATACTTCCAAATTCTAACCTATATGTTTGTCAAAGACGGTGTCCATCAGCCTCTGGTCATTTTCATCTTCATTTTACAATGCAAAAGGCATGACTCCGTAGTATAATTTATTGCGGTTCGTCATGAGTTCTATTTCGAGGCACCATTTGGGCTCTTCCTTATCTGATTGTAACCCGAGTACACATCCATAAAACTTAGTACTCAGAAACCCAAGGTGCCATAAATTAACTTGTCAATGCTTGTCAACGGGTATGGATCTTTGGGACATGCTTTATTAAGGGAAATTGTTGGTTTTCTATTAATTAACATACATTAATTCATACTCAATTCGGTATGAAATAGAATACGGAAGCGTACCTTTAGGATCCATGTAATTTCAATGAGAAAATGATGATCTTGATAGAGCAATGACCTTCCAATTGTAGATTTTTTAATTCCTTAGTTCCTTTTTCAATGGGATAAAGAGAATAAATATTTTGTAATATTTTCTAGTGTCTACAATTGGGGACCATAACCCCTTATTTATAAGAATCTCATGCCCTTTCATGAAGAGTCATGTTTGTTCAAGTTTAGAATCTCATGCCCTTTAATGAAGGGTCATGATTATTCAAGTTTTCTTATTCCAATTTTACCCATAAAAAAATAAAAATAAGACTTTTGGTATCTACACAATATTTTTCATGACAACTATATCCATAGTCATAAACCTTATATTAAATATATCACTTTAATTTGACTAATTAAATAATGGTTCTAACACAATAATTTATTACATGTATGACCCAAAAATAAAATTCTAACAATTTCCCACTGGTCACATATGTAACCCTATAAATGTGTTAGACTTTATGAGCTTAAAAATTTCCATTATAAACATTGGACATATCCTCATCTCGTCCATTAGTTATATTAACACATAGAACCAAAGTGTTTTTCATTATATCAATCATAATTAAACCCATCAATGATCACAAATATAAACACAACTAAATGACATAGATTAATCATGAAATGTGCAACATGAAAATCACATGAAGGTGATCAATACATGTCAATTTTCAACTGGTCCTCCTTACTTTAATGAGATCAATATTATCACAAGTGTAATGAACTGAATAACCAAACTTTATTTCTGATCAGAATGTAATACAAATGTATGAGTATGTATATATACTATCAACCATAGAACATAAGTAGCAACAATAACTAACTCCCACTAAACCAAAGGATCCCCTAATTGTATAACACCCATGTGAGCAGTGTGCTCATGAAAGACCTTGGGAGGAAGCCCCTTTGTCATAGGGTCCGTTATCATGGAGTTCGTCCCTAAATGTTCTATATAAATCTGTCCACTTTGTACTCTCTCCTTCACAACCAAGAACTTGATGTCAATATGTTTTGACTTTGTTGAGCTCCTATTGTTATTGGAGTATAAGACGACGGATTTGTTGTCACAAAATAACTTGAGTGGTATTTCGATTCCTTCTATAATTCGCAGCCCTGTGACAAAGTTCTTTAGCCAAATCCCATAGTTTGATGCCTCATTACATGCTACAAACTCCACCGCCATGGTGGATGAAGCTACAAGAGTTTGCTTGGCACTACGCCAAGGAACTGCACCACCAACCAACAAATATATATATATATATATATATATATATATATATATATATATATATACCGAAGTGGATCTTCTACTATCTTGGCATCCAGCAAAAACGGAGTCAGAATACCCAATGATCTCTAGAGAATCTGACCTCTTTTATGTGAGCATATAATGTTTTGTTCTCTTTAAATATCTCACATAATCAATTATAAATCAACTCAAATAATATATGTTCAAATAATTTCATAATTAATTTCAAGATATCTAGTGCAACATTAATATAAATGTCTTTAGACAATAGTATTAATTGCTAGTGATACTCTTGTTGTAATGATCAAATATTGACAAGAATGTATGTCAAATAATAAAACTATCTTTGGATTGATTTATTATTCACATCTAAAACCTTATAATTATCACATATTTATCATCACATGTCTATATATAAATTTTGTCAAATATTAACATTTTCTTTGGAAAAATCAATACTCCCATGTATAAACATACACACTAACATTCAACATTTCTCATGATCAAATCCATAAAAGAAGGGTCACTTTGGTGATTTCTAGTCTCAATAAAATCGTTTAAAATGTCAAATTATTATATAAAGGGTTAAATAGTGTTTACCCCCTGCCATATAGGCGTGTTTTGGTTTACCTCCCCTTAAGTTTTTTTTTGTGATTCTCCCCTTGTAAAACCAAGATTCTATTTGCAGAATCCCCTATCCCTTGTTTGGCTGACTGGGCATGGAGAATCTGCACACGTGGCATTTAGGGTCTGCTGACTGGGCTTATTTTTAATTTTTTTTATTTAATTTTTTTTAATTTACGTTTATTTATTTTTTTTAGATTTTATTTAATTTATAATTTTTTATTTAATTAATTTTTTCTTTAACTAATTTTTGTATTAATTTTATATATTTAAATTATCAAAATATTAAACTTGGGCCTAAATCCATTTTTATGATTGGGCCTAGATTTCTTGGTCCAGATAACTATTTAATTACAACTACAATGCAGAAATTATAATATAAAGCCTCAATGTATTTCAACATCAACCGATGTGGGACTTGTGAACAACATCTTAGCAGCAACCATCTTCACTGGCACTTGTGAAAAATCTTGGTATTTAGAATGCTTTGCGTGCTTGAACTTCTAAGACATATGGAAAAAGTAAATTATATATATGGTACCACAACGTACCACATGTGATGCTGGCCGAGGTAAAGGGACATCAAAATTGGGTGAAGCATGACAGGTGAATACTTGACATTTCTAGGAGGTGGCACCCAATTCATTCATGGAGTGTTTACACTACATTGATTTTCTCCAACAGGTAGTTGCAACTCATATTTTCTAAACTAACTGATTTGCTAGTACTTAATAAATAGGATGGAAACATAGCTCTGTATATGAATTCCTATTTTGCTAATTATTACTTGATGAATGAAGAATGAATGAACAAAAGATTGCAAATGAGGGATTATATATAGGATGAATAACTCCCAATATCCTTTAACAAACTCTTAACACAAATAAAATTACTCCAGCTGGCATTTTACATAATTTCCAAATTAACTCAAAATCACAACTAACCTTAATTGCAATCATAATCACGATTCATTTTCCAAATTAAGTTTCTATTATTGTTTCTTGACAGCACAATGATTGCTCATGCTGATCTTTCCTATCCATACGGTTCATATTTTAAATTCGATGAACTCAAAATCTGAGTTGTCAGTTTAGATCAAATGGTCCTGACTTGGTGATTGTATGATTGCATAGGTTCATGAATCATGATGACAACATTTTTTGGGTCCATTTAGTACATTATTGATACATAATCATATTGCCTCTATTTTCATCTTCATGCGACTAAGGTATCTTTTATTCTTGTTTGTCCATTTTTAGGTAAGAAAATAGCTTTTTCCCAAAGGATTCCATTTAATGTCTGGTGAAAGTTGTTGTGGTGTAGTGAGTTGGAAAACAAATTGTGTTTGCATTTGTAGATGTGTGTTTGCATTTGTAAAGCAATTGTGCAGGTTGCCTGTAAACAAATTAGATCTCAATCACTTTTCATTCATGAAACCATTAGCTTCAATATATTGTGTTATACAACAATTATACATTTCCTAACACACTAGTCATTCCCATTATTAATGAAGCCAGAGTTGAGTGGGAGTTTGTAGTGTAGGTCCTTAGCTTCAATTCATGGAAGGTAGTACAGGTCGCATGTTGATGGTGTTGGTGGTGATGCATTGAGTTATGAGTTGGCGCAGTTCTAATGACAGAGGGAGTAGCATGAAACAACAGTCTTGCTGCTAAGGATGTTGTTCACAAGTCCCACATCGGTTGATGTTGGAATATATTGAGGATTTATATTATAACTTGTGCATTGATATTGCAATTAAATAAATATCTGGACCAAGAAAACTAGGCCCAATAGTAATTACAATAACTCTGGCCCAACCCTATTATAATTATTTTTAAAATAAAAAAATTATAAATTATATAAATTCTAAATAAATAAAAAAATTATAAATTAAATAATTGGGCTGCAGGCCCTAAATTAAAATAACAATTTAAATATATAAAATTAATACGAAAATTAATTAAATAAAAAATTATAAATTAAATAAAATCTAAAAAAATTAAATAAACGTAAATTAAAAGAAATTAAATAAAAAAAATTAAAAATAAGCCCAGTCAGCAGGCCCTAAATGCCACGTGTGCAGATTCTCCATGCCCAGTCAGCCAAACAAGGGATAAGGGGTTCTGCAAACAGAATCTTGGTTTTACAAGGGGGGAATCACAAAAAAAAACTTAAGGGGGGCAAGGGGTAAACACTATTTAATCTTTATATAAAATACAAATCATAACCAATAATTTGAAACAAAAAAATACTAAATTCTAATTTCAATCATTATCAAAATTCACACATGAATCATGTATGAGTGGCTCTGATACCACTTGTTGGTTTTCTATTAATTAACATACATTAATTCATACTCAATTCGGTATGAAATAGAATGCGGAAGCGTACCTTTAGGATCCATATAATTTCAATGAGAAGATGATGATCTTGATAGAGCAATGACCTTCCAATTGTAGATTTTTTAATTCCTTAGTTCCCCTTTCAATGGGATAAAGAGAATAAATATTTTGTAATATTTTCTAGTGTCTACAATTGGGGACCATAACCCTTTATTTATAAGAATCTCATGCCCTTTCATGAAGAGTCATGTTTGTTCAATTTTAGAATCTCATGCCCTTTAATGAAGGGTCATGATTATTCAAGTTTTCTTATTCCAATTTTACCCATCAAAAATAGAAATAAGACTTTTTGTATCTACACAATATTTTTCATGACAACTATATCCATAGTCATAAACCTTATATTAAATAGATCACTTTAATTTGACTAATTAAATAATGGTTCTAACACATTAATTTATTACATGTATGACCCAAAAATAAAATTCTAACACAATGAACTCTACACATATTCTCCACTTGCTAGATTTCTTTTATACCATTCACAATATTAGTTAGCCATGTTGGATATTTGATCTCTTGAATTAATCCAACCTCATTCAGCTTTGTACATCTTTCGAGATAGTTATTTTGTTATCTTTATATGCTTTCCACTTCCTCTAAGCGATGGGTTTGAACCCATATTTAATGGCTAAATGATGCCATACCGTGTTTGGATCTATTTCGGTCATATCAATCGATTCCCATGCAAACAAATCTACATTCTATTTTAGCAGCAGCATAATTTTGGCTTCTTCATCCTTTGATAATGTGGTTCCGATATGCATAGTCTTATGGCTTTTAGGGCATAGTTGAATGGTATTTGGCTCATATACATGTGTCAAACATGTCCTCTAAATTGTCAGCTTGCGGTTCCAAGTCCATGTAATTGACTTTATGTGAGTTGTATGAACATGTAGGTTATGCATTGCTTTTCTTCTTTATCTTTAGGTTGTCCCTGTAACATCATTTTGCCAATTTTCTGTCACCTTTTATCACCCCAACTTCCCCATTGCTTAACAAACACTTCATGGTCAAGTATACGGTTGTTAGTGCAGCCTCTACAGCATTGAAAGATGGTCGACCTTTAATGATATTGTATAGGTATAAATATATCACCACCATATATCTTACTTTTAGAAATTTTTGCTTCCCCATTTTTCAAAGGTACTCTTAATGGGAATTTTTTCTATGACAATCGATTGTTGTGTTTGATCAATTGATTGCTTATGTGTATTCTTGGAAAAAAAATTAATTTCAATCAATTTCTATGAGGAATTAATCGACTTTATGAAGTTAGTAGTGAATCATCATTGATGAAAATCGATTGTCACCCTATGATAATCAATTACCTTAGGCCAATTTGTGAAAAAATAAATATGTTTTGCCTTTGTTTTATTCCCCGACGATTTTGGTCGTGACTTTTGTGTCGTAAGTCCAAATGATGTGCCGTTTGAAGTGTTAGAGAGCTGACGCGTAGAGTTGCGTAGTGGTTGCCTTTTGGTGAAATAATTTTGTTGTGTGACTGTATGATCATTGTGTGGATGTATGTTGTGAATCATGTGTATAATTGGGTGATGATTGCACATGTTTTTGGTGATTGAT
This sequence comes from Lathyrus tuberosus, assembly GCA_022829125.1. Lineage (NCBI taxonomy): Eukaryota > Viridiplantae > Streptophyta > Magnoliopsida > Fabales > Fabaceae > Lathyrus > Lathyrus tuberosus. The sequence goes on along the minus strand of JALAZF010000036.1, from coordinate 5,559,707 downwards.
GAGGCGAGTGGTTCAGGGTGAGAAATACTCATGTTGTGTTGTGTGCATGATGAATTACAGTTAGTGTGGGGCTATAGTCCTTACCATGTTGTTGTTGTTGTGTGGACATTTACAGTCATAATGAGGTTGTATTCATTGTGATAATGTGTCCTTGTATGATTAATTGTCATGCATTATATGTCGTTGTTGTTGTTGTGAAAGAGGCATGTTCTCTAGTTCAGAGTGGGGACTCGTGGTTGCCCCAAGCCCAGAGTGAGGGCTTGGAGCTTGCAGTTGATCGGATTTCAGGGTTCATAGTTGATTGGGACCCGGTTCGTATGAAGAACCAAATGTTGAGTCAGTATCGCATGCATATAGAGTTGAGTTGTGAGTCTGGTTCAGAGTGGGGACCATGGTGAGCATGAGTCGAGTCATTGTTGCATTATATTACATAGTGACGATATGTTTGTTTAATGATGAATACTCTTGCATGATTGTGTGTTTGATTATGATGTGGATGAAATATGAATACATGATGTTGATGTGCATTTCTGATTATGTGAATCTATCCTGATTATATATGAACCATTTAATATTTGAATTTATTCTCACCCTTTTTTGTGTTGTTGCGTATGTGCTCTCTTGGAGTACAAATAATTAAGTGCTTAAGTAAGAGTTTGAAGTTGAGGACGGTGTTGTGCCTCTTTAGTTGCTTGTCATTCGAGTCTATAGTTGGAGTCGCTCTAATATGTAACACGAGGTGGCGAGTTATTTTTTCATTTATATTATATTGCTTATCTTCATTTTCTTTTAACCTTGAACTAATTTTCAAACTTTTGGTTATGAGGCTTTTATGCCAACTATTTTTTTATTTTCCGCTGCTTATGAAATGAGTTGTTTTTAATTATGTGGTTCAAATATGAGTTGTTTGTATGTTGAGTAACATTCTAGTTGTTGGATTTATGTTTTATTTAATTAATTGTTGAGTCGGGAAATAGGGTGTTACAATGACCGTCTTAGGAACGTATGGACCATTTTCAACCGCATCTCATATTTATTCTCCTTGTGCTTCTATATACGCTTGCATGCGAATTTTTCAAAAGTCATAATGTTCACTGATCGGAAAGATAAATGGTTCTATAATGGTTCTATTTCAATTAAACAAAAGTTCTTTTGTTTGGTTTTATAATGGTTCTATAACTATGTTCGATGAATAAAAGCACTTAAAAGATAAATAAGCTGTTTTGACAAATATGAGAATAATACTAGGGAGAGGTGGATGAAATCCCTTATAATGACATATTCTCTAACATTTAGCAAAATCACTACTAGACCAAAATCATTACCGTCTTTTAAGATTAGTTTTCAAAAATTCCTTTAAAGAAAACCCTTTGGTATTCCCCCTACACCCCAATTCCTTGGTTGTATAGAGAGAATCCCAAGCTTTACTTTTTATCAAAAGTGATACGGTTAAACTATGACATCCCAATTCCTCGGCAATGTCTAATAGAATATTGTTGTATGAAAAACGTTAATCAAAGTTTTTCAGACCTAAATCAACCATAAATCAAAATCCTATTTTCTAATATCGATTTGCATTAAGAACAATCATACAACAAAATGATAATGAGAAAACGGTGAAATTCGTATAAAATAGATTCGATTGTCATTACAAAAAGAAATCAGGGACACCCCCTAGCATTGGGGGGTTTAGCCTCTCATGTTCATAACAGAAACAATAACTGAATTAAAAGAAAGAAAAGCCATTACACTAATAATCAGATTCCTTCGATCTTCAATTGCTTCCGCGGTTGAGAGATCTTCATTCTCCAAGAACTCGTGAAAACATCCAAAATAATACGTAATTTCCAAAGTGTTTTTGTTTCGTGCCTTCCTCAGCTTAAAAAGTGTCAGATCACTAAACAACATGTGACATCCCCAAAATACCCTCAAAGGACACTTAATTGGAATAATAAAAAAATCACAAAATTCCCCTCCAGTGGCCCTGACACGGGCCGTGTCCCATGACACGGGCAGCCGTGTCAGGCTGTTGACTCTTCATGCGCCAAGGCAGTTTCTCAGGGGCCCTGACACGGGCCGTGTCTTGTGACACGGGCAGCCATGTCAGGCTTCTGTTTGATCTTTTCCTGTCCCATTTTAGTGCTTAAACTTCCATCTTCCAGGCCTCCTGACACGGGCTGTGTCCTGTGACACGTCAGCCGTGTCAGGCTTCTGATTGGTCTTTTCCTTGAACTTTTGCACTCCAGCTTTCACACGCGCATCTGATTAATGACTTTATACAAACCTGAGAAACACAAAGAAAACACTACCACATCAAAGCACAAACGGTCTAAAAACGGAATAATATTAAAACAAAAACTTGCTTAAATAAAACACAAACACTAAGTAGAAATGCAATACTATGAATTCAAATACCGAAGACATAACGGAAAAGATAGACACAACCGCCTGAAAAACTACGAGTGAAAACCACTGATCAAACTCCCCCAAACTTAAACTTTTTCTTGACCTCAAGCAATAAGCTTGCATAAAGAATTGAAGTGCAAATGAACTGTCATAAGAAAGATTTGATCGAGCGGATGTGACGATACTCGTACGTGAGCTTTTCATTCCAAGTCACTCAACAAGTTATCTTGGTACTTCTCCGTCAACAAAGATATCACACAAACACTATACCGCGGTGAGACCACGGACCTAAATCCCCTTTTCGGCTACCTCTCCAACTATGCTTTGAGCTTAAGTCTTCTTCTCGATTTTCTACCCTTTTCATTCGGACAATCATATTAAAGCACTTCTGATGATTTTTCCTCACATGCACAAAATTGATCAAAATTTTTTTTCTTGGCACCATTATTTTTCTCGCACATTGGCATATATTTGTCCCCTTTGGGACGGCTTTTTAGATTCAACCGCCGTTAGGCTAAATAACCGGGTGAGGGTTACCCAACTTAGAAGGACTAGTTGTCTAATTGCCTTTATTCACACTTTTTTTCCGGTGCCTTTACTCTCTTTTTTTTTTCGATCAACTTAGTACACGCAATTCTTATTAATGATGCCAGACTGTCATTATAAACTACTTGGGGGATACTTCTCAGATTAAAGCACAATGGTACAAATCTACACGTTGGACTCGTCTCCTTACTCAGAGAATTCGGGGTGTTTGTGGTATACTTAAGTTTTTAGATTTTCCCATTTCCTCATTAAGTTCCTTTTCACTCAAACTCTATATACTTTCTCCACCCTCACTCACTATCTCTCACAATAACAGAACAAACAATATTATTTTTTAGTTCAGATTCGGGAGATTTCACAGTAGTTTTCAGACACAACTACAAACACGACACGACACTAATAGACTAAAAAAAAGAAAATTAAAAACAAACACAAAGCAAGTAAAAACCCCCCCACACTTGAACTCAACAGTGTCCTCACTGTTTAAGAACAATTGTAGGAGGGGACTCACAGAGCCTCACTGAGGAGGAGAGTTGTGGTACAGCCTCATCTGCTGCATCCACTCGTGCATCTCTGTAATCATCTTCCCCTGGTGGGCCTGCTCACTCCCTTGGCGGGACTGCTCCCCTCTAATCTCGCCGGTCTCTGTTTGCAACCAAGTCCATTGGTCTGGTGTCATAGAGAAAGATCCCGTCCCAGTACTCGATGCTCCGGTACGAGGGGGAACAGTTTGATACGGTTCTGGTTCAGCCCGGAAACCGTCTGGTTCTTGTGTACCTGCATCAAAAGTGTCATCATCTTGCTCGTCCACTACATTGAGGACGACACCTCCATAACACCAATTATTAGTATCATTATTCCCACAACGGTGGGGGTTAGGAAGAGACATTAGATATTGACCAGAACATATTAAAGAGTAAGGATCATCGACTAAAACAATCATACATTGCTGGACCAAAGCATTCATGTCCAGCCGGGTGTTACCTGAAACCGGTGTTTCACCAAGTATAACCGGGTCGTATCCCAGGTGTTCAGCGATCTGGGTGATCATACCCCCAATAGATATGCCACCAGATGTGGCCCTACCAACTCTGCCCAAATAATCTACCGCAAACGCAGCAACACTCACCGGAATACTCTTGGTCATCGCGTATAGAAAATAAAATTCCTTTTACGTGGCTACCCATGTACTGTCACCCCTGCCAAACAGTGTATATGCAAGGCATTTCTGCGCATATTGAAAACAGGGATTCTGGATCCCTGAAGCCTTTGCTGCTTTCGCCACATACTCAGTGTGGCCGGTGATGGCTATCCAGAAAGAACGTGCGTCGAAGTCCTCAGGAACAGATCCAGGACCCTCAATCGGGAGGTTCAGAATCCTTCCTATGTCCTCCACCGTTAGCTCGTGGTCATTGTCATAAAGCCTCCGCTCATGTTCCTCAGTGTCGAAGATAATTCCGTGGACGTTTGGCCTCCGGATTGTGCGCTTCCGTGGGCGCGAGGCCTCTGCAGCGGGTTGCTTTCCCTTATCTCCTCTCTTTGGGGGCATTTTCGTCCGCCAGATAAATCAAGAAAACTAAAAACAGGAATTAGTGAAAAAATTTACCGTAGACTTGACGAGGATGAAGAGAGGAACAACTTTTGTGAAACGGGGTAGGGTTTTCGGTGAGCGGGTGCTTGAGAAAATGAAGGTTTTGTGATGAGAGGCAATGGAGTTCTAGGTTTTTATGAAGAGAAGAGAGGAAGAAGATGATTTAATTTAGTAAAGAAAGGGTTAATGAGTGGTAAAGGTGTGATAAAAGGTGATTATGAGCCATAAAATGACGTGGGACCCACCAAGGAGAAAGATTTTTCAAAAATTCTTCAAGTGGAATAATCAGCGCGCACCCTGACACGAGCCGTGTCCCGTGACACGGGCGGCCGTGTCAGGACTCTGACTATACCAAAATCCACAATTTTAAAAAACTTCTCCCAGGACCCCTGACACGGGCGGTCGTGTCAGGGCACTAACTTCTTCCAAAAACAATTTTTTTTCACACTTCCTCTCTTCCCTGACATGGGCCGTGTCCCGTGACACGGGCGGCCGTGTCAGGGCACTGACTTCCATCAAAAAGTCATTCCGACGTGCATTCTTGGTCAGTTTTTCTTAAATTCTTCTTCCCTCAAGCTTGCTATGTGAATGATAACAAAACATGCATCTACAAAATAAACAAAATAATAATTAGAATGAAAAATCGTGGGTTACCTCCCACACAGCGCTGCGTTTAACGTCGCATGGCTCGACGGTCGCCCGTCCTACATTGTAAGACAAACGATATCCACTTGACCAACCAAATCTCCTTGGTAGTAAGGCTTCAAACTCTGCCCATTGACCTTAAAGGTATCTCCGTTAGCTTGATTTTTCAACTCAATCGCTCAATGCGGAAATACTCTGTGAACTACAAACGGTCCCGACCATTTAGACCGGAGCTTTCCAGGGAATAGTTTCAACCTGGAGTTGTACAAGAGAACCAATTGTCCATCAAAAAACTCTTTCCTCATAATCCTTCTATCATGCCATTTTTTCATTTGTTCTTTATAGACTTTGGCATTTTCATATGCGCGGTTCTGAAATTCTTCTAACTCATGGAGTTGGAGAATTCTAGAGCTTCCGGCTTGAGATAGGTCCATGTTCAGAAATTTTGATGCCCATAATGCCTTGTGTTCTAATTCCAAAGGCAGATGGCAAGCTTTCCCGTAGACTAGTTGGTAGGGTGACATACCGATTGGTGTCTTGAACGCCATTCGATAAGCCCATAATGCGTCATCCAACTTTGTTGCCCAATCTTTCCGAGAGGAACTCACTGTCTTTTCAAGAATTTGTTTAAGTTGCCTGTTTGAAACTTCCACCTGCCCGCTTATTTGAGGATGGTAGGGAGTGGCAATACGATGCTTCACATTGTACTTCAGGAGTAATCTTTCCATGAGGTGATTTAGGAAATGAGTTCCTTCATCACTCACTAATGCCCTTGGTACTCCAAACCTCGCAAAGATATTCTCTTTCAGGAACTTCACTATAACCTTAGCGTCATTTGTCGGCAATGCCACAACTTCAACCCATTTAGAGACATAATCCACCGCTACCAGGATATAATGTTTTCCAAATGACGGTGGAAATGGGCCCATGAAGTCTATCCCCCAAACATCAAACAACTCAACTTCTAGCATGAAATTCTTAGGCATCTGGTTCCTCTTTGATATATTCCCAGTTCTCTGACATTTATCACACTCTTTTACCATCTCTTGAGCATCTTTGAACAATGATGGCCAATATAACCCTGACTGAAGGACTTTGGATGCGGTTCTGTCACCGCTGAATTGCCCTCCATACTCTGAGTCATGGCATGCCTTCAGAATGTCCTTCTGTTCCTCCTCAGGCACACATCTCCTTACCAATCCATCAACTCCTCTTTTGTATAAGAACGGATCATCCCACAAGTAAAACCTGCAATCATGAACAAACTTTTTCTTTCTGTTAGAGTCAAAATCATTGGGTATTACACCACCCACTAGATAGTTTGCATAATCCGCGAACCAAGGAACACCAATAACAGCAAGGATGTGTTCATCAGCGAACTCATCCTTTATTGGGCGTTTGTCATCTGTTTCTTCAATAGGTGACTTCCGAGAGAGATGATCAGCAACAGTATTTTCACACCCTCTCTTGTCACGAATTTCCACATCAAACTCTTGAAGGAGTAAAATCCATCTAAGGAGTCTTGGTTTGGAATCCTGCTTAGCAAAAAGATACTTCAAGGCAACATGATCAGTATAAATAATAACTTTTGAACCCAACAGATATTGCCTGAATTTATCAAAGGAATAAACAACAACAAGCAACTCCTTTTCGGTAGTTGCGTAGTTCATCTGCGCAGGGTTCAACACATGACTTGCATAATAAATCACATGCAAAAATTTATCTTTCCGCTGTCCTAGAACAGCCCCTACTGCAATGTCGCTAGCATAACACATGATCTCAAATGGTAGAGACCAATCGGGGGCAATCACAATTGGTGCCGACACTAATTTATTTTTCAGTGTCTCAAATGCGTCGGCACACTCCTTATCAAACACAAAAGCCCTATCCTTAACCAAAAGGGTGGTAAAGGGCTTGGCTATTTTGGAAAAATCTCTTATGAACGGGCGGTAGAAACCCGCATGGCCTAAGAAACTTCGTATACCTATTTCATTCACCGGGGGTGGAAGTTTTGAGATTACTTCCACTTTAGCTTGGTCAACTTCGATTCCTTTGTGGGAAATCTTGTGACCCAGAACTATGCCTTCACGTACCATGAAATGGCACTTCTCCTAGTTGAGGATCAAGTTGCTCTCCTGGCATCTTTCTAAAACAAGAGAAAGGTTAGTTAAACAATTATCAAAAGAAGAGCCAAATACCGAAAAGTCGTCCATGAAGACTTCTATATGCTTTTCAAGCATGTCAGCAAAAATGGAAGTCATGCACCTCTGAAAGGTGGCCGGAGCGTTACATAGCCCGAATGGCATTCTTCTATAAGCAAAGACTCCATAAGGGCAAGTAAAGGCTGTCTTTTCTTGATCTTCCGGTGCAACCGCAATTTGGTTGTACCTTGAGTATCCATCCAAGAAACAGTAATAATCATGACCCGCTAACCTTTCCAACATTTGATCAATGAAGGGCAAAGGGAAGTGGTCTTTCCTGGTAGCTAAATTCAACCTCCGGTAGTCAATACACACACGCTACCCTGTCATCGTCCTCGTAGGAATCAACTCATTTTTAATGACGGTGGTTCCTCCTTTCTTGGGCACTACATGGACAGGACTCACCCATGAGCTGTCAGATATTGGGTAAATCAAACCCACATCAAGCAATTTCACCACCTCTTTTCTTACAACTTCTTTCATGGCTGGATTAAGTCTTCTTTGAGGTTGGACAACCGGTTTATGATCATCCTCCATGACAATTTTGTGCATACAAATAGTAGGACTGATACCCTTCAAATCTTCAATTTTCCAACCCATAGCTCCCTTGTACTTTTTAAGAACTTCAATCAACTTACCTTCTTGGAAAGTTTTTAGGCTAGCACTTATGATGGCTGGACATTTACCTTCGGTATCGAGGAAGACATACTTGAGGCTTTCAGGTAGTTCTTTCAATTCAGCCCCCTTTTTAGTCTCTCCACCACCTTCCGTGAGTTAAGGTGTCATAAGATCTTCCCACCGGTGCTTTCGAGGTCCCTTAAATGGAGGTTGAGCTTTCATCATGGCAATCACTTCCAACTCTTTTTCACCGGCTTCTTCACTATCTTCAAAAATTGGTAAACTCAAAACTTTTTCCAACGGTAATTTTTGTGCATTTACCGGATTCTCATTATCAATCACTTGATCTATCACCTCTATAGTATGGCTCATACCAATATCATCTTTGTGCTTCATAGTGTTTCGCACATCAATCTTCAACTCCTCATGATAGACCTTAAGAGTCATAGTGCCCTCTTCTATGTCTATCAAACATCGTCCGGTCTCCAAAAATGGCCTTCCCAAAATGAGTGGTATTTCTTCGTCCTCCGGCATCTCTAAAATGATAAAGTCCACCGGGAACACAAACTTATCAATCTTCACTAGAACATCTTCTACTATTCCATAAGGCCTCTTAACAGAATGATCGGCAAATTGTAAAGTCATCCTAGTGTCTTGTACAGTTCCAATCCCCAACTTTTTGTATATGGACAACGGCATAAGGCTTACGCTCGCCCCCAAATCAATAAGAGCCTTATTGAAAGATCTATCTCCAATAGTGATGGAATGGTGACCAAGCCCCTATCTTTCTTTTTCACCGGAATCTTCATTCCCTGCAAAATAGCACTACAAGTTTCGGTTAGAACAATAGGTTCCGTATCGACATATCTCTTCTTGGAAATGATGTCCTTCATGAACTTGGCATATGTAGGCATTTGCTCAAGTGCCTCCAGGAAAGGAATATTGAGTTCCAGCTTCTTGAACATTTCCAAAAAAAGTTCAAATTTTTTCTCGTGCTGCCCTTTCTTTTTGTTTCTAGTTGGAAAAGGGGAGCTTGATGTTCTGTTTGGGCTCAATGATCTTCTCCTTGGTTACTTGCTCAGGTATAATCACTTCTTCATTCACAACCTCATTTTCCTTAATTTTCAACTCAACTTCAAGTAACCGGTCTTCACTCTCAGATTCTTTCTCGGTGTCCTCTTGAGGTTTGGTATGTCTCGTGGTTACCGCACTAACATAATTATGCTTTCGCGGGTTGGTTACTGTTGAACTTGGAAGAGTATTCCGTGCTTGAGAATTTGCTAACTGTTGAGCTATTTGGCTCATCTGGACCTCTAGATTTTTATGGAGGCACCTGTATTCCTAAGATTATTTCGTGTCTCTTCCTGGAATTGAGAGCTTTGAGCTGCCATCTTCTCAATGGCAATTTCCCAATCCGCTTTCTTTTGGACCTGTTGTTGAGGTTGGTAGTACTGTTGAGGTTGTTGCTGATATTGCTGTTGTTGTGGTGGTGGTTGCTGGGGGCGGTATTGTTGTTGTTGGGGCTGGTTCGGGTATGGAGCAGGTCCTTGCTTTAGAACATTTCCTTGTTGATCCTTCCAGGAAAAGTTTGGATGATTTTTCCATCCTGGATTATATGTGTTCGAATAAGGATTGTTCTGCTTCAGAAAGTTGATTGCTTCAACCTGTTGTGCTGTAGCCACACAATGCATGGCAAAGTGAGGACCTCCACAAATTTCACAATTCACCGCTTGAACCGGTTGCACTTGTGCTACCGTCTGTGTATCTAGACTCATTTTCTTTAACCTTCTCTCCACTTCAGCCACAATCTGATCATCCATTTTCACAACCTGTTTTGTTAGCTTCAAGTTAATTATCTACTCAGTTTGGCTAACACTGCGATCATACAGCTCCAGGTGCTCATTTGCTGCAATCGCTTCAATTATATTTTTAATGCCAGTGGCCGTTGAAAAATTTGTAGAACCACCTGCAGCTGTATCGATAAGTTGCTTTATCTTCATCCTTAACCCATTCACAAAATTCTGCATTTGTTCGGTTGCGTCCATATTATGGGTGGGACATGAAACCAAACACCTCTTAAATCGCTTGTAAGCATCTCCAAGTGATTCTCCTTCTTTCTGCTTGAAATTAACAATGTCATATCTTTTTCGGATGTATACAGATGCAGGAAAGTACTCGTTCAGAAATGTAGTCTCCATCTCTTGCCAAGTAGTAATACTCCCAGCCAGTAGTGAATAAAACCACTCTTCGCCGTCATCGAATAAAGTGAACGGGAACATCACCAACTTCTTTGCCTCTTCAGAGTGTCCCTCAATCTTCAAGGACGTGCTCATGGTAAGGAACCTTTGCAAGTGCTTGTTGGCATCTTCATTGATTTTTCCTGAAAATGGCTTACTCTGAAGCTGTCGGATGGTAGATGGGTGCAGCTGGAACTGTGCAACAGTAACTGGTTGATTAACGATTGTCAACCGTACTGCTGGAGCATTTGCTCGGCCATAATCACCAAGAAGTCTTTCGGCAGGTCGATCTTCCGCCATGATACTAGTTTCCGACTCGGAGTCTGAACCGGAATCTGTGTGCTGAGAGTGGCCTGAAACTGACTCTTCTTTCTCGGGCTCAGGGATAATGGGTTCTGAGCTCGATGCTTCCAGTCTTTCTAGCCTAGCTTGACGACGTCTGGTGTGTAAGAATCTTTCTGGTTCTGCGTCAAAAGAAAATTCAGCTGAGGCCTTACCTCACATACACAGGTTAGCAAAGTATTAGAAATTATAAAAAAAAATACAGGGAAATAAACTCAAATTTTGGTCACAGAGTGACAAAATTTCAATTGAAATAAAATCGACACTATGAATTTGGCAGTCCCCGGCACTGGCGCGAAAACTTGATCGGAAAAATAGCAAGTGTACTATTTTTTTCCGATGTAGTAATAATTTGGGGTTTTCCCCAGAGTCGATCTCTTGAGGACTGCTCAGAATATGTAGTGCAGAGACTATTTCAATTAAACAAAAGTTCTTTTGTTTGGTTTTATAATGGTTCTATAACTATGTTCGATGAATAAAATCACTTAAAAGATAAATAAGTTGTTTTGACAAATATGAGAATAATACTAGGGAGAGGTGAATGAAATCCCTTATAATGACATCTTCTCTAACATTTAGCAAAATCACTACTAGACCAAAATCATTACCGTCTTTTAAGATTAGTTTTCAAAAATTCCTTTAAAGAAAACCCTTTGGTATTCCCCCTACACCCCAATTCCTTGGTTGTATAGAGAGAATCCCAAGCTTTACTTTTTATCAAAAGTGATACGGTTAAACTATGACATCCCAATTCCTCAGCAATGTCTAATAGAATATTGTTGTATGAAAATCGTTAATCAAAGTTTTTCAGACCTAAATCAACCATAAATCAAAATCCTATTTTCCAATATCGATTTGCATTAAGAACAATCATACAACAAAATGATAATGAGAAAACAGTGAAATTAGTATAAAATAGATCCGATTGTCATTACAAAAAGAAATCAGGGACACCCCCTAGCATTGGGGGGTTTAGCCTCTCATGTTCATAACAGAAACAATAACTAAATTAAAATAAAGAAAAGCCATTACACTAATAATCGGATTCCTTCGATCTTCAATTGCTTTCGAGGTTGAGAGATCTCCGTTCTCCAAGAACTCGTGAAAACATCCAAAATAATACGTAATTTCAAAAGTGTTTTTCTTTCGTGCCTTCCTCAGCTTAAAAAGTGTCAGATCACTAAACAGCATGTGACATTCCCAAAATACCCTCAAAGGACACTTAATTGGAAGAATAAAAAAAATCACAAAATTCCCCTCCAGTGGCCCTGACACGTGTAACGCCCCGATTTCGATCATTCCAATTTTTGTTGAGTCCTTTATTTAATTGAATGTTAGATTATTCTATTTATGACTTTGGTGTGATAATATGCTTTTATGCTATGCTATGATGTATTATCTCGTTTGAGTGCGTTTTCGGGAATTTTGGGCTTAAGGGCATTTTGGTCATTTTATAACTATTAATGAGTTAGAGGAAATTAAGGAAGTAATTTGTAGAGGATATATTGTGTAGACATAGAAAATGAGAGGAAAATAAAATAAAAGAAAAGAAAAGAAATAGGAATAAGAGGAAGGAAATAGGAGAGAAAGAGAAAAAGGGGAAATAGAAAGAAAAAGAAGAGAAAGAAAGAGGAAGAGGGAAAGAGAGAAGAAAAGAGGAAAAAGGGTGGAAATCATCAAGAACAAGAGCTAGATCATTTGGAATCCGGGTAATGGTGTGAAACTCGATTATCTTATCGTTGTGTATGATTATGTATGTGTGTTTGCATGTTGTATTGTCTCGTGCGGTAGTTTTTCGGGTATAGGTCGAAAACGCGTAAACGAGTAGAAATCGATGTTTTCACGGACGGAATTCGATATAATTTGTGTTGTATGATCTCTATATGTTTATGAACCATTGCTAGTAATTGTTTTGCTGATGGAAGTGATTTGGAGATGAAAAATGGAATTTTTGGGGTTTGGAACAGTGCAAAAACGAAGCAGAAATTCTGCTTCTGGTGTGAAGCGCCGGACGGTGGGATTGTTTCGCCGGGCGGTTCGTGCTTTCGCCGGGCGGTTTCGAGAGGCGCAGAGGTTCCAAGTTTCTGCCTCTTTGAGTCTTTTGGGTGGAATTAGCATCGCCTGTGCTTCGCTGGGCGAAGGAGAGGCGAAGAGTGTTTCTCCGGGCAGTGGCATGCTTCGCCGGGCGGTTGTTTTTTTTTTTAAAATCATTTTTTTTTTCTTTTAAAAATTCATATCTTTCGAACCGTATTACCGATTTAAGCGTTATTTATATCGTTGGAAATTTTATAAAATGTTCTTTCTTATGATGATAATTTTGAGATTGTTAGCCGATTAAATTATGTCGGGAATTTGGAATAGTGTCGTTTTGTCGACTTTTGTCGTTGTAATTGTGTGTAATGGATGTGTTTCATGCAATGTGCTCTTGATATGGATACCATATGACTTGTATGATGTTATATGATGTGAATGCATGTGATGACATGTTGTGGTGATGAATTGTGGCCGAGAGGCAAATAAATGCAATGTGTTGTATTTGATTAAATATGCATGTTTATGGTTGCATATATGTGTGAAAATGCATGGTTGTCATGAGTTCTTGTGTGTCAAGCATCATGATATGCATCTTGTGGGATCGTAAGCCTTATACAAAGAGGACTGAGAGCGATCGGATTGTGAGCCTTATACAAAGAGGACTGAAAACAATCCATGAACGTAGTGTGTCCATATGGGGACCTAAAGCGACGGTTTGATTCCTGAGTGAATCTGTTATAAACATCGTGAGCCTTATGTAAGAGGACTAGAAACGGTGGTTATAGTTGATCGTGAGGCTTAAAAATAAGAGGTATGAATAGCCTTAAAAATAAGAGGACTGACAGCGATCGGATCGTGAGCCTTATATACAGAGGACTGCAAGCGATCCATAAACGTCGTGAGCCTTATTCAAAGAGGACTGTAAACGACGGGTGAACATCGTAGGCCCGACGGGGAGTTACAGTGGTGTAACGAGCGACGGTTCCTGCAGAGTTCCTGAGCGAACTAGTGTTGAGATTTGATGGAGTCGGTACCGCATATGCATTTGCATAGAGAGTCGTTGTGTCGGTCTCCTTGCATCTGCATGAATTATGATTGCATTGGTTATATGTGGAAAATCATGATTTAGTGGATTATGTGCGAGACACTGTGAGGTGCATTTGTGTTAAATGTATTGAATTATGAATGATATGCATTATGCGTGAATATGTGATTATGTGAATCTAATTTTTATATGCTTTAGGTGTTGGCGTGCAATAATTGGGAATGAGATTGATGAGTTGGAACACGTATAATTGTGTTGGGGAGGAGTGTGTTGTATACTATTGAGATGTATTGGTGACGTATATATGAAATATATGTTGAATTGATAGTGGTGCATTTGTGGTGAGAATATTCTATATGTGTATTTTGTGTTATATATAATTGTATGCAACTACATTATGATTGTGTTTCTCACCCTTCTGCTGTTTTATAATGCTCTATGAGGCATTGCATATTAGTTGCTGGAGGTCTCTTTTGTGAAGCTTGGGACTTCATTCCTTTGTCGGTCGGCTCTGATATGTGACACCGGGTAGTTAGGGAGGCCGTTTGTGATTATTGTGTATTATGAATCTGTATAGTTGGATTGTACATGTATGACAAACTTTTTATATCTATGATAATCAGTTTTAGATTTTCCGCTTTTATTCTAAAACCTGATGAAATGTGGGTGTAAGGAACTGAGTTCCTCTGCTGATTGCTACCCCACTGTTGCATATCTTTATGAGCAGGTATTGTATGTTTTGTTTCAATATAATGTGATTCTCACTATCTGTGCCATGATAATTTAAATATACTCTGATGCAATTTTGAATTTTCTTTTACTGCTTTAATAGCTTGGGGGTATAGATTGGGGGTGTTACATTAAGTGGTATCAGAGCCAGTCCGTGTCAGTTTGTGTCAGTCTTTGTTGATCTTCGTGGCTCGGTGAGCTGTTTGTTTAACCATAGTGGCTGTTATTGGAAATGAACAGAATATGGCTGGTAGGAATGATGTTGCGTTAGCTGCTGCGATGCAGGCTATGGCTCGGGCTGTGCAAGGTGCACCGAATGCTGCGGGTAATGATGAGTTCAGGAAGAATAAACCGCCTGTCTTCAAAGGAAGATATGATCCCGATGGTGCACAGATTTGGTTGAAAGAAATTGAAAGGATTTTCCGAGTGATGGATTGTGACGTGGATCAGAAGGTGAGATTGGGTACTCACATGTTACTAGAAGAAGCTGATGATTGGTGGGTTGGTAGACGTCATGTGTTGGAAGCTGCAGAGGAGGAAGAAATTACTTGGGAAGTGTTTAGCCGGGAGTTCTTGAGGAAGTATTTTCCCGAGGATGTTAGAGGAAAGAAGGAGATAAAGTTCTTGGAATTGAAGCAAGGTAACATGTCTGTTGTTGATTATACTGCTAAGTTTGTTGAGCTGGTGCAGTTTTATCCTCATTATGCTAAAGCTACTGCTGAGTTTTCTAAGTGTGTGAAGTATGAGAACGGATTGCGTCCTGAGATTAAGCAGGCAATCGGTTATCAGAGGATTAGAAGGTTTTCTGATTTGGTGGAATGTTGTAGGATTTATGAAGAGGATAGTAAGGCTCGTTTTACTCATTACAAAAGTGTAAAGGACAGGAAAGGAAAACAACAGTCTCGTAGTGGTCCTTATGTGACAACCGCTGAAGATAGTAAGCATAGGGGTAACTTTGAGAAAAAGGCAAGTGGGGGAGGAATGTCTAATCCTCCGAGATGTTACAAGTGTGGTGAAGTAGGACATCTTCAGTTTGATTGTGGAAAGAATAAACTAAAATGTTCCAAGTGTGGACGTTCGGGACATGTCACAGCTGATTGTAAGAACAATATGGTGAAGTGTTTCAACTGTGGTGGGACAGGTCATATTAGTACGGGGTGTACAAAACCAAAGCAAGCTTAGGCTGGTGGGGAGGTCTTTGCGATGGCAAGGACTGAGACTTCTAGTGTGGATCGTTTGATTAAAGGTACTTGTTTTATTATAGTACGCCTTTATTTTGCTATTATTGGTACTGGAGCGACTCATTCGTTTATTTCACATGAGTGAGCGAAGCGTTTGAATTTGTTGTTTGTTCCTTAGTATCTGATGGGTGTGTGAAACACCTTCAGTACTTTCTGGTTTTCCTGTTCGGTGGTCAGCAGGTGTTAGGATGAGATAAGTGGGGGAGAAGCTGGTACTTCTCTGTGTTTCCTCGGGCGTGGAGCGTTAACTAGGTGTGTTGTGGATTGTGAGATCGTAAGTGTTATTTGGACAGAGTAGTTTCCGGTTTTAGGAAGGATACATAGGTAAAATTTATGTCGACTAAGGATTATGCCTTAGGTAGTTTTGTGCACGGGATGCAAGAAAGGCTATTATAGTTTAGTGAAAATGGTTTATGCCCCATCATAGTTGTCGGCTGTCTATTGACAAATTGAGGAACTGATCACCCTTAATCTATTGTTGATAGCAGACGGGAATTGTGTTGGATGGGATAGACGTATCTTTCCGGCTTTAATAGTGAAATGGAATATATTGTTCGGAATTAATGAAGGATTATGGATTGATTTTGATGAGTTGATGAGGATTTTCATATTTGAAGATGAGACAGATTAGAAGTTTTAGTATGTTGGGAAGCCATTAAGAGAGTATGATTGAGTATTATTATTGGTTATTTTCAGAGTTGTTGGTAACAAAAGGGAAAGATGATTGCACGAGATAATGAGCATGCGGTGTATGAGGGAATTTATGAGACTTGGGATGTTAAGGGAAGAAATTGTATATGAATTATTGAGAAAGGAATAAAGTGACAATTGAGAATAAGATAACTAGGATGGTTTGGATCATTTGATGGAAGTTGTGGGTTGTTTGGGTCGTGGCTTAGGTTTTCAGCATTGGAGAATTCATGAAAGGATTAGTACTATTGTGGAGTTGGAATTGGTTACGGTTGTGTTGTGTTGGAATATTGGAAGTATTATCTTTATAATTTTGAAATTCGAAGTGTTTAGTGATTTCGAGAGTATTGAGTACTTGTTTGGTCTGAAGGAATAGAGTATGAGACAACCAAGACGATTAAGATTCACGGCGAGTTATGAATTTGGTTTGGTTTTGGGGAGAGGCAGTTGTTAGGCCTAGTGTGTAAGTCGAAAATCTTTATGTATGTCGGTTTTGATGGCAAGAGAGCTAGAATCGTTGAGCAGTTCAGAGACTTGTACCTAGTGAGAGAGGGTTAGACTTTGGAAGCGAGATTGATGGACTCGATAGTTTTGAGCAATCAGAGTGCACAGTGGAAGCGTGATGTGATCCATTTTGTATGAATGTGTGAGACTTGTGAGA
The DNA here is from genome assembly GCA_022829125.1 of Lathyrus tuberosus. NCBI lineage: Eukaryota > Viridiplantae > Streptophyta > Magnoliopsida > Fabales > Fabaceae > Lathyrus > Lathyrus tuberosus. Next base: position 5,542,721 of record JALAZF010000036.1, on the reverse strand, counting down.
GTTCATAAGTTGGACATTGGAGACATGTTGGAATGATGAAATTATTGGACGTTCCAGAATGGAAGTGTTAAGTGACAAGTTTAAATTTATTGTGTGGACTACAATGTAGATAGATGTGTTGGTGATATGTTCGATTGGTGAATTGTAGCATAGATATATGAACAAGGAGGTTGGTCTTGTGGTTATGTAGGAGTTCGTGAACGATGTTGTGTCATGGAACTTCCTGTCCTTGTTTGTGTTGTTGCCTCGTCTCCATTGTATTGGTTCGAGTGCGAGTAGTCAATTCCTGTGTGAGGAATTAGTGTTGTGTTACCTACGGTGATGGTAACGATCTTGTTATGTTTCGGTTCAAGAGTGAACCTGTAAGTCGTGTTTGTGTATTCTTTGAGTTGCGAGTCGGTCGTCAAGTGCATTGTATGGGCTTTGCATCTTGTCGTTATTGTCATCGTGGCCGTGTTGTCATGGTTGTTGCTTTTAGCAAGGTGGTTTGTCAGTTGTGTTATTCACGGTGTGCCTTTCATTGGCCTATTGTTTTGTTGGTCGGATGCGAGAGTTGTGTCCGGTGTTATTCATATCAGTATATTTTCGAGGGCGAAAATTCCTAAGTGGGGGAGAGTTGTAAGGCCCCGATTTCGATCATTCCAATTTTTGTTGAGTCCTTTATTTAATTGAATGTTAGATTATTCTATTTATGACTTTGGTGTGATAATATGCTTTTATGCTATGTTATGATGTATTATCTCGTTTGAGAGCGTTTTCGGGAATTTTGGGCTTAAGGGCATTTTGGTCATTTTATAACTATTAATGAGTTAGAGGAAATTAAGGAAGTAATTTGTAGAGGATATATTGTGTAGACATAGAAAATGAGAGGAAAAGAAAATAAAAGAAAAGAAAAGAAATAGGAATAAGAGGAAGGAAATAGGAGAGAAAGAGAAAAAGGGGAAATAGAAAGAAAGAGGAAGAGGGAAAGAGAGAAGAAAAGAGGAAAAAGGGTGGAAATCATCAAGAACAAGAGCTAGATCATTTGGAATCCGGGTAAGGGTGTGAAACTCAATTATCTTATCGTTGTGTATGATTATGTATGTGTGTTTGCATGTTGTATTGTCTCGTGCGGTAGTTTTTCGGGTATAGGTCGAAAACGCGGTAAACGAGTAGAAATCGATGTTTTCACGGACGGAATTCGATATAATTTGTGTTGTATGATCTCTATATGTTTATGAACCATTGCTAGTAATTGTTTTGCTGATGGAAGTGATTTGGAGATGAAAAATGGAATTTTTGGGGTTTGGAACAGTGCAAAAACGAAGCAGAAATTCTACTTCTGGTGTGAAGCGCCGGGCGGTGGGATTGTTTCGCCGGACGGTTCGTGCTTTCGCCGGGCGGTTTCGAGAGGCGCAGAGGTTCCAAGTTTCTGCCTCTTTGAGTCTTTTGGGTGGAATTAGCTTTGTTGTGCTTCGCCGGGCGAAGGAGAGGCGAAGAGTGTTTCGCCGGGCGGTGGCATGCTTCGCCGGGCGGTTGTTTTTTTTTTTTTAAATCATTTTTCTTTTCTTCTAAAAATTCATATCTTTCGAACCGTATTACCGATTTAAGCGTTATTTATATCGTTGAAAAGCTTATAAAATGTTCTTTCTTATGATGATAATTTTGAGATTGTTAGCCGATTAAATTATGTCGGGAATTTGGAATAGTGTCGTTTTGTCGACTTTTGTCGCTGTAATTATGTGTAATGGATGTGTTTCATGCAATGTGCTCTTGATATGGATACCATATGACTTGTATGATGTTATATGATGTGAATGCATGTGATGACATCTTGTGGTGATGAATTGTGACCGAGAGGCAAATAAATGCAATGTGTTGTATTTGATTATATATGCATGTTTATGGTTGCATATATGTGTGAAAATGCATGGTTGTCATGAGTTCTTGTGTGTCAAGCATCATGATATGCATCTTGTGGGATCGTGAGCCTTATACAAAGAGGACTGGGAGCGATCGGATTGTGAGCCTTATACAAAGAGGACTGAAAACAATCCATGAACGTCGTGTGTCCATGTGGGGACCTAAAGCGACGGTTTGATTCCTGAGTGAATCTGTTATAAACATCGTGAGCCTTATGTAAGAGGACTGGAAACGGTGGTTATAGTTGATCGCGAGCCTTAAAAATAAGAGGTATGAATAGCCTTAAAAATAAGAGGACTGACAGCGATCGGATCGTGAGCCTTATATAAAGAGGACTGCAAGTGATCCATAAACGTCGTGAGCCTTATTCAAAGAGGACTGTAAATGACGGGTGAACATCGTAGGCCCGACGGGGAGTTATAGTGGTGTAACGAGCGATGGTTCCTGCAGAGTTCCTGAGCGAACTAGTGTTGAGATTTGATGGAGTCGGTACCGCATATGCATTTGCATAGAGAGTCGTTGTGTCGGTCTCCTTGCATCTGCATGAATTATGATTGCATTGGTTATATGTGGAAAATCATGATTTAGTGGATTATGTGCGAGACACTGTGAGGTGCATTTGTGTTAAATGTATTGAATTATGAATGATATGCATTATGCGTGAATATGTGATTATGTGAATATAATTTTTATATGCTTTAGGTGTTGGCGTGTAATAATTGGGAATGAGATTGATGAGTTGGAACATGTATAATTGTGTTGGGGAGGAGTGTGTTGTATACTATTGAGATGTATTGGTGACGTATATATGAAATATATGTTGAATTGATAGTGGTGCATTTGTGGTGAGAACATTCTATATGTGTATTTTGTGTTATATATAATTGTATGCAACTACATTATGATTGTGTTTCTCACCCTTCTGCTGTTTTATAATGCTCTATGAGGCATTGCATATTAGTTGCTGGAGGTCTCTTTTGTGAAGCTTGGGACTTCATTCCTTTGTCGGTCGGCTCTGATATGTGACACCGGGTAGTTAGGGAGGCCGTTTGTGATTATTGTGTATTATGAATCTGTATAGTTGGATTGTACATGTATGACAAACTTTTTATATCTATGATAATCAGTTTTAGATTTTCCGCTTTTATTCTAAAACCTGATGAAATGTGGGTGTAAGGAACTGAGTTCCTCTGCTGATTGCTACCCCACTGTTGCATATCTTTATGAGCAGGTATTGTATGTTTTGTTTCAATATAATGTGATTCTCCCTATCTGTGCCATGATAATTTAAATATACTCTGATGAAATTTTGAATTTTCTTTTACTGCTTTAATAGCTTGGGGGTATAGATTGGGGGTGTTACAACACGGGTCGTGTCCCATGACACGGGCAGCCGTGTCAGGCTGCTGACTCTTTATGCGCCAAGGCAGTTTCTCAGGGGCCCTGACACGGGCCGTGTCCTGTGACACGGGAAACCGTGTCAGGCTTCTGTTTGATCTTTTTCTTGTCCCATTTTAGTGCTCAAACTTCCATCTCCTAGGCCTCCTGACACGGGTCGTGTCCTATGACACGGGCAGCTGTGTCAGGCTTCTGATTGGTCTTTTCCTTGAACTTTTGGCACTCCAGCTTTCACACGCGCATCTGATTAATGACTTTATACAAACTTGAGAAACACAAAGAAAACACTACCACATCAAAGCACAAACGGTCTAAAAATTGAATAATATTAAAACAAAAACTTGCTTAAATAAATCACAAACACTAAGTAGAAATGCAATACTATGAATTCAAATACCGAAGACATAACGGAAAAGATAGACACAGCCGCCTGAAAAACTACGAGTGAAAACCACTGATCATTCACCGATAAAACAAGTAGGTTTGTTGTTGCTGCCACCATCTCTAAAATTGGAATTAGAGGAAGCCATATTTATGGATCGAGGAGAAAGTTACTTTAACTTGTTCTAATCTAAAATTTAAGTATAGATTGCAACCTAAGAAAGGGTGAATTAGGTTTTAAGACTTTTTCTTGTTTTTAGGAGATGGTTCTTATGTTCTTATTTTTCTGGAAATTTTTTGAAGAAACTTATGAATTAAAATGCAGAAAAATAAATCCAGAATGTAAAGAACACAAGTATGTATCCTAGTTCCTCTTTTCAACCAATGGTACATATAATCCCCTCACACCCTATGAGTTATTTTCCAGTATGTTAGATATTTGTACAAGTCTTACACCAAGAATTATCATACAATCTTCTAATGTAAACCAACACAAGAAAGCAACACCACTTTCTTTTACAACAAACACCGCAACTATGGTGGACTTTGAATCTCTCCGAATCAAAAAAACATTTTACAACAATCACCAACAACTTGTGATGATCACACCAAACAATAATGGTGAACAAACAATACAACCTTGTATAGAATTTTGAGTAATATTTGAGTTGACTTGAATTCCAAGATAATCAAATTGATCTTCTCTTTCTCTTGATCACAATCCAAATATATGTACTTAAGTTCTCAAAAATAATTGAATGAAACTCTTTTTAAATGATATAAAAGTTATTCATAAAGTTTAATTCTAATGGATATATGAACACTTAAAAAAATTGTTTGAATTATATGAAAAATGATGTATGAAAGAGGTCATTGAAAAACTGATGTATTTTGAGTTAAATATATCTAACTATGCTTTTTTAATTTGATGCAATACTTTGAAAAAGTTTCATGATAATTGGAAATGATTTGGAATCACAATGATTCATCTTTTTCAAAATAGTTTGATGTTTCATAAAAAAACTGTTCGAATTACAGGGGTTTCAAACTGCCTTAGTTTACAAACCAATGTGTTGTATCAACAAACAGCTACAATTTTGTTATGAGAGAGACATTTATTCTATTCTGAAAGAGCAAACTTTTATTTAAATATAAGTTATACTTTTCACCACAGTTGATAACAACGACTATAACTAAATGTAGGTACATTTCACAACGGTTGCTATTTTAGACCGTGGTGAATGATATTTTAATTTTAATATAAATATTAAGATTATAAGTGACACGCCCATTTTTAACCACAAAAAAATGAAAACTGTTAATGCTGGATTCAGAGCATGTAAGCCTTAACATATCACTACGGTTATTAATATGGACCATAGTGAAATGTCTTTTAATAAAATAAATAAAAATGCAAGGACCTAAATAAGAGTTATTACTTTGGTTAGCTTAATAGTTGAGGTAATGGCATGTTACATTAGGTGTATTTTTGTAGTAGTGCAAGTATAAGGCTCAATTAGTTGCAAGTATAAGGCATGTTAAGTATATTTATGGGGAAGTCAAAGGCATCACATTTGGCAGTAGTCAAGAGAATTTTGAGATACGTCAAAGGTCAATTGGCTGCATAATTCTATTTCTCGCAACAAATAAAGGTAGAAGTTGCAAATTACTCGGATATATCAACCCAAACTTGTGTGGAGATAAAGATTATAAGAAATTCATTGTTGGATGCATTTTTATGTATGGAGAAACAATAATCTCTTAGTGTTATAAGAAGGAACCATTTGTGGCGCTCTCTTCTTACGAGGTCGAGTACATTGTTGTGTCTATGTGTGCATGTCAAATTGTATGGTTGATGAATTTGATGAAGGAGTTATAACAAAGAGTATGAAGCTATGAAATTGATGATATACAATGTTTACGCTATAAAATTTTCTAAGAATCTCATTGCACATTGGAGAAGAAAGCTTATAGATAAAATTTCACTACTTGAGAGAGTTTGTAAGTGAAAAATATTGAATTTGGGGTATTGCAAAAGTGAAGACCAAGTGGCCGATTTTCTAACCAAATGAGCAACAATTGAAGTGTTCAGGAGGTTGAAGAAGCACATGAGTATGGAAGACTTAGAGGATTTAAAGTAAGGGGACATGTTGAGAAAGTAGTGTAATTTAATCCATTACAACATTTTACAGTAAATATGCAACATGTTATATCATGTTCTACAGTGTTAATATACCTAGAAGAGACTTAGAGCAACCGATTGCTCCAAATGTGCAACAAGTTACATTCCTTATAGTTTTTGTATTTTCAAAAATAGAGAGTTAGCACAACCGGCTTCTCCAAATATGCAACCGGTTGCATATCTAGAAAGTTTGTTTTTCTCATTTGTTGGTTAGCTATATTATTTTGTATAATTGTATGAATATCCAGTATTGGAAGAAATAGGTAAAAATTGTTGTGTTTTTATTCCTCAGCCAAAGGCTGGTTTATATAATGAGAATACAATGAATACACTTAATTCTCCCCTTAATGGAGAATAAAAGAAAATAAATGAAAATAAACAAAAATAATTAAATAGGGAAATAAATTATTTTCCAACACCTTCCTCAAGTTGGTGCATAGATATCTATCATGCCCAACTTGTCTATCAAATGCTCAAAGGTAGGTCTTTCCAAACTTTTGGTCAGGATATCTGCAGTTTGCTGACTTGAAGTCATGAAAGGTAGACATATGATTCCATCATCTAACTTCTCCTTTATGAAGTGTCGATCAATCTCAATATGCTTGGTTCTGTCATGTTGAACTGGATTATGAGCTATTCTAATAGCAGCTTTACTGTCAGAGTACAATTTCAATGGAAGCTTAATTTTCATCTTAAGTTCTTCTATGACTCTAAGGATCCATAATCCTACACAAATACCTTGATACATAGCTCTAAACTCGGTTTCTGCACTACTTCTTGCTACAACTCCTTGTTTCTTGCTCCTCCATGTCACCAGATTACCCCAAACATAGGTACAATATTGTGAGGTTGATCTTCTATCTGTGACTGAACCTGCTCAATCAACATTAGTGAAGATAGACACATTCCTTTCACTAGTCTTCTTAAAAAATAATCCTTTTCCAGGATTTCCTTTCAGATATCTCAGTATCCTATTAACTGACTCAAGATGTTCCTAAAAAAGAGAATGCATAAACTGACCCACTACACTGACTGAGAAAGCAATATCAGGTCGGGTGTGTGACAAATAAATCAGTTTTCTAACCAATCTCTGATATCTTCCAGTATCAACAGGAACATTTCCTTCTCCCCAAAGTTTAGCATTAGGATCCATAGGGGTATCTGCAGGGCGACATCCACTTATTCCTGTTTCTTTCAATAAGTCTAGAATGTATTTTTGCTGTGAAACTGTAGCGCGATTTTTGTGGTCGCGAATCACTATCGCTTTGGTACTACATTTCGATTATTTTTTATCCTGTTAAGCTGATTAAGGAAGGGAAATAGATGTCTTCAATTAACCCTGCTTGCAAACTAAGGTTAAACAGTCAAAACTGTTGGTTTACAGATGCTACTAAAAAAGGGGATCTGTCTTAGGTTATTTGCTTAAGAAGACGGGGTGTCTGGATCATTTGTGAGGCTTTTGATAAGATGTTAGGTCTGATGCTTTCTAATTGATGTATGGAAGTACTGGATTTTAAGTTTTTTTATTAGTGTGCTCGCTAAGATTTCGTAATCTTATGCCTACGTATTCTCGTTTAACGAAACAGGGAAATCAGAGCGATCGTAGTTCCTCCTATTCTAAGGGAGGAAAAATGTGTTTTTGGTGTCTTGTTCAAAGCCCAAGATTGAAGCTAAAAAGTGATTTGTATCTTGTTCGAAGCCCAAGATGTGAAGCTGAAGGTTGTTTGTATCTTGTTCAAAGCCCAAGATATGAAGCTAAAGGGTTTTGACTGAGAGAGAATTTGTCATCTCTAAAGAGGGATTGTTGATGGTTGTATGCTGTGAGCCAAGCACAGACTTGATGCTAAAAGGTTGATTGACTTAACCAGGGATGTCTTTATACAAAGCCTAAGAGGAGGCTAGAAGTTTGACTTTTTCGGGGAAAATGTTCTTTCTGTCTTGTACAAAGCCCAAGATTGAGGATAAAAGGGATTTTTGACTCCGTTGGGGAGAATGTATCTTGTATAAAGCCCAAGATGGAGGCTGAACTAAATTTTGACTCGACAAGAGAGTGTTTGTATGTGTCTTGTACAACGCCCAAGACGGAGGCTAAAAGAGTTGACTCAACAAGAGAGTCTTTTATACTCAACAAGAGAGTGATTGGTTGTCTCGTACGAAGCCCGAGATTGAGGCTGAAAGGGTTGACTCAACAAAAGAGTCTTTTATACTCAACAAGATAGTGTTTTTATCTGTCTTGTACGAAGCCCAAGACGGAGGCGAAAGGTTGACTCAACAAGAGAATCTTTTATACTCAACAAGAGAGTGATTTATATGTGTCTTGTACAAAGCCCAAGACGGAGGCTAAAAGTTGTTGACTCAACAAGAGAGTCTTTTATACTCAACAAGAGAGTGTTTTTGTATGTCTTGTACAAAGCCCAAGACGGAGGCTAAAGGTTGTTGACTCAACAAGAGAGTCTGAAAAGGTTAGCTCCGCTAGGGAGGATCATTTGTACAAAGCCCAAGAGGAGGCTGACTTCACTAAGGAAAGATCATTATACAAAGCCTAAGAGGAGGCTAACTTCACTGAGGAAGGATCATTATACAAAGCCTAAGAGGAGGCAGACTTCCCTGAGGAAGGATCATTACACAAAGCTTAAGAGGAGGCTAAATCTTACTGCTAAGGATTAGATCCATAGGCAAACCCGAGGGTGGGGAAACTCTCATGAGAGAGATCGGGTTTCTGAGTGATCGGTGGTTCTTCCTATGTTTAGAAGAAACTTGAGAATGTCTTTGAGACTCAAGAGGCTTAGACTGTCCAAGTCTAGAGTTTTATCTATTATACAATGCCCAAGAGGAGGCACGGGCATCAAGGGATGAGTATCAACCCTAAAATGGTCGAAGTATTGACGCTGGAAAGACTGCTCTAACAAAGGATGACTAAGTTATGTCTTATACCTTTAAGAGGTCGTCAGGGTCCTTGTATTAAGCCCAAGAGAAGGCATGAGAACTTCTAAGAAGCTGAAGGGTCCTTGTACAACGCCCAAGAGGAGGCGGTGATGCTTTTAGGAAGCCTGTGGGTCCCCAAACCAAGAGAAATTCAAGAAATGAAATTCACTAAGAAGAGATCATTCCAGGAAAGTTCGAGGATTTGGAAGAAACTCAAGAGATGCCATTCACGGAGAAAAGATCATCTCTGGGGAGTTAGAGTTTCTTTGAAAATTTCTAAGGGTGACAGTCTGAGAAAGGGTTCACTGAGAATGCTGCCTTTCATGTCTCCATATTGTTTAACCCCAAGAGGAGGGAAGATTGTATCTGGTAATCCTATGGGGATCTAGTGTTGTTTGTTTTTAAGAGTGACCAATAGGGCTTTACCTAGTGCTAGACGTAGTTGTCGGGGAAAAATCTAAATAATTATACTAGTATTACATAGTGGGTATATGACTGTATTTAAAGGAGGTATGAAAGAAGACTAACCATGCGCAGCTTCCCACAATACAGTTATACATATGAAAGCAGTAAATGAAAGCGGATAAACACTTACCCATTGTAGAGCTTCCATGTTGTTTGGTTAGTTGTTCAACAAAGAAAATTTGATAACAACAAGTATATTTGAATCTTAATCAAAGGAACAGTTGCTTTGAAAAGATCGTTGGCGCTTACAGCTCAAGGAGAGGCCCAAGTTTTAACGATGGTCGCACCGTTGTTTTGAAAAACTGTACAGAGGAACTTATACAATATGTGAGGCCCAAAAGTTTTTATGTACAAGGGGGTTGGGTCTTACACTCTATTAGAGGCCCAAAGATTATTTTAAAGAAAAGAAATGGGACTTGCAACACGAGGGCACGCCCAGATGTTTTGATTTTGAACTGGCGATCGCGCCGATATTTTCTTTTTACGCAAAGGGGCTTATACAATATCTGAGGCCCTAAAATGGTTTTGGTAAAAAGGGGATTGGGTCTTACACTCTATTAGAGGCCCAAAGATTTTGAAAATGAACAAAGATGGGTCTTATAGCTCAAGGAGAAGCCCAGTTGGTTTTGTTGTAAAAGGCGACGACCGCACCGTGGTTTTGAAAATACAACTGGACTTATACAATATCTGAGGCCCAAAAATGATTTGTATTTTCAAAGGGTTAGGTCTTACACTCTATTAGAGGCCCAAGTGTATCTAAAGAAAATAAATGGGGCTTATAACACGAGGGTAGACCCAGTGGAAAATGTTTTGAAAAGGTGACGATCGCGCCGAGGTTTTTGAAAACACAGTGGGCCTTATACAATGACTGAGGCCCAAAAAGCTTTGGTTTCAAAAAAAGGATTGGGTCTTACACTCTAATAGAGGCCCAAAGAGTTTTATAAAAGGATTAGGTCTTACACTTTAATAGAGGCCCATGAGTGTTAAAAATGATTGATGATAGTCAAAAATCAAAGAAACCCTAATTTCATTTTTTAAAAGTAATTTTTCAAAGGAAATGAATAAAAAATTAAATAAAACACCAAATAAGTTTGAATAAACAACTTGTGATTTTTGGTTTAGGTTTGAAAATGATGTTTTAATCACAAGATGAATTAAAACTCATTTGGTCTTGATTTTTCAAGGTGAATATTCATTTTAAAAGGTTTAAAACAATTTAAAAATGAATTTATTCATAAAAATCCCAACTATATTAAATAAATAATATAAATTTTATTTTTTTGTGGAATAAAATATTTTAACATTTTTGTGATTTTTTGCAAAAAGAACCAATAAAAAATAATTAAAATTGAGGGAGTTATTAATTTTTTAAATCATTAAAAATAATATGAAAAATAATAAAAATAGGAAAAAGTGGTAAAAAGAGGATCTGGGGTGAGGGGGATTCGAATCCCAGACCTCTTGTGTGCAGTGCGCGCGTCCTACTACTGGGGTGGTGATACATTCGTGTATCAAACCCCAGCCACAAATATACAAGGCTTGCCTTGTTTCTTGGTCAAGGAAAGGCAAGGCAAGTCAATGTTTTGTTCAAAAACGTGAAGCTTGTAACTTTCTCATTTCTCCATGGATTGGGACAAAATTTAGGTCTATCCTGCCTAGAATTTCACAAGGAATCCATTGGTGGTGGTGGTTTTTTCAGATGAGGCTCCTATTGAAAACCCCGATAGTGGTTTTGAAATAGGCCATGATTTGCATTTTCCATGCTATCTCTTGTTACAGGCATGAATTACATGATGAATTGGTTTAAACACAACACATATAACATGTATAAGATGTGCATGATCAGTGGACCTCAAAGCAATGCATATTTCAAAGAGTTCAAGTTGAGATGCTTACCTCTTTAGGAGCTTTTTGGGCAATCTGTCAAGGGCTTTGTTCCAGAAATGTTTTGATGCTTTGAACACTCTCAAATGATCCTTTAGAAGCTTTTAGGATGGTTGGAACCAGCTGGAATCCTTAGGAACAAGTTTGAGCTCTTTCTTGCAAAAGGGGCAAAAGTGACCAATATGGCAACTCTCTCAAATGGTGTTCCAAATGTGGGGAACCATTTGGGACAGTTCAAGGATGATATTTGGAGTGTGTTTGGGGTTTTATCTGGTTTTAAAAGTGACTGAATCAAGACATGGCTTGAAAAATGCAAAAAAAGTCCAATTTTGAGGTTGAGAGGGGACTTTGTGATTTTGGTGTTATAGGTCACGTGTGAGAGTTTGGACAACTTAGATATGAAATATTGGATGTGTCTGGATCATGAGCTGTGATGGAATTGCTCTCTAACTCAAAAACTCAGAGTTACCTTGCTAAAGAAGGAATTTTTTCCTAGAGAAAGAGATTTTGAGGAAAGCAAGTGTTGTAGTGCTTTGGTGTACTTAAACTGAGCACAAATGAGCTTTATTTATAGTAGAGCAAGTTTGTTTTGCAAGCAATAGTGAATGGCAACTACAGCAGAGGTTTGGCCAATGTTGATCAATAGGAATCTAAGTCTCCTCTAGCCATTGACTAGAGGTTAGAGCACAGACCTGTGGTTCCTTAGTTCTTGGATAAGTATTGACTGAATTCAGTTGGAAGAGGCTCAGTCCATGCCACCTTGGTGTATCCATTGAATGCTCCAAAACAAAATTGGAGTCTTGTCCCTCTTTGTAGGGTTTTTAGATTTGGCATGCTACTTTTGGTTCCAAAGACTTGGGAGGCTTAGGGATCAGTGTTTGTCCCTCCTTGGTCCCTCCCTGAGGTGTTCAGATGGATAGACTTGTTTGTCATTTGCACAAATTGCCCAAATCGAGCAAAATGCACAAAGCTGTCTTGTTATGACAGTTGCAGCAAGGCATTTTGCCACTGTCATAACTTCTTGCTCAGATTGAGTTTGATGGAGTTCTTGGCCATTTTGGAAAGCTCTCATATGATATAACACATGGGTGATCATAGTTGATTTTGAAATTTTTGGGATCCAAGTGAAAAATTCCCCTACATTTTGGGAAAAGTGAAACAGATTCTGACTTAGTGAAAATTTCACTAAGTGTTGGAAAAAGTGACATTTCATGTTTTCAACCATTTTGATCCAACCATAACTCAAAATCCATGAGCAATTGGAATGAGGTCTAGTTGACACTTTTAAAGTATGACATGAGAGCTACAAATCCATCTTTGGATCAGACCAAATGGTTGCTTGGATCTCAAGTTATGATCCTTGGAAGTTGGTACTCTAGCCACTTTGTTCCATAACTTAGAAAATTTCTAAGTTTTTTATGGTTACCCCTTTTACAAGTTATCCCAATTTCCTTGATTTTTCTTGATGAATGGTGATTCCAATCACACATTAACATCATTTTAGGGTTTAGGGAACCATAATTGATCAAAAAATCAAAAAGTCAAACTTTGACTTTTGGGCACAATTGACTTTTTATCAAATGAATTCCAAACTGTGCGATCCTCTATGAAATCAAGTCCTTGACCTAAATCAAACTTGATGGACATGTTCCATAGATGTTATAGGGTGTATTGAATCATGTCCCAAGGTTTGGGAGCATGTCCTGGTCAAAAGTCAAAGGTACAGTTGACTTTTTCCCCGAAACCCTAATTGTGGTCCTGATGAATTTGAAGCTTGTGGACCAAACTTCTTGGATTAATCCATTGTTGAAAATGGATCAATGTGGTGTATTAGAGACCCTCAAATCATGTCTTGAGGTCTTGGCTCATGTTTTGTCTCAAAAGTCAACTTAGGGGTGAATTAGGTCAAGAAACCCTAATTCCTGATTTTTAGTGCATGCATCCCTAGAGGCAAAATTGACTTAATGATTGGGTTCATGATGTCCCTTGGAGCATCTTGGGTTATGTTTTCAAGCATTGGCTCATGCCCAAAGGAAAAATTCCATCTGGAGGCCTTGGTCGACCAAAACCCTAATTTGGTGACACTGGCAATCTTGAGGCTTGATCCACTTGGAATTTTGCAACTTTGTGTTTGATTCTTGATGTGGGAGTCCTCTTGATCCATTATGGGTGTTTGAGAGGTTTATACAAGTTGAAGATCATGTCATTTCTTGACTGATCATTTGTCTAAGAGCTCTCAGAGGGTCTGAAACCCTAAGTTTGATTGTAGTGGAGGCTCACCCACCTTTGGGGAGACTAATGAGGCATGATGGTTCATCCATATTGTGATGATGATTTGCACAATGATGGGAAATCTTAGTGGTCAAAATTTGGGGTATGACAGAAACCACAATACCATTCTTTGATCGGGCAACCTCCATGCCTAGAAATTATCTCATGAATCCCAAGTCCTTGATTTTAAAGTCTACTGCCAATTTCTCTTTTACCCTTGCCATTTACACTCTATCGTCTCTAGTAAGGACAATATCATCAACATAAACAATCAGAATAGCAACATTCCCATTGTTGGAGAATTTTGTGAACAGGGCGTGGTCAACCTGTCCTTGGATGTACCCTTGATTCTTCATGGACTGTGTGAATTTTTCAAACCAAGCTCTGGGAGACTGCTTTAATCCATACAAAGACTTATTTAGTTTGCATACATTTGATCCAAATTTGTTTTCAAAACCAGGAGGAATGTCCATATATACTTCTTCTTCTAGATCACCATTAAGAAATGCATTCTTAACGTCCAACTGATGTAGGGGCTAATCCAGGTTAGAAGCAAGAGATAAAAGAATTCTTACAATGTTCAATTTTGTAACAGGAGCAAATGTCTCTGAGTAGTTTATACCATAGGTCTAAGTGAAGCCTTTAGCCATCAAGTGAGCCTTGTACCTTTCAATTGACCCATCTGAATTATACTTCATAGTAAACACCCATTTGCATCTGAAGATGGCTGGTTTATACCTGAGTGAATCACACACTCAAAGATACAAAAGAGTCGCCACCGAACTTTATTTAGTCCCAAAGGACAGGGAAAATATCGATAAAACCCAAGGGGAAGAGAAACGGGAACGGGGGTCGGTTATGCAAAAGGAAGGTACTAGCACCTAACGCATCTGTCGTACTCGACAGGAACCATTTCGCTTGCTTCTAGGCTTGGATGGGTTATCTATCTATAGGATTCTAGCTAAAAGAAGAGGAGAGAGAGAGAGGAAGAAAGAGAGAAAGAAAGTGCTCACGGAGGATTAGGGCCCTCGTGCCTACGTACCCTCATAGTGCAATGAGGAAATCAGAGCGCCGTAGTTCATGGAACCAGGGAAAAGAATAGGAATAGAAGAATGTGGAAGGGTGCTCGCCAAGATCATCGCGATCTCGTGCCTACGTATCATACATTCGAAAGAATCCAGAATCAGAGCTTCCGTAGTTCATGGAACTAAGACGGAAAAAGAAAAGGAAAGGTGGTGTCAAAACCAAGGGAAAAAGAAGAAAGGAAACTCCGCTGGGGATTCCCAAGAAATGGTGTCAAAACCAAGAAAAAAAATGCAAGGGAAAATAATAGAGACTGAGAATAACGCGCAAGAGTGGGGTAGAAATCAGGAATATAAAGGAGCAAAAGAATAGGAAAGACTCCACTAGGGAGGTAAGAGAACAAAGAAATGTGTTGGGGACCAGAGGGTAATGACCCTACCGGGGATCAAAGGAAAAGGTTCGGTAAGTTAACTGACTGGCAGTGGTTAACCGAAAAGAAAGAGATTAAGACTCTGGTGAGGAAAAGAAGTTGGTGTCAACAGACAGGCTGTGATGAACCAAAAGGATAGAGTACTAAACCAAGAGAAGGTGTTTGATTTAAAGGGGACCTTGATATATTAACTGATAAAACAGTGGTTAACCGAAGAAAGAAAGGGTTGCAACTCTGTGGGGATAGAGGAGCATTGGTTTTAATAGGTGATCTGTGATCAACCAAAAGAACGGGTGTGGGACCAAGCGAAGGTCGTGACCCAAAGGATGTTGGTACCGACTGAATAAACAGCACTTGACCAATAAAAGGGGTATTGGAACCAAGAGAAGGTTACTAACCTTGGAAGAATCGGTGTTAACAGGAAGACTGTGATTAACCGAAAAGAAAACGAGTGATTAACCAAGAGAAGGTGATTAAATCAAAAGGGGTTTAGTGTTTTAACAGACAGGCTGTGGTTAACTGAAAAAACATGGGTGATTAACCAAGAGTAGGTGATTAACCTAAGAGGAACTCAATGTGTTAACAGATAGATTGTGGTTAATTGAGGGGGAGTGCAACTTGGTATTTTAATTGACAGGCAGTGATTAGCCAAACAAAGGGAGAAGAACCAAAAGAAGGTTGCGAACTCCTAGGGATCCGGTTTTAACAGAAAGACTGTGATTAACCGAAGAAAAGGGATTTGAGACTCTTCAGGGGAATCAAAAGGAAATGATTGACCACAAGAAAAGGAGTAGGGTATTGAAACAAAGAGAGTTTGCTAACCCAAAGACAATGATCTTAACCAAGAATGTGGTGATTGATCAAAAGAGAGATTGAAAGGTAAAAGCGATCAAGGATTGACTCGACTAGGGAAGAAGGTACGCTACCGTCTGGAGATAGAGGTGACTTAGCCAGGCACAGGGTCATTCGTCCCCTACCTGAAGTAGTCAGAATGAGAGTAGGAATTCTCCATTCTCATTCCTTCTTTATCACACAGGGTGTAGTGCAGAAATTGAAACAGACAGCGTAACAACTCCAAGTTGTACAGTGCTCCCGTGTCGCGCGAAACTCTGACTCAGCCGGGGACCAAGAGAAAGCAAGTTCTAAAGGAAGCCTAAAGAGAAGCACCAAGGGAGAGATCAATCATCGAAACGAAGTTTCGATTAATCAATCACAAGGGAGGAAAATGCCAACAACTTTCCAAAATAAATTGAAAATTTTATTAAAGCAAAAGGTGTATTATTGATTATAAAAGATTAAGCTTATCCATAAAGAATAAACTTAATGTCAACATGAATGAAAGTGCAAAACAGTACCAAATTACATTTAGTATGCATCACAAATCATGTATCATGTGATCAAAGAAAGTGCAAGAATGAGCATGCATCACACAATGCCAAGATTGTGAACAAATCGAATAATCGAAATCGTGCATCGAAAGTTCATGAATATGCTTCAAACAAAAGTTAAATAACCCTTAAACCATCCATAAAAATCAAGCATATCAATCGATGGAAGTTAGAGGAAGAAAGCACGGCAAACACACTTGAAAAAGCATAAAAATAGCCTTCTGGTTTAGTGTTAATCGATAAACACTTTTACACTACAAAGTGTTAATCGATTAACACTTGAAAAACAACACAATTACACTGGTTAATCGATTAACACTTTTGCACTGCAAAGTGTTAATCGATTAACACTGGAACTGGGGTAGAAAAATACAGTTTTCAAAAGTGTTTTTGGCCACCTTATTGATTGTGCAATCACTCCAATGCTAGGGAAAACAATTATGCACGAAAAATCAAGTTTAAAAATAGCAAATGATCAACAATATAATCAATTAAATCATCAAGATCATGGATCAAGCAATGGCATATTCAATTCACACACAAAAAAAGCATCAAAACTACATCGTGAATGATACGAAAACATTCAAAACAATAAAATGAATGAGATCTACCAACCAACAAGCTGGAGGATTGGCTTGGTGATTGATGCAAAGTAATCTTGGTGAAGATAATCAAAGAAAACCAGAGGAATCTTCAATTATAGCCGAAACGTATCGAAACCGAGCAAATTGCGACGAAACTCCAAAATACGAATCCAATCCGTTAAATCTTGAAGCAAACACTTGAGATGAATCCAAAAGCTAATAAAACTCCAGAAACTCAAGTATAATTGCAAAAGGATGAAGGTTAAGCTCAAGAAATAATCACTTCCAATGTAGAAGTGATTAATCTTCAATGGTGAAGAGTTATGGTGAGGTTTGGGAAGAAAATTGAGATGAAGATGAAGAAGTTGCAGAAAAATTCAGAGAGAATGTGAGAGAATTGAGTGTGAAGAGAGTGACAAATGATTGAAATGATTTGAGAATGATTGGGATCCTTGAAAAATGAGTGAAGCTTTGTTTATATAGACTTTTGGTTTGGAGTGTGAGAGGTTTGGAATTAGGATAAGAGCTAGCTTTGGGTGGTTTGGAATTCGGATAGTAGTTAGTTACACTTGACTCACCGAGTCAAGCGGTTAACTCGGTTAGTTTGGAAGTTAACTCAGTAACAATCCCAATGTAAGCTTCACATCCAAAGGTTGACATGCTTGGAAACCAAGGAACATGGTGCACTTATTTTAGAGTGATGCATTAGAATAAATGCACTTGAAATGTCTTGAATAGTCTAGAGATGTCTAGAATATTCCACATGCTGCTAGAATACTGTGGAATCAAAGACCAAAGTGTGTGCAAAGGCGCTGTCATGAAAAAGCAGCAGATTTTGCCTATTCTGCCTGTATTAATCGATTAACACATTTGCACTGCAAATGGTTAATCGATTAACCAAGCCAAAATTCCCCAAATTTTCCTGAAAAATGGTGTTGTGGCCACGATTCCGACTTTTAACCTCTTGCTTTGATGAATAGGCATAGTAACTCTTGTTTTGTGCTTGTTTTGATGATGTGATAGCCTCGCGAGGATGCGATTAATCGGGCCTGAAAACCTGAATATTCCTGCAACAAGAAACACATAGAGAAAAAGCGCGAATGCATATGCCAGCGATGCGGATGCACATGCTCATGCAAAAGGCAAAAGAGGAAGTCAAATTTCGGGTTACGACAACATCCAACTGTCTTCTTGCCATCTGGTAGTGACGTAACACTCCAAGTCTTGTTCTTTTCAAGAGCTTTCATCTCCTCAAATACAGCTTCCCTCCACTTTGGAATTTCTAGAGCAACCTGTACACTTTTTGGAATTTCTACACTAGACAATTTTGAGGTGAACGCAGACATAGATGAAGACAAATTTGAATATGAAATAAAATTGGACATGGGGTGTTTAGTGCAAGATCTGACAGGTTTTCTAATGGCAACAGGATCACCTATATCAGGATACAACATACGACTATCAGAAACATAGATAGACTTACCTTTCCTTTTGTTAGGAGGTTGATCATTCCCCGGTTCAGATTCCTGGCAGTATTGAGATGTGGACTCGTCCTTTCCTTTATGGTGCTTTTTCATAAAAGCCTTCCCTTTCTAAGTCCTGTTTCCTAATTCAAACCTGTTTTCTTAAAGTGACTCATTATTTTGTGGCATTTCAATTAGATCATCATTATCATCGTTTTCAGGATTCTCATTGTTTTCTACAAGAGAAAATGTAGGCTCGGATTCACAAGACTCCTTACTCATAACAGGAGTAGGATCAGATACAGAATCATGACCATTTTCTGTTGGTGCAGATGTAAAAGTCTCAGAATTTTGTGGTACAGACAAAGATAAATTTTTCAAAAAACTCATGTCCTCAATTTGAAACGAGTCTTCCTTTATCTCCCCCCTTGAAGATGAGTGTCATCAAAGAAAGGTTTATTTTCAAAAAAATGTAACATCCATAGTGAACATTTTCTTGTTTTTTTGGATCAAAACATTTATATCCTTTTTGGGTTGGGGAGTATCCATCAAAGACACATTTTATAGCATGTGGCTCAAGTTTTCCAACATTTTTATGTTCATGAACAAAGGTTGTGCAACCAAAGATTTTTAAAGTCAAATTAGTTAAAACACAAGTACTAGGAAAACATTCTTTGAAGAAATTAATTGGAGTTTGAAAATTGAGAATTTTGGAGGTCATTCTATTAATTAAATATGCAGCAGTTAAAACAACTTCGCCCCACAAATAATTTGGTACTTTATTCGAAAAAAGTAGAGCTCTAGCAACCTCCAATAAATGTCTATTTTTTCTTCAGGCCACTCCATTTTGTTGAGGAGTATTAGGACATGAACTTTGATGTACAATCCCATTTTTTAAAAAAAAATCATCTAGGATAGTGTTAAAATATTCTTTGCCGTTATCACTTCTAAAAACTTGGATATTTGTTTGAAATTGGTTCTGCACCATTGAAAAAAAATTCTTTACAACCTGGAAAACATCTGATTTCCCCTTTAACAAGTACACCCAACATACTCTTGTATGATCATTTATAAATGTGATAAACCATTTTTTTTAGAGAGAGTGTACTTGTACGGTTAGGGCCTCAAACATCACTGTGAATAATAGAAAACAATTTTGATGGTTTATAAGGTTGTAATGAAAATTGGGAATGATGATGCTTTGCAAACTCACATGCTTCACATTTAAACAAAGACAAATTCTTATTGTGAAATAACTTAGGAAACAAGTGTTTTAAGTAACAAAAACTAGGATAACCTAATCTTAAATATCATACCATAATGTTGTCATCTTTATTATTCAAAACAGAAAAAGACTCAAAGCAGGAACTTATTGTTAAAGGTAGTTGTGAATTGTGATGCAGATCCAATGTCAAGGTAGTAGAGTCCTCCACTCTCCTTAGCACTGCCAATCATCTTCCCCGAGTTCAAATCCTGAAAAACACAATGAGATCGGAAAAAGTTAGTTTGACAATTTATATCTTGGGTTAATTTACTAACGGACATTAAATTACACGATAAGTTTGGAGCATGAAAGGCATTTTTAAGAGTTAATATTGAAAACAACACAACTGACCCTTTACCCGCAATGGCTCAAAAAGAGCCATCTGCAATTTTTATTTTTTGATTACTTGCACATGGACTATATGAAGAGAACAAAGTAAATTCACCTGTCATGTGATCAGAGGCACCTGAATCTACTATCCAAGTATGACTGGGACTGACACTAAGAAATGTAAAATTACCTTTTATTTTTATGGAGCAAGAAGGGATTGGAGACTCGAGGAGTTTGTACAGTCAGTCTAGTTGTTCCGTAGTAAGTGGAAGCTGAGTTGTAAGGGATTGCTGCCCTTGATTACTAGCCTGAAATGCACGACCACTTTCCTTCTTTCAGTTAGGAGGTTTTCCTTTGAGCTTCCAACAAGTTTCACGTGTATGCCATTCGCACTTGCAATGATCACACTAAGGAACTTTATCTTACCTTCTTCTCTCGTCAAGGCTCCTAGTAGCTAGAGCTGAACCTTCAAATTCAGAGCTTCGTGGTGTCTTGCCCATCATAGTTCCTTGTTGTGCCTCCTCCCTTCTTATTTCTGCAAAAAGTTTCACGAAGAGTTGGCAATGGTATTTTCCTAAAACTCTACCTCTTACCTCATCAAGGTCTTTATTGAGCCTAGTGAGAAACATGAATACACGATCATTTTCTTGCCTCTTAAGAAACAAAATATTGTCTTCTACACACCTCTAATTGTCATCATAACAGAGATCCAACTCATGCCACAGTGTCAACAGCTCATTGTAATAAACAGTTACACTCCTATCACCTTGTTTCGCATGCCATAAATTTGATTTTAAACCAAAAATTTGGGAGGAGTTTTGAATATCATAGTATGTTTCCTTAACAGCTTCCCACACATTCTTTACGGAAGGCAAAAACATGTAAGGCTTACCTATTTCATTTCTTCGGCCACCTCTGTTTCTGCGGCCGACGCCCGACTCAGGTTACGGTTGTTCGCCATGGTTGGATCCGGTGTAGGCCTGTGGTGGGGAAGGTCGCTTGTTGTTGTCATTCACCATAAGAGGCTAAACATGTATGTGAATCAGATCGGGTAAGAAAGTGTGTTGATACCATATTGGAAGAAATAGGTAAAAACGGTTGTGTTTTTATTCCTAGGCCAAATGCTGATTTATATAATAAGAATACAATGAATACACTTAATTCTCTCCTTAGTGGAGAATAAAAGAAAATAAACGGAAACAATTAAATAAGGAAATAAATTATTTTCCAACATCCATGTTAGGTCAATAATGTTAGAATCTCATATTTTCACCCTAATTCTCTCAATTCTCTCATTATCCCTCTCTCTCTCTATTATTCACCATTCTTCTTGTGAGTAGGCCTTTACACACACACACACACACACACACACACACAGATATATATATATATATATATATATATAGTGTAGATTCACACATATTTTTTATTGAAACCCAGAAAAGCAGGAAATAAATTATTTTCCAACATCCATGTTAGGCGATATTTCAATTGGCATATACATTGGCATCCACGTCAGCGTCACATGGTCTATCTCATTGACTTTGACTAACAAATTAGATGGAAATAACTAACATGATATCTTTTGAAAAGTTTAGGGATCAAAACAGTCTTTTTAAAAGTTATGTGATCAAACGAGACTCCAAGTCAAAGTTTGGGACGAAAAAGGATATTAATCCTATTTTTTATGTTAACAATTTAAATTTACTGAGTTTTTTTATGTGAGGTAATGAAGCAGAAGAACACTTGTTTGATCCTGGAATAGAGAAAGTAGTTAAAGCAAATACAAAAGCAACTTGGTTAATAAAGTAAGTAAAAAAGGTAAACACAACAGACTTTAGAAAACGAGTGTATGTATTCACCACGACCGCCACCAGAGCCACCTACACATGCTTTAGAAGATTTTAGAATAAGAGTAACTCGAGGGTAGGTCATTCATGAGATCCAACCATCAAACCTCATTGCTTTTGAAGTTAAGAATTATGTCCACTTGAGCAAGTTCTATAAGACTTGTTCATTATGTTGTCCAATGGGAGTAACAGAATCTCAGAAGAAGGTAAGATTGTTTATGTTCACACTCATACGAATAACTAAAGACTGGCTGAATGTTTTGTCAAATGGTATCATTTGTACCTAGGAAAATCTAGAAGAATACTCCCTCCATTCCTTTATAAGTGTCACTATTGGAAGAATTTTTTGTTCCTTTTTAATTGTCGTTTTCAAAATTCAAGGTAGTAATAGTTATAGATTTGTCAAAATTGCCCCTAACTATTTATTATGGAGAGAGAAAAATATATATTAAAATAATTAAAAGCTAGGGATATTATAGGCAAAAGAAAAATCATGGTCTAAAAAGTAATAACAATTATTGGATTTCTTGTTATGCGTAAAAAGTCAAAATATGACAATTAAAAACGAACTGAGGGAGTAGTTTTTAGAGAGTTTATATCCAATTATCAAGTCTGTAGACAAATGGCTGATGTCACCAATACAAATTGTCATAATAATGAATTAGTGATGATATTGGAGTTGCAATTGACTTTATATGAATACTTGGTGTGTTAGATTATTGATTGATTTCCTTATGAGTGTGTATATATATATATATATATATATATATATATATATATATATATAAAGCAATGTGTGATTCTATAAGTTACATAATAATTGTGAAAAATGATGAATTTGATGTAATATCACAATAATCCACCAGCACCCTATTATGGTGGCATTTAGTTTGCCATTAAAGTGTTGGTTGGGAACATTTGAACATCTCCACGATGGACCTTTGTATATTGCGAGATTAAATTGGAAAAAAAAAAGAGAATTTTTATCTCACCCCTTGGGCTTCTTATGCACCATGCGTGCTGACTAAAATACCCCTTGATTTCGGAGATGTATCTCCGGACGCACATTTTTTCAGCTTTTTTTAATTAATTCCGTAGATGCATCTACGAAATACTTCCATATGCGTATTTACGGAAGAAACCCAGAATCAGAATCCCAGAAAATAAACATTGCAACAATAAAATCAACATTCATAAAATAAAATCGGCGTTACATTGATGATTTTGACATAAATTTAAATACTACATTTCGATTGCCCAGTAGACGCTTGCACATCTCTAAGATGTCATCGACCATTCTTCGGACATTCGCCTCCAACTCGAGCGGAATTTTCTCTTCGAAACCGAAATACGTTTGCCACATCGCCCTAATATCGTCTTGATTCTTGAGCTCAAACTTGATGTAAACAATGTTCCCTTCGTTGTCAACTGAAGGTGAACGATACTCAAGCATCACAACCTTTCGTTTGTCATTGTAAGGTAGGAGATATTGGATCTCATCTATGATATCGGCGAGGGGGTGATATCCATGAGCTTGAACGTCCTCCCGGGTGTTTTTCCGTTGGAAAATGAGACACTTGCGACATACCAACGGATCTTGATTTCAAACAATAGAGACATTTTTATATTTGTGTGAAAGATAACAAATGAAACCCCAAATTTATAGAAAACCTAGGTGAACATGGACCAAGCATTTTCTGTCAAACTTGTTTCCGGAGCGATATGCACGGAACGATCCCATAATTATTGGCTCCGAAACTTTCTCTGAAACTGCAAAATTAAGAACCTTTCGTAGATACATATTTGGAACTTTCCCTGCTAAAATTTTAAACTAGAACTCAATATCGAAGCACATCATAATAGACAAATAAATAGCATAAGTGCATAAATAAGGCATAAGAATAAAAAGTGACTATTTTGTACTTCAAAAATTTGCAATTTATCGTCCGATTATACAAGAATTCAAAACGAATCAAAACAATTGTCACTGGCTAAATCTATTGGTGGTACCCCTTTAGACTTTTCCACATTCGATTCCTTTTCAATGTTGTTCAATCTTTTGAATTTTTGCATCCTTTCAACAAAACGATCCGACCACGTCTCAACATTTGCGGTTGAATGAGTCGCCCATTTCGGTGAGGTAGGTGGTATGGGGCATCTCTATTTCAAGTAAATTTGTACAAAATGTCTTGATTTTGCAAGCCATCCAATACACATGATGCGATCATTTGGATTTTGAGGTGGTGCAGTGCGGAGTGGAAAAAAGGTTTCCGAAAACCGGTATCACGTCAAGTCAATGCACACCCTATCATATGCACATGCAATAACATGACCCATATCAGGGAAGGTCATCAATTTCGACACCGGTGCCGGACCACTCAAGCAAGGAACAAAAGATTCATAAACCGCATCAAATTTTTCTTTCTTTCCATACAACCGCGTGTACGATTCTTTATGCGTCTTTAACTCTTGGATTAGTTGATGACGGACAAGCGCATGACTATCCTCTCCTTTACCAAGCAAAGCCGAAACGACTCGGTAACCGTAATTACCATCCCCTTTAACATTAACGATACAGTAGATGTATTTGTGCATAAAAACCGGTATCTCGTCGATGAATGGAATTTTCGGTGGAATCGGGGTCGGAGGCGGTTTGCTTATGCGGGCTCCTTTCATGACACTTTTTTTAGATTTAGGAGTCGGTGAGTCGGGATAAAGTTTGTCAACGTGCTCACAACAAGAAGGAGATTGTGTAGTCAAGTTGTCATTCGGTGTAGGCTTCATTTTCTTCGGAACACCTTTTGTCTTTACCGGTTGAGAAGGAAGTTTCATGTCGGTTGTTTTGGGATAGGAAATCTTCCTCAATTGTTCTTTGATGTGGAGTTTCGTTTTGTCATCGGCCTTTGAGAATCTCTCTTGTATAGCTTCCAATTCGGTCAAAATAGAGATATTCGGTTTACCTCCTTCCATGCAACCATCATCATCAAAACTAAGTCTTTTCCAATTAGGGCAAACTTCGTCCATTCTTATTGGCTCACCTAGTTTCAACTTTTTAGCAATAACACAAGCACACAGAAGACCATAGGTTTTGACAATAGTGCAACCACACTTAGTGCTAACGGAACCTACAGTTTCAGCTCGGTTGGCCTCGTGAAAAATATAGTTCAACCCGGCTGAGACATATTGTCGATCAATTGAGAATAAAGAATGTTTTATTTAAATCATGTTCCAATACCGTTATACTCTGACCAAATGTTGTTTGTATCTCATTATGTTGGTTTTTAATCATGAGATTTACGGAGTCCCATTCTCGACACAAATCCCCCTTGCTATTACCTAACCAATTTTTCAAACTAGCATGGGCCGACTCAACTCTGTTGGTGGTTATATTTCCAAGGTGTCAGACATTATCAGTCCACGCACAGACTATCTTCTCCTTCACCTGATCAAGAATGGTGCTTTCAACGTATTTCAATAAAGCAGGATACTTTTCACACACTTTTCGGAATTGAATGACGAAATTGGCATATAATTCTTATGTGGAAGAATTTAGTATACGATTCCATGCATCCATTATTTTTTCAACAATCACACGGACTTCACCAATTTTCCACCTTCGGACTCTACTTGTTTCACCCCCACCGCGGGTTTAACCCGACTTCTCACATTCTTTGTTATGTGATATCGACAAAGTAATGCATTAGAAGAAGGAAATACCTTTGCAACCACATTCATCAACGCGGTATCGCGCTCGGTAACAATCGCTTTAGGCATCTCAACTTGGTCCTTCAAAAGTGACCGACACACCTCTAATACCCATGTAAAATTGTCTTCTTTTTCACACTCCAGAAAAGCAAAACCAACGGCATATGTCTTCTCGGTAGACGTAACACCAATCATCTCAAATAAAGGAAGTTTATACTTGTTAGTCTTCTAGGTAGAATTAAGAATGAGCACTGTCAAGAATGTGTTGAACAACTTTATCGAATTTGGATGAGTCCAAAAAATATCTTAGACCGTAACTCCATCATCGCAAGTTCTGCACCGGGACAGGTAACTGTTATCATCCAACAATTTCAACAGTTGTTGTATCTCACTTCTATCTCCCCTAATCACCTTGTTGGTGCGGTACCGAATGTTATACATTTGCCTTATATTTGATATATTGTCAGGTTCCTTCTGTTTCAATGTGGCAAGTATATTTTTCGGTTGGACAAGATTCAAGGTCGTGTCACTAATACATGTCTTCTCTTCCGGCTTGAGCCGAGATACACTAGGATGGCCTTGTAACTTTAAGCATAATTCATGGTTATGAAAACCACAAATAACACTAAATTTCCACTTTTTGGTACTCAACATGTAACCATGAATCTTAAAAGGACATTCACATTTTCTACTACCGGTGTCGTCTCTTTTAAACTTCTGTAGAGGAGTTTGATATTTCCCGCTTCTTTTGCACAACAAAGTTACAAAAGCGTTTCTTTTTTCCGAACCATTATCTGATCTTCCTATAACCACACCAAAACCAAGTCTAGTTGCAGTCCTACGAATCCATGTGAGCATGCTTTCACGATTATCAAACTCTTGTTTGTTATTAAAGTCAACACCGACATCTACCGACTTTACGACAACACCTTGAACATTCGGAGAAACATCGTTTGTAGAAACTAATTTTTTTTGAGATATTATCGGGGTGCACCATATCTATTTGTAAACAATAAGAAAAATAAACAAAAATTACAAATCTGTTGTAAAAAAAAAGACAGACACGTTCCGGAGATGTACATCTGGAAGTTTTCATCTTCAACACATTCCAGAGGTACAGCTCCAGAAACAATGTTACTTTTTTCCAAAACTTTGATGATTAATGTGAGCAATGTAGTGGACAAAGTGCAATCTTTACCTGAAATTCGATCTTCTCTTACTCCCTTTGATTTGCTACACGAAAAAGTTAGAGTTTTAGAGTGAAAATGATATTGATAATGTAGGGTTTTTTAGGTTGGTGAAGGTGAGTGTGGAAGAAGAAAAGACAACAATGGGGGGGGGGGATCATGCGGGTTTAAAATATAGCAGAAACTTTCGGAGTTGTATCTATGGAATATTCTGCTGCTTAGAGGTTCCGGAGCTATATCTACGGAACATTCTGGCGCTTAGACGTTCCGGAGGTGCATCTACGGAAGTTTTCCTGAACTGAAATATTTTGAAGTTTTTCCCAACGTATATCAGTAGAAAATTATTTCGTAGATGTAGCACCGAAAACAACCAAATTTTGGTAAAAAAAAAGGTGCGTCCGGATGTGTATCTTCGGAAGCCGAAGACATAAAAGGAAATTCACTCAGTGCTTAAGAATATCAAGGGGTGGATTAAGAAATCTCAAAAAAAAAAATTTATGACCTTTGTGTAATGCAAGATGGACTTGAAAAAAAATTCAATGAATCTTTGTGTAGTGCTTGATGGACTTCAAATTCTTTTTAATGACTTAAATGGGGACAATGTACCATAACATTTGTGGATCTCTTAGATCCAATGGTGGAAAAATGTAGTGCACCATACAACACATACTCCACTTTTGTATATTAGAAGAACCCATAATTATAAGCCTCAAACATTCTTTATTCTCTTGATAAATTTAAGAACTTATTACACATAAATAGTTCTATAATTCTTGTACATATTTATTGAAAGTATATAACAACACAACTGAATTGTAATTAAGCAATTACAACTCTTGGTGCTTGTGACCTCCTGAAGAAAACGAGTTAATTACATTCTTAACATAGATACCAAACATCAAGACCAAAAACACAAGTAGCAACACATTCACCAATTTCTTTTGCTTCTTAACTTCATCCACCAAACCACACAATGCATTCACATATTCTTGTCTCTGTCTTGAAACCATATCCATAGTCACTGACCATTTCTCAATTTTCTTATTCTCATCATCTCTTGATTCTTCTTCTTTATCCTTCTCGTTCTTTCGAGTCACTTCTTCAATATCTTTCTTTGGTTCATGTTGTTTTTTCTGATCAGAAACATGATCAGTGTTTGGTTTCTGAGGAACTGTTTGTTGTTGAGGCTTTTGAGGTTCTTGTTGTGTTGGTGTTGGAGCAATGTTTTATTGGTTGATGAGTTTTTGAAGTTTAATATATAAGATTCAAGCTTCGAATTTGGCATAAATTTTGCTTGTATCAGAATGAGATTGTATAGATATTTCTTTGCGAAATCGACGATATTTTTTCTCGTTGATTTGTTTTTCACCACTCACCCTTAACACTCTTGTTGAAGTTACTTGAACCCTCAAATTCTCTTTCTTAAATCCTGCATGTAATTAATGGATAAAAACTATAAACTATAAACTATATTATATGAAAAAAACATGAGGAAGAAGAAATAAAACTAACCTGGAGTCTTAAGAATCACTGTGTCACTTGTATCATCATGATCCCAATTGAAACGTGGTTCAAATTCATCGTAGATACGATCCGCTTCGCGTGTTTTTTGATCCAAATACATTTTCTCTCCTTAATTTGTTTCTCTTATGTGTTTTTTTAGCAAAGGTAGCTTAATATTTCTATGAACTTGTTGGTGTATGAATGAAATGAAATATGGGGTTATGATATTTATATATACACATTTTTTAGTTGTATTTTCTTCTAATTTGGTTCTTTCTTTTCTTGCAAAGATTGATTTATGTTTAGGACAATCTCAATTTGGGTTTTCTTATGCAAGAAAGTGTCTCTCTAAAGAATACTTTACTTATTTATTAGGTATTATTGAGTCACGTTCCTTTCCCACATGCAGAACACCTCAATCCAACCAAGATCCCCTCAGCCGAGGAAAGATCGCTGGCGATCCAGAAGTCCACCTCCTCGACGTGAAGGTGGTCGTCGGGTGCTCCAAGAGACAGAGTCCCACGTCGTACGAAAGCGTGACCATATTTCCCCGCGAAACTAGCACTCCCCAGGCAACAAGAGGACCAGGAGAAACCAATGTTCATCCCCTGTCAGATCAAAGTACCAGGCACGAACACCGTCTCCCCGCAGAAGTCACTACCCTGTCCCTGAGTGAAGCACCAGCTCCCCATCATGGACCAGTTCCAGCAGCGACGAAGAACCTCAAGGCCCGTTGTCTCAAGAGATCATGGTTATGCGCCTTCCCAAGGGCTTGGAGAAACCATCGTCTTTAAGCACTTACGACGGTACGACACACCCTGACGAGCACATCGAAAATATCGATGCGCTGCTCGACTATCGTGGCATCTGGGGCGCCATCAAATGCCGTATTTTCCCTACCACGCTCCGGAAAGGAGCAATGACCTGGTATAAACAACTGCCCGACGAGTCCATTGCCTCGTGGTAACAACTGGGGAAAATGTTTTCCAGGCACTTCACGGCATCCCTCCGCCACCCGAAGACTGAAGCCTCCCTTGAGGCCATAATTCAAGGAAAAGATGAGCCTCTCCGAGCGTACATCGAGAGGTTCAATAAAGAAGCGGTGCAAGTCCCCACCACTGATGACATGAAGAAGTTCTTACTCGAGCAAGGGCTTCGTCCATGCACAGAGTTCGCCAAAGCTGTTGGCAATGTTTCTCCTAAGACTCTGGACGCCTTCCTCCTCAACGCGCAAGCATATATCCAGTACGAGGAGAAAGAGGCGGCCAGCTCTGCCCGGGTCTCACGCCACCAAGAAAACGCTCGGGCCTCCAAAAGCGATGAACTCTCGACATCCCGTCGGGGAGATAGGAGACGTGAAGATCGTCCCCGGGAATCACGGGACAACAAAGGGCCCTCCAGCCGCTTCCATGATTATACTCCCCTAGCCATTTCCAAGGAGAAAATTCTCTCTAAATGCGCCAGCTCGGAGTTCAAACAAGCAGGGCTTTGATTCCCTAAGCAGATACTAACCAAGCCGAACGCTGACAAGTCGAAATAATGTCGTTTCCACAAAATTCATGACCACACTACTGACGATTGCATCCACCTTAAGGATGCCATAGAGATACTGATCAGGGATGGCCACCTGAAGCAGTTCACGAAGAAGGAAACTCCCCGGCAAGACGGCCAGGAGTCGAAGAAAGTCGAGGAAGAGGTGCCTTCCTTAGAAGAGACAAACCTTCAGGTCGCCATGAGCATATGGCGGCCTGAGGACTTCTATGTTCCTGAAGATCTCAACACTCCCCCTACTTCACAGCCCATAGCCCGTGGGAAACTTTCCTCTCCGCCATGGTCATTTCTAGAGGGGGCTTCAACATAGTCACCGTGGGCACCGTGAAAAGAAATTTCGAGCACCTACTCAGCACGAGCTCCAACAAGAGTACAACGCTCGACAAATTCCAGGGAAAATCGGTCCCTATCTCTTTCTACCGAGAGAAACTCCTCGGAGGGGCCCCGAACTCAAGCATTCCACTGCTCGTAAGAGCCCAGATGGAAAATTTTGATGTTCGTCGAATCTTAGTCGACCAAGGCAGCTCCATCAACATCATGTACTCGTAGCTGTTTTCAACCCTCCAACTAGATGAATCGCACCCCACTCCCTATGTGGGCTCTAACCTACAGGGCTTCAACGGGTCGGTCACAAAGCCCTGCGGGTATGTCGAGTTGATCGTGACTTTTGGATCTGCAGAGACGGCCAGTTCTATCAAAGTCCAATTCCTGGTTATCGACTGCTCATCTCTCTATTAGTGCATATTCGGGCGGCCAACCTTGGCCGAATTGGTGGTCGTACCTCAATTGTTCATCTCAAAATAAAGTACTATACTTTGAAGGGTATGGGTGCCACCTTACACGGGGACATCGAGGCTGCAAGGAGGTGCTTCGAAGCGGACACCAAAGGACTCAACACCATTGCTGCCAAGCCAAAGACGTCCAACAAGCCATCCTTACCCAGCAGCTCCGAGGAAGCCAAGCCACTACCACGCGTCGACTCTATCGACCTCGACATCTGCTTCTCCGAAGATGATCAGAAGGAGGCCCAGACTTGCCCGAGCAGCTCATCCACTTCAACCAGCACCAGCACCAGCTCCCATCTGATGTGCCCGATTTGGAATGGCGAGTTCGAACTCGTCCTACTCGGCGATGACCCTCAGCGAGGAGTAAAGATAGGAACCGACGTCCCCAACATAGCGAGGAAACAAATCAAAGCTTGCCTCCGAGAAAACACAGACTTGTTCTCCTGGAGCGCTGCGAAAATGCCCGACTTAGATCCTGCTGTCGCCTGCCATCAACTCATAATTGACCCCGCCGTCAAAGCTATAGCACAACGTAGGAGAAAGCAGAGGCTGCAGAACAAGCTGTAAAAAACCTCCTCGAGGCAAACTTTATTTCGGAAGCCAAGTACACTACTTGGCTATCCAATGTTGTACTCGTCAAAAAATCTAATGGAAAGTGGCGTATATGTGTTGATTATACTGATCTCAATAGGGTATGCCCTAAAGATGCTTATCCCCTCCCTAATATAGATAAACTTGTTGATAATTCTATCGGTTTTAAACAATTATCATTTATGGATGCCTATTCAGGCTACAATCAAATACCAATGGCGAAAAGTGACAAAAAGTATACAGCCTTCATGACCGAGTCGGGAAATTATTACTACAACGTAATGTTCGGCTTGAAGATCGCTGGTGCGACCTATCAAAGGATGATGAACAAGGTCTTCCGGGGAGAAATCGGAGACATGCTCGAAGTCTATATGG
The DNA here is from genome assembly GCA_022829125.1 of Lathyrus tuberosus. Taxonomy (NCBI): domain Eukaryota; kingdom Viridiplantae; phylum Streptophyta; class Magnoliopsida; order Fabales; family Fabaceae; genus Lathyrus; species Lathyrus tuberosus. The sequence goes on along the minus strand of JALAZF010000036.1, from coordinate 5,511,284 downwards.
ACGGTATGATCGCGAAATCCCACGAGGAAACCGATCACACAACCCATTTAAGAAAGGTCTTCGAGCAAGCCAGGAAATACCAGATGTGTTTCAACCCGGAGAAATGCACTTTCGGGGTGTGGGCGGGCAAGTTCCTCGGCTTCTATCTGACGGAACGAGGAATCGAAGCCAACCCCGACAAGTGCAGGGCATTCTACGAATTTCCTATGCCCAACTCAAAGAAATCCATCCAATCCCTCAACGGGGTGCTCACTTCATTATCTCGTTTCGTGGCTAAGTATGCCCAGCACGCACTTCCCTTCTTGAAACTCCTCTGCAAAGAGGCGGCGTTTGAATGGACGGAGGAATGCGACCATGCTGTCCTCCACCTAAAACGAGCACTATCAGAGTCACCAGTCCTCTCTCGGCCAGATAACGGCAAAACCATGTACCTTTACCTTGCCGTAGCAACCGAGGTCGTTAGCGCCGCACTCATCAGAGAAACGCCCGACGACCAAAAGCCTATATACTTCACGAGCAAAGCATTACAGGGATCAGAGCTGAGATACCAACAGATAGAGAAAGTAGCAGTGGCCCTCATCAACGCTGCACGAAGACTGAGGCATTACTTCCTGGCCCACACGATCGTGGTCCGGACAGATCAACCCGTAAAGCAACTGTTAGGACGACCAGACATGGTCGGAAGAATGCTTAAGTGGTTATTCAATCTATCCAAGTTTGACATTTAATATGAGAGCAGAAATGCCCTCAAGGCCTAGGCGCTGGCGGACTTCGTCGCTGAAATGACGTTCACGGATTACCCCACTTGCGGGGGGCGCAAATGGACCATCTTCGTCGACGGGGCGTCCAGCTCGACAGGAAGTGGGGCAGGTATCATCTTAGAAAACGACGAGGGAATCATTGTCAAAGTCACACTTACCTTATCTTTCCCTACTTTAAACAACCAAGTTGAGTATGAAGCCTTCCTCGCGGGTCTACGCCTAACCGAAGACGCGGGGGCCGAAGAAGTCGTCATCTGCACCGATTCTCAGCTCGTGGCCCTTCAAGTTCGAGGAGAATATCAGGCCAATAACAACAACCTGTCCGAATACTTATCCCTGGTCAAAGAAAAAATGACGAAGTTCGCTACAGTGGAAGTAAAACATGTTCCCCACGAACATAACGTCTGAGAAGACGTATTATCTAAACTGACGAGCACGAAGAAAAAGGGCGGAAACAAATCCGTCATCCAGGAGGTGCTTCCTCAACCCAGCATCGAGAAAACCTCCACGGTCCTTTACGTGCAAGTCATCGGTGACAGCAACTGTTGGATAACCCCCGTTTATAATTACCTCACTAAGTATGAACTTTCATCTGACCCCAAAGAGGCCAACATAGTTAGGCGTAGAGCCTGCTCCTGCGTCCTGGTCGAAAACAAGCTCTACAAGCGAGGATTCTCCATCCCTTTACTCAAGTGCGTCGAGGAAGAGATGGTCGCCCACGTCATACACGAGATCCACGAAGGAATCAACGCCCAATACCTCGGGGGGAGATCCCTTGCCAAGAAAGCCCTTCGAGGGGGGGACTACTGGCCAACCATGCACTTGGCTCTGCCTAACGAGCTCAAAGTTATATCCTCCCCGTGGCCCTTCGCATGGCGGGGCCTGCACATCCTGGGGCCATTCGTCGTAGGGTCAAACCAGAACAAGTACTTGATAGTAGGTGTTGACTACTTCACAAAGTGGATTAAAGCAGAGGCTCTGGCCAAAATAACGGCCCACAACATACTTCACTTCTATAAGTGAAACATCCTTGCTCGCTTCGGCATCCCACAAGCAATAGTCACCGATAACGGGACATAGTTCACAGACAGAAAATTTCAGGACTTCGTCGTCCAACTAGGCACAAAACAACATTTCGCGTCCGTCGAACATCCCCAAACCAACGGGCAGGCCGAAGCGGCAAACAGAGTAATCCTGCGAGGCCTCAAACGAAGGTTGGACGAAACAAAGAAAGTCTGGATCGAGGAAATGCACAGCGTACTCTGGGCCTACCGCACTACGCCACACTCTTTGACCGGGGAATCTCATTTCCGCCTAGCTTACGGGACTGAGGCAATGATCCCCATTGAGACACACGTGCCATCCCGACGAACTACAAGGCACTAAGAGAATACAAACGACAAGGTACTAAGAGAAGAGCTCGACCTCGTCGAAGAGGTCCGATCAGGAGCAGCTCTCCGCGAAGCCTCATTAAAGCAGAAAATTACAATCAGGCACAACTCCAAGGTTATACGGCGATAATTCCAAGTGGGCAATCTCGTCTTAAGAATGAACCACAAGGATTCTCGAGAAGGCAAACTCGCTGCAAACTGGAAAGGACCCTATCACGTCTGAGCAAAGACGAAGAATGGGGCCTACTACCTAGAATACCTCAACGGGGAAGAACTTACTTGACCATGGAACGCCGAAAAGTTAAAAAAATATTATAGCTAAGGCCCTGACCATCGGTTTGATTTGAACATAACATCCTGACTATGATGCACGCCCAGGTACAAGCGTCGCATATCAGCTAAGACCGGATTCCGCTCAAGAACGAGCAGGACCCTTTCCCGACGACAGTTCCTCAACCGAGCCTGCCGTAATCAAAATACCATGATAGGCAGAACACCTAGCTCGCGATGGGAGGTTCACACCGTGAACTCAGGCCTTAAACGTGACCTGAGCTCCTCTCTCATGCCCGGAAGCTACCCAGGCTGTTCGACCAGTCCCCCTCACTGCCGAACACATCTAAATCGAGCAAATCCTGAAAGCAATAAACGAATCAAAGTGACCCTTGTTACGGGCACTCACACGTATCGAGAAAAGTTACTACACTTAGCAAAAATAAAAGCGAATAAAGCCATGCGCGAATATATAACATACAAAACCGACCAGGACGGCCGGACACATACATTTCAAAATAATTAAGAGGTCACAAGGACCACGATTATGCTTGTTAGATGATAAAGGGGCCACACCCCATACTAAATAATAAAAGTACATAAAACATGGCACGCATGCCAGAGATATCATAACAACAAAAAGGAGACATCATTCCTTCATCTGCTCGGCCTCCTCAGGGATAGGCTGCGTTAGCTGAGACTCCTTGTCAAGGATACGGGCATGCTCATCGCCAATCTAGAAGAAGTCGGGACTAACAATCTTGCCATCTTCAACATGACTCAGAAAACTGGTCCCCTCCGTAGACAACTGAACCCCTGGATTCACGAGTTTGAACTGAGCCACAACATTGTTGAAGGATTCCTCCCCGATGGCGCATACATCATCCTCTGCCCGCACAATACGGGCAACCAACTCAGCCTGAGTCTTTAGCACCTTCAAATCGTCAGGCTCGCCTTTAGCCGGAGCCGTTGTAGACCTCATTTGTTCGACCAAATCTTCGGCAGCTTTCTTCTCAGCGATCAGGGTGTCATTTCCCCTTTTAACTTGGCAGTCTCCTCCTGGGACTTCCTCCTCGCATCATTAGCAGCCTTGGCCTTCTTCACCTTTTCTTCTAGGGCTGATAGCACCGCTTGAGCCTTCTTTAGCTCAGATTCGGAGGAGGAGTCTTCCTTGGCTTAAATCGTCGACATCTCCAACACCCTGATCAGTGCAGAAGCATCATGCGCCAGCATCACCCTCTTGCTCGGGCGGTTCATTCCCTCGAGCTTTAGGGATTCTGCCCGAGGAACCATCAAGGATGAACCCTCAAAGAACTTTCTGTCATGAAGGCAGGGAGGAAGCTCAAATTTTCTCTTCTCTCCTGCCCGTCTGAGATCCACCACCTCATACTGACAGATCCGCTTGAACCTTGTAGCCCTAGGCACCAGGGAACCCTGAGCAGATGATGGAATGGGCGAGGAGCTCCCCAAATCTAGCTGAGGGAGCATCCGCTGAGTGAGCCAATTCTTTGGGTTCGTCGCACCGGCCTTGCCCTTCGCCATAGCATTCTTCACCATCCTTTCGTGTGCTGAAGGCATCTCACCTGCAAAGACAAAACAGGCACGTTAGCAAACGAGGAAAACTATAATCCGGAAAAGCTAAAAAATCAAGACTACCAAGCAACTTAAGGGCGTCAACATGGGTCTTGCACTCGAGAAGCCCCTTCGTGTTGATATAGCGGTGTTTCATTCTTTGCCCGCCATCTTCCTCGAAGATTGGGTCCCCTTTCTTGGTCCAGCACTCCGCAAGTTTAAAACTGTTAACGTAATTTACTAGCGCTGCATAGCCAGCTTTGTCATCCTCATTTAGCATCTCCAGTTGGGTAAGACAATGGTCAGTGCCCCGGGAAAAATGGTCCCCACTCCAACCAAAGGGAAACTTAAAAACTCTGTCCGCCACCAACTTCCCATGCTCGTCGTAAAGGTCATTGTCGTCCTCGTTCGTCGACACTTCCCAAGCGTACGTAGTATCCTGGGCTTTCTCCAACACGGTTTCGATGATATAGAATCTCTCCTTAAAAGTTCGGATAGACTCAGAGAACGGTTTGAACAATTTCTTCGCTTGCTTCAGCAAAACCCAACCATACCTTCTCCCCGAGACCTGCCTTTAGAGGTGAAAGATCGTAAAGAAAAAAGGGAGGGTGGCTCCTATCTTCAGTAACTCGCACATCATCTCGAAAGCACGGATGAACGCCAGCGAGTTAGGGTGCAGCTGTGACGGGGCCAGGTCCAAGTGTACGAAGACAGACCGTTGAAAGTCGGTGAAGGGCAACCTCAGTCATATGTCTTTAAAAGCGTATTCGTACATCGGAAACATCTCCCCGTAATCCATAAAAATACGGTCGTCCTCACCTGGGAAATGCACCTTTCACTCCCCTTCTGCCCCCATATTCGTGAAGACATCCCTGGTATATGAAGCAAAGACAGAAGCATGTTCGGCAGGCTCCGGAACTGTCTACTCCTCCACGGAGGCCCTATCAAGGGAAGTCTCCCCGACATCGCTGGGGGCGGTTGAAGCTTCAATGTCCCTACTCTCCGAGGAGCTCTCCTCGGACGAGTCTATAAGAATCCCCTTCTCAGGTTCACGGGCCATCTCGTTCACCTAAAAAGCAGAGGACAAAAGTAAATTCGACGGCAAAATCAAATTCACCCTTCCACCGCTAGTCAAGTGAAAAGGCACACGAAGGGCCAAGGACGACGTCCTCGACCTAAGCCCTAATTAAATGGCACAAAAATACTGTGCGGGTAGATGCTTGGGCAACCTCTCTTGCGTGTGCGGGAAGATTCTCCCCGGATCATTACCCAGAGTTCTGTTTGAAGCTTCACCGAAAAAAACTCATGAACTCACCGGAAAATTCATAAGAACGCCGGAAAACTCATGAGCTCCTCCAGTAACGCTCACGCTCGCCATTGCAACAGCGTCGGAAATAACCTAAATCTACAAGTTCCTAAAAGCTCCGGCGACCACGATGACGGCAGAAAGTGGCCAAGCCACCGTCTACCACCAACAGTCACCGGAAACATGCATTCTAACAAAACGAAAGCAAAAAGCTGGAAACTAAGGAAGAAATAAGTAACTTACATGGTCGGGGAAGCTTTAAATGGTCGAAGATGCTGCTCGGAGTTGTACAGCAGCGGAAACGGTGGCTAACGGCGGCGACAGACTGGAAAGCTCAGAGAGAAGATTTAGGGAGGGGAGAGAAGCGAAAAACGGAAATGAGCAGCTTCTCCCTCTATTTATAGGCACTCTTAAGGCACGTACACGAGCACGCGCGGCTAGGGGCATCATCATGACCCTAGCCTAGCTATCATGACGCATTTAATGTTGCACAAGGCTCGAGGCACATGTGGCGTCCCGTCTCTTCAAACTACCTCAACCGTTGGTCTCCCTGTACGCCGGGCACACCAAACAACGTTGCGTATCCGACGGGCACTAAAACCCCCGGGCACAACATAACAGCTCCACCTCGTCGACAAGCGACGACCCATTCAAATCTCTCAGGGACTGCAAGCTATCCTTAAGTCATCACTCCCGTGCTCGGGAGCAACGACTTGGAGGGCACCTGTTCCGGACTGGACCAATGACTAGACATGGCCCAATCTACTTCTGCTCCCAGAACAGCCCAGTTGCCTACGTCCATCCAATATGCGGTAACTTTTACCTTTTTGCCCCTCTGTCGGGCACATATGATCAGAGGACCCACAGGGTCCCCTGCTCCTCCTCGGCATTCCTGCCTGTCATGCACGGCTCTCCCATCTAGAAACAACCACGATGCCAGTGCCCGGAACTACGCCTTTACCCATGGTAACGGCTAGTTTCGGGCACATCTGTCTGTCCTAACGGCTAGTTTTTGACAGTTACCTATTCTTCGGGAAACAGTTATTACGCCCTGAAAATAGGAACCGTTGGCCACGCGCTAGGGGCACTATAAAAACCCTCTCATTTGAGAGGGTCAGGTACTCTAAATCATCATAAGAAACACATACTTTTGTACTTGCCTTTTTCCTCTCCCGATTCTTACTTTAGCATCGGAGTGCCTTACAGGTACACCCCCTCCTCATCTCACACACCCAGCATCACATACGACTTTCTTGGTCCACTTCAGGTTCTGATTAGCCGTCAAGATCATATTATATTGCTTATCTTCACTTGATTTTAACCTTGAACCACTTTTTAAACTTTTGGTTATGAGGCTTTTATGCCAACTATTTTTTTCGCTGCTTATGAAATGAGTTATTTTTAATTATGAGGTTCAAATATGAGTTGTTTGTATGTTGAGTAACATTCTAGTTATTAGATTTATGTTTTATTTAATTAATTGTTGAGTCGAAAAGTAGGGTGTTACAATGACCTTCTTAGGATCATATGAACCATTTTCAACCGCATCTCATATTTATTCTCTTTGTGCTTCTAGATACGCTTGCATGCGAATTTTCTAAAAGTCATAATATTCACCGACGAAACAAGGAGGTTTGTTGTTGCTGCCACCATCTCTAAAAATCGAATCAGCGGAAGCCATATTTCTGGATCGAGGAGCAAGTTACCTTAACTTGTTCTGATGTAAAATGTAAGTATAGATTGCAACCTAAGAAAAGGTGAATTAGGTTTTAAGACTTTTTCTTGTTTTTAAGAGATGGTTCTTATGTTCTTATTTTTCTGGAAAATTTTCTATGAAACTTATGAATTAAAATGCAGAAAAATAAATGAAGAATGTAAAGAACACAAGTTTGTATCCTAATTCCTCTTTTCAACCATTGGTACATCTAGTCCGTCACACCTTATGAGAAATTTTCCAATATGTTAGATATTTGTACAAGTCTTACACCAAGAACTATCATACAATCTTCTAACGCAAACCAACACAAGAAAGCAACACCACTTTCTTTTACAACAAACACCACAACTATGGTGGACTTTGAATCTCCCCGAATCAGAAAAACCTTTTACAACAATCACCAACAACTTGTGATGATCACACCAAATAATAATGGTGAACAAACAATACAACCTTGTATAGAATTTTGAGTAATATTTGAGTTGGCTTGAATTTCAAGATAATCAAATTGATCTTCTCTTTCTCATGATCACAATCCAAATATATATACTTAAGTTCTCAAAAAAAATGAATGAAACTCCTTTTAAATGATATAAAAGTTATTCATAAAGTTTCATTGTAATGGATATATGAACACTTAAAAAAAACTTGTTTGAATTATATGAAAAATGATGTATGAAAGAGGACATTGAAAAACTAATGTATTTTGAGTTAAATATATCTCACTATGCTTTTTTAATTTGATGCAATGTTTTGGAAAAGTTTCATGATCATTAGAAATGATTTGGAATCACAATGATTCATATTTTCAAACTAGTATGATGTTTCATAAAAAAAAATTGTTCGAATTACAGGGGTTTCAACCTGCCTTAGTTTACGAACCAATGTGTTATATCAAAAAACAATCACGGTTTTATTAAGAGAGAGACAATTGTTCTGTTCTGAAAGAGTGAACTTTAGCTTAAATATAATTTATACTTTTCACCATGGTTGATAAAAAAACGACCGTAATTAAATGTAGACACATTTCACAACGATTGCTATTTTAGACCGTGGTGAATGGTGTTTTAATTTTAATATAAATATTAAGATTATAAGGACACACTCATTTTTTAAACAAAAAAAAAAAAGAAAACTGCTGATGCTGGGATTCAGAGCCTGTAATTTTTAACATATCACTACGGTTATTAATATAGACCATAGTGAAATTTATTTTAATAAAAGAAATAAAAATACAGGGGCCAAAATAAGAGCTATTACTTCGGTTAGCTTAATAGCCGAGGTAATGACATGTTACATTAGGTGTATTTTTGTAGTAGTGCGAGTATAAGGCTCGATTAGTTGCAAAGATATTTTTGCAAAGAGAAAGCATGATGAGTATATTTATGGGGAAGTCAAAGGCATCACATTTGGAAGTAGGCAAGAGAATTTTGAGATATGTCAAGGTCAATTGGTTGGAAAATTATATTTCCCGCAACAAATAAAGGTAGAAGTTGCAAATTGCTCGAATATATCAAACCAAGCTGGTGTGGAGATAAAGATTATAGGAAATTCATTGTTTGGTACATTTTTATGTATGGAGAAACAATAATCTCTTAGTGTTATAAGAAGGAACTATTTGTGACGCTCTTTTCTTGCGAGGTCGAGTATATTGTTGTGTTTATGTACGCATGTCAAATGGTATGGTTGATGAATTTGATGAAGGAGTTATAACAAAGAGTATGAAGCTATGAATTTGATGATAGACTATGTTTACGCTATAAACCTTGTTAAGAATCTCATTGCACATGGGAGAAGAAAGCATATATAGATGAAATTTGACTACTTGAGAGAGTTTGTAGGTGTAGGAAAATTGAATTTGGGATATTGCAAAAGTGAAAAGCAAGTTGCCGATTTTCTAACCAAATTAGCAACAATTGAAGTGTTTAAGAGGTTGAAGAAGCACACGAGTATGGAAGATTTGAAGGACTTGAAGTAAGGGGCGTTGAGAAATTAGTGTAATTTAATTCATTGCAACATGTTGCAGTAAATGTGCAACAGGTTATATCATGCTCTGCATTGCTAATTTACCTAGAAGAGACTTGGAGCAACCGATTGCTCCTAATATGCAACAGGTTATATTTCTTGTAGTTTGTGTATTTTCGAAAATAAAGAGTTAGCGCAACCGATTGCTCCAAATGTGCAGCTGATTGCATATCTAGAAAGTTTGTTTTTCTCATTAGTTGGCTAGCTATATTATTTTGTATAATTGTATGAATATCCATGTTAGGCCATTAATGTTAGAATCTCATATTTTCACCCTAATTCTCTAAATTTTCTCATTATCCCCATCTCTCGATTATTCATCATTCTTCTTGTGAGTAAGGTTTTACCCAAATATATATATATATATATATATATATATATATATATATATATATATATATATATATTGTTGTGAAAAACGATGACTTTAATCAAAATATAAAACTGGTTTCTTGAATTATCAAGAACCAAAACAAGGGTCTAACGGAAAAGAGGAAAAACAACAAGAAGAAGAATAGAGAAACAACAAGTATTGGGCAAATATAAAACTGTTTACTATTCACTTTCTCATTAAATGTTTACAATGATTACAAGTGAATATCACAATTTGCCACACTCAACAAACTGAGTGTACTAGCCTATTTATAGACTAACTAGGTAACTTGCAGCCCAAGAAACCTAAACAATTGGATCCTTAACACAAGGCCCAATTCGACAGAATAAACTATTTCGACAGAATACATATAAGAACAGACTTCGACTACTATATGTACATAACAGGCATCAGCATGTGAACAACCTTCGACTGCATGCTTGCCTCTGTCGAAATACATGAAAGCTACCTTCGACACAGCTGAGTTTCGACCCAAATCTCACAAATCTCCACCTTGGATCTAACTCAGCAACAAAGAAAACAACTAGCTTTCATCATGTGGCTTTATCAACTACATACAGTGGAAAAACTTGCAACTTGGCAAAGTTTTGGTGATCATATCAGCAGCATTTTCTTCAGTCGAAACCTTCAGCACCTGGACTTCACCACGCTCGATTATCTCTCTGACGAAATACAGCCTCTCACATCAATGTGCTTAGTTCGCTCATGATAGGCTGAATTCTTCGACAGGTGTATTGCACTTTGACTATCACATTTAACAGTGATACTTCGACCTTGAAGTTTCAGCTCCTTTGCAAAACCTTCAAGCCACAATGCTTCCTTCACAGCTTCAGTGAGGGCAATATATTCAGCTTCAGTGGTTGATAAGGCAACAACCTTCTGAAGCGTCGCTTTCCAACTGATTGCTGTGCCAAACATTGTGAAAACATATCCAGAAATAGACTTTTTGGAATCCATACAACCTGCATAATCAGAGTCAACAAATCCTTCGATTTCGACTATGCTATCACCATCACAGGCTCCACCATAAATCAAGACTCTTTTCAGAGACCCATTTATGTACCTAAGAATCCACTTTACAGCTTGCCAGTGCGCCTTTCCAGGATTGGCCATATACCTGCTCACAAGGCTCACTCCATATGCTATGTCTGACCTCGTACATACCATAACATACATCAAAGAACCCACTACACTAGCATATGGAATGCTATTCATATAGATTCTTTCAGCTTCAGTACTCGGACTTTGAGTAGTACTAAGCTTAAACTGAGGATTTGTAGGTGTCACAACAGGCTTCGAATTCGACATACCAAACTTGTCGAGAAGCTTCCGTAGGTATGTCTCCTGAGATAAGCACAACTTCGACTGCTTTCTATCTCTACGGATGTCAATCCCAAGAATCCTGGCTGCAGCTCCCAGATCCTTTATTTCGAACTCCTTACTGAGTTCAGCCTTCACCTTCGTTACATCCTCAACCCTGTTGCTAGCTATGAGGATATCATCCACATACAGCAGCAACATAACAAGTGAGTTTCCAGGTCGAAATTTGAAGTAAACACAGTGATCGAACTGACTTCTAGTGAAACCAATGTGTGCCATGAACTTGTCGAATCTCCTATTCCACTGTCGAGGAGATTGCTTCAGGCCATACAAAGACCTATTCAGCTTGCACACATAATCTTCTTTACCCTTTTCTGCATACCCTTCAGGTTGATGCATCAGGATCGTTTCATCTAGATCACCATACAGAAATGATGTCTTCACATCCATTTGCTCAAGTTCCAAGTCGAACTTTGCCACCATGGCCAACAGCATTCGAATGGATCTATGCTTTACAACAGGTGAGAACACATCATTGAAGTCGACTCCTTCTTTCTGAGTGAATCCCCTAGCAACCAGCCTCGCCTTAAAGCGCTTCGACATCACTCCTTCGATTCCTTCCTTGACCTTGAAAATCCACTTACAACTGACTAACCTTGCTCCTGCAGGTTTCTCAATCAGCTCCCAAGTGTTATTATCATGAAGAGATTTCATCTCGTCATCCATGGCTTTTCGCCATTCAGTCTTGTCTCGACTCCTTATAGCTTCCTTGTAATCTCTAGGTTCTTCGTCAAGTACCTCACTTGCAGAGATTAAGGCAAAAGCTATAAGATCTGCATAACCAAGTCTCTGAGGTGGCTTGATGACTCTTCTCGACCTATCTCTTGCCAGTAGGTAGTCATCGACAATTTCTTCAACCTCATCAGCATCTTGCTCTTCGACTTCATCAGGGCTATGCACTTCAGCATCATTATGCTCCAGCTCAACAGGCATCTCTACCTGTTCCAGCTCCTCTTCAGAGATTTCTGCACTTCGACCAGCATCACCAGTTTTCTTAAAAGCCATTTCGACCTCATTGAAAACTACATCACGACTTGTGATACATCTTCTGTGACCTGGTTCTAGGCACCACAGCCTATAACCCTTGACTCCCTCAGGATATCCAAGGAACATGCATCTCAGAGCTCTAGGTTCGACCTTGTCTTGCCTAATGTGAGCATAGGCTAAACAGCCAAATACTCTCAGTTTGTCGAGATCTGGTGGATGATTCGACCAAATTTCTTCAGGTGTCTTAATTCCCAGCGCAGTCGAGGGACATCTATTTATCAGATAAGCTGCTGTCGAAACAGCCTCTGCCCAAAACACCTTCTTCAATCCAGCACTATTCAACATGCATCTAACCCTTTCAAGGATTGTTCGATTGAATCTCTCAGCTAAGCCATTTTGTTGAGGAGTACCTACTACAGTCTTATGCCTTGCAATCCCAGACTCAACACAGTAACTGTCGAAAGCTTCGTTGCAGAATTCAAGGCCATTGTCGGTTCTCAACCTCTTAACCTTTCTGCCAGTTTGAGTTTCGACCAGAACCTTCCAACTTTTGAAATTCTCAAAAGTTTCATCCTTCGTCTTCTGAATGAATACCCATAACTTTCTGGAATAGTCATCAACGATGGATAGAAAATACCTTGCACCTGAGTGTGAAGGATTCCTTGCAGGCCCCCAAAGATCAGCATGAATGTAATCAAGGGATCCATGTGTTCTTTGCTTGCCTTTGTCAAACTTTGCCCTACAGGATTTACCAAGTACACAAGATTCACAAAACTCCAACTTTTCGACTTTGTTACCACCTAGCAGGTTCTGCTTCCCCAATTCGACCAGACCTCTTTCGCTGACATGGCCCAATCTCATGTGCCATAACTCTGTCTTCGACATAGGTTTCGTGGATACAACATTTGTCGAACCACTTACAACCTCAGCCTCCAGGGTATACAAGCCTTAGTTTTTCACGCCTCTCAAGACTTCCTTCGACCCTTTCATGACTCTCAGGGTACCTTGCTCTCCTTTGAAAACATATCCCTTTCTGTCGAATTCACCAAGAGAAATCAAATTCCTCTTAAGGTTAGGTACATACCTAACCCCAGTCAATAGCTTTATTGGCTCATCATGGAGCTTGAATCTAACTGGTCCAATACCTGCAATCTTGCAAGCTTTATTGTCCCCCAGCAGCATTGATCCTCCATCTTGATCACATAATTCTTCAAACACATTCTTGTTTGGAGTCATATGCCAAGTACATCCAGAATCCATAATCCACTCTTCGCAAGAGTTGCTGCTCGACACCACAAGGACATCAGATGATTCATAACCATCTTGCACTATAGCTGCATTCCCATTGTCCTTACCTCCATGATTATTCAGGCGCTCAGGGCACACCTTTCTTGTGTGACCCTCCTTCTTACAGTGATAACATTTGATACCAGACATATCACCACCAGAAGACTTATGCTGAACCTTTCCTTTCTTCTTGTCAAACCTACCATCTTTCTTCGACGATCTGCCTTTCACGGACAACTCTTCGCCAACTGATGAAGGTTTCTGCTCCTTTCTTTTGTTCAAATCCTTCGAATACAAGGCTGCTTGAACTTCTTCAAAGGTCAGGGACTCTCTTCCATACAAGAGAGTTTCTTTGAAGTGAGCATGCGATCTGGGCAAAGCACACAACAGCAACAATGCTTGATCTTCATCATCAATCTTCACATCAATGTTTTCAAGATCAAGAATCAGCTTGTTGAAAGAATCCAACTGCTCAGCCAAAGCCTTTTCTTCATTCATCTTGAATGAATACAAGGCTTGCTTCAGGTAAAGACGATTCACCAAGGATTTGGTCATATACAAACTTTCCAGCTTTGTCCATAATCCCGCCGCCGTCGTCTCTTTTGATACCTGCCAGAGAACCTTATCACCAAGGCTCAATAGAATTGCGCTGTGTGTTTTCTCGATCATTGTCGTCTTTTCTTTTTTCGTCAACGCAGCATCCATGGCTGCCATTCCCTTCAACGCTTCCAAACATCCCTGCTGCACCAGTAGGGCTTTCATTTTCAAGCGCCACAGACCGAAATCGTTCACTCCGGTGAACTTTTCAATCTCATACTTTGTTGAAGCCATCTTCTCCACGCTCACCGCACCAATTTGTTGTGAAAAACAATGACTTTAATCAAAATATAAAACTGGTTTCTTGAATTATCAAGAACCAAAACAAGGGTCTAACGGAAAAGAGGAAAAACAAGAAGAAGAAGAATAGAGAAACAACAAGTATTGGGCAAATATAAAACTGTTTACTATTCACTTTCTCATTAAACGTTTACAATGATTACAAGTGAATATCACAATTTGCCACACTCAACAAACTGAGTGTACTAGCCTATTTATAGACTAACTAGGTAACTTGCAGCCCAAGAAACCTAAACAATTGGATCCTTAACACAAGGCCCAATTCGACAGAATAAACTATTTCGACAGAATACATATAAGAACAGACTTCGACTACTATATGTACATAACAGGCATCAGCATGTGAACAACCTTCGACTGCATGCTTGCCTCTGTCGAAATACATGAAAGCTATCTTCGACACAGTTGAGTTTCGACCCAAATCTCTCACACACACACACACACACACACACACACACATATATATATATATATATATATATATATATATATATATATATATATATATATATTGAATACCCAAAAATATAAAGTGTAAATTCACACACATTTTTCATTGAAACCCAGAAAAATACAGTGTAGATTTATCAATAAAAATGCAATAAAAAAATGTTTGATGAAATGACACAAAGAAATTTGATTTTGTGATAAATTTAGAGACCAAAAAATGGTCACTAAAAGGCGATATTTTAATTGGCATAGACATTGGCATCCACATCAGCATCACATAGTCTATCTCATTAACTTAGACTAACAAATTAGATGGAAATGACTAACATGAACAACCGAACATTCTTAACATAGATAACAAACATCAAGACCAAAAACTCAAATAGCAACACATTCACCAATTTCTTTTGCTTCTTATCTTCATCCACCAAACCACACAATGCATTCATTGGTTTCTTATTCTCATCATCTCTTGATTCTTCTTCTTTATTCTTCTCGTTCTTTCGAGTCACTTCTGCAATATCTTTCTTTGGTTCATGTTGTTTTTTCTGATCAGTCACTTCTTCAATATCTTTCTTTAGTTCATGTTGTTTTTTCTGATCAGTCACTTCTGCAATATCTTTCTTTGGTTCATGTTGTGTTTTCTGATCAGTCACTTCTTCAATATCTTTCTTTGGTTCATGTTGTTTTTTCTGATCAGTCACTTCTGCAATATCTTTCTTTGGCTCATGTTGTTTTTTCTGATCAGTCACTTCTACAATATCTTTCTTTGGCTCATGTTGTTTTTTCTGATCAGTCACTTCTGCAATATCTTTCTTTGGCTCATGTTGTTTTTTCTGATCAGTCACTTCTGCAATATCTTTCTTTGGTTCATGTTGTTTTTTCTGATCAGTCACTTCTTCAATATCTTTCTTTGGTTCATGTTGTTTTTTCTGATCAGGAACATGATCAGTGTTTGGTTTCTGAGGAGTTGTTTGTTGATGAGGCTTTTGAGGTTCTTGTTGGGTTGGTGTTGGAGCAATGTTTGGTTGGTTGATGAGTTTTGGAAGCTTGACATATAAGATTCCAGCTTCGAATTTGGCAGAAATTTTTCTTGTATCAGAATCAGATGGTATAGAGACATCTTTGCAAATTTGACGATATTGTTTCTCGTTGATTTGTTTTTCACCACTCACCGTTACCACTTTTGGTGAAGTTACTTGAACCCTCAATTGCTCCTTCTTAAATCCTGCATGTAATTAATGGATAAAAACTATAAACTATAAACTATATTATATGAAAAAAGCACGAGGAAGAAGAAACAAAACTAACCTGGAAGCACAAGGAACACTGTGTCACTTGTATTATCTTTATTCCAATAAAAAAGTGGATCAAATTCATAGTAGATACAATCTGCTTTGCGTGTTTTTTGTTCCAAAGACATTTTCTCTCCTTAATTTGTTTCTCTTGTGTGTTTTTTTCTAGCAAAGGTAGCTTAATATTTCTATGAACTTGTTGGTGAATGAATGAAATGAAATATGGGGTTATGATACTTATATATACACATTTTTGAGTTGTATTTTCTTCTAATTTGGTTCTTCCTTTTCTTGTAAAGATTGATTTATGTTTAGGACAATCTCAAGCTGGGTTTGCTTATGCAAGAAAGTGTCTCTCTAAAGAATACTTTACTTACTTGTTAGGTATTGTTGAGCCACGTTTCATTCCCACATGCATGTAATATTTTGGTCAAGTTCTCTATTGTCCAAAGTTAAGAATTAATTTCATATAGTTCCTTGGTGAGGGTTTTGCATTATTCTTTTCACTGAAATTTATTATATAACTCGCTATTACATAAATATATCAAAATATAAATCACTTTATCTTCAACTCACTTTTAATCAAACTCAATTTTAAAAACTATACTCGTTTGAACAAATTTTGTAATGGTAGAACCAAACACACACTGAATGCAAAGAAAACGAGCATTGCACGTCTAAATTAGCGTCACAACACATCAATTGTTTTCACAACAATTTAAAGTCATTACATATTTGCAGTAAAAATTAATTATAACATTTGATAAAAGAAGAATAATCAAAATAGATAATAGTAACATTACAAGCCCTAACTTCTGATTCCATTTTGAGACAACAAGTCTAAAACTTTACCTCCTCTGTGCTTTCCTCCTTCTAGACTCTGTCTTTTGCCATTTTTTTCTAGTAACAAGTTTACTCTTTGGTTTCAATTTTAACTCGGGCGAGAATTTGTAATTCGGATCTCTCATTCTTGCTTGTATGTCTTTAAAAAATTGAAGATTCAGCTGTTTAGGCCCTCCTTGTCTAAGCTCTTCATACTCAGGTCCTGAAACAACGTTTTCAAATGCGCCAATTAGAATATCTAAATCACTCATAACTTCCCATGTATTTGTATACCTCCCATCTGGACCTTTCTTTAATTTCTTCAAAGCATTCTCAACTGCGATCTACCTAGCTTGCTTTCCCGGGGACAACTCCTCTGGTTCTTGTTCGGCTTTCAAAAGCTCAGAGATGGTTCTGTATTTCGGCATTTCATCAAACTCGAAAATCTTATCTATGTGCTTATCACTTCTTTCATTTGGGTAAGCTTCTGTGGGAACATCATCGTCACTGTCCATTTCATCTCCAGTCCACAATGTCTTTTCCTCGTCACTACCGGACCAAACACTTCTTAACTCGTCACTGTCATCTGCATCAACCAGGTTTGCATGTTTCTTAGCTTCTTGTCTTGCTTTTCTAATATCTTTATGGAGACGACACTTTGAATCATTGTCTTCATCGCTTTCATCCTCGCTTGCTGTCCATAGAGTGTTGTCTTCATCCATGTCTTTTGCCCAGGTTTTCTTGAAGTCTTCATCCCACGGTCTTCTACCGCCAAAGAGATCATAGGGCTTCCGTGCACCACGAGCATACGATCTCAATGCTGCAAGAATCCACTCACAAATAGATCTTCTAATCCACGGTTTGAATCTCAGTTTGATAACTATGCAAAAATCGAATTTATCAAATCTATTGATGATCATAACAATCTCATCACTTGATATGATGTAAAAATTTAGTGAATATTAATACTTTTGTATGTTCGAACTTAGGAATGATAATCTCTTTAGCTTCTCAAGTAATCATGAAAGACATTCCCATGATCCTTCCCAAGAGAAACTAGTGGTAAGGAAGAAAAAAAAGTGGCTAGAATGATAATCTCTGTAGCACTGACACTTCTAAAAAACGGTGTGTCTGTGTCATTGTCAGTGTCACAAACCGACACTAATATATTCGTTTTTTCAAATTATTATCAGTGTCGGTGTCATGCTTCTGGTGTCAGTGCTAGATATCTGGAAAGTTAGAATGCTAAGGACTAAATAGGTTGATGATTTCAAGGGATTGAAGTTCAAACCCTAGAATACTAACATAACATCTAAAAGCCATGGTGTAACATAACTTCACAAGCTATAATGATACAAACACTAATAATTGAACATTCAAGAAACTCTTGTGTAAATTTCTTCTTTCCTATGTTTTGTTTTAATGCTAAGAAGTAATGAATCATATAAAATGACAAGAAGTTATGGAATATGAAACTTTTTTTAACAATGAAAAAAGCTTGAGAAATCAAAATTCAGTAAAAATGGAGAAAAAGAGATGAACAGAAATTACCTTGAATGATGAAAATGAAGAGAGTACCGAGGAGATGGCTGCAAAAACTAAAGTGAAGAGGAACGGCGGCGCGGTGAGGAGGTTATGATTTGGGAAGACGTAAATGCGGCGGAGGGAGGGAAAGGAACGCCGCGAATGAATTTCATATTGTTTTATGTGGGACTAATTTTATGTTTCTCAACTTTTCTGATTTTTAATAAAATTTTATAAATTTAAAAAGAAAAATGCCATAAGACTTTTGTATAGAATAGAAGAAGTATATACTAGTATTACTTGAAATATTTTCAATAATTTTTGTTTACATTATTTAATACTATGAATTAGAGATAAAATTGATCTCTTATATTGTATTATTATAAAATAAAATTAGAGGTAGTTGTTTTTCAAACAACTTTACTCAATAATTAAAATTTAAATAATCACCCCAACACTTGAAGCATATTTAATTGGAGGGAAAATGACACTTTACCTGTTATTATCTCCTCACATTTAAACCCACCTTATAAGGAATTGTGCATCTATGTTTTAGAGATACAAGAAACTTGATGGAGGAAAATTCAAAAAGTATTATGTTGGTGTAATTTTTAGAGGTCAATGAGTTTGTTAGTGAATTTAAAACTCTATTATGTTAGATATTTATAATAAAAGGTTTTTATTTATTATATTTGTTTTCAAAATAATAGTGTTACTATAATAGTTAATTAGTTTAATATTTCATTAAGTATGACTTAAATGTAAAACAATGATAAATATAAAGATGTTATTATAAAAGTATTGGTAGTCAAGTCTTGTTGTCAAATACCTGTAAAAAAAAAAAAGTCTTAGCTGTCAAATAGGATAACAATAATGCATTAAGATTATTATGTAAGTAAATTATTGGTCATATCTTAGTAGGTCATGAATAAGATATCAAATCATCATATAGATATAAATATTAGAAGTAATATTTATACTAGATTGATTCACCATGAAAATATTGCACAATGTATTATATAAGTGTCATAAATTATTTTCATAGTTATAGTGGTGTATACTAAAATGAAGAGTTGATCACATTAGATTAACCCTCAAACCAGTGTTTAATAAATCAGACCGAACTGGTCGGTCGGACCGGTCGAACTGGCCGGTCGGACCGGGAACTGAAAAGGTCACCGATCTAGTCTAATTGCTGGATCAGATATGTTATTGAACCAGTGGGAACCGACCAAAATCGGCCAAAACCGCTAAAAACCGGTGAACCGGCGGTTTTGAAAAACCAGCGGTTTAAATGCATGTCTTTTTTTCTTCATAATAACAACGCCGTTTTGATAATTTATTTTTTAAAAATAAAATTAGAATATAAGTAGATTTTATTCAAAACTTATTTGAAACAATTTTTCTTCGTATGTAACCAGAAATTGTTCAAAATTTATTTAGATTTGTATTTAGTACTATTTTGTCGTGCGTGATGACTACGTCAAGTGTTTAAATTTAAAGAATGAATTTGTGAAATTATGATATTTTGAAATTTTGTAGATGTCGTGATATTTTTTAGAGACCGAGTTATTCGGTTCGACCGATTTATTAAATATATAGTTTTTTTTATAGAGATCGGTTTATTCAGCCGAGTTATCCGATTTAATCTGGTTTAGTCATATGGTTCGACCAGTGTCCCAGTGGTTCGACCAATGAAGCAGCGACCCAGTACCTTCACTGATTTGATGACCGGTCCGATTTTTAAAACATTGCCTCAAGCAACTATAGTCCTAAAATGAGGAGTTGGTCACATTAGAACCCTCAAACATTATTTGTAACAAGATGATTATAAATTCGGTTAGTTAAATACTCATCGAGTCATGCAGAGGGATATGAGCGACCTAGATTGGAATTTTTCCCTCCTACATATACAGGAGTAATATCTATGGGGCCCTTGATCGAGTATGGGGTAAAATGCATGGACTTGGTGAAACAAGTCATTATAGAATATTGATCTTATTTATTGTTACTAAGTATACTAGGTGAAATTATGTTCGATCGATAATAGAATGTCACAAACAATATTGGAATAATGTGCATGAAAGTGAGAAGACGAGACAACAAATAACAAATACGTAAAGTAAATGACACGGATAATTGTTAACTTAGTTCGATGCAAAGTCACGTACGTCTGGAGGGCATCATCCCAATGAAATGAAATTCACTAATCAATAGTTAATAGTACACGACAGTTTCATATGAACTCTTCTAGTTCAATGCCATTTTTCTAATAATACTCGTGAATTTTGACACAGGTTCCCCATGAATATGAGACCCCTCTCACTTTCACTCAATCATTCTCCCAAGTGTTTATACAATTATAGAAATATAAGGCGTGATAAATCACAATTACAATTAAATACTTTAGCCTTATAACTTATGAAAGATGCCCCATAGTAGAGTATTCCAAATCCAAAACAAAAGACTCAATGAAAACAATAAAATCACAAGCTTAATTCTTAAAGGTTTGAATCTTCACATAAGGTAAAACCTCACCTTAAATAGCAACAACAACTAACATAAAAGTCTAGTAGGATCTTGACATAAAAACAGTTGGTATCCAAAAAGCGCAAGATGAATCAATCTTCATAATTCTGAATCTTGAGGAAATAAAATCTAATTAAATATTAATTTGATATAAATAAAAATTCCAATATCTTCACCACATGATTTAGAATAAAAAAAATTAAAAAAGAAATGTGTTATAAATCAAATTCCTGATTGAACAAAAAAGGAAACAAATCTTTTTGGAGCAATATACAATCAGATAAATAACATGTGCCAAATAAATAGTCTGAGACATAATGTCTCACACTAAGTATAAACATCTTACCTAACATGTTGCCTATAAAAATTTGTTAATCAAATGTAATAACACCATGGTATAAAGAAATATAATATTGAATTATACAAGCGTAGAACAAACTATGTCATGTGTTTAATATAGGTATGGGCAAAAAAAATTAATTATATATATATTTATTATCACAAAAAGGTTATGTCATATCACATTACATTCTTGTCACTTGAATATTAGTGATTTGTTGCTAGACATTATTCTCTATTTATAATATTAAATATGTGATTTAATATTGTTGCCAACGACTCAACGTCGCGATAACCTATAAGGTCACTAACATAAGAAGATATAAGTGAAAGACTAATAAATGAATAAGATTCATTTATGATTTCAGTGGTGCATTCTTACGATACACTAGCGTCAATTAAAAAAACATGGTTTACTATAAGCTACATTGTGTACAAACGATATTATAAGTAGAACTCTTATACTAAATTGGTAGCCATTCATTCATGTATTCTCAAAACCTTAGTTGCACTAGAATTTTAAGTTTGCGCTCTATCTAAGGTTTTTGATAGTTCATAGTAACAATGTATGCAGAAAACTTCCTTTTTGCGCATTAAGTTCATGTAGACTGAGTAAAGGCATTGTTGTTTGTGTGACACTCGTGATCAATCTATTTTGACAAGTAAAGGTTCTACATAACAAAAGATAATCAATTAATTTATAACCTGAAATTCTGGTATGCAAATCTCAGATGTCCTGAGAGATGTTTAAACATTGATCTCTGCTTCACTAAACAAGGACAAAAAAAGAACATCCTGATACTTCAAAGCCATAAAAGTGTCATGACAGATGTTTCAACATCTGTCAAGACATATATTTCAGAGTACAAGAACAGACTGAATTGTACATAACAGAATGATAAATAACACCAAGATATAAAGACCTAGTTCGGTGTACAATAACACCTATATCTGGGGGCTACCAAGGCAGAAATAAATTCACTATAAGTAGTATTAATTCTAAATATACAACCTCCGGTAACTTATCACTTAATTCCCTACCCAGTGCAATTCTACCTAGAAACCCATCTAGATAAGATAAGCTCATCTCAATTCCTAAATCACCTTAGTGATATATAACAGTCACAACCTCCGGTGACTGCATCAAATTGTTCAATTGAAAGACAACCCTTTCAACACAATATTCAGTCAATAGTCTTGACTAACACTAATACTTGAATTTGCTTAATAGCTTCATCCAAGAACAATATACAATTCATTACCTACAGGTTTCTGAATGTGAAAAAAATATGTCTAGCACAATGTATCAAACCGATACAAAATATGACTTACAATACAAGAAAGCACACGACTCTCAAAACCCTAAACCCTTATTTTTTTACTTTACAAAAGTTTTAACAAGGTCTGGTTTTTTCTCTAGGTCTTGGTCTTCCTTTTATAAACTTCAGATGTCCATAGCTTCGAAATCTCAGTCCAATCATTCCTTGATCCATCTTCTGATTGCACCTGAAATTTTGGAACAGATCTGCAACAAACTTTCTGTATCAGACCAAGATGTCGAGTCCTCAAGATAGGGCATCTTGTCTGACCTGTTATTCTTAACAGATTTCTTCATATTAAGACATCTTGATCAACATCTTGTTTTACCAAAATTTAGTCAAATCTTAGAGCCTTCAATCTCCCCTTTTGATAAATTTTGGATAAAACTCCTTTTGCACAATAAACACAGGAAATCAAGGAGAGAAAGAGTAGAAAGTCCTGAAGTCATTTCACCTTGCCTATGACGAGTCTAGCAGAAAATAATGTGACTCCTGGAAGCTTTCATTCTTCATGTCCAGTCGTATGGATGGTTTACACAGCATACACCACTTGTTGTATGTCGTGTACCCTTTGCCTTGGTGTACATGAGGAAGAATATGCACGATGCTCCCCCTCAAAACCAGTCCCAATTTACCATCCTCCATTATCCAGATCAGGGCTCAGAGGACCAAACCATAACTACGGATAACTCAGAACACAAGACACAAAGATAAAACTCAGAACAAACAGAACTGAGACATATACGGGATGTTAGAACATCTTATCCAACATCCTTGCAAAACAAATGCAAGAATTGACTCAATACACAAAAGGAGACCAGTCATGTGTTGTAAGGAATAACACACAACTGAGATGGACACATAACCTTTCTCCCCCTTTTTAGCCAAAAATTGCCAAAAGTACCCAACACAATTCCATACCTAAACAATACTCACCCAAACCCGGACAAAATCCATAACCTTACAACACACCAAAAAAAACAACCTGAGACACAAGAGACAGCGACCCCCGTTAAATACCCAAGTAGTATCCTTAGGAATTAACGACCCAAAGATGTTACCGAAGAACAATTCAATGAGGACATAAATTGAGGTAGATAACTTCATCATAAATGAATGTGCACCGTCCAACTCAATTTTGACTGTTTCTTCTTTAATGAGAATCGTCCAAAGAATGCGCATGTACCAAGAGACATGTTTTGCACGCCTTCTTTAAAGCACGCGTTCCATCGTCCAAGGAACACCATCCATATAGAACTACTTGGAAATAACCATGAGTCCTAAACAATGTCCTGACACCCAGTCAGACTTTGTCTACTCTCTCTTATTAACTCTGAAGCATAGTCACAGTGTTTTCCAATGAACCCCAGCATACTCCTTTCATCCAGAATTAAAAGACATTTACCATGATGTAAAGACATTATGTCTGACGTCTCCCATTTATCAACAAAGACTCTCATGAATCTTATCTCAATCTGCAGAGAAAAATAAATTCTCCCAGACAGTGTCTAATCCAATTTCTCAAGTCACTCCTAAGAAACATGAACATAGTTGAAATAATTCAATAGCCTTAACAGTTCAAACTCACAAGCAGAACTTACTAAGCTAAAGGATCAACACACCACGATGTCAAGATATCTTGTCTGACATTACAACCTCATATGAACATCTTCATGCTCATAAGTGAGAAAATACCAGGATCACACTCCTTGTACCATAACCAATAAACTCTTGGATTGAGACAAAATAACACTATTGATCACTCTCCCCCTGAACACATCCACACACTGTACAAATCCATCTTGAATCTTACAGTCATAGGCAACCTTGTTCTTTAAGAGTAGATCCAATTAAATCTGAAATATTCACATCCCAGAAGGAGACATACAAATTCTATTAGCTCCTTAGATAGGCAAGATGTCATCCATACTTGGAAAACATCAAACCCCTTCTCCATATGAAGAGAGATACATCCTTAGCTTGTTTCCTTCTTAAGATTCAGCCTAATACAATCTTTTCAAGTGCTACTTCCAGCAGACCCTATCATCAGAATCCACATGGTATTGACCAGTAGCTCTACACCATACTCAACAATGAATATATATAGATCCAAAGCTGAAAATCAAACACAGTCATCCTCCAAGAACAACCAATAGCAGGAATAATGTTCCAACATCATTTAGGACATCAGTCTCAATCAGATGAGTCATGTACTTTGATTCTTGAAACACGAATTACTGAACTTACCATTCTTACACCTCCAAGGTACACATGAAGATCTTAAGATGATACACACTTGTCTCACCTTAATCTTCACACGAATCAGAAAAGCACTGAAGGAGATAAACTCTTATGCATCTCATGAAGCTTCTACCAGAAGCATAATGTATAAACATTCTATCTAATGTTATGGACATCAATCATCCTTAAGCACCTTGGAATATCTTTTATCTCAACAGAACAAGAATTTCATGTTCTCATAGACTTGAAACTTATATTCAAGTTTGAGTAAACAACCTCTATCCTGTTTTTAAGAACAACGCCCAGTATAAAAAAAATCTTGATCAATTGCTTCTTTAAGTTTCTTTCCCCAACAAAATCATCCATACCAGAGACTATTCTAGAGAATCCACAAGCAGGTTCACATGAATCTGGCTTCTTATGAGCAGAAGAGTCTTCGAGAAATCTGAGAAAGAGTCATAGATATTTTATTTTTAACTCCATATAGTCTGGTTGAGATACCGTTAATAGTCCTCCACTAGGAATCAGAACATATACTCCTATAGGAGATAATGGAACATAGCTTTTGCACCCCTTGCGATTAGATCAGAAATGAACTGACCCAAGGAATGTTCATCAAGTTGATCATGTGTTAATCTTCACCACACCAGCACACCTGTCTATAGAGAATTCCTAGACTGCAAACAAAATGTTTCTTCAAGTCTAATCAAAAGAAGATTTCCAACACCTTTGATCAACATACATTTGTTTAGCCTCCAAAGCATACGACAACACTCCTTTGTCCAAGAAGTTCACTCCTTGGATCAATGATGTTTCAACATCTGGTTGAACATCAGTTCCTTTTCCAATGAACAAATCATTGAAATTGGTTCTGAAATCATTTACAGAATTACACACCTTGATCACATTTAAGGACAAGATAAGGACCTTTTGAGAACTGCACAAATAATACCGACTGTATCCATTCTTCAAGACACATCACATGCAAATAATGAGTTCTTAAGTTCTTGAAACTGTCTAAAGCTGCACCTTTTGGTGTGACATCATCTTTCTTGAACACTAAGCAAAAAGATAATCAATTAAATACTAGCTAAGGCCACACATAGCAATTGGATTTAACTCCCAATTATGTATTCCAAATGTCACTAGACTCCCTTTTAGCTAGAGAATCCTGATGATGATTACAATGTTGAGACATTAAGATTAACATCCATAACTCAACTTGCTTCACACCCTTTTGACAGTTCAGTGTTCTCTTTGGTGTTCAGTCTAGTAAAACCATATCCTCCTGAATATTTCAAAAGCTTATTCACAAGATGAGCCCTCTGCAACTGTTCAGTCCTTACAGACTCCTATTTCTTCATATTGACATCCCTCCTTACTCTAGCTACAAAACCAGGAATGAGACATCCAGCACAACCTAGGAAGTAATTTTCAAAGCATAAATCTTCCTTAGAAGACCATCTTCAGACAAACCAGTAATATCCTTGGATAAACAGGATCACTTTTCAAGACAAATATCTACTGTCTTCACACTCATAAGAATGCTTTGACCTTGATCAGCATTTACTCCAATTCAAACCTAGTTAAATGTCAGTACAATTGTGCTGACATTTGAACAACCATACAGTTCCTTCTATAGACTACCTTCCAAGAGTTCTGATAGGGAATCCTCAAACAAGGGCAACCTCTTATAGGGATGGAAGCAAAAATAAATTGCTTTTGTCTCTCTCCAATGGTATGACATTCTCATGTCACACTTCTACATACCCTTGGAACTTCTTCTTGACCATCTTCTCTTTTGAACACTATTTATCAAACGCATTCAGAAGTACCTTTATGAGTGAACTTGAGAGAAAACTCAAGTATCTTGGGCTACTTAAAATATGACAACCATAGATCATGAATTTGATAAACAAGACCTCAACTAAACCTTTTTCCTTCTATTACCCTTCATGGTGCCTGGTTGAGACTATCTCCCAGCTAGTGTTGGCCTGAACATTTAGAGAGGTTATTCCCATCTTCAACAAGCACCAGGAAAAATGTTAGAACATCTTATAAGGCACCATGCGTAACAATAACATCATTATCAGCACCAGCGGTAGAATCTTCACAAAGTATCTGTCAACCATCAGTAGATGTCTGGTTGGATTCAAAAAGCTATCATCCTAGCTTTCAATCCCATAACAGCAATGAGTGTTTTGATCATGAAATCTCCTTCCTTGTTCAAGAGACCAGAAAGTATCTTCCCTAGAACTTATTCAGAAACAGAACAGGTTGCCTACTCTGATACCAATTGAAATTCTAGTATACAGATCTCAGATGTCCTAAGAGATGTCTAGACATTGATCTCTGCTTCACTAAATAAAGACAAAACAAGAGCATCCTAACACTTCAAAGTCATAACAGTGTCATGACAGATGTTTCAACATCTGTCAAGAAATATATTTTATAACGCAAGAACAAACTGAATTGTACATAACAGAATGATAAGTAACACCAATATATGATGACCCAGTTCGGTGTACAACACCTACATCTGGGGGCTACCAAGCCAGGAATGAATTCACTATCAGTAGTATTAATTCTAAGTATACAACCTCCGGTAACTTATCACTTAATTCCCTAC
Source organism: Lathyrus tuberosus (assembly GCA_022829125.1). Lineage (NCBI taxonomy): Eukaryota > Viridiplantae > Streptophyta > Magnoliopsida > Fabales > Fabaceae > Lathyrus > Lathyrus tuberosus. Next base: position 5,484,149 of record JALAZF010000036.1, on the reverse strand, counting down.
CCAATGCAATTCTACCTAGAAATCCATCTAGATAAGAGAAGCACATCTCAATTCCTAAATCGCCTTAGTGATATCTAACAGTCACAACCTCCGGCGACTGCATCAAACTGTTCAATTGAAAGACAACCCTTTCAACACAATATTCAGTCAATACTCTTGACTAACACTAATACTTAAATTTTCTTAATAGCTTCATCCAAGAACAATATACAATTCATTACCTACATGTTTCTGAATGTGAAAAACTATGTCTACCACAATGTATCAAACCGATACAAAGGGTGACTTACAATACAAGAAAGCACATGACTCTCAAAACCCTAAACCCTTATTTTTTTTACTTTACAAAAGTCTTTACAAGGTCTGGTTTTTTCGCCAGGTCTTGGTCTTCGTTTTATAAACTTCAGCTGCCCATGGGCTTCGAAATCTCTGTACAACCATTCCTTGATCCATGTTCTGATTGCGCCTGAAATCTTGGAACAAATCTGCAACAAACCTGCTGTATCATACTAAGATGTCGAGTCCTCAAGATATGACATCTTGTCTGACCTGTTGTTCTTAACAGATTTCTTCATGTTAGGACATCTTTCTCAACATCTTGTTTTACCAAAATTTAGTCAAGTCTTAGAGCCTTTATAACCTATGAGCATTAATAAAAATCCATTGCAAGGAAATTTTTTAATTTTTATCCACCATGTTTACTTTGTTTATTCACAATTTCCCTTCATTGGTATCTAGGCATGGCAAGGAAACTCAGACTTGCCCGGACTCGCCTCAAAATTAATGGGGGAAATCTAGTTTAACTGGGTGCGGGTGCGGGTAAAACCCGGTTTTCTATTACAGGTTCGGGGGCGGGGATGTTACTATCCGCCCCGCCCCCACCCCAGTCTACTTTAATTTACTTTAATGCCTCATTTTAATTATTTTATTATACATTTATTAGAGTTATTTTAATTTTTAGAAATAGTTTTACTAGAGTTATTTTACTTTTTAAAAACATGTGTATTAGAGTTAGTTTAGTCTTTAGAAACATGTTTAGTATTAAAATGAATAAGTATTTAATTAAATTATTAATTTTTATTGCTATGCAAAAAATATTATTTAAAAAAAAATAGTTTTTGCAGGGGTTTTTTCTCCATTGGGGGCGGATTTGGGTGGTAATTTTTTACCTCCGACTGAGTTTGGGTGCGGGAGAGGGTCTAATACAGGGAGACATGTGCGGGTGCGGGGCTAATTAAACCCGTCTCCGACCCGCCCCATTGTCATGCCTATTGGTATCATAGCCGCTTAATAAAAAAAGAGATTACATATTTTATATGATTATGAATCATAATTTGTCTTGTATATTGAAAAAGAGATTATGAATCCATTTACTGATATGGTGATTATACTAACATGTTTATATGTATATGTGGCATATATTAGTTTCATTCGATTAATGTATATGAAATATACACGGTTAAAGTTGATGTGTTCATTTGAATAAGCAAATTACTCTGATTCCATATGTATTAACATAATTTTATTATGCATACTAATCATGATTGTTATGCATTTGAACAAATCATTTAGTATCATGCGTTGATATTGTGTCGTTAGAGTTCAAGTGTCGATACTAGTTAGTGATTATGTGTCATGTGTCAATATTGTGTCATTGGGTTTAATGTCTTTAAAGTTCAAGTGTTGATACCAGTTATCGATTTCTCTTAGTGACTATACTAGTAGAAGACCCGTGCGTCCGCACGGGTAAGTTGATTCTTATTTTAAATCATTTAATAAATAATATAAATATTTGTGGTTCTTTTTTAATACATCTTTACATGTATTAACAATAATTAATAAAGTTTAAATTAAAATAGGTATTTTGTTAATAGTGATTCATAAAATTAAAAATTTATACGATTATAAAACAACATACGAAATTATCAGAAAAGACAACACAATAAAAATTGAAGTGAAAATTAATTATATTTCACACATTCAAAATGCACTTATATAAAAATGGATAAGAAAATAATAGCCTTAAAAAAGTTTAAAGAAAAAAAAATCATGGGTAAAGAAATAACTTATAGTCCAAATCAATTATGTTGCTATTAAAATGATTAAATTGTTAATTTTAGATCCCCTTATTTGAGAATTATCCTTGATGTCCAATTAACATAAATTTTTAAAAAATGTTGTCATAAATAATATTTAAATATTTATTTTAACAGTGGTCAAACCTAAAATCTATTCCAATTTTAAACATTGTTTCTTTGCCCACTATATATAGTAAAATTGTTGATGGTAATAAAATTTATATACGTAAATATAAAAAAAAAAATCTTTTTTTAATGTTACTATTTCACGACTAAAAAAAGGGAAATGTTAATGAGTATTTGAGGAGCACTTTTTAAACTTTAAAATAGCAAGATTTTTAAAAAAAATGCCTATTTAATATAATATGTTGAAAATTAAAATGGTTAATCTTTTTATAAAATATTGTCTGGACACTTATTAACAAGATTTAGAAAAAAAAAATTAACTAACTAATAGTAATATGCAAATAAATTATTGAATGTGTCATTTGTTAATTAGTGATTTTCATTCAAGAATAAAATTCAAGTGGCAAAACAATTAATATTGGCACAAAACACTATAAAAACCGTACTATAATAGAAAAGTAACTGCTTGCATGGATACACATCAGGTTTTAATGACACTCATAATATTAATAGCAATAATCATTATCATAATTATATACATCAGGCCTTGGAATTGGAATGAATGAAAAATTAGAGGCTCTAGGCAATGTGAGGACTTTCAAACTTGGAAGCTTCACCAGTGTTGTAACAAACGAATCAATTGAGAAATTTTTTGACAGAGTTTGAGTTTTTCCTTCACCTATTATATGAAGTTGAGTTGTAGTATCTTCATAGCATACAGCAGTGGGTGAATAATTTGAATCTGAGTTGCAAAAATCTGTGGAGTTTTTCCAACTTCTTAAAGAAGGAAAGTTCAAAAGCTGTTGAAATGTCAAAAGAGTGAGAGTTTGAAGATTGAAGTTGCTGTGAATAATGCACACAAAGTAAAAAATTTACCAACCATTGAAATTCTCTCAAACATGAATCCTTCAAGCACAAGCAGAAAAAAGCTGCAATTACAAAAAATGATATCACCATAAAACACAAATATATACCTCAAGAACCACCATAGGTCACCATAATGAAAAAAAATATAAAAATAATCAGAAAGTGAAGAAAAGACCAAAACTCACACTGTTTTCTTCTGTCATTTCATGATTCTCACTCATAAATGACTTGTTAATTTTTCTTTCATCCATTTATTTTGCTTGTTCCTTGAAAAATGTCTTTATTAAGGCAAAAGAAAGATTCTTGCAATGAAGGAGACCTTTATTCTTAACCTTTAATGAGTAGTATTAGCAGTATCAAAACAAAAGCATATGGTTTAAGGATTAAGTCCATGAGTAGTATTAGCAGTATCAAAACAGAAGCATTCACACCAGAAGCATGGGCAGAGAATTGTTTCACCTGTAACAAAGTCATTTATCAGAAACAACTTCCTTTGTTTCTGAAAGGAGCATATAGTCAACACAAAGGAACCAATATCATAAATTCAAGACACTTCATTTGTATTCTTTATCCGTGAGTGTTCGAGCAAGGACAGTCAATGATCCAATGGTTGATTTACCAACAACACCACAAAAAACATTTTCTAGGGTAATTTCCATTAAATCAAACAATGGATGAGCATCAATTAAGTAATGCAAATATCTACCTTTTGACTTAGTTGATGACAAATTTACTTTAGATATGGATGGAGCAATCACTTTCCATCTTACACTCTTACAATGACAACCTCCATTATGCACCACCACTGTTTCAGCTTCCATTTCAGAATTGTAATAAGCATAAAACTACATATAATACAATTAAAAGACACAAAATTACCTAAGAAAAGAAGCAGTTAATTAAGAATTAAAACAAAAAGCTATGGAAGAAGCAGAATGAGAACATCAAACAAAGTTAGTATGTCACACAAGAATTCATATGAACTATTTCCTTCTAGAAAAAATGAACAAAATATTGAGCAACACAACCTTAGAAATCCAAGTGAATATAAAGAAGAATCAATAATACCCTTCACTGGGAACAGGCCTTGAAGAAAAGGATCGGACATTAAGGTGAACTTTTTTCGGTCATTGAACAAAGGTTGTGCCTGCCAAGTCATATACAAAGACAACCATTTGATATGCTTTCAAGAACAATCTCATAATGACAAATGCTTATGTCAGTATATAAACTCAAAGAATTTATTACAAACCGACATAGAATAGTTATTGAAGAGTATAAGTAAGAGGATAGAAATGTGACATGCCCAAACAATTAAGATTTGTTCTTCTGCAGATCTTGCAGGGCCAATGACTGGTCTACCAGAGATAATTTCCAAAAACATTATGCCAAAACTATAGATACCTATTTTTGAGGATAACTGACCCGTAGCAGCATATTTTAGCGCACAATAGCAGCATATTTGCACTTTCAATAATCATTTTCTGCCCCAGAAAAAGCAACAACCCTGGAAAAGAAAAACAATGAAGTTTCAAAATGGGGACCCAACTTATTACATCTTAATGAATAGGTGTTATGAGTATACCTGAGCTTTGTCATTTGCAGGTTGGTTTCGGATAACATACGATCTCCCGTTGGGTGTGTCTGGTGCATTTCTAGCCGTGTCTTGTTTCTCCTTGCGCACTTTGTCGAAAATGTGAATATAGCCACCAGCTGATGCAGGGTCATTCTTATCCCACTCACCAAACTTTGGAACAACAACATTTTTATCAGGTTGCCAAATCAAAGTCATAAAACATACAAAAACTAAGAAATCATTTGTGAATTTTTGTATTCTACTAAATAGTTTCTTCTTTTGTCTCCTTATAAGAATAAAACTGGCTATCCATATTTCTATATTGGCTTGTATTTAGTTTTTCACTCATCCATACAAACAGAGATAATTTATCTACCCACACAAATGAAGATAGCTTTCTATCTCTTTCATAATCCAGACTAAGTGTACAAGAAAAGGAAATGTGAGTGAATTCAAGCATTTACCTACCAAGTTCACCAATTCTTCATCACCAATCTTACATGAATCAAGGTTCAAGCTTTCCAACTTTGACAATGTTAATCAAAAGTATGCATAAGTGACAAATTTTTTAAATGCAATCATCCTCTTTCAAATATAATAATTATTTTTATTCTGCTCTAACAAATAGCCATAAAGACAATACACTCCAAACCAAGTTTTGCACATGCAGCAGCCGCTGCAAGCCCGTGTTGTCCGGAACCGGTGGCAGTAACAACACTTTTCCGACCTATGCGCTTGGCAATCATAGCTTGTGCAAGAGCATTGTTCATCTTGTGAGAGCCAGTGTGGTTGAGATCCTCTCTTTTTAAGTATATATCCGGCCATTTCCCAGCATTTTTGCTTTTGTAATAATCCGACAACCGTTGAGCATGGTACAGTGGTGTCTCTCTGCCAACATAGTCTCTTAATGCTGTTGCTAGCTCTTTCTGTGAGAACAAAATAGAAACAAATTAAATAATTAGAAATTCATTGATAAAATAATATATAAAATTAGTGATAATAATTACCTGAAAAAGTTGATCACGGAGAACATTTTTGAACTCAGCTTCAAGGTGTTTCAAGGACATTATAATTGTCTCAGGTACAAAGGTTCCACCAAACATACCAAATTTTCCAGCAGAATTGGTACTGTCTGTCTCTACACAAATTTCATTGTCCTTCTCTATCAAGGGTAAGAGCAAGGGTGTATAAGTAGTGGTTAATTGAGGTAACTTAATCTTAAACTTTTCACGACGAGTAATCACAGCTTGAACAACAGCTCTAACAAATAGCCTTTACATTTTTCTGTTATTTCTTTTACCAGTGCAGACATTTTGCACACAGAAGTTCCTAGTTTGTACAAAACAAGTTAATACAAGACAAATAGTTGAAAGCAAGATTATAACCATGAAACTCCACAAGATGGTAACACTATATATGTTTTGAACCAGATATTAGGACATGTCTACATAAATTATAGAAAGGTAGGTTTGTCACTATGAGTCGTGTATGACACTACATATTTCAAAAGTTGCAACAGAGTTATTGATCTAGAAGATGACATTTCCAATCAGCAGGTCCACATTATCAATCCAATATAAATATATTTGATCGAAGTATTTACATCAAATCGAGTAAACTTTCATTTGTGAGCAACTTTTTTTACTGAAATAGTCATACTTATATAATTGCATTTTATACATTTATTTTGAACAGATTTGGGGCATTTGGCATTAAATCATGAATTCACATCATGCACTCTATAGACAAGGTGATAGTTTGCTCCCTAGCTGGCCATAAAGCGTGTGGGTGGGGGGATTGAAGAGAGGAAGATATAATTGAGTCAATATTTTAAATTACCTTTCAAATGAGCTAAACATGTATCTCCTATGTCCATAAATCCCAAGTTAAATACTTTCAACATTTCCAGTCCTGTAAAAAAATCAAGAAAATGTTACCAATAACATTCCACGATAATTGTTATTGAGTCAAAAGCATAGAACCTAATAAGCATCCTGCAATTTCATCAAACTCAATTTCGGAGAGCCTTCTCAAACTCAATTTCATCAAAAGGCTTGGCATTTTCAGCTGCATGGACCTGTGCAAGGTTACTGTAATTGATTCCTCAGAAATTTTGCTGGATTCCCTGCCCAAACCTGCAAGTATAGGCAATTTTGTGGTTACATATCATTGAAGATACACATAACAAATATTAACAGCGTACAGGAATAGTGGCGTAGTTTAGCGTAATTAAAATTAAAAGTTCTATATGCAGTCTATACAAAAATTATAACCAACATTAAGTAGGGATGACTATTCAATTAATGATAAATATTATTGAGCAAAATCCATTGTCAAATTTGAAACAAGAGAAGTGCTTATTGTCACAAACCCTTATTCCATGAATCAGTTCACAGGGGCAGAAATGCGTGTAGTGGAATAGTAATGATAACAATAGTAGTTCACAAAACACAGTATGCGTGGTCTATTATTGTCACACCAACAAAAATCACTCGGTGTAATCAGATCATTGTTTACAATAGTAGTTCACAATAGTAGTTCACAAAAGTAGTTCACAAAACACAGTATGGGTGTATGTCAGATCATTGTTTAATCATAGGATAGCTAATGTCATAGGGCTGCTTCTATGCTTGTAAGGAGCTAGTCTTCATTGTTTTATCTGTAAAATAACAATTCCTATCAAAATGTTATACTTTGCGCCATCTTCCATTTCTTACTGTGTATCAAACAATACCAAACCTCGGTGTAATACACATGATAACACGTGGTTGTCCTGTTTAAAAGGTTCTTATGCAGATATAAAACTGTACTTCATAATATTTACTAATTCTAATTTATGATAATAATAACATGTTACTTAATAATGCTTATTCAGGTGGAGAGCATTCATCAGTACATGGAATCTATGAAATCAGCATACCTAGTTGGTAAACGCCGCCGAGGGGAGGTGAATGATCCATTTCTAGAGGTCGACCGACGAGAAACTGCAAGACAAGAAGCTGCATCAAAAAGAGTTCATCCAACATTGCACTTACCTGCAAAAAGAGTATATCAATTGAAATATACCAAGGGTCAATTCTACAACTGCAACAGGTTCTGTTGATATTGTTATCGCATCAGATTGCCATAAGGTCACCATAATTTCGCATCAGGGCTACTGATCCTGCACACAATCCAGCAGCACCAAGCAATTTCTGCACGAAAAACTTATTTGAAAAGTTGAGTTATAAGTAAAAATTCAAAGAAGCATTATATCAAACATGAAAAGTGCAAAACTAAGGAAAACTTAATCACCAAAAGGAATTTGACTTATCTTGGTTGCTTTTGTATTCCTCTCCCACTGGTGTTGTTTTGTACTCTCTAAATCGTGCAAACATTTCCTCTTCTTCTTCATTTTTGCGGTTTCTATAGCATTTACTCCAACTCCTGCAAAAATGAATATGAAGGCGACATGGTTAAGTTCCATGATATCAGAAGTTTACCTCAAATGAAATGACAAGATGTTGGATATGGATGAATAAATAGATCTGTTCTTTAAGTCTCAAAAAATTAACATAATGGAGGGTCTCTTTCTGAAAAAGAAGAGAGTACAAACTACTATTACACAGCTGCAGAAAAATGCTTTCAAATGAGAGAGGGAAACAAAACTCAGAACGTGGAGGTGGTCGTAGATATGGCGACGAGGATTTAGGGTTTTGGTGGGTGAAAGAGAGAACACAGAGTGAGAAAGAAGGCAGACGAGAAAGTAGGGGAAAGAGAGAGAAAGGAGGAAGAAGAAGAAGAAGAATGAGGATGGAGGAGTTAGGTCTGCAAAAAAGGAGATTGGAAAAAAAAGTGTTGTTGGAGAGAGAGATTTGGATGAATAGAGGGATGGTGTTTTTACCCGGTAAAAGCATGTCCAAAATTTGAAAAAGAATTTCAAATTACTTCTGCCAAGTGGCAAAATGAGGAATTGTAATTGGATAGTGATGTTGCAATTAGTAAAAGACATATAAGGGCTTTTGAATAGGGTAATTAAAATTTAATGAAAGGGTAATTTAGGGGGTTTGGTAGCATTTTCTATTAATAGGTAGTTAGTTGATAGTTGATTAATAACCTTGTTATAGTGTATTGGGTTTTGTGTTGTCAGAACTCTTGTGTTGATACTAAATTATGTTAGCGCTAACATGATTAATAGCACAGAAAAATGACTTCTAAAAGGTGAAAGTATTCACTGAATTATAAATCTTTTCACTGGGGTTCTATCTCGCATCCAGCGTGCTAAGTTTGTGAAGTTTGTTATTTCGAAAAATTAAAATTAATTAATTATATTAATGATTAACAATTATTTTAAAAATATTAATGATAATGAATGTGTGTTACTAGGGATTAGGGATAGCAATTTGGCTCATCCCCAATGAGTACCCACAAAAATACTCACAATAGATAGAGTAAAAACCCGTAAAAATAGGTACGGGCACGAGCTCGGATAATTACCCACTTAAATAAATGGGAATGGGTATTGGTATGAAAACCTTAGTACTCATCCGCCCCATACCTGCACAATATATATATATATATATATATATATATATATATATATATATATATATATATATATTTATATATTTTAATTTATATTATTATATAAAAATAAATGTCTATTAATTTTTAAAATACATCAATTTTAAACTACTACGTATTTAATATAATTGATCTTTTATTTCATAATCTAACAATAAATTTTCTTAAAATTTTTTTAATGTTGTTAAAAACTTAAAATAATATGATATTTTATGCTTGATATATATATTTTTATAAAAAATGCGGGTAACGGGTACAAGTACGGGTACGAGCAATTACTTACCCATAGAGTACGGATACGGGTGCCAATGTTAGTATTCAAGCGGGTATAGAGATTTTTTTCCAATTGTGCACTATAGTACCCTACTCAAATCTTACTTATTGTCATCCCTAATAGGGATAACATTAGGTAAGGTACTATAATATATGTTCCCATACCCGCAATTTGATAAAATCTATGTACTCGAGCCCATACCCGGGTAGGCACCTACCTTTATACTCATACCCGTACCTTATGGGTACCTAAGTACCCTTACCCGTATCTGTTACCCACAATTCTATTAAAAATAAATCTATCAATTGAAAAAATATCATATCATTTTAAATTTTACACAGAATTAACAAAAAAATTCAAAGATTTTATTGTTGGATTATGAAATAAACTAACACTTATATTAAAATGTGTAATAGTTTAATTGTGATGTACTATTTAAAGAGATAGACATACATTTTTTATATGTTGATATAAATTAAAATATATAAATATACATTATGTGGATATGGGGAGGAGTGGCTACTTAGCAGGGTCGTCTCAAACAATTTAGAGGCCCTGTTCTATTAATAAAAATGGGCCCTTCATAAATAAAAATACCAAAAATTTAGATTAAATTATTCTCTATTTAAATACTAAATATAAGCAATAACATCAAAATCAATCATCCATGTACATATCATTAAAAAAAGTTATATTTTAATCAATAATATCAAAGTACAATTTCAAATAAATATTATCATTAACATTCTGTCTACTTAAAAAGAGACATCCTTCGAACACTTTTTGAAGCAAATTCATCAACCAAATCCTCATATTGTATTGTCTCTAAGATATCATTCTCAATTGCTATTAGTGCTAAGCCATTAAGTCTTTCTTGTAACATGGTAGACCGCAAATATGACTTCAACAACTTTAATTTTGAAAAACTTCTTTCGGCAGAAGCAACTGTTACAGGAATAGTCAATAAAATTCGATATGCAATAATTGTATTAGGAAAACAATCAATTCCTTTCAAAAATTTTAATATATCAATAGGTCCTATTATTTCTTCGGACAAGAAATTTCTTAGTAACTTTAACTCCACAAATAGTTCTCTTCCATTAATATCAGATTGATCATTATGTTTTAATCTCTGTTCTAAATGACTACAGCAAGACTCCAAAGTTGCATCGTCCAATGATTGTAACTTATGAGAAGTAAACAAGAAGCCAAAAACACTTTCATATTGTTGGTACTGCTCAAATATCTTTTTAAGAGATACAATGGCTTGATCAACAATGTAGAGAAAATAATTAACTCTGAAAGATTCCACTTCAGACAACTCAACTGACGAAGTACTCAAATTCTCATCAAAGTGTCTTTTTCTTCGAATTAAACGCCTTTGAGAAAATACTGGATCAATATTCAACTCAATAGAAATTTTTTTAGCATAATCCAAGGCCTTATCAAAACCACTTTCTCTATAACTCTCAAAATATGAAATCAACCCCATTATTTTTTCCATGGCAACATCAATAAGCATGTTCTTTGACTGTAAAAGTTTGCTGACTGAATTAATTGCATATAATATTTCAAACCAAATAATTATACTCATTAAAAACTCAAAATCACCAAGCTCATTTGTTGCTAAGGATTTAGCTTCACTTCTTATTTTAGAATCAAGATCCATTTCTGACACTTGAAGCAATGCTTCTCTAAAATCTGGCATTTGAGATTTTATAGCTTTGATACTATTTACATGGCTCTCCCATCTCTTAGTGGAATTGGCAAAAATAGTATAAATGCGCTGAACGACACCAAAAAAATCTTTAGCTTTAATACATGAGTTAGCCATGTCACACAAAGCCAAATTAAGATTATGACAACCACATGGAGTATAATAGGCTCTCGGATTTATGTCTAAAAATTTCTTTTGTACACCTTGATGTTTTCCTTTCATATTTGACCCATTATCATATCCTTGTCCTCGCACATCAAATAGATCAAGATCAAGCATTTTCAATTCATTTTGTAACACGTCAAAGAGCCCTTGACCAGTTGTATCATCAACATTCAAAAATCCTAAAAAATATTCCTCAACGCTAACAGAATTTGATGAAACATTCACATATCGTATTATCAAAGACATTTGCTCTTGGTGACTAACATCAGGAGTACAATCAAGTATCACTGAAAAATACTTTGCTTGTTTGATTTTTCTAATGATCTCAGTTTTAATTGCAAAAGAAAGCAAAAGTATTATCTCATTCTGGATGCTATGTCCAAGAAAGTGAACACGAACATTATCATTTGTAATACGTCTAACTTGTTCTTGAACTACTGGGTCAAATTCAGTTAACATTTCAATTAAGCCCAAAAAATTGCCATTGCTATTTTGGTACAATCTCTCATTAGAACCACGAAAGGCCAAATTATGTTTAGCAAGAAATTTCACTATTGAAATAATTCTTTTTAAAACACTTTTCCAATGATCTTTTTCTTTGTTAATCAATCTTTGAGACGTTTTATCAATAGTCTGGAAGTTTTGCATCCTTTGACACAATTCATACCAAGTAGTCATATTCTTAACATGTTCCATGCCAATTTCATGTTCTCTAAGTCTTTCTCCAACATGTGCCCAATCACCAAAACCTTCATTTGCTAGTTGACCTTTTCCAATCCCTTTTTTAAAAACCTTACAACAAAAACAAAATGCCCTATCAAGCTCTTTTGAATACACAAGCCAATCTCTATCACACTTCTCTCCATTTGATAAAACTCTAGTATACAAATTAGCCGTAAAGCGTCTATATGATTTATCTTTAGGACCCTTCACAATAGTTAAATCTCTTTTAGGACCTTTCATAGCTAATAAATCAATGAATTTAGACTCAAGAGAATCCCAAATTCTTGGATCAAATATATCTTTCCCATTGTCATTAATACTATCAACATTAACCTTTTCAGCATCTAAATTATCCTTTTCAGTAGCATTAACATCAATATTATTCTCCATATTTTCAGTAGCATCATTAAGATCAATATTATTCTCCATATTTTCTGAAGTAACCACATTTTCAATAATGCCTACATCAACATTAACAACATTCTGATTTTCAACCGAAACTTTTGATTCTTTTATTATGAATTTATCAAGAGCTCCTAATTGAGATTGAGTTAACTCACCGAGTCTCTTCTTTTTTTTTACGTTTCTCATATCCAGAATCAAACTTTCTAATCTTTGGAGGCAATTTAGAAGACATATTAGAAGTATGAAAAAAATTAAAACCTGAAATTTGTCGCTGTTCTTAATCAAATCCGCAATGTTGAGTTTGAGCCAGTTAGACAACATTAAAGTTGAACCGGTAAAAAAAAAGATAATAAGTAATTAAAAAAAATAAAATTATGAACAAATTAATAATTAAAAAAATAAATTTATAAGATTTATAAAATTTGAAAAATTAATATGTTATAAAACAATAACAATAGAAATTTATAATTTTAAAAAGTAAATAATAAAAAAAAGTTATTAAGAATTTATATAAATAAAAAAGTTTATACTAAAATGTTGTATAATTTATTATAAATATATAATGTAGAAACAATATAACATTCTAAAAAGAAAATTAATAGTAAAGAAACTATAAAATAGTATAAATAATAAATTTAAAAAAAAAAAATCTTTAAAACTTAAAAGAATTCAAGTAAGATTACCGGTAAAAAAAATTGGCTTTGTTGGACTTGGTGATGATATTGTACTTGCAGTATCAATAAATATTAGCCTAGCCTATATGATGAGATGAATTAGGCTGAATAGTGCATCGATGATACTTTGCAGTTTGCAGCAATTGCAGTATATTTCTTTCTGTCGGCGCCGTAACTTTATCATACAAAGTGTTACAAGTAGTAAGTGTTTCTAATAATTAAATATATATAACCTAATTTGAACAAAAAATTTAATAACTAATTGGGCTGGGCTTCAATTTTTTCTTACAATTTGAGGCCCTGAAATTTTGAGGCCTTGTGCAGTGGGTCAGCCTGCACAGGCCCAAATTCGGCCCTGCTATTAAGGTACTCATACACGTACTAATACCTGCTTATTTTAATTGATAATTATCCCTACCCACATGTATATCCATTTTGAGGGTTTTAACCCTATCCTACCCGTTGTGGATATTTTTTGCGGGTACCCATTGAGTATGAATATAATTGTCATCCCTATGTGTTACTATCATTAATTTTCTTGGTGAATAATTATGCTTTTAGTCATTTTATTTTGGAAATTATTAAAGTATGAAGGTGTATAGTGTCTTTCTCTCACTATTCTATTTGTAAATTATTTTCTTATTTTACTCACTCGTATGTAAAATGAGTATTCTCATTAATGTATTGTAATGGAGAAGACAAGGAAGAAAAAAATAAAAAGATGACAACTATGAAGGTGAAAGCTTTTATGAAAAATCAAACTTGAGTAAAAAAAGACAAGAAAGAGATAAATAGAAATAACCTTGTATGAGGAAAATGAAGAAAAAATAGAGAATATGAATACAGTACACATGAGAGTTACACAAAAACTAAACTGAAGCAAATCGGCAGAGCGACGAGGGCCTTATAATTTGAGAAGGAAGATGAAAGTGGGACTAAGATAAGGAAAAGAATGTCACAAATGAACTTCATGTTATTTTTATTGATGAGTAACTTTATGTTTCTCAATTTTTCTATTTTGTTGTATAATATTATTAAAATAAGAATTTTAGGTTAAATTGTATCATAAATTTACACTATAAATATTTCAATGGTATAGATTTCAACACAGAATGCCACTTCGGATAGGCCTAAGAAATTAATGAGATCTTATAATATATGTCTCAAACTGCTTGATTATTCAAAGTTAATATTTAAAATGGTTTTAAGGGTTGTAATTGAGTTGCCTCGAATTTGTGTATAAAAATTATTGATTTGGAATGATCAAAATGGATCCTCGTGGCCTTCAGCGTAGGGCAGGAGCGATGGTTGTAGGAGAGGAGGGGGTGTACCTGCAAGGCACTCTGATGCTAAAGTAAGAATCAGAGAAAAGAGAGCAAGTACAAAGAGTTCAGGTTTGTTAGAATGAAATTGGATACCCGACCCTCTTAAGTGAGAGGGCATTTATAAGAATCCCCTAGCGCGGGGCCAAGGTCTCCAATGTGGCCGAAGCATCTGGTCGACCAATGGGAGACTGCCAGGTGGAAGATCTAGCGTGTGACCTTCGATCTGGTCCAACTGTCCCCGTGGACTCGAGAGGGGCAGTTGGTCGCGTGAAATGTCAAGCGCGTGAGAAGGATGTCCCCAATGGTTATATTCTCCCGAACGGCTATATTGTGCTCAACGGCTAGATTGTCTTAATCTCCTTATTGGGCCTTGCCTAAAGCTGGACTGGATTGGGCCTTGCCCAACCGTGGGCCATCTGCTAGTCCAGTCCAGAACAGGTTCCCCCCAAGTCGTTGCTCTAAGGTGAGGAGTAATGACTTGAATTAGCCTTGTTGGTCGACCGATGGGCAGGAGTTGCGTCGCGGGGAGGCTTTTTAAGATCGTTATTTTTCGAACGAAAATCTTCGGGGATGTACCCTTCGAATGTCTATGACTAGTGTTACCGACGATTGGTTATCCGTAACTTCAAAGGTTCCTTGGGATACAAGGACATACTCGTGGAAGGGACGTTGTATGTCGACCAGCCTTGCGCTTAAGGAAAGGAAATTTCTTGTCGATGAAGTTATGCTCGGATAATATCATGCGTCTTTTGTCGAGGAGGATGTACCCGAGTAGAGCTAGAGGGAACTTGTCTTGGAAAGTGCAAGGTTCAGCCTTGAGAATTCCAAACGAAATATTCCCTTCTGACACGTGACGGCGCAATTAATGTTTGTTAAGCCCTAGGGAATCTAGGCTAGCTAGGCAATGATGGCTTATGCCCTTTGCGCTTCTCCATGCGAGTAAATGTTTATAAAAGGAGAACACACTGATTCATTTTTATACTTCACACGAATTTCTCTCCCCAACAATCTTTGGCTCTGCAACTCGTGGTCTCTTGTCTCTCGCCGGAGCTCTTCCCGTCGCCGTCCATCTTCATCTATAACATTTATATCCAGGTAATTCTTCATCTTCAACCTTTGAATGTTGGTCAGAATCTAGGGTAGTTTGTAGATTTCTGGAAATTAGGATGAATCTGACATGGATGTTCCGGCGATGCATGAACTTTTCGGTTGAAGTTCATGTGTTCTTCGATGAACACATGAATTTCTGGAGAATTTATGAAGATCCTGAAGAACATATGAATCTGATGATGAATGTTAGGAATTAGCGTAGGAGAAGTCCATGGATCTTCCTAGGTTTTTGTTGGGAATAACTTATGTTTGTAGTTGGGCATTAGGCCTCTCGTCGTCAAGAATTTATTCTCGAGTACTTGATAAGTGTCATTTGTCGAGGAGACTCGTCCTCGTAGGAATATTTCTTAGAGTCGTGGACCCTCTGCCCGTTCTTCGAGGAGAAGCTTATGCTACGTCCATGTTGTGTTGACAAGGGCTCGAGTCGAGGACACATCCTCGTACTTATTCCTCTCCCTTTCACTTGATTTGCGGTAGAAGGGTGGATTTGATCTCTGTTGTCGAATTCACTTTTGCTTCCTCTGCTTTTCAGGTAAAATGGCTGACAGGAACGAGGAGATCGTTCCCGATGTGGAAATTACTAATGACGAAGTTGTGCATCCTGCTGAGTATGCTAACGTCAAGGCCGCTCAAGGGGATCTTAGCTGGATCGTCCAAGATCCCTTGGTAACAAAGTCAACTTTCACCGAGGACGAGGCCAACTCTTTCACTCTCCCTGAAAATCGGGCAGAGGGTGCACCTGCGAACTGGAAGGTGATCAACCCCACTAAGAATGATCAGATATGCTCGGTATATCCAAGGAGAAGATTTCCAATGTATGAGTCTGCTTTTAGGGAAGCGGGGTATTGGTTGCCCTTCAATGATTTTCAAGGGGGAATTTTCTGTCACCTCGAGTTGTCTCCTACTCAGCTTAACCTGAATGCTCTGGAGTTCATCCGAGCTTTCGAGCTGGTGTGCCGGTACTTGAAGATCGGGGCTGCCGTGGAGCTCTTCTTCTGTATTTTCCAGCTTCATAGGAGCACAACTGGTCAGAAGCAAAGCTGGGTGTCCTTCAAGCAGCAAAGCAGACTGTTATGGCCTTATTCGGAGTCTGTCCGAAATTTTAAGTTCAGGTTCTTGGTTATGAAGCCTCTCTCGGAGGCCGCCAAAGACTCACTGCTCACCATGGAGGCTGTGGAAAAGGATGGTCGGGAGGTGATGAAACTGGTGTCAAAGTTTCCACTGGAGTGGGTGTTTGCCCTTTCAGATACAGAACCGACCAGTTCCTCATAAAGCACAACTAGCTGAGTGCCAAGGATAAGAAATCATTTCGAGCGTTGACAGTATTTGTGGAGAGCTTTGTCCCCACTACAGTTATGGACAAAGATAATAATTTGCTCTACACAAAGGATGGGGAGCCTATTCCAGTGGCCCGTTATATAAACACGAAGGCCCTCATAGACTGCAAAACTAAGGAGGCCGCGTTCAAGCTTCTAGGTATAGATTAGTTTTTAATTACCTTGCCGATGTTTTGTGGAATATGCTAACCCCTTTTCCTCTTTTTGTAGGGAAGATGTCGATCATGCACGAGCATTTTGTTAAGTCCGCAGCTGCCAAGAATGTCAAGAAAATGCCAATGTTAAGGGTTGACACAGTTAAACAGCAGGCGATGTTGGAGAATTCCGTCGGTGGTTCGTCTCCTTCTCCGGGCAGCACCTCAACTCCTCCTACCCTGGATCCCCAAAAGAAAAGGAAACGGGATGACCTCAGCTCATCCCTGGTCGATGGCCCAAGTGGCTTTGTCGGGGTCAATTTTATTTTACTGCCATGCTATTTGCAGGAGAAAATCTTTGACGGGGAAGAATCAATTGTCATCCCCGACCTTGAGGCGTCAGCTATCTTGTCTGCTGATCCTAAGGTGAGGAGGAAACACCTTTGTCAGGACGCGGCGGCGATGATAAGGGTGTTGGAGACGGCTCTAGTTCTTGGCGACGCAGTGACAATTTCGTTTAAGGAGTTCAAGAAGATAAAGGCCAAGGAGGCTGATCTCGAGATGGAGAATGCTTATTTGTTAAACAAGCTGACGACTCTCCAGGGCAACTATGAGGCCAAGGTCGAGCTCCTGAAGGAGAAGAACAAAATGATGGAGGAGATGAAAAAAGTGAAGGAGTAGAACGCCAATCTAAAGGCGAGGATTGCTGAACTAGAAGGCTCATCGGTAGTCGGTTAGGATGAGACCGAGGAGGAAAAGTCCTTGAGGACTCGGGGAGACCTGATCGGCAAAATCTGCATCCTTGAACAGGATAACCTGGGGGCGGCTGAATTCGGGTTTAATGTTGCTGTGGAGCAGATAAAGGCTCTAAACTCCGACGTCCAGGTGGTCACCGATGGGATGGGTATTTTGCATCAAGTTGTTGATGGCCAGGTGGTCCCTTTTGAGATTCCAGTCAAGGATGCCTAGTTTCTTTTTGTAACTTAGTATTTATTGGCCTGCGTGCCATTCTTGTTGTAACTTTTGATTATCGGGCTTGGCCCATATTTTGTAACATTTTGACAATTTCTAGCCTGGTGGTCGGATATATATAATATTTATGTTTGACATTGTATGCCTTGTATGTTGATTTTCGCGAGTTGTGTTTGCTAAATATAGGAGTTTACTCGACTCGTTATGATGCTCGACAATTCAGGGAACTTGTCGAGGAGGCAAAAGTAGTTTCCGCCAGTCGTGGGACTAGGATCTCGGTCGAGGTCCTGATCACACAGGGTTTGGACTATTCCCATCGCGAGCTAGATGTTCTTCCTCGCTGGTACGACAACGCCGAAGCTCGATTGAGGTATCCCCGTTGGGCACAGAGTCTGCTCATTCCATGAGAAGAAACTTTCCTTCGTTGTAAATTTAAGGATTGTGCTTGCACCAGGGCACGCTCCCTTGGCCGAGCAATCTCTCTGTTGTAGGGTGAGTTCGTCGGCAGTTAGTCCTGACTGATTGTTGGTCCTAACTGTAATATTTTTTAAGCTTTTCAGCATTCCATGGTCGAGCAAATGGTTCTCCGTTTAGTTGTTCGAGATAGTAGGCGCTGATGCCTGTTTTTGATTTTACCCGGTAAGGGCCTTCCCAATTTGCGGCCAGCTTTCCCTCGCATGAATCTTTTTTATTTCTGTGTAGGACCTGGCTGCCAACTTGGAAAACGCACTTTGTGACTCTGGCGTCGTGGCGCAGTGTTATTTTTTATTTTAGTGAAGCTTCGCGGAGGGCTGCCCCTGATCGGATTTTTTTTACAAGATCGAGATTTTCTCTTAATTCTTCGTTGTTCAGTTCCTCGTCGAGAGGAGCCTCTGTTCGCCTAGAGGGTTCTCTGATTTCCATCGGGATTACTGCCTCGGTTCCATATGCTAGTCGGAAGGGAGTCTCCCCGGTGGTTGAGTGTGGAGTTGTTCTATAGGCCCAGAGTATGCTATGTAGCTCCTCGACCCATCTCTTTTTGGCTTCGCCTAATCTTCATTTTAGACCTCGAAGGATCACCCTGTTTGGGACCTCTGCTTGCCCGTTGGTCTGAGGATGTTCGATGGATGTGAAGTGTTGCTTGGTGCCTAGTTTGGCGACGAAGTCTTGAAACTTTCTGTCCGTGAATTAGGTCCCATTGTCGGTCACAAGGGCATGCGGCACACCGAATCGTGCGAGGACGTTTCTTTTGTAAAAACGAAGTATGTTGAATGTTGTGATCTTGGAAAGGGCTTCGGTCTCAATCCATTTAGTGAAGTAATCGACGACCATGATAAAAAATTTGTTCTGATAGGACCCCATCGTGAAGGGGCCGAGGATGTCCATCCCCCACCAAGCGAAGAGCCATGGGGAAGACAAAAAGTCTTTAGTTTGTTGGGGGTGCTAAATGCATGTCCCCGTGGCATTGACATCTGTCACATTTTTTGACATGCTCCTTTGCGTCATGCTGCATAGTCGGCCAGTAATATCCTACTCGCAGGGCTTTTCGTGCCAAGGATCTTCCTCCTAAGTGTTGTGCGTTGTTCCCGTCGTGAATTTCTTGGAGAATTTCAGGGACCTTGTCCTCCTCAACACATTTTAGGAGGGGGATGGAAAATCCTCGTCGGTAAAGGTTTTCTTCGACTAGGACGTATGAGCAGGCCATTCTCCTACTGCTGGCCAATTTTGACAAGACGTTTGCCCGAGTGTTTCGTTCGCGGAGGATGTGCTGGACTTCCCATACGTCGAACCTAGCTATCTTTTCTTTTACCAGCGTCAGGTATTCGATGAGATGGTTGTTTTGGCCTGATATTCTCCCCGTACTTGGGAGGCCACGAGCTGGGAGTCCGTGAATATTTTTACTTCCTTAGTGCCCAGGTCCTCGGCCAATCGTAAGCCTCCGAAGAATGCTTTGTATTTGACTTAATTGTTCGAGGTTGGGAAGGACAAGACCAATGATACTTCGATTAGGATCCCTTTTTCGTTTTCGAGGATGATGCCCGCTCCACTGCCCGTGGAGCTGGAAGCTCCGTCGACGAAGATGGTCCACTTGTGCGCTCCGCTTGATGGGGACGCTAGAGGTGTCATTTCAACCACGAAGTCGGCCAGGACTTGTGCCTTAAGGGCTTTCCTGCTTTCGTAATGGATGTCAAGTTCTGACAGCTCTAAAGACTATTTAAGCGTCCTACCGGCCATATTTGGCCGACCAAGCAGTTGTCTTATGGGTTGGTCTGTTCGTACCACTATCGTGTGGGCCAGGAAGTAGTGCCTTAATCTTCTTGCAGCGTTGATGAGTGCCAGGATGACTTTTTCGATCTGCTGGTATCTGAGCTCTGGCCCTTGCAAGGCCTTGCTTGTGAAATATATTGGCTTCTGCCCGTCGAGGGTTTCTCGAATGAGGGCAACACTGATGGCTTCGTTAGTGACGGAGAGATAAAGGTAAAGTGTTTCCCCGTTGTTTGGTCATGATAGAACTGGTGGTTCTGACAGGGCTTACTTAAGATGGAGCAGAGCCTGCTCGCGTTCCTCTGTCCATTCAAATGTTGCCTCTTTTCGTAGAAGCTTGAAGAAGGGCAAAGCGTGTTTGGAAGACTTGGCCACGAAGCGAGATAACGAGGTAAGCGTCCCATTGAGGGATTGTTTGGATTTCTTCGAATTTGGTGTGCTGGAACCCAAAAAGTGCATTATGTTTTGTAAAGTCAAGTTGTGTTCAATCACATTTCTAAGATGATATTAAAGTAGGTTCGAGATCTATTGATTCATATGTTATCGTATTTTCTAATAAGAGTCACCCTTTCTATCAACATTAAACCTATTTGTGTTGACGTATGAGTGGGTGTTAAAGATGAGATTTTTACTTTACACCCATACAACTAGATCTGACATCCTTACAAAACCTATGAAAAGTCCATAATGCACTTTGTGAATAATAAGTAAAACAATTTTTTTTTATTCACACAGTTTGACGTTAAAAAAATTTAGAAGAAAATTTCTGCATTTCTCAGCATTCAACCACGAGATAGAGAAGTTAGTACTTTTTGTTGCAATTTTACCGCCACTTTACTATATTTATAATATGCAAAAACATATCCAGAGTGTTTAGAAATACCTAGAAAAATTCCATAAATCTATATAAGTTTATTTTTACCCAAAACGCAGAGTATTTGTGGAAGGATTTCTCGCATTTAATTTCCTTCTTAGTTGGTGTTGACCAAGATCAAATTCTATCGCACTTATGTTTTTTATTATAGTTTTTTTTTGTTGTTATGAAATGTTTATATTTGAAATAAATTGTAAATATTTTTAATGGTAAAATTTTGTAAGGGTGTCAGGTTTATTGGTAGAAATCTTGTTAAAAAGACCAGTATATTTTACGATGATATCATAGAAGTGTTGATGACACTTTGTCTTCATGTAATTTTTATAAGCATTTGTATATATTTTTTATGATTTTAAGTTAATTATGTCTAAATTTTATGAAAAAATATGAAGAAAATGAAGATGTGAAGAAATAGAGCAAAAAGATGAAAAAGTGCAGAAACTGTGAAGAAAAGAACATTTTTAGCATAAAGTACAACATGACGTCTGTCTAATAATTTGATCATATCTAGAGTTTCGTAATTCCGTATGAGGTGAGACTTTTTGGAAATGAAAGCTAACAAAAAGCACTAGATAGAATAAAATTTATTTGTGCGGAAAAAAACATTATGTCTGCAATTTGTACCTTTTTATGACATGTTTTTATTTAAATAAAAGGGAAAAAGGTAGAGGAAAGGGGGTTGACATTCTTGTGAAATATTTGTTTAATGGCGAAACACTTTCTGGAGCTCTAGAGCGAAGGTTTTCATCATTGAAAGTCAAATTCTAACAATATATTCATGCAACGTTTCTTTATTACATCAACTAAGATTCCTATTAGCATGAGTAGCTAAGTTTTATTGATTAGGGTCTGTTAGTTCTTAGTGTGATGCCTAACGAATAACCAAAAAAGTAAGTGTCGTAACCCGAAATTTGACCTCCCTTTTTTCTTTTTTTGCATAAGCATGTGCATCCGCATCGCTAGCATATGCATTCGCACTTTTCCTCTGTGTTTTTTGCTGCAGAAATATTCAGGTTTTCCAAGCCCGGTTAATCACATCCTCACGAAGTCATCACATCATCAACACAAGCACAAAACAAGGGTTTTTATGCCTATTCATCAAAGCAAGAGGTTGAAAATCGGAATCGTAGCCAAAGCACCTTTTTTCATGCAAATTGGGCACTTTTTGGCTTGGTTAATCTATTAACACTTTTCAGTGCAAAAAGTGTTAATAGATTAACCCTTGTAAAATTGGCAAATTCTGCTACATTTTCATGACAACAACTTTTCCTCCACTTTTTTGGGATTCCACTTGTTTCTAGAATTGTGTGGAATATTCTAGATATTTCTAGACATTTCAAGACTATTCAAGACACTCCACTCACATTTATTCCAATGCATCACTTTAAATTAAGTGCACCATGTTCCTTGATCTCCAAGCATACCAACCTTTGATTTGAAGCTTACAATGGGATTGCTACCGAGTTAACTTTATAACTAACCGAGTTAACCGCTTGACTCGGTGAGTCAAGTGTAACTAACTCCTAGCCTAATTCCAAACCACCCAAAGCTAACTCCTAGCCTAATGTCAAACCTCTTACACTCCAAACCAAAAGTCTATATAAACAAACTCTCAACCATTTCACACATTTTCACAATTCTTCACTCTCTTCACACTCAATTCTCTCACATTCTCTCTGAAATTTTCTACAACTTCTTCTTCTTCATCTACATTTTTTCCCAAACCTCACCATAGCTTTTCATCATTGAAGAATAATCACTTCTACATTGGAAGTGATTATTTCTTGAGCTTAACCTTCAACATCTTGCAATTATACTTAATTTTATGGAGTTTTATTAGCTTTTGGATTCATCTCAAGTGTTTGCTTCAAGATTCTACGGTTCGAATTCGTATTTCAGAAGTTTCATCGCAATTTGCTCAGTTTCGGTACGATTCGGCTACAATTAAAGATTCCTCTGGTTTTCTTGGATTATCTTCATCAATATCACTTTTCAAAAATCAGCAAGCCAATTCTCCGGCTTGTAGGTTGGTATCTCTTTGCACATTTTACTGTTTCGAACGTTTTCGTATCATTTCCGATGTAGTTCGGTCATTTTCGGTTCGTCTAATCATGTGTTTTTCTTGAGCTTTGATCTCCATGTTAATGCTTTCAATTATATGATTAATTGCTCATAATTCATGTGATTTTCGTGCACAAATGTAAACCATAACATGAGAATGCTTGGATAAGTGATTAAGTGGCTGGAAGCACTTCTGAAAACTGTTTTTTTGCCACTGCTTTAGTGTTAATCGATTAACACTTTTCAGTGCAAAAAGTGTTAATAGATTAACCAGTGTAATTTTGTTATTTTTCAAGTGTTAATCGATTAACACTTTTCAGTGTAAAAAGTGTTAATTGATTAACCAGTGTAATTTTGCTGATTTTTGTGCTGTTAATAGATTAACCAATTTTGTACTGTAAATGGTTAATCGATTAACACTGAACCAGAATGTAAAATTTGCCTATTTTTCAAGCTTGTTTGATCTTCTTTCCTCATTTAACTTCCATGGCTTAATATGCTTGATATTTGTGGATGCTTTATGAGTTGGTTAACCTCTGTTTGAAGCATATTCACGAACTTACGATGCACGATTCCAATTATTCAATTTGTTCATATTCTTGGCATTGTGTAAACATGATCATTTTTGCACTTTCTTTGATCACATGATAACATGATTTGTGATGCATACTAAATGTTATTTGGTACTGTTTTGTACATTCATTCATATTTGAATTAAGTTTATTCCTCAAAGGATAAGCTTAATCTTGTATAATCAATAATGCACCATTTGCTTTAATAATTTTTCAATTCATTTTGGAAAATTATTAGCATCATACTCCATTTTGATTAATTAATAGAAACTCTGTTTCGATTATTAATCTTCCCGTTGGCGCTTCTCTTTAGGCTTCCTTTAGAGCTTTCTTTCCCTCTTCCCCGCGAAGTCAGAACTGTCGCACGACACTGGAGCACTGTACAACTTGGAGCTGTTACGTCGTCCGTTTCAACTTCTGCACTACACCCTATGTGTTAGAGAAGGAATGAGAATGGAGAATTCCTACTCTCATTCTGACCACTTCAGGTAGGGGACGAATGACCATGTGCCTGGCTTAGTCACCTCTATCCTCAGGCGATAGTGTATCTCTTTCCCTAGTCGAGTCGATCCTTGATCACTCTTATCTCCTTCAATTTCTCTTATGATTAATCACCATTCTTGGTTAAAATCATTATCCCTGGGTTAGCAAACTCTCTTTGTTTCGATACCCTATTCTTTTCTTGTGGTCAATCATCGTCTTTTGATTCCCCAGAAGAACCTCAATTCCTTTTTCTTCGGTTAAACACAGTCTTCCTGTTAAGCACCGAAACCCTAGCGGAGTTCGCAACCTTCTCTTGGTTCCTCTCCTATTGTTTGGTTAACCACTGCCTGTCAGTTAAAACACCAATTTGCACATTTTTCAGTTAATCACGGTCTATCTGTTAACACACTGAGTTGCTCTTGGGTTAATCACCTTCTCTTGGTTAATCACCCATTTTTCAGTTAACCACAATTTATCTGTTAATATACTGAGCCCTTCGAGTTAATCACCATCTCTTGGTTAATCACTCGTTTCTTTTCGGTTAATCGCAGTATGTCTGTTAAAATTGAATCCCTCAGCGGTTAGCAACCTCTTTTGGTTCAATACCCTTTTTGTTGGTCTAGTACTACTTGTTCATTCAGTATCGACATCCCCTTTGGGTCACAACCTTCGCTTGGTTCTACACCCGTTCTTTTGGTTAATCACAGTTTATCTGTTAAAACCTTTATCCTCGCAAGAGTTGCAATCCTTGTTTTTCTCGGTTAACCACTGTTTATCAGTTAATATACCAAAGCCCCTTCAGAGTCAAACACCTTTCCTTGGTTCAGTACTCTCTCTTCTGGTTGATCACAGTTTATCTGTTAGAACCTTTATCCCCACCAGAGTTCTTATCTCTTTTCCTTCGGTTAACCACTGCCAGTCAGTTAATATACCGAACTTCTTTTCTCTTGGTTTTGACACCATCATTTTGCTTGTTCCCCAGTAGGGTCGCTACTCTCTGATCCCCAACACATTTCTTTGTTCTTCTTACCTCCCCGGTGTAGTCTTTGTCTTTCCTTTTGCTCCTTTATCTTCTTGGTTTCGACACCACTCTTGCATGTTATTCTCTGTCTCTATCTTTCCTTTGCACTATTCTCCTGGTTTTGACACCATTTTTTTTGGAATCCCCAGTGGAGTTTCCTCCTTTCTTTTGTTCTTGGTTTTGACACTGCTTTCCTTTTCCTTTTTCGTCTTAGTTCCACGAACTACGGAAGCTCTGATTCTGCATTCATTCGAATGTATGATACGTAGGCACGAGATCGCGATGATCTTGGCGATCACACTTCCACCCTTCCTTCTTCCATTCCCCCTTTCTTTTCCCTGGTTCCATGAACTACGGCGCTCTGATTTCCTCATTGCACTATGAGGGTACGTAGGCACGAGGGCCCTAATCCTCCGCGAGCACTTTCTTTCCTTTCTTTCTTTCTTTCTTTCTTTCCTTTTATTTTCTCTTCTCTCTTCTCTTCTTTTAGCTAGAAGCCTTTAGATAGATAACCCATCCAAGCCTAGAAGCAGACGAAATGGTTCCCGTCGAGTACGACGGATGCGTTAGGTGCTAGTACCTTTCTTTCGCATAACCAACCCCCGTTCCCGTTTCTCTTCCCCTTGGGTTTTATCGATATTTTCCTTGTCCTTTGGGACTAAATAAAGTTCGGTGGCGACTCTGTGTTATCTTTGAGTGCTCGATTCACTCAAGTATAAACCGGCCATCTTCAGTAAGACACAAGAAAAGAAAAACAAAAGAAAAGAGACAGCATAGTTGTTTCAAAAGTTCCAAATATGGATCAACAAAGCATGAAGAAGAGTAATATTCAACGATCTTATACTCAATCACCACATACCTCGACAAGTAAGGTTTGAGCCAAATAATTACACTATTTACCTCTTTTCTTGTATGAGTGTCCATATGATTGTTCATCTACTATAATTTGCTCTAATTCTAAATTATAGTCTATCTGTTTGATTACACACTTAGGCTAGTTGTTTGTTTTAATTTAGACCCTTTTTTAGGTGAACATAAAAAGAATTTGTTTTATTCGTTGCTAAGCCCATTAAGCCTGAGCCATTCTTAATTATCACATTTATTTTACAAAAACATTAAAAAAAATCATAAAATTTTAGTATTTAATTTGAATAAAATTTATTGTTTAATACCTAAAAACTCTTTTACAATTCAGACCAAGTCAAAAAAAAATAGAAATAGTTAAAATGTAAGATATATCTCTCTTTGAGTAAAGAAATTTGATCTCTCAAATTTGATTTAGACTTAGGCTTTTACAATTAATAAAAACTATAATTATATTACTCGGCGTGATCTACTAGAGGAGGAGGCGGTGACGCGTCATCAATATGTACTCAGTCATTAGAAGGCCCATCATCAGCTAGGGGTGGGGTGATGCGAGGGTGTGATATAGTGAGGTATCACTCCAAGTAACCATCCTTACATAACGAGGGGTGTTGAGCAGTGACCACTCAATCTCTGATGGCACGACCGGAGCTAAGGAAGTTACTCTGAAACCACCAGTCAATCCCTAAAGCTGGAATATTTGGAACTAGTCGTGGGATACCCTAAACATAACCATACTGTCGCAGACACCTCTCAGGCAAGTGTCTAGCAACCATGGTTTCCCACCGCATATAACCTAAATAAAACGACGACTCCTCGGACTCATGGTGGACTCTTTGACCAGTGTATGGTGTCCAGATGACATCATCTACAATAAGAGCATCAAACCTCCTCCTATACTTAGTAACACCACCAGGATGTGCCTGTCTCGCCTTCCATCTCTTCGCCCGTGGGGCCTCCACCTTGCAATGATGCATCATCCTGTCATAGATAGTAGGGAACTGCTCGTATATCCATAACTGAAATCATAACACAGACATAACAAATAATAATTTAGAAATGATATTCCTAAAAACACAAATATGAAAGCAATAACATATAATAATTTCAAGTATACCTGTAACAGACTCAAATAGCCAGCAAGCTGTCTGGTCTCAAAGAGCGTCACCACTCCAAGGGCTGTATATAATTGGTTCAACGTAGCACACCCCCAAGCCCAACTGTTGTCCTAGAGGCTACTGGAGAGGAACAAGTATCGGGCATCAACATAAGTACCAGACTTATCCGTAAAGAGAGTACATGCTACTATATATAGCATGTACGCCCTAGCGGTAGCCTCATACCTACCAGTAGCCACAAACCGATCGTATATCTTCCGAAGCCAATGCATATGAAGGTACACACCCATGGTCTCACCAAACTCCTTCAGCACCTCCGCCTCAGAGAAACTCAAATCATGTGACACAACCTGTCAAACAGTGGTCACACTAAGAACCAGATCCGTCCAGAATATGCCGCCGATTGGGAGATGGAACAATGCGGCGATATCAACCAGAGTGCCAGTTATCTCCCTAAACGGAAGATGAATTATGATGTCTCCTTGTGTCACCTCTTAACAAAGGCACTAAGCAATAAAACGTCCAACGTGGTGAGTGAGTAGTGGGCGAAATCAAGCAGCTGAAAGTCCCATATAATTCGACTGACCTACTCAGGCATCAGAATCTTCGGGAAGTCCTTCATCTTCGACCGGTGATATGTGATCTTCAATGTGGGTCGCTCCTGTGACAACAAAACATAAACAAATTAGTTGATACTTAATTATGACAGACATACATAAACAAAAATTAAAACTAAACATAAAAGACATATACATCGCCCTGCCATAATCGTAAGGCCACATGCTCAGCATACTCTGTAAGCACAGTCCAGTCAATGGATCCTCCTGGGAATCCTCCATCTGTATGCATAGAGGGCTCAATCGAAGGAGCCGTAACCTTTGTCTCAGCAGTAACCGATGGGCCCGACTCACCAACAACAGCATCTGGATGCACCTCCTCAACAACCTCCTAAGCAACCTCCTGAACAACCTTCTGAACAACTGGATCAACCACCGGCTCACCGACGGGATCAACTACAAGAACTTCTGGTAGCACCTCGTTTGTAGCCTGCTCTGCTGATCGAACTCCACGACGTCGAATGGAACGAGGTGCTCGGAAATGACCTCGCTCAGTCATCCGCTTCCGGTGTGAACTGGTGAGGACCACTTGTCCTACCCGTAGCTAGGAAGACTCAGCATCAACACCCTTGGCAACCTTACCCTGGTCTGATGCTTGATCTGCAACTCTCCCTGCAATAGTGTCGTCTCTGCTCTGCATTTCACTGCAAAAGAAGAAAAAATAAATATTAGAAAAAAATAAAAATGGCAACTACCAGAAATTTTGAAATTTCCGATATAAAATTAAATTTTTATGACTACCAGGAATTTCAAAATTTCTGGTACAAAACTGAATTTTTAAAACTACCGGAAATTTCAAAATTTCCGGTAGAAAACTAGGTTTTTTAAACTACTGAAATTTTTTGAAATTTCCGGTAAAAAATATTGAGTTCTATACCGGAAATTTTAAAATTTTTGGTAGATAATATCGGAAATTATGAAATTTAAGGTAGAAAATACCATAAATTTTAAAATTTCCGGTAGAAAATACCAGAAATTATGGAATTTCCGGTAGAAAATACCGAAAATTATGGAATTTCCGGAGAATATCTTACTTGTTTTGAAATTTCTCGTATGACCCCTGAAATTTGAAAATTCCGCTCCTCAACCGTAAATTTGGAATTTTGGGGAAAATATTTTAAGGTTTAGTTTGGTCTATTCATACAAATTGGGGGGGGGGGGGGTGGTAGGTTTATTTCTTGTTACTCGAACCAAATATCAATGAGTTTGAATGGGTTGGTTCAGGTTAAACCCGTACATGATTGAAATGAGTAAAAGTAAGGGTTAGATTGGGTTGGGTGAGTGGGTTCGCGGGTTGACCTTTACCCATGAACATCCCTACATTTCTTTTTTGACAAAACTTGCATCATATCCGTGCGTCCGCACAGGTAAATTTATTTAATACAATATAAAATATATTTATATATATGTGTAAATTTGAAATGATAAAAAATTGTAGAATTTTTTTTTTCACATTTAAAAATAAATAATTCATCTCTCAATCAATAATGGTGCATACCACTAACTTTCTATTCAATTTGATACAATATAAAATTTTCTTAGATACACATATCAATTTATAATGTGTTACTTAATTGTAAAATGAATAATGATCATATAAATTTAATTATATTAAATAATCATATAAAAGAGACCTGTTAGATGGAGAAAAAAACAAAAATTTACATTTGAAAATAAAAAATTTGTCTTTCAAATAAAGACAATTGTCGATTAAAATAAAATAGATATATATTGTTTTGATAGTAACCCATAAAATGAAAAGTTAGTTATATGCATTATTATTGAACGTTATGCAATTTAACATAGTATAAAATGTATATAGATATACATATCAATTTCAATTGAATTACTTAATTATAAAACAAATAATAATCATATAAATTATGAATACTTTTTATATATAATAATTATTAAATAATTATATTTTTTATTTTAGATAAATTTTATGTTTAAAAATTTAATATTTTTCTGTGTCATTTTTCATTAAATTAAAAAGAGTTTTAAATTTTGTTATTTATACTAAAAAAAAGAAAAATAGAAAAAAATAAAATGTAGAGAGAAAAAATTAAAATGAAAGTGAGAAAGTGTGAGAAAAAGAAATATGAGAGAAATTTAAAATTTAAATTAAGAGAAAAAAAATGAAGAATAAGAAAATTAAAAGTAAAAAATGAGAAATGAATAAGATGATAAAAAGAGGTACTTTTGTTTTTTTTATATTTGTTAATTACAAATATAATTTGGGTTTAATGGTAGTGCACTTTCAGTGTAATACAGTTTTACACATGCAACCAATCAAAATGTTTACAATTGTCATGTAATATAAGTAATTTTAAAATAAAAATATGTTTTATTCTGATACATGATTGTGATTGATTGATAGTGTAAAATATTTTACACTGTCAGTGTATTTCCTTTTTTCTCATATAATTTTTTTGTTATTATAATTCTTTAAAAAAATTGATATATTAAAAAATTTGATGGTAGTTTATTTTAACGAATATATAGTTGATAGTGGATAAGGATTGAATATTTACAAAGTGTTCAAATGTGTGTAAAATATGTCTCCATCTTCAGACATTATGGGTAGTTGTGACTTTTACGTCGTTCGGGAGAAAGAGAAACCCTTTCATTTAATACTGCTGAAACATATTTCTTCATCTATGGCCCATATGCGAATGCAAAGTCTAGGTTTATTAATTAAGCATTCATTATTTCATTACAAATTATCTCTTATTTCATGTTTTCACAAACTCTCATCAAAACGATGACGATATCATATATAAACCAGTTCCCGTATCACTCACCACCACCACCACCACACCTTTCTACAATATTAGTATCACTTTTATTTTAAAGGGTTAAAAACCTCCATGTAATGTTAGCGAGTTCTCATTTTAATTTCTGGTAAAGTTTTTTTTTTTTTAAATCCCCTCATCTTAGTTAGATTCCCCCACTTAGGCCCCTGACTGCTATATTGCAGCAAAGATTCTTTCCTATTGTCTGCGTGGCAGTCCACATAACATTTTTTATTATTATTATTTTTTTAAAATTCCATGTGGATTTATTTTAATATTATACTTTTATTTTTATATATATTTTTTATATTTTTATTTATTATTTATTAATTTTTTTTTATTTTTTTATTTTTTAATTTTTTTTAAATTTTTTTTAAATAACAAAAAAATAAAAAAAATAAGAAAATAACAAAATAATAAGAAAATAATAATAAAAAAAATAAAAATAATAAAAATAATAAAATAATAAAAAATGCCACGTGGACTGCCACGCAAGCAATATAAAAGAATCTTCGCTGCAATATGACAATCAGGGGGCTAAGTGAGGGAATCTGAGTATTACGAGTGGGGTTTTCAAAAAAAAAATTACAGGGGCTAAAATGAGAAATCACTAACATCACAAGGGGGTTTTGTATATATTTAACCCTATTTTAAAATATTGAAAAATAAAAAAAATTCTTAAAACAGAAATGAAGAAAAGCCTTAACCAGCTATAAAACAAGCACAAAAATAGAAAGTTTTTGAAGTTGCATTTCCCTGAAATTGAAAATCAGTTAAGTGAAGTATGGAAGTGAAGATAAACAAGTTTGATATTTGTTATCAATGGTGAAAAGTTTGAGCTATCCAGCGTGGAACCATCAACCACTTTGCTTGAGTTCTTGCGTACTCAAACTCGATTCAAGAGTGTTAAACTCGGTTGTGGTGAAGGTATAATATATTCTATGTTTAACTTGTATTGTTTTTTCATGTTTCAGCAGATTTGATTCCATATGATTAATTGATGTAATACTTTTTATGATTCTGAATGTTAACTAATCAGAAACATATATAATACCATATTTAAATATTGAAATTTGGATTACTCTCATCAGTTGAACCCTCGACATCCCGTCGGGGAGATAGAAGACGTGAAGATCGTCCCCAGGAATCACAGGACAACAAAGGGCCCTCCAGCCGCTTCCATGATTATACTCCCCTGACCGTTTCCAAGGAGATAATCCTCTCCAAATGCGCCAGCTCGGAGTTCAAACAAGCAGTGGTTCGATTCCCTAAGCAGATACCGACCAAGCCAAACGCTGAGAAGTCGAAATACTGTCATTTCCACAAAAGTCACGACCACACTACTGACGACTGCATCCACCTAAAGGATGCCATAGAGATACTGATCAGGGATGGCCACCTGAAGCAGTTCATGAAGAAGGAAAATCCCCAGCAAGACGTTCAGGAGTCGAAGAAAGTCGAGGAAGAGGTGTCTTCCTCAGAAGAGACAAACCTTCAGGTCGCCATGGGCATATGGCGGCCTGAGGACTTCTATGTTCCTGAAGATCTCAGCGCTCCCCCTACTTCGCAGCCCATAGTCCGTGGGAAACTTTCCCCTCCGCCATGGTCATTTCTGGAGGGGGCTTCAACAAAGTCACCGTGGGCACCGTGAAAAGAAAGTTCGAGCACCTACTCAGCACGAGCTCCAACAAGAGTACAACGCTCGACAAAGTCCGAGGAAAATCGATCCCCATCTCTTTCTACCGAGAGGAACTCCTCGGAGGGGCCCAGAACTCAAGCATTCCACTGCTCGTAAGAGCCCAGATGGCAAATTTTGATGTTCGCCGAATCTTAGTCGACCAAGGCAGCTCGGTCAACATCATGTACTCGTAGCTGTTTTCAACCCTCCAGCTAGATGAATCGCACCCTACTCCCTATGTGAGCTCTGACCTGCAGAGCTTCAACGAGTCGGTCACAAAGCCCGGGGGGTATGTCGAGTTGATCGTGACTTTTGGATCTGCAGAGACGGCCAGATCTATCAAAGTCTAATTCCTGGTTATCGACTGCCCGTCTCTCTATCAGTGCATTATCGTGCGGGCAACCTTGGCCGAATTGGTGGCTGTACCATCAATTGTTCATCTCAAAATGAGGTACTACACTTCGAAGGTTATGGACGCCACCTTACACAGGGACATCGAGGCTGCAAGGAGGTGCTTCGAAGCGGCCACCAAAGGACTCAACACCATCGCTGCCAAGCCTAAGACGTCCAACAAGCCAGCCTTGCCTAGCAGCTCCGAGGATGCCAAGCCGATTCCACGCGTCAACTCTATCGACCTCGATATCTGCTTCTCCGAAGATGATCAGAAGGAGACCCAAACTTGCCCGAGCAGCTCATCCACTTCAACCAGCACCAGCACTAGCTCTCATCCGATGCGCCCGATTCCGAATGGTGAGTTCTAACTCGTCCTGCTCGGCGATGACCCTCAGCGAGGAGTAAAGATAGGGATCGGCATCCCCGACATAGCGAGGAAACAACTCAAAGCTTGCCTCCGAGAAAACACAGACTTGTTCGCCTAGAGCATCGCGGAAATTCCCTGGTTAGATCCTGATGTCGCCTGCCATCAGCTCATAATTGACCCCGCCGTCAAGGTTGTAGCACAACGTAGGAGAAAGCGGAGACTGCAGAACAAGCTGTAAAAGACCTCCTCGAGGTAAACTTTATTTCAGAAGCCAAGTACACTACTTGGATGTCCAATGTTGTACTCGTCAAAAAATCTAATGGAAAGTGGCGTATGGGTGTTGATTATACCGAACTCAATAGGGCATGCCCTAAAGATGCTTATCCTCTCCCTAATATAGATAAACTTGTTGATAATTCTGCTAGTTTTAAACTATTATCATTTATGGACGCATATTCGGGCTACAATCAAATACCAATGGCAAAAAGTGACAAAAAGTATACAACCTTCATGACCGAGTCAGGCAATTATTACTGCAACGTAATGTTCGGCTTGAAGAACGCTGGCGCAACGTATCAAAGGATGATGAACAAGGTCTTCAGGGGAGAAATCAAAGACATGCTCGAAGTCTATATGGACGGTATGATCGTGAAATCCCACGAGGAAACCGATCACACGACCCATTTAAGAAAGGTCTTTGAGCAAGCCAGGAAATATCATATGTGTTTCAACCTGGAGAAATGCACTTTCGGGGTGTGGGCGGGCAAGTTCCTCGGCTTCTATCTGACGAAACGAGGAATCTAAGACAACCCCGAAAAGTGCAGGGCATTCTCCGAATTTCCTACGCCCAACTCAAAGAAATCCATCCAATCCCTCAACGGGATGCTCACTTCATTATCTCGTTTCGTGGCTAAGTCTGCCTAGTACGCACTTCCCTTCTTCAAACTCCTCCGCAAAGAGGCGGCATTTGAATGGAAGGAGGAATGCGACCAGGCTCTCCTCCACCTAAAACGAGCACTATCAGAGCCGCCAGTCCTCTCTCGGCCAGATAACAGGGAAACCATGTACCTTTACCTTGTCGTAGTAACCGAGGCCATTAGCGCCGCACTCATCTGAGAAACGCCTGACGGGCAAAAGCCTACATACTTCACGAGAAAAGCGTTGCAGGGACCAAATCTGAGATACCAACAGATAGAGAAAGTAGCCCTGACCCTCATCAAAACTGCGCGAAGACTGAGGCATTACTTCCTGGCCCACACAATCGTGGTCTGGATTGATCAACCCATAAAATAACTGTTAGGATGACCAGACATGGCCGGCAGAATGCTTAAGTGGTCATTAGAGCTATCCGAGTTCGACATTTAATATGAGAGCAGAAAGGCCCTCACTGCCCAGGTGCTGGCGGACTTCGTCGCCAAAATGACGTTCACGGATTACCCCACTTGCAGGGCGCGCAAATGGACCATCTTCGTCGACGGGGCATCCAACTCGGCAGAAAGCGGGGCAGGTATCATCTTAGAAACGACGAGGGAATCATTGTCGAAGTCTCACTTACCTTATATTTCCCTACTTCAAACAACCAAGCTGAGTATGAAGCCTTCCTCGCGGGTCTACACCTAGCCGAGGACCTGGGGGCCGAAGAAGTCATCATCTGCACCGATTCTCAGCTCGTGGCCCTTCAAGTTCGAGGAGAATATCAGGCCAAGAACGAAAACCTATCTGAATACTTATCCCTGGTCAAAGAAAAAATGACGAAGTTCGCTACAGTGGAAGTAAAACATGTTCCCCGCAAACATAACGTCCGAGAAGACGTATTGTCTAAACTGGCGAGCACGAAGAAAAAGGGCGGAAACAAATATGTCATCCAGGAGGTGCTTCCTCGACCCAACATCGAGAAAACCTCCACGGTCATTTACGTGCAAGTCATCGGCGACAGCAACTACTGGATAACCCCCGTTTATAATTACCTCATTAAGGATGAACTCCCATTTGACCCCAAAGAGACCAACATAGTCAGGCGCAGAGCCTGCTCCTACGTCCTGGTCAAAAACAAGCTCTACAGGAGAGGATTCTCCATCCCTTTACTCAAGTGAATCGAGGAAGAGATGGTCACCCACATCATACGCGAGATCCACGAAGGAATCAATGCCCAACACCTCAGGGGGATATCCCTCGCCAGGAAGACCCTTCGAGCGGGGTACTACTGGCCAACCATGCAGCATGATGCAAAAGAGAACGTGAAGAAGTGCGACAAATGCCAAATGCACGGGGACATGCACTTGGTTCTGCCTAACAAGCTCAAAGCTATGTCCTCCCTGTGGCCCTTCGCATGGTGGGGCCTGGACATCCTGAGGCCATTCGTCGTAGGGTCAAACCAGAATAAGTACTTGATAGTAGGTGTTAACTACTTCCCAAAGTGGATTGAAGCAGAGGCTCTGGCCAAAAAAACGGCCCACAACATACTTCACTTCTATAAGCGAAACATCCTTGCTCGCTTCGGCATCCCACAAGCAATAGTCATCGATAACGGGACATAGTTCACGGACAGAAAATTTTAGGACTTCGTCACCTAACTAGGCACGAAACAACATTTAGCGTCCGTCGAACATCCCCAAACCAACGGGCAGGCCGAACCGGCAAATAGAGTAATCCTGCGAGGCCTCAAACGAAGACTGGACGAAACAAAGAAAGTCTGGGCTGAGGAAATGCACAGCGTACTCTGGGCCTACCGCACTACGCCACACTCTTCGACCGGGGAAACTCTTTTCCGCCTAGCTTACGGGACTGAGGCAGTGATCCCCATTGAGATACATGTTCCATCCCGGCGGACCGAATCACCCCTAGACGAGGAGACAAACGACAAAGTACTAAGAGAAGAGCTCGACCTCGTCGAAGAGGTCCGATCAGGAGCAGCTCTCTACGAAGCCTCATTAAAGCAGAAAATTGAATTCAGGCACAACGCCAAGGTTATACGACGATAATTCCAAGTGGGCAGCCTCGTCTTAAGAACGAGCCACAAGGATTCTCGAGAAGGCAAACTCGCTGCAAACTGGGAAGGACCCTATCGCGTCCGAGCAAAGACGGGGAATGGGGCCTACTACCTAGAATACCTTAACGGGGAAGAACTTGTTTGACCATGGAACGCCGAAAAGATAAAACAATATTATAGCTAAGGCCCTGAACATCGGTTTACTTTGAACATAACATCCTGACTACGATGCACGCCCAGGTACAAGCGTCGCATATCAGCTAAGACAGGATTTCGCTCAAGAACGAGCAGGACCCTTTCCCGACGGCGGTCCCTCAACCGAGCCCGTCGTTGTCAAAGTACCATGATAGGCAGAACACCCAGCTCGCGATGGGAGGTTCACGCCGCGAACTTAAGCCTCAAACGCGACCTGAGCTCCACTCTCATGCCCGGAAGCTACCCAGGCCGTTCGACCAGTCCCCCTCACTGCCAAACACATCTAAGTCGAGAAAATCCCTAAAGCAATAAACGGATCAAAGTGACCCTTGTTACGAGCACACACACGTATCGAGCAAAGTTACTACACTTAGCAAAAATAAAAGCGAATAAAGCCATGCGCAAATATATAACATACAAAACCGACCAGGACGGCCGAACACATACATTTCAAAATAATTAAGTGGTCACAAGGACCACAATTGTGCTTGTTAGATGATAAAGGGGCCACGCCCCATACTAAATAATAAAATTACATAAAACACGGCACGCATGCCAGAGATATCACAACAACAAAAAGGAGACATCATTCCTCCATATGCTCGGCCTCCTCAGGGATAGGCTGCATTGGCTGAGACTCCTTGTCAAGGATACGGGCATACTCATCGCCAATATGGAAGAAGTCGGGACTAACAATCTTGCCATCTTCAACATGACTCCGAAACTTGGTCCCCTTCGTAGACAACTGAACCCCTGGATTCATGAGTTTGAGCTAATCCACAACATTGTTGAAGGATTCCTCCCCGATGGCGCAGACATCATCCTCTTCCCGCACAATACGAGAAACCAGCTCAGCCCGAGTCTTTAGCGCCTTCAACTCGTCAGGCTCGCCTTCAGCTAGAGCCGCCGCAGACCTCATCTGTTCGACTAAATCTTCGGCAGCTTTCTTCTCAGTGATCAGGGTGTCATTTCCCCTTTTAACTTGACAGTTTCCTCCTGGGACTTCCTCCTCGCGTCATCAGCATCCTTGGCCTCCTCCTTGGCCTTCTTCACCTATTCTTCCAGGGCTAATATCGCCGCCTGAGCCTTCTTTAGCTCGGATTCAGAGGAGGAGTCTTCCTCGGCGTAAACCGCCAACATCTCCAGCACCCTGATAAGTGCAGAAGCATCTTGCGCCAGCATCACCCTCTTGCTCGGGCGATCCATTCCCTTGAGCTTTAGGGATTCTGCCCGAGGAACCGTCAAGGATGAACCCTCAAAGAACTTTCTGTGGTGAAGGCAGGGAGGAAGCTCAAATTTGCTCTTCTCTCCTGCCCGGATGAGATCCACCACCTCGTACTGACGGATCCACTTGAACCTTGTAGCCCTAGGCACTAGGGAACTATGAGCAGATGATGGAATGGGCGAGGAGCTCCCAAAATCCAACTGAGGGGGGCACCCACTGAGTGAGCCGATTCTTTGGGTTCGTCGCACCGGCTTTGCCCTTCGCCATAGCATTCTTCACCATCCTTTCGTGTACTGAAGGCATCTCACCTGCAAAGACAAAACGAGCACGTTAGCAAACGAGGAAAACTATAATTCGGACAGGCTAAAAAATAAAGACTACCAAGCAACTTAAGGGCGTCAACATGGGTCTTGCACTCGAGAAGCCCCATTCGTGTTGATAAAGCGATGTTCCACTCTTTGACCGCCATCTTCCTCGAAGATCGGGTCCCCTTTCTTGGTCCAGCACTCTGCAAGTTTAAAAATGTTAACGCAATTTACCAGCGCTACATATCCAGCTTTGTCATCCTCATTTAGCATCTCCAGTTGGGCAAGGTAATGGTCAGTGCCCCGGGAAAAATGGTCCCCGCTCCAACAAAAGGGAAACTTAAAAACTCTGTCTGCCACCAACTTCCCATGCTCGTCGTAAAGGTCATTGCCGTCCTCGTCCGTCGACATTTCCCAGGCGTACGTAGTATCCTGGGCTTTCTCCGACACGGGTTCGATGATATAGAATGTCTCCTTAAAAGTCTGGATAGACTCGGAGAACGGTTTGAACAATTTCTTCGCTTGCTTCAGCGAAACCCAGCCATACCTTCTCCCTGAAACCTGCCTCTAGAGGTGAAAGATCGTAAAGAACAAAAGGAGGGTGGCTCTTATCTTCAGGAACTCGCACGTCATCTCGAAAGCACGGATAAATGATAGCGAGTTAGGGTGCAGTTATGACGGGGCCAGGTCCAAGTGTACGAAGACAGACCGCTGAAAGTCGGTGAAGGGCAACCTCAGTCCTATGTCTTTAAAAGCGTATTCGTACATCAGGAACATCTCCCTGTAATTCATACAAATATGGTCATCCTCACCTGGGAAGTGCACCTTCCACTCCCCTTCTGCCCCCACATTCGTGAAGACATCCCTGGTATATGAAGCAAAAACAGAAGCATGTTCGACAGGCTCCACAACTGTCCACTCCTCTGTGGAGGCCCTATCAGAGGAAGTCTCCCCGACATCGTTGAGGGAGGTTGAAGCTTCAGTGTCACTACTCTCCGAGGAGCTCTCCTCGGACGAGTCTATAAGAATCTCCTTCTCAGGTTCACGGGCCATCTCGTTCACCTGAAAAAGCAGAGGACAAAAGTGAATTCGACGGCAAAATCAAATTCCCCCTTCCACCGCTAGTCAAGTGAAAGGGCGCACGAAGGGACAAGGACGGCGTCTTCGGCCTAAGCCCTAATCAAATGGCACAAAAATACTACGCATGGAGATGCTCGGGCAACCCCTCCTGCGCGTGCGGGAAGATTCTCCCCGGATCATTACCCAGAGTTCTGTTTGAAACTTCACCAGAAAACTCATGAACTCACCGAAAAATTCATAAGAACGCCGGAAAACTCATGAGCTCCTCCAGTAACGCTCACACTCACCATCGCAACAGCGTCGGAAACAACCTAAATCTACAAGTTCCTAAAAGCTCCGACGACCACGATGACGGCAGAAAGTGGCCAAGCCACTGTCTACCACCAACAGCCACCGGAAACTGCTACGGTAACTGTAATACCCCAAATTTTGACCACTAAAGTTTCCCATCATTGTTCAAATCATCATCACAATATGGATGAACCATCATGCCTCATCCAATGCCTCAAGGGTTGTTGAGCATTTACTACAATCAAAATTAGGGTTTCATGCCCTCTCAGAGCTCTTAGACAAAGGATCAATCAAGGAATGACATGATCTTCAACTTGTCTAGCCTCTCCAACATTCACAATGGATCAAAAGGACTCCCACTTCAAGGATTGAGCACAAAGCTCCTCCCTTCTAGGTGGATCAAGCTTTCAGATCGACAGTGTCATCAAATTAGGGTTTTGGTCGACCAGGGCCTCCAGATGAAATTTTTCATCCGGGCACAAGCAAATGATCCAAAACATAACCTAATATACTCCATGGAACATCATGAACCCAATCATCAATTCAATTTTGCTTCAGGGGATGCATTCACTAAAAATCAGGAATTAGGGTTTCTTGACCTAATTCACCCCTAAGTTGACTTTTGGGACAAATCATGAGCCAAGACCTCAATACATGATTTTAGGGTCTCCAACATACCACATTGATCCATTTGTAACAATGGATTGATCCAAGAAGCTTGAGAAACAAGTCTCAACTTCATCTGCACCACAATTAGGGTTTCGCGAGAAAAGTCAACTGTAACTTTGACTTTTGACCTAGATATGCTCCCAAACCCTAGGACATGATTCAATATACCCTATGACACCCATGGAACATGTCCATCAAGTTTGATTTAGGTCAAGGACATGATTTCCTGAAGAATTGCACAGTTTGGAATTCATCTGATAAAAAGTCAACTGTGCACAAAAGTCAACTTTGACTTTTTGAGATTTTTCACCAAAATGTATTTTTAACCATAAAATGATGTTAATGTATGATTTGAATCATCATTCATCAAGAAAAATCAAAGAAAGTGGGATAACTTGTAAAAGGGGTAACCATAAAACTTATAAAATTTTCTAAGTTATGGAAAAAGTACCACTAATGTACCAACTTTGGAGGATCATAACTCCTAAACCACAAGGCCAATTTTTTCCATCCAAGGCTTGATTTGTAGCCCTCATTATCCTCTACAAAAACTTCAACTACAAGTCATTCCAATTCATTAAGGATTTTAAGTTATGGAGTGATCAAAATCAAGAAATCACACTTTGTTCCAACACTTAGTGAAATTTTCACTAAGTCAGATTTTGCTTCACTTTTTGCCAAATGTAGAGGGATTTTTCACTTGGAATCGAAAGAGATCAAAACCAAACTTGTTCAAACAGTTGTTGTATCATGTAAGGACTTTCCAAAATGGCCAAGAACATTGCCAAATTCAACTTACACCATGAGATATGACATTGTCAAGTTGCCTTGCTGAAATCTGTCAAGGCAAGGCAGATTTTGCATTTTGGCTTGATTTGCCAAAATCAGCTAAATTCAAATGCTCCTATCCACTTGGACACATCTGAGGATTGAATCTAAAGGGGACAATCACTGAGCCAAGCCTCCAAAGTCATGGGAACAAGAAATAGCATGTTGAACCTAGAATGGCCAAAATAGGGACAAGACTCCAAATTTGGAATGAAGCATTCAATGGAACCATCAAGGTGGCATGGACTGAGCCATTCTCATCTGAAATCAGTCAAGACTTATCCAATACCAAGGGGACCAAAGCCCTGTGCCCTAACCTCTAGTCAATGGCTAGAGGAGACTTGTATTTCCATTGGCCAACATTGAGGAAACACCTGCTGCAGTTGCCATTCACTGTGGATCCCAAAACAAACTTGCTCTACTATAAATAGAGCTCAATTGTGATCAGTTTGAGTACACCAAAGCCATCTAACAGATGCTTTCCTCAAAATATCTTTCTCTTGGCAAAAATGCCTTTCTTAGCAAGGTAGCTATCGGGTTTTGAGTTTGGGAGCTTTTCCAATCAAACCAATCACTCACACACCTCACATACATCATATAGAAGTGATCCAAACACTCACATAACATCTGGAACACGGATTTCACAAAATCACCAGCTGGTTGCTCAAACTTTCAATCAAGTTGCAGCTGAGGTACCACAAATCGTTCCAGCCATTTTCAATCAAGTCCAAGCATTCAAACACACTCCATAGGGTGTAGGGAAGCTGTTCAGATCATCACAACTCATCTGTAACACCTCCAACTCCGAAATAAATTTGCTCTTGTTGTCACGACTTGGAGGTAAGCCTAAGCTTGGTCATCTCTCAATCTGTGCATATTTCCTCGCACAATAATTTGGCCATATGTTCATAATCATGCATGGAATGTTTTCCCTCGATTAATTGCATTGTTTGAATCGTGTATCAAAAATCCTAGCCTTCATGCAGAAATTAGGGTGCTTGAGGATTTTTTATGATTTCTTGTTGTATGTTTAATTTAAATGAAATTAATGGACATAGACATGATCGTGAGGTTGAGACGAGCATAATGATATGTGGATTGCATGATATAATCAAGTATTCAGTGAGATTGGATAGAAAATGCAAATCTGGGAAACCCAGAAAAACGCGTGTGTTCTTGCTTGTGTTCTTTGCGCCATTTTCAGAAATTTGAATATTTGAATTTTGTGATTTTATTTAATTGATTCAAAAATTAATTTCTCTCTGAGTTTTAATGGTTTTGAGTTGATTCTTTTTTTAATAATTCACAAAAATGTTAAATTATTTTATTTTCCCAAAAAATCCCAAAAATATTATTTATTTCATAAATTGATATTTTTGCAAAGAATTAATATTTTAATTGTTTTTGACATTTTAAATATTTTTTCCACATTGATTTTGCAACTTTTAATGCTTTCTAATTATTTTGTAGGTCAATACTTAATTTTTGAAGCATTAATCCAAGATCACAATTTGTTTTCCATATGTTAAACAATTTTGATCATTTTGATTGAATTTTTATTCAATTAAATACATTTTTGAAAAACAAATTAGGGTTTTGGATTAATTTAACCCTCATAAACCATATTCAAAACTTTTGGGCCTCTTGAGAGAGTGTAAGACCCAACCCCCTTTTTTGAAAACACTTTTTGGGCCTCACTTATTGTAAAAGTCCCGGTGTATTTCAAAAATCACGGCGCGATCGTCGCCTTTTCAAAATAAAACCTCTGGGCCTCTCCTCGAGCTATAAGACCCATTCAAAACTCTTGGGCCTCTAATAGAGTGTAAGACCCGATCTTTTTTTGACCAAATCATTTTTGGGCCTCACTTATTGTATAAGTCCCGATACCGTCAAAAAACAAACGGCGCGATCGTCGCCTTTTCAAAAATCATCTGGGCCTACCCTCGAGTAGTAAGACCCATTTCTTTTTCTTTAAACACTTTTGGGCCTCTATTAGAGTGTAAGACCCAACCCCCTTTTAACCAAAACCATTTTGGGCCTCACTTATTGTATAAGTCCCTCTGCGTTAAAAGAAAACCTCGGCGCGATCGCCATTTTAAACGAAAAGTCAACTGGGCCTACCCTCGTGTTATAAGCCCCACTCTTTTTCTTTAAATCTTTTGGGCCTCTTGAGAGAGTGTAAGACCCATCCCTTTGTACAGAAAACATTTTTGGGCCACAGTCACTTGTATAAGACCCTCTGTACAAATTCAACAGTGCACTCACTGGTAAAAACCTGGGTCTCTCCTTGAGCTGTAAGCCCCAAATCTTTCTTTTTCAAAGCACTTTCTCCTTTGATTTTGAATATACTATTGTTTTCAATCTTTCTTTGTTGAACAACAAACCAAACAGCATGGAAGCTCTACAACCGATTAAGTGGTTATACGCTTTCATTTACTGCTTTCATATCATATAACTGTATTGTGGGGCAGCTCGCTGTAAGTCTCCTTTCACAAACTCATATATATATATATATAACTGTATTGTGGGGCTGCTCACTGTAAGTCTCATTTCATAAACTCATATCGACTGTGTAATAATAGTATAGAAATTCAGAGTTTCCCCGGCAACTACGTCTAGAACTAGGTGACGCCGTTTCATTTAATCGTAGAAATAGACACCTAGATCCCCAAATAGGATCACCAGATACAGTCTTCTCTCAGGCTGTCCTCATTAGGAATTGTCAAGAAACTCTATTCCCAAAGATGAATGTATTCTCCGTGAATACTTTCCTGACTTTGATCTATTCTCGGTGAATAGCATTGCCTTGAATCTCTCGGGGTTTGGGGACCCACGGGCTTCTTAAAAGCATCGACCTCCTCTTGGACATCGTACAAGGACCCACAAGCTTCCTAAAAGCAACCCCGCCTCCTCTTGGGCTTAGTACAAGGACCCGTCGGCTTCTTAGAAGTATTCACAGCCTCCTCTTAGGCTTCGTATAATGATCTCTTCTTCCGGGAATGATAGCCTCCTCTTGGGCTTCGTACAAGGGCCGATCGGCTTCTTAAAAGCTTCCAGCCTCCTCTTGGGCTTCGTACAAATTGTCCCGACAACCTCCTAGAGGTATAGGAACAGAACTTAGTCATCTTCATAGAACGGTCCTTTCATAGAGTCTACTACTGTTTCTCAAAGCATAGTACAAAAGATGAAACTCTAGACTTGGACAGTCTATTATCCTTAAGTCTCAAAGACATTCTCAAGTGGCCCTTTCGTTAAATAGGAAGAAAACCCGTAGACTATGACAATCTCAATACCCTTTGGATTCCCCCATTTCCTTAAAGAAACAGGAAATAACCCAGGTCCTCGAACCAAATCCTCGAGTACAGTGTTGCTCATATAAGAACTGATTTTCTCTTTCAAAATTAGTATATTGGATCTGTCACTCAACTAAAACAGTCACCAGTAGATAGCCTCCTCTTAGGCTTTGTATAATGATATCCCTAAAAGACTCGGTCTCCTTTTCGCCTCCTCTTAGGCTTCGTATAATGATCCTTCTTTTCCTCAGCATAAGCTAGCCTCCTCTTGGGCTTTGTACAAATGATTCTCCCCAGCGAAGCAAACCTTTCGCCTCCATCTCGGGCTTTGTACGAGATACAAAAGACTTCCTCGTTGAGTCA
Organism: Lathyrus tuberosus; assembly: GCA_022829125.1. Lineage (NCBI taxonomy): Eukaryota > Viridiplantae > Streptophyta > Magnoliopsida > Fabales > Fabaceae > Lathyrus > Lathyrus tuberosus. Next base: position 5,439,778 of record JALAZF010000036.1, on the reverse strand, counting down.
AATAAACTTTTAGCCTCTCTCTCAGGCTTTGTATGAGACACATAAAAAACTCCCTCGTTGAGTCAATCACCCTTTCGCCTCCATCTCGGGCTTCGTACGAGATACAAATTCCCTTAAAGCAAGAGTCAAACTCTTTTTCAGCCTCCATCTCGGGCTTCATACGAGCTATAAAAGATTTACCAGCTGAGTCAGCTCTTTTTAGCCTCCTCTTAGGCTTTGTATAACAAAACCCCCCACTGAGTCGAACCTTTTTAGCCTCTCTCTCGGGCTTTGTACGAGACACATATTAGCCTCCTCTTAGGCTTTGTATAATGATTTTCCCTAGCATAAATTAGCCTCCTCTTAGGCTTTGTATAAGAAAACCACTGGTTGAGTCAATCAACCTTTTAGCATCAAATCTGTGCCTCGTTCACAGTAAACGAACATCAACAACTCATTCCCTTTCATCTAATCGCTGTAAGCGGCAAGCCTCTGGATCCTCTATATCCATGCCACTGTCCTTCTTTTAGCATGAGGAATTCCTAAGGAAAGATAGCATTGCTCTATACTGAGTTAAAGCCTTCTCCTTCAGGTTAAAAACCCCTTCTTAGGAAATTATGGCATTGCTAGGATCTGCGTATCCCGATTAAAGTAATTCTCCTTTACAAACCCTCTTTAGAGTTGACAAATTCTCTCTAAAGTTGAGACCCTTCAGCTTCACATATTGGGCTTTGAACAAGATACAAATCACCTTTCGCTTCACGTCTTGGGCTTTGAACAAGACACCAAAACACCCATTTCCTGCCATAGATTAGGAGGAACTACGAACGCTCTGATTTCCCTGTTTCGGTAAACGGGAATACGTAGGCATAAGATCGAAAGAAAAGATCTTAGCGAGCAGACTAAACAAAAACCCAAAATCCCGTACTTTCATATATCTGTCCTAACATCAAAACATCTCTTCGAACAAAATAACCTGAGACAATCCCCGAATCTTTGAAGCATCTGTAACCGAACAGACCGCTGTTCAAACTCAGTATGCAAGTAGGGTTAGTTGGAGACATCTATTTCCCTTCCTTCATCAACTTTAAAAGGATAAAAAATGAATCCAGCTATAGTAATACCAAAGAGCGGTTGTGCTTCGCAACCACGTCCAAAAATCGCTCGCTACAGAAAAATGGCGACTCTGCTGGGGAATTCATTATTGATGATCTATTTTACTCCTAGGTAGAAACCTTCGCTGAGATGAGACTTTTTTTACTCTATTAGGATCTTAGGTCAAAACCTTCACTTGTGTAAAAACTACAGAGTGGTGTCTCCGCCAGGGAACCATTTCTGTCAGGAACTTAGGATTCTTAGCTTTATAGGTCTAGGATGTTTAGGACAAATATATATACTGTTTTTCCTAATTTCTATAAGTGTTTATTTTTCTGCTACTGGGAATGCGTGTGATGCCGCATGTGGTGAGATTGAGTATACATCTAGGAAAAGCCAACCCTTTCGTAGTGCGGAAGCTATCAAAAATAGTTGTTACGCGATACTACCCTCATTTGAGGCTGGTGATCTATTCTCGGTGAATAGCACTTACTCTAAGATTGCTTTACAACTCGCTGGCGATCCGCTTGTTGTTTTGCTTTCCTGGGAGGAGCTAATGATAATGAGTACAGGTACAAAAATCACCTTAGTAAACCTTTGGGGATGGGTAGAGCCTTGACTTCATGACAACGACCCTCTGACCCCATGTTTTTTCTATGTTTTTGTGTGCTGCATTCATGCATTCATTTAAAAAACATTAAAACATTAAAAAAATCTTCTCTTCTAGTCTCTCTGTTTTTCAAAATAAACTAAGACTGAGATTGCAAATATCAGAGAAAAGGATTGCACTAATGGATTTCGGTAGAAGGAGAACTCACCAGTATACCTTCAGGGTTCCAAAGCTAGAGGATTTGAGAAGGTTAGTGAGGATGATCACTAACCCAGAGGCTTTCAGAGCCAAGCACGGAGGTCTGCTACCTCTACTAAGAGTCCATGTGATTGAGGGAATCATGGACGCGCTCGTTCAGTTCTACGGTCCTGTTTATCACTGCTTTACATTCCCGGATTACCAGCTAGCACCAACGCTGGAGGAGTATTCTCATCTGATTGATTTACATATTACTGATCGAGCTCCATTTTCAGGACTAAAAGAAATTCCAAAGGATCATACTATTGCAAGAGCAATTCATTTGGACGAGTCTGAGGTCAAGACTCACTTGACTACCAAGGGTGGCATCCAAGGTTTTCCAGCCCAGTTCTTAACAAAGAAGGCTCTGTATTTTGCTAGTATAGGAAACGTGACTACTTTTGAAAGCATCTTTGTCTTGCTCACCTACGGGTTATTTTTGTTTCCCAACATCAATAACTTCGTCGATATCAACGCTATTAAGGTTTTTCTCATTGGAAACCCTGTGCCGACTTTGCTCGCGGATGCGTATCATTCTGTACACTTAGGAAATTTGTACAGCGGAGGGGAGATCACATGTTGTGTACCTTTGCTTTACAAATGGTTTATCTCCCATTTGCCTAAGTCTGCTGCTTTCTGGGATTGCAAGAGCGTCTTGCGCTGGTCGCAGAAGATCATGTCTCTTACCAACTCTAATATAGATTGGTGTAATAGGATTTATGACGGGATCAGGATCATTGATCGTTGTGGAAACTTTCCCAACGTACCCCTCATAGGAACTAAAGGAGGAATCAACTATCACCCAATATTGGTTCGTCGTCAATTTGGGTACCCGATGGGGCTTGTTCCGCAGAACCCTCATCTGGAAGGTCTTTTCTTCAAAGAAGGAGAAAACGACAGAGCACTAAAGATGGAAATAGTGCACGCTTGGAAGCACGTTCATAAGAAAGGACAAGAGTCTCTGGGAAAACCGGACTGTGTCTCGGTGGAGCCTTATCTCCACTGGGTACAAACTAGAGCTCTTAAGCTAAAGATGCCTTATCCTCATTACGAAATTCTTCCGCCGAGGGAATCTGTCATGTACTTCATGAAAGAAACAGAATGGCTTCAGGTTACTCTCAACAAAGTTCAAAAGGAGAGGAGGTCTTGGAAGAACAAGTATCGCACCCTCAACGTGGAGTGTATCCAAATACAGCAACTACTGAAAGAGAAAGATGCTCTGATTGAAATTTTGGAGCAACATGCTGTAGAAAACCAAGATGACCAAAGGAATTTGCTCGCTCCTTTCACCTGGAAAAGGAATGACAACCCGACAACGGCCCAAGAGCCCCGGTCAAAGAAAAGGAAGATACCAGAATCAGCACTCGTTTTCTCTTCAGAGAGGACTCGGGACCCATTAGCTAAGGTTTCTGTTTCTGCACCTTGTAATCTACTGTATTTCCATTTCTGTAATCCTTTGAATTTCAATAAAAAGGGGTTTCCCCACTATTTGATATTTGCAATCTAATTGTCGAAGTTTATTTTGATTAAACCATAAAACAATTAATATAATCATTGCATTTCATCATTCTCACGTCGTGTATTCTTCTTACCTACGAATCTCACGTTTGTGTCTCGGTTATAGAGTCAAACTGTCTCATTCGTATAATACTCGGGCTAATCGTCAGAAAAAGATGGATGATCTTGAGGAAGAAAACAGAGAGTTGAAAGAAGACATCGACGTTCTGAGAGAGGATATGAGAAAGCTTCGTAACGACATGCAAGCCATGGCAGAAGCTCAGCTAAAAAGGACTGTGATCTCAGAGATCACCTCAGCGCCCATAGTGGAGAAGTTCGATCCTAGGTACCAAATGCCGAAAGATCGTCCCTGGGCATGCCTGCGAACTATATCCCGGAAGGATATGTTCTGCCGATCGTTCAAGATCAAGGAATTGCCACAGATACCGCTGGTCCTGAAGGTTACAGACTTAGGGAAAACGAAGATGCCAGAGGCATACTGAAAACTCCTGAAGGTTACAAACTTCGGGAAACGCCAAGATTCACCGCCGTAGTTACGGTACCACCCCCCGTGGTGCACACTGTCCCGGAAGGACAGATTCCACAGATACCTGCTAGTAAAAAGGAAACTATGTTTGACCGAATGGATGAATTCCAGGAACAGTTCTTGAAAATGCAGAAGGAACTGCAAGCCATTCGCGGTCAGGATCTTTTTGGAAAGGACGCCGCAGACCTTTGTCTGGCCCCCAATGTGAAAGTCCCGCACAAGTTCCAAGTGCCCGACTTTGAAAAATACAAGGGTAGCTCTTGCCCTCAAAGTCACTTGACAATGTACGCTCGACGGATGTCAGCTCAGACAGAGAATCAGGACCTGCTGATTCATTACTTTCAGGATAGTTTAACCGGTGCCGCCTTAAAATGGTACATGGGTTTAAACCGCGCCACGATCAGCATATTCATAGATCTTGGCAAAGCCTTCGTTCAACATTATAAATACAATTTGGACATGGCACCCGACAGAGATCAACTCAGATCAATGTCACAAAAGGACAAGGAAACCTTTAAGGAATACGCCCAGAGATGGCGCAAAATTCCCGCTCATATTTGTCCACCTCTTGAGGAAAAAGAGATGACAAAGATCTTCTTAAAGACCTTGAGCTCATTTTACTATGACAGAATGGTTGCCAGTGCGCCCAGTGATTTCACCGAGATGGTGGGTATGGGAGTTCGTCTTGAGGAAGCCGTCCGAGAAGGACGTTTGGCAAAAGATGCTGGACCATCAAGCAGTACTAAAAAATACGGTAGTGCTCTCCCTAAGAAAAAAGAGCAAGATATTGGGAATATCTCTCTCAGAAAGCAAAGGCGTCGTTATCAACCAGTAGCAGCGGTAACTCCTACTATCGGCCCTGCGCCTATTCCTACGTATCAACCTCAGGTTACGCAGAGCCAACCTAATCAGCAAAGGGCACAACAACCTCTTCAGCAGGCTCGTCCTCCATATAACAACAACCGTACAACACGACCATCAGGGTTTGATCCTATACCCATGTTGTACGCAGAACTATTTCCGTTACTACTGGCTAAGGGGCACATTCAGACTAAGTCTCCTCTTACAGTACCGGAAAATCTGCCTTTTTGGTTTAAGGTGGATCAGACATGCCCTTATCATCAAGGAGGATCGGGGCATAACATAGAGAGTTACCTCAATTTCAAATCTGACATGCAAAAGCTTGTTAGGAGCGGGCTCTTATCTTTCAGAGATACGAATCCTAATGTTCTCACGAACCCGCTGCCTCAACATGAGAAAGCTACGGTCAATCTGATTGAGAAAGAATCTAACAACGTCTATCAAATTCACGATGTACTCTTATTGAAGATCAATCTGGTCAAGATGCATTGTAGACAGAGTGGATATGGCCATGTGCCACCTCATAACTATCACCAGTGTGATACCTGCTCTAAAGACAATCAAGGATGTTCTGTGGTGCAATCAGCTCTACAGGAACAGATGGATCTCGGATGGATCCAAGAGCACCGAATTCGTGGAGTTAACATGGTCTATACGAACTCCAACGTCATTCAGAACCACGACATCTGTGCAATGAATGCCAATTTGGTGGCGATGCACTCAAGGCAAAGCCAGTATCATAATCTGCCGTGACACGATTACAGTTCCTGTCTGACTTGCTCGGTAAACAAACAGGGATGCTCTTTCATACAAGAGGCCCTCCAGCGTCAGATGGATCTTGGGTGGATCCAAGACTACCATGATAGGAACCCTTATTAGATCAACATGGTTCAGATCTTTGATATTTGCGTGATGAATACCAACCTGGTAGAGTTGCATGCTGAGCAGGTCCGACTCGGATTCTTAATCTCACATGACTACCAAGGTTGTAAAGCAGGTTGCGAAAATGATCGAGGTTGTACCCTTATCCAGGAGGCACTTCAGCACTTGTTAAATCATTGGTGGATGTCAATCTATATGGATGAAGATACTCAGCAAATCAGTATCAATAACAGGAATCCTACTCAGTGACAGAGTCAGGATGTCCGATCAGTGGAAGCTAACCTAGTGAGGTTACATTGTATTCAAAGTGGGTGTGGCCAGGTGCCACCACACAACTATGACAGTTGTAGCGTCTGTTTAGAAAGTAACCAAGGGTGTTACCTTGTGAGAGCAGCTCTTCAGGGTCAGGTCGATCGTGGAGAAATTCGTCCATATCTGGGTTCTGGACCTAACGACTGGACGCCGAACTACCTTGCTGAGCAAGTTGAGGATGTTGTCAGGATCTCTGGTCGTCACCAGACCAGGGATGTTTTTGCCATTATCCCTCTACTTGACGAATCTAGAGTTCCCAAATGGGAACGGATCGAGATTACTTATGATGGTCAGAAAAATCAGAAGGTTCCCATAGTCATCTATCTGTCGGGACCACTACCGTATGAATCAGCTAAGGCTATACCTTACAAATACGGTGCAACAATAGTTGAAAATGGAAAGGAAATTCCATTACCCTCCGTCGTGAATATTGCAGACATCAGTCGTGTAACACGGAGCGGTCGAATCTTCAACCGAGGAGTTGGAGAGTCCAACAAAGAAAAGGAATTTCAGACTGAAATTCCTGATCCACCAGTCGGTCAATCCAGTAATCCCGACCTTTTGAAAAATAATGATGAGATGCTAAAGCTCATCCAAAGGAGTGAATATAACATTGTCGATCAACTGTTACAGACTCCTTCAAAGATCTCAGTATTATCACTGTTACTGAGTTCAGAATCCCACAGGGAGGCTCTACAGAAAGTCTTGGAGCAAGCCTTTGTGGAACAGGATGTAACAATCAGACAGTTCGATAGTATTGTCTCTAACATCACTTCCTGCAATAACTTGGGATTTAGTGATGAGGAATTACCCGAAGAGGGTCGCCGTCATAAAATGGCGCTCAATATTACAGTTAACTGCTAGGACGATGCTTTAGCCAGCGTACTGGTAGACACAGGGTCAACCCTGAATGTTATGCCGAAGTCCACTTTGATGCAATTATCATTCAAGGGCCCTCCGATGAGAATCAGCGAGGTCTTCGTCAAAGCATTTGACGGATTTAGAAAAGCGGTTATCGGCGAAGTTGATCTTCCCATAACTATTGGTCCTCACACTTTCCAAGTCACTTTGTAGGTCATGGACATCCGGGCAACGTACAGTTGTTTATTAGGAAGACCTTGGATACATCAGGCTGGAGCGGTTACTTCGACCCTCCACCAAAAGCTAAAGTCCGTTCAGAACGATAAACTTGTCACAGTTTATGGGGAACAAGCCTTACTTGTGAGTAACTTGTCATCATTTGCTGGTATAGAACCCGAGGAGGTTATTGGAACTCAGTTCCAAGCACTGTCGGTGAGCAAGAACAATCAATCCAAAGGAGGAACATCGATTTCCTCATACAAGGATGCTATCAAAGCGGTCGAGAGTACCGATACGATAGGATGGGGACAGCTTGTCATTCCCATTGACAATAAAACAAAGAAGGGTCTTCGTTTTTCTGCAACCTGTACCCAGAGTGCTGTCAGCAATGAAAGTCTTCATCCCCTTCAAAACTTCTTCCATAGTGGAGGTTTCCTCCAACCAGTGACTCAAGTAGTCCATGCTATCAATGAAGAGGATCCCTTTGACATAGATGAGGAATGGAAGTCCTATTTTAACGAGGAAGGTTATGTGTCGCAGGACAAAACGCAAACTCCTTTTTGCTATCCCGCTCAGGGTCCGAGATTTATACCACAGTCAGACGTCGAAATGATATATGGAGATTGTGATCTGGAAGGATGTCGTGCTCCACAAAATTCATTAGAGGAGGACACTCCGATGAAAGACAACTTTGACTCTACCTACTATGGCCCAATGGATGGTCTGCCAATGTGGCAACCTTATCCAGGAGATTTGGGGTAAGAGAGTCAGCTGAGTAATGAAACTCAGCTGGGCATCATTGAACAAAATACCTGTGTCCCCACCATGTCATGGGATCAACACTCAGGTCATTCAGAAACTACTCAACATGAAGATGAATTCGCAACGTTTGCAGGACTTGAATTCATCAACTATGCTTTTCCAGAGGTCAACGTCATCGAGAGAGATGACTCCTCCAGTTCCAAAGAAGTTTGGGACACTCTGGGAGAACCAAGTGGAAAATACGACTTCATGGTCAAGTACACCACTCCTGAAAGCTCTCGTATCAGGCTCGAAGATATCCAGCCAACTGGATGGGGAGATACAGCCGAGAGCACCAATACTATGCAAAATGCAACAGAGGAATCCTCCTACGACAAATCTGCCTGGGAGACAGATTTCAGTGATCCTGCTCCACCAGAAATCAGCGTCATTTCTGAAGACAAATCAAGGAAGGTGCCAGACTTTGTGATTCATCGAGGAGTTCGCCGCCAGTGGGTTGTCGTCGAGGTTTCGAAGGTCGTTCACCAGTCAAAGTAATTGCCATCTTTAACCTTTCACCCTGCCCAGGTGAAACTGATGTTTTGATAGGGCTCGCTTTCTGTAAATTTTCCCTCTTCGCTTTGCCCGAAGCGACAAAGTTTTGTTTTATAGGGTTGTAGTTTCAAGAGTCGTCTTGTTCATTAATAAAATAACGTCGTTCTGTAATTTCCGCATTTATTGCTGTTTTCTCTTTTTGCTTTTCTCAGAAAATGGTAATCCTAAAAAAACAATCAATAATAAAAACAAGCAGTAAAATAAATACACTGCACACACTTGCATTTTCTCTATCTCTTCTAAACACGAATCATCACGTCATGCAGATTGCTTGTTTTACACCCCATTGAAACATACGATCCGATGCCTTCTCCCAACTTTGAGTTCCCGGTATTTGGGGCTGAAGAAGAAGTTGACAACGAAATTCCAGAAGAGATCTCTCGACTACTCAGACAAGAGGAAAGGTCCATTGAACCTCACAAAGAGCCGTTGGAAACGGTAACCTTGGGTTCAGAAAAAGAGAGAAAAGAAATCAGGATTGGAGCACTGCTCAGTCCAACTGCCAGAGAGAGTTTGATAAAGCTTCTCAGAGAATTTCCCGATGTGTTTGCTTGGTCCTATCAGGACATGCCAGGGTTAGATACCAGCATCGTGGAACATCACTTACCGTTGAGATCGGAATGTCCGCCAGTAAAGTAAAGGTTGAGACGAACTCACCCGGACATGGCCATCAAAATCAAGGAGGAGGTACAGGAACAGATTGACGCGGGTTTCCTCGCTACATCTGAATATCCTCAATGGTTAGCCAACATCGTACCCGTTCCTAAAAAAGGACAGAAAGGTCAAAATGTGTGTCGATTACAGAGACTTAAACAAGGCAAGTCCAAAGGACGACTTTCCTTTACCACACATTGACATGCTGGTTGACAGTACATCAAAGTTCAAAGTTTTCTCCTTCATGGATGGATTCTCGGGCTATAACCAGATCAAAATGGCGCCGAAAGACATGGAGAAAACTTCGTTCATTACCCCATGGGGTACCTTTTGTTACAAGGTAATATCGTTCGGTTTGAAGAATGCCGGGGCAACCTATCAAAGGGCCATGACTACTCTGTTTCATGACATGACACACAAGGAAATCGAGGTATATGTCGATGATATGATTGCAAAATCTAAGACAGAAGAGGAGCATGTGACCCACCTGTCGAAACTATTCGAGCGTTTGAGGAAGTACAAACTCCGCTTGAATCCCAAAAAGTGCACCTTCGGTGTCCGTTCAGGGAAACTCTTAGGGTTCATCGTCATCCAGAAAGAAATTGAGGTTGATCCTGACAAGGTCAAGGTTATTCGAGAAATGCCTTCTCCGAAAACTGAAAAACAAGTCAGAGGATTCTTGGTACGTTTGAACTACATCTCCAGATTCATATTCCTTATGACCGCCACGTGTGCGCCGATTTTCAGATTACTGAAAAAGAACCAGAAATGCGTTTGGTCAGAAGACTGCCAACTGCCTTTGACAGTATCAAGGAATATCTGTTGAATCTGCCGATTCTATCACCACCAGTGGAAGGAAGACCACTAATCATTTACCTCACAGTCCTAGAGGACTCAATGGGATGTGTACTTGGCCAACAAGACGAAACTAAAAGGAAAGAGTCTGCCCTTTACTATCTGAGCAAGAAGTTCACCGAATGCGAAACTCGGTACACTATGCTTGAGAAAACTTGTTGCGCTTTGGCTTGGGCAGCCAAACGTCTTCGTCAATACATGATTTGTCATACTACTTGGTTGGTCTCCGAGATGGATCCAATCAAGTACGTATTTGAAAAACCTGCTCTCACGGGAAGGATTGCCCGTTGGCAGATGTTACTATCAGAATATGACATAGAATACCACGCTCAGAAAGTCGTTAAAGGAAGTGTTTTAGCCGATCATTTAGCTCATCAACCGATTGACGATCAAGAATCAATCGGGTTTGACTTCCCAGACGAAGATGTCATGTATCTAAAAATTAAAGACTCAATGAACTGCTACCCAGTGAAGGGCCAGAACCAGGTTCCCAATGAGGACTTATCTTTGATGGAGCAGTTAATCATTACGGAAACGGAATTGGGGCAATCATTGTTACCCCTCAGGGTACCCACATTCCTTTCACTGCCAGACTTATGTTCAAATGTACGAACAACGAGGCCGAATACGAAGCTTGTATTATGGGTCTCGAAGAAGTGATTGATTTAAGGATCAAGAACTTGGACGTATACGGTGATTCAACCTTGGTTATCAATCAGATCACAGGAGATTGGAACACATACCAATCAGGATTGATTCCTTACAAAGACTATGCAAGAAGGTTGCTACCCTTCTTCAACAGAGTTGAGTTTCATCACATCCCTCGTGATGAGAATCACATGGCTGATGCATTAGCCACTCTCTCTTCCATGATTAGCGTAGGTCAATGGAATGACCTACCTAAGATTGACGTAATGCGCCTTGAATGACCCGCCTACGTTTTCGTGATTGAAGCAGTCATAGACGACAAACCTTGGTATCATGATATCAAATACTTCCTTCAGAGACAAGAGTACCCACCTGGGGCACTCAGAAAGGACAGAAAGACCCTCAGAAGGCTAGCTGGAAGTTTTTTCCTGAGCGGTGACACTCTTTATAAGAGGAACATTGACATGGTCTTGCTCCGATGCGTCGACAGACCAGAAGAAGACATGCTTATGAAAGAAATTCATGAAGGATGCTTTGGCACTCATGCCAACGGACACACAATGGCGAGAAAAATTCTCAGAGCCAGGTACTATTAGTTGACAATGGAATCCGACTGCTACAAGTACATGAGGAGGTGTCACAAGTGTCAGATATACTCCGAAAAAATTCATGTACCGCCATCACATCTCAAAGTTCTTTCTTCCCCGTGGCCTTTTTCCATATGGGGAATCGACATGATTGGCTTGATTGAACCTAAGGCTTCAAACGGACATCGGTTCATCCTGGTAGCCATTGATTACTTCACCAAGTGGGTCGAAGCAGCGCCGTACGCTAATGTAACCCGACAAGTGGTGGTCCGATTTATCAAAAACAATATCATTTGCCATTATGGTGTTCCGAGCTAGATCATTAAAGATAATGGATCTAACTTGAACAATAAGATGATGAAGGAGTTGTGCGCAGAGTTCAAGATCGAACACCATAACTCATCTCCCTACCGACCCAAGATGAACGGAGCGGTAGAAGCAGCTAACAAGAACATCAAGAGGATCGTTCAAAAGATGGTTGTAACCTACAAAGACTGGCACGAGAAGCTACCCTTTGCTCTTCACGGTTATCGTACATCTGTCCGCACTTCAACAGGGGCTACCCCTTTCTCTCTAGTGTATGGCATGGAAGCAGTGCTCCCCATAGAAGTAGAGATCCCGCCAATCCGAGTATTGATGGAAGTTAAGCTCACGGAAGCTGAGTGGTGTCAAAGTCGACACGACGAACTCAATCTGATCGAAGAGAAACGAATTGCAGCACTATGCCACGGTCAGTTGTATCAACAGAGAATGAAGAAGGCGTTCGACAAAAAGGTCAGACCTCGTATCTTCAGGAAAGGAGACCTCGTGCTCAAGAAGATACAATCTTTTCTCACTGATTCTCGGGGCAAGTGGACCCCGAATTATGATGGCCCCTATGTGGTCACGAAAGCTTTCTCAGGCGGCGCCTTGAGACTTGCAACCATGGACGGAGAGGAATTTGCCTACCCCATGATTGTTGATGTAGTCAAGAAATACTTCGCCTAAAAAAAAAACATATCGGTGGATTGAAAACCCGAAAGGGCGGTCCAGGAAAAAGTTAGAGACATGAAAAAAAATCATCCCGGTGGATTGGAAATCTCATAGTACAATCCAGGCAAAAATTAGGGATAATGGCAAGTAACTATGTTCAACAGAGGCAAGTCCCTCAGCAGCAGTTACATCATCCATCGGAGGAAAGCTCCCATCAAGGTCATCTTCGACAGAAGCTCAGGATGCCCAGAATTCAAAGTTGGTAGAAGGATAGTGGTCGTTATGTTTCAACGTAGCCCTTTTCCCTGTAAATTACCATTTTCTGAATTTTGTAAATACTCTTTGGAATCACGCTTTTGGCTGATCTCCATCTTATCAATAAAATTTGAGCCCTTGTGCTTTTGTTTGTAATTCTTACTTGTTTTAGCTTTACAGAACGATGTTGTTTAACTTAATTAACGACTCTTGAAATGAAACAAAACGAATTTACTTGTTAAACTTTTTCTGCTTTTAAATTAAAGATGGCATTTCTTTTGACTATTGAACATCAGAAGAACATCGATCGCTTCTCCAGAAGTAAGCGATCTTCAAAGTGCAGAATCAAAGTACTCCTTCTAAACCAGTACGCCTGAATGAAGGATCAACTGTGTCAGAGACCTTGTTTCGTCTGATACCTTCGGCCGAGTTCTCATCTCCTAAGCCCGATCAACCTAGCTCCCAGCAGGGACTATTCCTCCTGAGCAAAGTGGAATTGCTACCTTGAACCAGCGGTACTTTTTCATCCCCATCAGTGGCCGAGTATCCAAGTCGTGTTCATCTTTTAGTCTGTATGTTGCGTTAGTTTTGTCGGCATAAACATACATACATCATGCATTTGATGTGCATTCATATTTCATATTGCATCACTATCACTTGAGTCGGTCTTATCCTGCCGTGATAACCATCCTCTCAATCGAGTTTGTCAGTTCTTACTTTGTCAGGAAGTGTTGCGTCTGCACAATCTCGCCACCAGTGTATCTTTAGATCAGAGTCGACGCTCGACCACTTTGATAACTTGAACCTCTGAAAGACCAGAGAACCTTCAACAGATGTCACTCTTCGCCATTGAAGATGATATCCTTGCTTTCCCGGATTAAGGAAAATCCCCAGAGAAAGCCTCTTAAGCAAAGGTTCGGCAGTACATCCGTGTTTCTCTGAAAATCTGCTGATGAAAAGGTCATCGGCCCCTCAAAATTGGATCCCACCATATGGCATTTCTCCGGGAAGATCCCGAGAAAAGTATGATGTATATCCCCAAGCGAAGCAGTTTCTCAAGAGACTCGCTTTCCCCAGTAGAACCGATAAATGGCGTCTCCAACAGAGAAGTTTGTGTACCTCTATAAATCAGACGACTGGGTTCCCCAGCAAGTCTGACATCAAAACTTTTTCCGTCAAATGGCATCGCTCCAGGAAAATTCAGCGAGAAGTTTGAGGAAAACCGCTACGAATAGCGTCCCTTGTCAATAGAGTTTATTGACAAAAGAAACTAAGACCAGTTCCTTGGTAGGAAACCAGGATCGAGGGGAAGTTTATATCAGAAACTAAGACCAGTTCCTTGGTAGGAAACCAGGATCGAGGGGAAGTTTACAAAAGAAACTAAGACCAGTTCCTTGGTAGGAAACCAGGATCGAGGGGAAGTTTGCAAAAGAAACTAAGACCAGTTCCTTGGTAGGAAACCAGGATCGAGGGGAAGTTTACAAAAGAAACTAAGACCAGTTCCTTGGTAGGAAACCAGGATCGAGGGGAAGTTTATTTCAGAAACTGAGACCAGTTCCTTGGTAGGAAACCAGGATCGAGGGGAAGTCGACCTTTTCTAAGCATCATTGCTTAGCAAAAGAAGATGAATGCGCAAGCTGCCATTCATAGCCATCAAAATTTCGGGTATTCCGATATTTAATCCTCTTGCACCCCGAATGCCCGAATACTTTCGTCATTCATACCTTCGGGTCCAAGAAGATTAAATAAGGGCATCTGTAATACCCCAAATTTTGACCACTAAAGTTTCCCATCATTGTGCAAATCATCATCACAATATGGATGAACCATCATGCCTCATCCAATGCCTCAAGGGTTGTTAAGCATTTACTACAATCAAAATTAGGGTTTCAAGCCCTCTCAGAGCTCTTAGACAAACGATCAATCAAGGAATGACATGATCTTCAACTTGTCTAGCCTCTCCAACATTCACAATGGATCAAAAGGACTCCCACTTCAAGGATTGAGCATAAAGCTGCTCCCTTCTAGGTGGATCAAGCTTCCAGATCGACAATGTCATCAAATTAGGGTTTTGGTCGACCAGGGCCTCCAGATGAAATTTTTCATCTGGGCACAAGCAAATGATCCAAAACATAACCTAATATACTCCATGGAACATCATGAACCCAATCATCAAGTCAATTTTGCTTCAGGGGATGCATTCACTAAAAATCAGGAATTAGGGTTTCTTGACCTAATTCACCCCTAAGTTGACTTTTGGGACAAATCATGAGCCAAGATCTCAAGAAATGATTTGAGGGTCTCTAACATACCACATTGATCCATTTGTAACAATGGATTGATCCAAGAAGCTTGAGAAACAAGTCTCAACTTCATCTGCACCACAATTAGGGTTTCGCGAGAAAAGTCAACTGTAACTTTGACTTTTGACCTAGACATGCTCCCAAACCCTAGGACATGATTCAATATACCCTATGACACCCATGGAACATGTCCATCAAGTTTGATTTAGGTCAAGGACATGATTTCCTGAAGAATTGCACAGTTTGGAATTCATCTGATAAAAAGTCAACTGTGCACAAAAGTCAACTTTGACTTTTTGAGATTTTTCACCAAAATGGATTTTTAACCCTAAAATGATGTTATTGTATGATTTGAATCATCATTCATCAAGAAAAATCAAAGAAAGTGGGATAACTTGTAAAAGGGGTAACCATAAAACTTATAAATTTTTCTAAGTTATGGAAAAAGTACCACTAATGTACCAACTTTGGAGGATCATAACTCCTAAACCACAAGGCCAATTTTTTCCATCCAAGGCTTGATTTGTAGCCCTCATTATCCTCTACAAAAACTTCAACTACAAGTCATTCCAATTCATTAAGGATTTTGAGTTATGGAGTGATCAAAATCAAGAAATCACACTTTGTTCCAACACTTAGTGAAATTTTCACTAAGTCGGATTTTGCTTCACTTTTTGCCAAATGTAGAGGGATTTTTCACTTGGAATCAAAAGAGATCAAAACCAAACTTGTTCAAACAGTTGTTGTATCATGTAAGGACTTTCCAAAATGGCCAAGAACATTGCCAAATTCAACTTACACCATGAGTTATGACATTGTCAAGTTGCCTTGCTGAAATCTGTCAAGGCAAGGCAGATTTTGCAATTTGGCTCGATTTGCCAAAATCAGCCAAATTCAAATGCTCCTATCCACTTGGACACATCTGAGGATTGAATCTAAAGGGGACAATCACTGAGCCAAGCCTCCAAAGTCATGGGAACAAGAAATAGCATGTTGAACCTAGAATGGCCAAAATAGGGACAAGACTCCAAATTTGGAATGAAGCATTCAATGGAACCATCAAGGTGGCATGGACTGATCCATTCTCATCTGAAATCAGTCAAGACTTATCCAAGACCAAGGGGACCAAAGCTCTGTGCCCTAACCTCTAGTCAATGGCTAGAGGAGACTTGCATTTCCATTGGCCAACATTGAGGAAACACTTGTTGCAGTTTCCATTCACTGTGGATCCCAAAACAAAATTGCTCTAATATAAATAGAGCTCAATTGTGATCAGTTTGAGTACACCAAAGCCATCTAACAGATACTTTCCTCAAAATCTCTTTCTCTTGGCAAAAATGCCTTTCTTAGCAAGGTAGCTATCGGGTTTTGAGTTTGGGAGCTTTTCCAATCAAACCAATCACTCACACACCTCACATACATCATATAGAAGTGATCTAAACACTCACATAACATCTGGAACACGAATTTCACAAAATCACCAGCTGATTGCTCAAACTTTCAATCAAGTTGCAGCTGAGGTACCACAAATCGTTCCAACCATTTTCAATCAAGTCCAAGCATTCAAACACACTCCATAGGGTGTAGGGAAGCTGTTCAGATCATCACAACTCATCTGTAACACCTCCAACTCAGAAATCAATTTGCTCTTGCTGTCACGACTTGGAGGTAAGCCTAAGCTTGGCCATCTCTCAATCTATGCATATTTCCTCGCACAATAATTTGGCTATATGTTCATAATCATGCATGGAATATTTTCCCTCAATTAATTGCATTGTTTGAATCGTGTATAAAAAACCCTAGCCTTCATGCAGAAATTAGGGTTCTTGAGGATTTTTCATGATTTCTTGTTGTATGTTTAATTTAAATGAAATTAATGGACACAGACATGATCGTGAGGTTGAGACGAGCATAATGATATGTGGATTGCATGATATAATCAAGTATTCAGTGAGATTGGATAGAAAATGCAAATCTGGGAAACCCAGAAAAACGCGCGTGTTCTTGCTTGTGTTCTTGGCGCCATTTTCAGAAATTTGAATATTTGAATTTTGTAATTTTATTTAATTGATTCAAAAACTAATTTCTCTCTGAGTTTTAATGGTTTTGAGTTGATTCTTTTTTTAATAATTCACAAAAATGTTAAATTATTTTATTTTCCCAAAAAATCCCAAAAATATTATTTATTTCATATAATTGATATTTTTGCAAAGAATTAATATTTTAATTGTTTTTGACATTTTAAATATTTTTTCCACATTGATTTTGCAACTTTTAATGCTTTCTAATTATTTTGTAGGTCAATACTTAATTTTTGAAGCATTAATCCAAGATCACAATTTTTTTTCCATATGTTAAACAATTTTGATCATTTTAATTGAATTTTTATTCAATTGAATACATTTTTGAAAAATAAATTAGGGTTTTGGATTAATTCAACCCTCATAAACCATATTCAAAACTTTTGGGCCTCTTGAGAGAGTGTAAGACCCAACCCCCTTTTTTGAAAACACTTTTTGGGACTCACTTATTGTATAAGTCCCGATGTATTTCAAAAATCACGGCGCGATTGTCGCCTTTTCAAAATAAAACCTCTGGGCCTCTCCTCGAGCTATAAGACCCATTCAAAACTCTTGGGCCTCTAATAGAGTGTAAGACCCAATCCTTTTTTGACCAAATCATTTTTTGGCCTCACTTATTGTATAAGTCCCGGTACCGTCAAAAAATAAACGGCGCGATCGTCGCCTTTTCAAAAATCATCTGGGCCTACCCTCGAGTAGTAAGACCCATTTCTTTTTCTTTAAACACTTTTGGGCCTCTATTAGAGTGTAAGACCCAACCCCCTTTTAACCAAAACCATTTTGGGCCTCACTTATTGTATAAGTCCCTCTGCGTTAAAAGAAAACCTCGGCGCGATCGCCATTTTAAACGAAAAGTCAACTGGGCCTACCCTCGTGTTATAAGCCCCACTCTTTTTCTTTAAACCTTTTGGGCCTCTTGAGAGAGTGTAAGACCCATCCCTTTGTACAAAAAACATTTTTGGGACACAGTCACTTGTATAAGACCCTCTGTACAAATTCAACAGTGCACTCACTGGTAAAAACCTGGGCCTCTCCTTGAGCTGTAAGCCCCATATCTTTCTTTTTCAAAGCACTTTCTCCTTTGATTTTGAATATACTGTTGTTTTCAATCTTTCTTTGTTAAACAACTAACCAAACAACATGGAAGCTCTACAACCGAGTAAGTGGTTATACACTTTCATTTACTGCTTTCATATCATATAACTGTATTGTGGGGCAGCTCGCTGTAAGTCTCCTTTCACAAACTCATATATATAACTGTATTGTGGGGCTGCTCACTGTAAGTCTCCTTTCATAAACTCATATCGACTGTGTAATAATAGTATAGATATTTAGAGTTTCCCCGGCAACTACGTCTAGAACTAGGTGACGCCGTTTCATTTAGTCGTAGAAATAGACACCTAGATCCCCAAATAGGATCACCAGATACAGTCTTCTCTCAGGCTGTCCTCATTAGGAATTGTCAAGAAACTCTATTCCCAAAGATGAATGTGTTCTCCGTGAATGGCATCTTTGAGTTTCTTCCAAATTCTCGAAGTTTCCTGACTTTGATCTATTCTCGGTTAATAGCATTGCCTTGAATTTCTCGGGGTTTGGGGACCCACAAGCTTCTTAAAAGCATCGGCCTCCTCTTGGGCATCGTACAAGGACCCACTGGCTTCCTAAAAGCAACCCCGCCTCCTCTTGGGCTTAGTACAAGGACCCGTCGGCTTCTTAGAAGTATTCACAGCCTCCTCTTAGGCTTCGTATAATGATCTCTTCCTCCGGGAATGATAGCCTCCTCTTGGGCTTCGTACAAGGACCGATCGGCTTCTTAAAAGCTTCTAGCCTCCTCTTGGGCTTCGTACAAATTGTCCCGACGACCTCCTAGAGGTATAGGAACAGAACTTAGTCATCTTCATAGAACGGTCCTTTCATAGAGTCTACTACTGTTTCTCAAAGCATAGTACAAAAGATGAAACTCTAGACTTGGACAGTCTATTATCCTTGAATCTCAAAGACATTCTCAAGTGGCCCTTTTGTTAAATAGGAAGAAAACTCGTAGACTCGGACAGTCTCAATACCCTTTAGATTCCCCCATTTCCTTAAAGAAACAGGAAATAACCCGGGTCCTCGAACCAAATCCTCGAGTACAGTGTTGCTCATATAAGAACTGATTTTCTCTTTCAAAATCAGTATATTGGATCTGTCACTCAACTAAAACAGTCACCAGTAGATAGCCTCCTCTTAGGCTTTGTATAATGATATCCCTAAAAGAGTCTGTCTCCTTTTCGCCTCCTCTTAGGCTTCGTATAATGATCCTTCTTTTCCTCAGCATAAACTAGCCTCCTCTTGGGCTTTGTACAAATGATTCTCCCCAGCGAAGCAAACCTTTCGCCTCCATCTCGGGCTTTGTATGAGATACAAAAGACTTCC
Source organism: Lathyrus tuberosus (assembly GCA_022829125.1). Classification (NCBI taxonomy): domain Eukaryota; kingdom Viridiplantae; phylum Streptophyta; class Magnoliopsida; order Fabales; family Fabaceae; genus Lathyrus; species Lathyrus tuberosus. The sequence goes on along the minus strand of JALAZF010000036.1, from coordinate 5,420,552 downwards.
TCGTTGAGTCAAATAAACTTTTAGCCTCTCTCTCAGGCTTTGTATGAGACACATTAAAAACTCCCTCGTTGAGTCAATCACCCTTTCGCCTCTATCTCGGGCTTCGTACGAGATACAAATTCCCTTAAAGCAAGAGTCAAACTCTTTTTCAGCCTCCATCTCGGGCTTCATACGTGCTATAAAAGATTCACCAGCTGAGTCAGCTCTTTTTAGCCTCCTCTTAGGCTTGTATAATGAAACCCCCACTGAGTCGAACCTTTTTAGCCTCTCTCTCGGGCTTTGTACGAGACACATATTAGCCTCCTCTTAGGCTTTGTATAATGATTTTCCCTAGCAGAAATTAGCCTCCTCTTAGGCTTTGTATAAGAAAACCATTGGTTGAGTCAATCAACCTTTTAGCATCAAATTTGTGCCTCGTTCACAGTAAACAAACATTAACAACTCCTTCCCTTTCATCTAATCGCTGTAAGCGGCAAGCCTCTGGATCATCTATATCCATGCCACTGTCCTTCTTTTTGCATGAGGAATTCCTAAGGAAAGATAGCATTGCTCTATACTGAGTTAAAGTCTTCTCCTTCAGGTTAAAAACCCCTTCTTAGGAAATTATGGCATTGCTAGGATCCGCGTATCCCGGTTAAAGTAATTCTCCTTTACAAACCCTCTTTAGAGTTGACAAATTCTCTCTAAAGTTGAGACCCTTCAGCTTCACATCTTGGGCTTTGAACAAGATACAAATCACCTTTCGATTCACGTCTTGGGCTTTGAACAAGACACCAAAACCCCATTTCCTCCCATAGATTAGAAGGAACTACGAACGCTCTGATTTCCCTGTTTCGGTAAACGGGAATACGTAGGTATAAGATCGAAAGAAAAGATCTTAGCGAGCACACTAAACAAAAACCCAATATCACGTACTTTCATATATCTGTCCTAACATCAAAACATCTCTTTGAACAAAATAACCTGAGACAATCCCCGAATCTTTGAAGCATCTGTAACCGAACAGACCGCTGTTCAAACTCAGTATGCAAGTAGGGTTAGTTGGAGATATCTATTTCCCTTCTTTCATCAGCTTTAAAAGGATAAAAAATGAATCGAGCTGTAGTAATACCAAAGAGCGGTTGTGCTTCGCAACCACGTCCAAAAATCGCTCGCTACAGTAACTACCTAAAGTCATCCTGGCCACATGCATTCTAAAAAAACGAAAGCAAAAAGCTGGAACTAAGGAAGAAATGAGTAACTTACATGGTCGGGGAAGGTTTAAAGGGTCGAAGATGCTGCTCGAAGTTGTACGGCGACGGAAACGGTGGCGACGGACTGGAAAGCTCAGAGAGAAGATTTAGGGAGGAGAGAAAAGCGAAAAATGGAAATGAGCAGCTTCTCCCTCTATTTATAGGCACTCTGAAGGCACGTACACGAGCACGCGCGGCTAGGGGCATCATCATGACCCTAGCCTAGCTATCATGATGCATTTAATGCTGCACAAGGCTCGAGGCACACGTGGCATCCCGTCTCTTCAGACTACATCAACTGTTGGTCTCCTCGTACGCCGGGCACACTAAACAACGTTGCGTATACCATGGGCACTAAAACCCCTGGGCACAACAGAGCAGCTCCACCTCGTCGACAAGCGACGACCCCTTCAGATCTCCCCGGGACTGCAAACAATCCTTAAGTCATCACTCTCGTGCTCGGGAGCAACGAATTAGGGGGCTCCTGTTCCGGACTGGACCAATGACTAGGCATGACCTAATCCACTTCTGTTCCCAGAACGGCCCAATTGCCTACGTCCATCCAATATGGGGCAGCTTTTACCTTTTTGCCCCTCTGTCGGGCACATATGATCAGAGGACCCACATGGTCCCCTGCTCCTCCTCGGCATTCCTGCCCGTCATGCACGGCTCTCCCATCCAGAAACAAGCACGATGCTAGTGCCCGGAACTACGCCTTTGCCCATGGTAACAGCTAGTTTCGGGCACATCTGCCTGTCCTAACGGCTAGTTTCTGACAGTTACCTATTCTTCGGGAAACGGTTATTACGCCTCGAAAATAGGAACCGTTGGCCATGCGCTGGGGGCACTATAAAAACCCTCTCATTTGAGAGGGTCAGGTACTCTAAATCATCCTAAGAAACACATACTTTTGTACTTGCCTTTTTCCTCTCCCGATTCTTACTTTATCATCGGAGTGCCTTGCAGGTACACCCCCTCCTCATCTCACACACCCAACATCGCATATGTCTTTCTTGGCCCACTTCAGGTTCTGATCAGTCGTCAAGATCATATTATATTGCTTATCTACACTTGATTTTAACCTTGAACCACTTTTCAAACTTTTGGTTATGAGGATTTTATGCTAACTATTGTTTTCGCTGCTTATGAAATGAGTTATTTTTAATTATGTGGTTCAAATATGAGTTGTTTGTATCTTGAGTAACATTCTAGTTATTAGATTTATGTTTTATTTAATTAATTATTGAGTCGGAAAGTAGGGTGTTACAATGACCGTCTTAGGATCATATGAACCATTTTCAACTGCATCTCATATTTATTCTCTTTGTGCTTCTAGATACGCTTGCATGCGAATTTCCTAAAATTCATAATGTTCACCGACGAAACAAGGAGGTTTGTTGTTGCTACCACCATCTCTAAAAATCGAATCAGCGGAAGCCATATTTCTGGATTGAGGAGCAAGTTACCTTAACTTGTTCTGATTTAAAATGTAAGTATAGATTGCAACCTAAAAAAGGTGAATTAGGTTTTAAGACTTTTTCTTGTTTTTAAGAGATGGTTCTTATGTTCTTATTTTTCTGGAAAATTTTCTATGAAACTTATGAATTAAAATGCAGAAAAATAAATGAAGAATGTAAAGAACACAAGTATGTATCCTAGTTCCTCTTTTCAACCATTGGTACATCTAGTCCCTCACACCCTATGAGAAATTTTCCAATATGTTAGATATTTGTACAAGTCTTACACCAAGAACTATCATACAATCTTCTAACGCAAACCAGCACAAGAAAGCAACACCACTTTCTTTTACAACAAACAATACAACCTGTAGCGCGGTTTTTGTGGTTGCGAGTCACATCGGTGGGCTGCAGTTCGATTCATTTTTTATCCTATTGTGAGATGATTAAGGAAGGGAAATAGATGTCTCCAATTAACCCTGCTTGCATACTGAGATTAAACAGATGACTGTTGGTTTACAGATTTTACCTGAGATGGGGGGTCTTTCTTAGGCTTATTTTGTTTAAGGAGGGAATGTTTTGTCTGTTAGGGAGGATTTTGGTTAGGATACTGATTTGCTTTTCTTGACTAATATGTGCAGGTGCTAAATGTGGAGTTTTTGATGAGTATGTGAGAGTATGGGACCTGAGGTTTTTGATATGGTGTGCTCGCTAAGATTTTTCTTTCAATCTCATGCCTACGTATTCCCGTTTACCGAAACAGGGAAATCAGAGCGATCGTAGTTCCTCCTATTTTATGGGAGGAAAAAAGATATTTGGGTATCTTGTTCAAAGCCCAAGATATGAAGATAAAGGTGATTTGTATCTTGTTCAAAGCCCAAGATATGAAGCTAAAGGGTTGAGTATTTTGTGTCTTGTTCAAAGCCCAAGATTGAAGCTAAAAGGGTGTTTGTGGGAATTGATTGAAAAGAGTGAAGAGATTAAAGATTGAGATATGAATATCCGGGAAAAACATAGGATGAAAATAGAGGGAATATCTGGAAAAGCGTCGGATGTAAAGAAAAGGAATATCTGGGAAAGCGTCGGATGTTAAAAAAGAGGAAAGGGTTGCTTTGGTGTCTTGTTCAAAGCCCAAGACGTGAAGCTAAAGGTGTCCTAGTTGAGAGGGGTTTTGTCATCTCCAAAGAGGAGTTGTTGATGTTTGTATGCTATGAGCAAAGCATATTTTTATGCTGAAAGGTTGATTGACTCAACCGGAGATTTCTTTATACAAAGCCTAAGAGGAGGCTAACTTACTTAACAAGAGAGTGTTTATATGTGTATCTTGTACAACGCCCAAGATGGAGGCTAAAAGTTTTGACTCAACAAGAGAGTCTTTGTATCTCGTACGAAGCCCGAGATGGAGGCTACAAGGTTTGACTCAACAAGAGAGTCTTTGTATCTCGTACGAAGCCCGAGATGGAGGCTAAAAGGGGACTGTTTCAGTTGAGTGACAGGTCCAGTATGTTGGTTCAAAGAGAAAATCAGTTCTTATATGAGTAATGTTGTACTTAGGGATTTGATTCGAGGATCGGGATTGTTCTTTAAGGAAATGGGAAATCCAAAGGGTATTGAGATTGTCCGAGTCTACAAGTTTTATCTTTTGTACTATGCTTAAGAAACAATAGTAGAAGGATCTAGACTCTTTGAAAGACTGTTCTATTAAGATGACTAATTTTTGTTCCTATACCTCTAGGAGGCCGTCAGGACAATTTGTACGAAGCCCAAGAGGAGGCTGGAAACTTTTAAGAAGCCGAGGGATAATTTTTATGAAGCCCAAGAGGAGGCTATCATTCCCGGAGGAAGAAATCATTTATACGAAGCCTAAGAGGAGGATGTGAATACTTCTAAGAAGCCGACGGGTCCTTGTACAACGCCCAAGAGGAGGCGGGGATGCTTTTAGGAAGCCTGTGGGTCCCCAAACCCCGAGAAATTCAAGACAGGCTATTCACAGAGGAATAGATCAAGCCAGGAATGTTCGAGAATTTGGAAGAAACTCAAGAGATGCTATTCACGAAGAATAGATCAACTCTGGGGAGTAGAGTATCTTGACAATTCCTAGGAGGGACAGCCGAAGAGAAGATTGTATCTGGTGCTCCTATGGGGGATCTAGTTTTGTCTACTTCTAAGAGTGATCGATACGGCTTTACCTAGTGCTAGACGTGGTTGCCGGAGAAACTCTAAATATCTATACTATTATTACACAGTTGATATGAGTTTATGAAAGAAGACTTACAGCGAAACAGCCCCACAGTACAGTTATATACATATGAAAGCGGTAAATGGAAGCGGGTAAACACTTACTCGGTTGTAGAGCTTCCATGCTGTTGGGTTAGTTGTTCAACAAAGAAAGATTGAAAACAACAGTATATTCAAAATTAAAGGAGAAAGTATTTTGAAAAGATGTTGGGGCTTACAGCTCAAGGAGAGGCCCAAGGTTTATCAGTGATCGCACTGTCGTTTTGTACAGAGGGACTTATACAAGTGACTGAGGCCCCAGAAAGGTTTTCTGTACAAGGGGATGGGTCTTACACTCTCTCAAGAGGCCCAAAAGTGTTTGAAAAAGATTTGTTAAGGTGAAAATCAAAGAAACCCTAATTTCATTTTTTTAAAGGGCATTTTCCAAATAAAAATCAAGTAAAAAATGATAAAAATATCAAATAAAAATCATTAATCATGTTATAAACAATGATTAAGGTTTATGAAAAAGTATTTTATCCACATGAATATTTAAAATCATTTTGGTTTAAAAATCAAGAAAAAGAAATCATTTTAAAAGCATTTAAAACAATTTAAAACAATATTTTTGAATATATTAAAAATATATCTAATAATACTATTTTTTTGTGATTTTTTGGTGGATTAAAATATTATGGAGTATGAATAAGAAGTGTGTAAAACAAAATTGGAAAATTATGATTTTTGCTATGTGAAAGAATTGGTTGAGTTTTGAAAATAAACTAAGAAAAAGAGGAAAGATGTCACAACATCACATTTGACATCACTCATGAGTTTTGAAGATAAGAGAAAAAGGGAAGGTGTCACAACATCACATTCGACATCAAAACTGAAACTTTAGTTTCAACATCTTTTTATCAAACTTCAAACATTCATAACTCCCTCAATTTTTAACGAAATTAAAATCCGTAAGAACCTATCTTGACCGATTTTTCGCAAGGAATCCAATGGTATTACTCATGCACACTGAAGCTTAATGTACAGAACACACAAAGCAAAAAACCAGAACTGCATGTTGATTTTAAACATCTTTGCTTATCAAACTTCAAACATTCATAACTCTCTCAATTTTTAACGAAATTGAAATCCGTAAGAACCTATCTTGACCCATTTTTCGCAAGGAATCCAATGGTATCACTCATACATACTGAAACTTAATATACAACACACACAAGGCAAAAAACCAGATTTGCACCTTAAGTTTAAAACAACATAAACTCCACATATGAACATGCTAAAGTGAAAACAGTAGGAGGATCATAACATACACATTAAGGACTACATTTTTGCTCCAAGAATTGTTCAATATGATGCATGTATGTGGACATCAAAGGAAAGCATGATTCAAAGAATTCAAGTTGTGAATTTTACCTCTTTTTGGAGATTTTGTGCAACCTACCAAGTGCTTTGTTCCAGAAATGATTTGATGCTTTGGACAACCTCAAATGACCTCTTAGAAGCTTTTAGGATGGTTGTAATCAGGTGGAACCTGCAAAAACACAAACTGGCCCTTTCTTGCAAAAGGGGTTAAAGTGGCCAAAATGCCAACTCTCTCAAATGGTGTTCCAGATGTTGGGAACCATTTGGAATAGTTCAAGGATGATATTTGGAGTGTGTTTGAGGTTTTATCTGGTTTGGAAAGTGACTGAATCAAAATATGGCTTGAAAAATGCAAAAAAGTCAAATTTTGAGGTTTTGAGAGGTGACTTTGTGATGTTGGTGTTATAGGTCACTTGTGAGGGTTTGGATCACCTACATATGATGTTTATGAGGTGTTAGGATCATGAGTTGTGATGGAAATGCTCTCTAACTCAAAAACTCAGAATTTCCTTACTAAAGAAGGCATTTTGGAGTGAAAGAAGGGATTTTGAGGAAAGCATCTGTTTGATGGCTTTGGTGTACTCAAACTGAGCACAAATGAGCTCTATTTATAGTAGAGCAAGTTTGTTTTGGGAGCAATAGTGATTGGCAACTGCAGTAGAGGTTTGTTCAATGTTGGCCAATGAAAATCCAATTCTCCTCTAGCCATTGACTAGAGGTTAGGGCACAGACTGCTGGTTCCCTAGTTGTTGGAGGAATCTTGACTGAATTCAGTTAGAGGAAGCTCAGTTCATGCCACCTCTAAGCATCCATTAAATGCTCCAAACCAAAATTGGAGTCTTGTCCTTCTTTTAGGGTTTTTTAGGTTTGGCATGTTATTTCTTGTTCCAAGGAGTTTGGAGGCTTGGCTCAGTGATTGTCCCCTTTGGATTTGATCCTCAGATGTGTCCAAAATGATGACAAGGCTTAAAAATTCGTGTGGCACAAGAAATGTGTAAATCTGTCCTGAAACCTGTCTTAAAAATCAGCTACAGCAAGCCTTGTTGTAAAATCCATAACTTCTTTCTCAAGAATGATAAATGGCTGTTCCAGGTCTCTATGGAAAGCTGAGATGACATACTTCAACTTTGATGTTTGACCCTAGGCTTGGTTCAACTTGGATCATGGAAAAAAACATCCTTGAAGTTGGGACATTCTTGCTGAAAAAATATTAATGATGTCTTATGAAATGTTGGAACATCAGACATTAAGAACATTAATAATTCCAAACTTTAATCACTTGTATCTTTTAATCCACTATGATATTTTGAGTTGAAGTGAATTGCATCTTTGATGCTTGTCTTGCATGGTGACAAAGCTTAAAAATGGTGTGGCACAAGAAAAGTGCACAAAATCTGTCCCAAAAAATCAGCTCGAGCAAGGCATGTTGTGAGGTTCATAACTCCTTGCTCAAGTTGAATCAATGGGAGTTCTTGTACATTTTGGAAAGCCCTAATGACATACTTTAACTTTGATGTTTGACTTTGGTCGTGGTTCAGCTTGCAAAGTCATCAAAAATGGTCTTGAACTTGTGTAGTCAAATCTGTCCTAAAAGTTGTCATGAAAATTATGTTTTATCAATGTCTTTTGCAGAGACCATAACTTTCTGCTCGAGAATGATACATGAGCTTTCTAGGACTTTCTGGAAAGGTGAGATGACGTACTTCAACTTTCATGCCCAGGGTTTTTCTTTAATCAACTTGGATCATGGAGAAAAACATCCTTGAAGTTGGGACATTCTTGCTGGAAAATTATTAATGATGTCCCATGAAATGTTGAAACATTTGACATTAAGAATTCCCAACTTTGATCACTTATATCTTTCAATCCTTATGATATTTTGAGCTGATTCCTTCTACAATGTTGAAGTATCAAATACCCTCTTTAAAATTAGCCCTTATGCAAAATCAATGGATGCTTGGATCAATAGTCACAACCTTGAAAAGTTATGCACTTGAACATGATTTTAACTTAGAAAAAATTTCTAAGTTTCCTTCAATTTGATCAATTTTTCAATTTTGCATTATTTTTTGATTTAAATTTGATCAAATTAAATCATCCATCATATTTTCTTGAGTAATGGCTTGTGAAGCTCACAGTTGACCAAAAATACATGAAAATTTTATACGTTAAATCCGGCTGATAATTCAAAAAATATTCATGAAGAAAATATATGATATTTTATGCAGACGACACAGTATAAAAATATAGACAGATGAAATGAGAAAAAATAAAAACGCCTGGTCAAAATTTAGGGTATGACAGATGCCCCTATTTAATCTTCTTAGACCTGAAGGTATGAATAGCAATAAGTTTTAGACCTTCGAGGTATAAGAGGATTAAATATCAGAGTACCTAAAATTTTGACCGTGAATGCAGATGAAATGATATGTGATGAATGAAAGACTTTTGAACACTGTGGGGAATGATGCCACAGGAGAGAGACCAACAGAATTTTCTTGGGATATACGATATGGTGGAAATTTGCCGATGCGACAAAAGTATCCAGCAATATTTGGAAAGAGAGGGATAAACCCTGGAACAGAGATACATACATCCGGAAAAACATCAGATGCGAAAGAAGTAACACACTCTGGAAAACATATCTGCAACATCTAGAAAAGCGTTAGATGTATTAAAAAATAACTTTGAGGGTAAATCCGAAACATTTAGAAAAGCGTTAAATGTACAGGAAAAATTTTTAGAAGACAGGCAGAATGATGGACATATCCGAAAAAGCATCAGATAAGCACATCAGAACAAAAGTTATATCTGGAAAAACATCAGATAAGAAAAAGTCATATCCGGGAGAGCATCAGATAGACATTAAAGGAGTTTCTAGAAGAGCATCAGAATAAAAGAGACATATCCGGAAGAGCATCGGATAGAAACAAAGAAAGTTCTGGAAAAACATCAGGATGGGTTTTGGAAAAACTTCAAAACCAAAAGATACATCTGGAAGAACATCGGGTAGACACAGAGAAATGTTCTGGAAAAGCATCAGAACAAATAGACATATCCGAAAGAACATCGGATAGAGACAAAGAAACGTTCTGGAAAAGCATCAGAACAGATAGACATACCCAGAAGGACATCGGATAAAACAAAGTTATATCTGGAAGAACATTAGATAAGACGTAAAAGTATTGGTGCCAAATAAGTTTGTCTTTGTAGAAAGGTAAGATGTTGATAATAACACGATAACTGATGAATGCAAATTGTAACACCCCAAAATTTGCCCTCTTACTTTTGGCTAACTGGCTTATATTTCTTTGCATTTCTTGCATTAGTATTTGTGCATAGCATTGGTTCTTAGCATGGGATCAAGGTACTTGGTTCATCTCAAGGGAGTCTCAAGCCTCAAGGTGTCTCATGGGGTCCATCATATCTTCATAAGGTCAAGCATGGCAAAAGATCACAAGTGAATCTTTCCCTCCTAACCAGAGGGACCAATTAGGGTTTGTGTATCAAAAGGACTTCTTGGAGGGCTTTGAGTGTTCAAGCATGGTGTCATGAGGTCTTTATGCTTGCATGTGTCCATAGATGAGGGTTTGATTGATGGTTTATGGTGAAGAATGTTCAGTGGATCAGTTGCTTGTGAACTAAGAAAAGTCAACAGTGGAGAAGAAAGTCAACCATAGAATTTTGAGGTTCTTTTCATGATTTTTAAGGTCTCACATCCTCATATGGTCTTCAAGGGTCAAGTTTCATACCATTTATCAAGAATCAAAGGTTTGTACAAAAGTTACTAAATTTGGAAAATGACCTATAATGAGAACTTTCCATTTTTTGCAGTTTTTCCACCACACCCAACTTGACTTTTCATCATCAAAGAAGCTTCAAATGAATTTTTCTCCAACATGAAAGTTGAAGATCTTTCTCTCCCATTTCCAAAAAGTACTAGTTTGTCTCCATACCATGTGTAGAACTCAAGTTATGGTTAAGGCAAGGCAAGGTGCATTTCATGGATTTCTCATATGTCAAATTTTCCATCATTTGCATTTTGATTCAAATTGTCTTGTAATTTTTTCAATTGCTTCAATTCATGTTATATCATCAAATTACAAGTCAAGAGGAGCATTTTTAACCCTTACTTCATGCCTACCCGTGCCATATTCATGAGTTATTCATCAAATAACCAAAATGCATAATGGATCAAATCTCATTATCCAAGCATGTGCAAGGCCCAAGTGAATTTGAATTTTGATCAGTATGATGTGTGTGAGAGATTGATCACAAAAGGCATGAATGTGCACGAGGGAATGATGATATCCAACACAATTTGCAAAATTGCAAAACCACCCAAAACTCACTAATCAGGGGTTTAATCATTTGCTAATCATAATCAGGGGAATAACCAAGTGTATATAAGCTAACTCATGCCCTCAGTGCTAGGTCATGCACTCATTTTGGCTCAGAATTTCATTTTTCATCTCACACCTTTCTCTCTTTGAATCTCTCATTCCTTGAGGGATTTTGAAAATCTCTTAGCATATTATTGATCAGTGAGTTGAAAGGAGTGTGAATCCACCTTTATTTCAAGCTTTAAGTAAGGATTTCAGCAAGTGCACTTCAAGAGGGTTCATCTTCAAACTTCTAGATCTAGCCAGATTCAAGCCTCTATTTGCATTTATTTTGCAAATAGAGCTCAAAAGAGGAAGATCTGCAGCTTTTGGAAGGAGTTCTTGGTGTATTTCAAGCTCTACAGATATCAGGTAAGCTTACTTTCCATGCTCTCAGAATTTGATTTTGTTGTGTGCTTTATGATCTATGATGTTCACTGATCATTCTGATCTATTTTGTTTGAAGTTTGAACGTGTATCATGGGAGTATTTGATGATTGAAGTTTTTAGATCTAACTTGTTTTCCTTCGATTGGCACTGTGTGTTTGTTATTTGATGAAATGAATTGCATATATGAGATCCTTATGAAATTCTGGTTGGATTGGTGTACATTTTTGCATTTTCTGGGGAATTTTGAGTTGCATGTCACCGGAGGAGACGACCGGAGCTAGGGCTCCGGCGTCTGGTTTGTTTTTCAGTCCGGCGAGGGTTGGATGGAGAAGATGTAATCAAGGCCGTTCATGGTGTTGATCTGATGGTTCAGATTGTGCCACTTCATTTAAATTTGTTTTTATTTTATTGTTTGTGTGTATGATAGTTCATGCTTGTTATCATGTGCCCTTAATCCTGGCCACTCATCTTGCTTATTATTTGTTTTGATTGAGCCAGCGCATTAAAATTGTCATGTGCAATTCACGTGGTTCTTATTTTTGTTCAGATCATGTTTTGTGTGTGTTTGCCTATCATTGTTATCATGTACATGTGATCTGAACCTTTGATCTGGATTACCTTGTGATTTGTTTAAATGAATGTGGAGCGTGAGATCCATCTGATGGTGTGTGTGACTCTTTTGTGTTGACTGAAATTCATGGTATGCGCTGACAATTGTATTGGACTGGGCTTGAAATTTCTTTACTATCTGCACCCCTCTTTTGGGCCCTTTGTGTTTTCCAACATGTTTTTATTGCTCTCTGCACCCCTGGCTTGTTTATTTCCTTTTATTGAATTTTAATTGTTGCATTTCCATTTTTAATTTTTTAAAAAATAGATTTGTGCATCCAAAAATTACCAAAATAATCATGAAGCATATTTAGCATTTTATAAAATTTTGGAAAATTTTATTTTTCATTTTTATTTTATTTTGTGCCTCTGAATTAATTGTTTGATTAATTTCTTTTGAATTTGTTTCAATTGTGCACACTTGATCTTGTTGATTTTTGTTCTCATCATCTATACATGATATGCATTCCATTATTTTTGCATACTTCAAAGGACACTTTGAAGTTCATAAAAACATTTTTCTCATATTTTTAAAATAATTTGATATTGCATTTTAGTCCCTCTCTTTTGCATATTGAATCATGTTTCTTACTTGATCTTTGCTTAATTGTTTGAGTTGCTTAACTTGTGAATTTTTGTGAGATATTTTGACATGTTGTTAGTCTCTAACTTAGGTCATTTGAGTTTTAATTTCACAATTTTTGAATGTCATATGATGCATGTTTACTTATTTGTGCTTAAGTGACTTATGCATGATCATCTATTGACATCTCTTTACACAAGTTGACTTGCCATGCCTATTTGATTGAGTTCCTTTGTGATTCTTTGCATGAGCTTTTGATATGATGTTTACCCATGGTTGAGGTCCTTTGAGACTTGATTTTACAATTTGTGGATCATGTTTGAGTATGCTTAAGTGTTGGAACTTTGTCCTCTTTTTGTAGCTTACTTTGGTGCATGTCTTGAAGGTGTTGCTTGATGTTTGGACTTGTATGACTTGAGTTTGGTTTTGATATGATATTGATGCATATGCTACTGCCTCTTGTGCTCCTTACTTGGTTTTCATTTCACTTGAGCATGGTTAAATGCGTTTGGTTTGAATTGTATGAGGAATATCATTACCTTTCCTTTTGTGGACTTCTTTGGATCATAATGCTTCATGATATGAATCACTCTTGGACATGTGAATTGTTGATGATAATATGATCTTGGTTCTGACTTGCACTCATATTCATCTTGTTTTTCTCATTTCATTTTGATATGAAGTCCATGTGTGCTTAATTATGCATTTCATACAAGTATGCTTGCATTCTTTCATGATTATCTTTGCATGCTTACTTGAATTGTTTTGCATTGATCTTTGAAGCATGTTTGATGATTTGAGTTGGACATTTAGGATGTGATGTGCTTGCTGCCATTTATTGTATCTCATCTTCTCCTTCTCTTTCTCTTTTCTTCTCTTTCACTCTCTTCCTCCCATGAATCTCAAGACTTGTTTAAGTCTTGGATTCTCTCCCTTTAGAGCTACCTAGTCCAACTTAATTTTTGATTAAGCTTAGAGTAGGATTAGCATTAGGTTTTAGGTAGTTGTCTCTCCTAAGCCTCACTAACCATAGGTCATCCATGCATGATAACATTAGGACTCTTAGTTTCCCTTTAGAGTTTCCTTTGGGTATTCTCTCTTCTCATCTCATAATCTTTATAAATCACTTAATAAAGGTTAAACGAGTATTGCACACGAGCCTTAAGCGTGGGGAATGAGACATGAGGGGGCTTCCTCTCATATTTCTAGAGTGCTTAGCGGGCGTCCTGTCTTGGGATGATTCGTTAAGTATTCGTCCCTGTGCCCTAGACTTTAGTGCAATGCAAGTTACAAATACCTGTAAAAGACACTTCTTGCTTAAAAAACTTCAAACAAATAATAACGTCTTTCCTTCGGGAATTCTTTTCTCATCTCACTCACTCTCAACGTACGAACGTGCTCCTACTCGTTCTCTTGCAAGACGGTAACGCATTCGATTCAGCGAGTCTGCAACACCTGAGCTAGAACGTTAGTCGTTCCCTAAAAAACACAAAGCAACCCTCGTTGAGGGGAACTACGTCGCTCTGATTCTCATGCTCCCGATGAGATACGTAGGCAGTGGGGTAGGGCCCATTCGAGCACTTCTTTTATTTTCCCTACATTTTTTTCTCTTTCACTCTCCTTTCCTTTTCCAGTTCTCCAGCTAGCAGTTCCTTTTCCAGCATCTTTTCTGACACCCTTTGATCGAGACAAGCAAGCGTGGATCCCATCGGGTACGATAGACGTGAGGGGGTGCTAATACCTTCCTCTCGCGTAACCGACTCCTGAACCCAGTTCTCTTGGTCGCAAGACCATGCTCTATCCTTTCCCCCAGGTTTATGCAGTGTTTCCTTTCCCTCTCTTGGGATAAATACACATTGCTGACGACTATGTGTCTTCTGCGCCACTCTCGTGTTTGTACCGTTGGATGCGAATCTTTCGGGAGCGACAGCTGGCGACTCTGCTGGGGACTCTAGTTGACCTCTTGCTGGTCCATCCCCTTTAGCGAGTCGATCCTAGCGCTTGTTTGTTTTTTTTTTCGTTGGGTGTTTATTTGTTGTGCTTTATTATGTTGTATATTACTGTTTTACAGCTTTTATTGCATTGCATTTCATTTTATTACTGTCATATTGGATATTGTTGTACTGTGATGGCTGGTTTCTGTTTGGCAAGTTGGGTTGTTCTGAGAGATAAGCCCAATACCCAGGATTGAGTAAACCTTAGGACTAGAGTGGAAAGTAGTGGAACCTACGTGCCCGCTTGGTACGTTTGTGTGTTCACGAAATTCACAACCAGACGAGGCTATCTTGGGACGCATTCTGACGTGTGTGTCTTGCGCATGTTAGGGTGTTGATCTAGAGAGCTGTCGACTCTGGTGACTGTTTCTCCGATACCTCAGCTGCGCCTCTCCTCCCGACCTGTGATAGTGGCAGACCACGTTTTGTGGCAAACCCATTACACTTGTCGATCCGAGGACCCAATGCTGAGGGACTCGCATAGGATGACCTTATTTTTTAGGGGAATCAGTTAAGGCCTCCTCGATTGATGATGATGCCAAACCAGAAATGGTGAACGTATCATCATTTCTCGACCTGAGAGCCCGGGATATTGAGGGTCCTCGCCTTTCTAGAGGCCACATATGAGAGGGGATGGGTGTTTGCAGGTTTGCAGGAAACCTTCAACCTTCAACCTACCCGGTTTTCTGGATTTCTCATCAGTGTTTGATTATTTGGGTTTCTGGTTATCTCAGTGGTTCGGTATTCTAGTATTCTAGTTTTCTGGGTTGTGGTTCTCGTTCAGTCAACAGCACAACACATCCAGCAGTGGTGCCTTGATCCCATGCTTGCATGTGCATATCATTTTTCTTGCATTCTAACATGTTTGACATTTTCAGGGCTTGCATCTTACTCTTGATTCCGGTTTTATGAGGTTGCCTTAGCATGGATGTCCAGAGAACGAAGACTGTTGCTTATTCGTTCCCAGACCCGACCTTGACATTGATTCACAAGCTGATTAGTATGGCTGGTCCTGGAGTTCATACAGAGTTCAGTGGAAAATATGGGAGACTCCTGAAGTTTGTCTGCAATATCTCCAAGTATGAGAAGGATGCCATTCATACACTTCTTCAGTTCTATGATCCGTCTTTGCGTTGCTTCACTTTCCCAGACTATATCTTGGCTCCAACGTTGGAGGAGTTATCATTTATTTTGGGAATCCCCATCAGGCATGACATAGTATTCTTTTCTGAAGAATGCCCTGAGATAAAAGAAATGGCCACTGCTCTTCATATTGGTGAATTCGCTCTGAGCAATAATATTGTGGAGAAACAAGGAGCTAAGGGTTTCTTATTGAAGTTCTTGTTTGATTAAGCCTGCATACGTGTTAAAGAGAAGAATTGGACTGCTTTCCAAGCTATTCTGGCTATGTGCATCTATGGGATTGTCCTGTTTCCCAATGTTCCTGATCTGGTGGATATGCATACCGTCAGAATCTTTATTTCAAAGAATCCTATACCTACCTTGCTAGGTGATGTGTATCACTCAGTCCACTACAAGAATGAAAATAGGCGTGGAAAAACTGTGAGTTGCTGTGCACCACTCTTACCTACTTGGTTTCTGAGTCATCTCCCCGAAGCTGGCGCTTTTGTTGATACGAGAGATTCTCTGAAGTGGTCAAAGAGGTTAATGGGCTTGACTGCTGACAACATTGTTTGGTTCAACCATGACTTGCTAGGAATGGAGATTATTTGCAAGTGCGGAGAATTCCCTAATGTACCCTTGATAGGGAGAAGAGGTGGAATTAACTATAATCCTTCCCTTGTTATAAGGCAGTTTGGTTATCCTTTGAGAGGTCCACCTGAAGAGCGAGATATCAGAGAGTCCTTATTCTTCAATGGTACTGAGGATCGAGAGATGATAAGAAAGATTGTGAATGCTTGGAAGCAGGTGACCAAGGAGGGAAAAACTTCATTCGGGAAATGTAATAACCGAGCTTTTCCTTCCTATGAAGAGTGGATTAAGAGAAGAGCAGAAGAGGAGCTTCTTCCCTTCCCGGTGGAGCCACCTTTGTATCCTTTGATGATCGAGGCTCCCACAACTCTTGATATAGAGAAGTATGATAAGTTATGGGCTGAGAAGGAGAAACTCCAAGAAGAGAATCGTGAGCTGGGCAGAGAGGTTGGTCAGTTAAAGCATGAAAGAGGTGAAGCTATCCATGCTGCCAGGTTGAAATCAGAACTTTTGGCTACGAAGGAGAAAGAATTGTCTAAGGAAGCCACAACCAGAGAGAAAGTGGCTCAAGCGTTGAAAGGTGTTAGTAAGGTTCTTTCGTCCAAAAAGAAAGAGTTAGCTTATGATATGTCAAGAATTCACAAGTTCCATGACCGTCGGAATACAGCAATTACTGCCAACGGGTTAAAAGAAGACAAGTATCTGGAGCAGATTGAAGGTTTGAAGACAGAGCTTCGGAAAAAGGATAAGGAGATTTTATCATGGATCTTTGAGAAGAGAGCAATTGAGTAAAAGCTCAAGGAAACCATGGTAGATATGGAACAACTGAAGATCCAAGCCGAAGTGAAAAGAGCCAGAAGTGAAGGTCCAAGTTCAGGTGGAGCTTCTGGAGAAGATGATTGGGAGTTGCATAGTCGTTATTTAACAGGGATCTTGCACAGGAGGGATCTTTTGATTCAGGAGTTGATTCAGAGACCATAGCATCCTAATACCAAGAAGCTTCTCAAAGAAGTGCAGAATTGGTGCAAAAAGAATGACGAATGGGGAATTCTAGCACGCCTGAGTCTTGATGATATGCCTTAGTTTCCTTGCTGTTGTTTTCTTTGTATTTCCGGGATCACCGCCAGGCTTGTTGGCCGGGGTCTTTGTTTATGCTTATTCAGACTTGTGTTGTAACGGATGCTTATTCTCTTTATATGATCAGGAATTCAGTTCTCTTCTGTTGTTAAAACTGGAATCAAGGGATAGATCGCCTTGATAATGTTCATACATGTTTGCATTTGCATTTGCATAATCATCTCTTTTTTTGCATTGCAGGTTATCTTGGTTTCTCTGGTTTTCTTATGCTCTCTCTTTTTGACAGTCAGGATTGATCAACCAACTCATCGGTATTCTACCAGGTTTAATCAAAGCAGAGTGATGGACAAAGTTCAGGCAGACATGGCGGCTATGCAAGCTCGCATCGATCAATTCATGGAGATGATGCAGGGTGTGGTGCAGAGTCAGAATGAATTCAGAACTCTAGTTCAGCCTTTGGTGTCGTAGGTTGATGAAAATGGTATCTTACACGGTGGTCTTCTTAATCGTGTTGTTCCTCCGGGCGGAGGTGGTGCTGGTATCAACATTCCTATTCCTGGCGCTGGTGGACAAGGTGGGATTCCTTTAGTGGTTGGAGAAGGAAGCACTGTTCGAGCTATCTAGGGTCATCATTTTAATGATCAACAGGATGCTATTTTTTCAGTAAGAAGCTTGGACGCTGGTCTTCCTGTGGTCAGTGATGAGAGGATCCGTTTAATTGAGGCGCAACTGAAAGGGGTTGTGAAGCAGGATGATCTGGGAATAGATTTGGATGACCTAGGGTTGGTCCCTGATATTGTCATTCCACACAAGATTCAGATTCCTACACTGGAGAAGTATAATGGTTTTACCTGCCCGAGAACTCATGTAAAGGCATATACCAGGAAAATGGCTGCCCATGCGAAGGATGAAAAGCTAATGATGCACTTTTTCCAAGACAGCCTGTCCGGCGCGTCTTTGGAGTGGTACCTGGCACTGGAAAATAGAGATGTACGTACTTGGAGAGAGCTAGTTGCAGCTTTTACCAAGCATTACCAGTACAACACAGACATGGCTCCCAACAGAACTCAGCTGTTGAGCATGTCTCAGAAAAATGATGAAAGTTTCAAAGAATACGCGCAAAGGTGGCGTGAATTGGCGGCAGGGTACAGCCACCAATGCTGGAAAAGGAAATGTTGGATATGTTTATGGACACACTGCCTAAGCATTATTATGAGAAGCTATTGCCTTGTTCACTAGGCAAGTTTGCGGATGTGATTGCAATCGGACAGAAGGTAGAGGTTGGAATTAAGGCCGGAAAAGTTTCTAGTGGTGATGGATCGTCCTCCGGGCATGGAAAGAAGCCATTTGATGGTTATAAGAAGAAAGGAGAGGCCAATGTTGTATCATCCTACAAGGGAAAAGGGAAATAGCATCAGAGTCGTAATCAGCAGGTAGCTTCGGTAACAATTCCTGCAGCTCGTCCACCTCAGCAGCAGCAGGGCCAGACTCCGCGTCAGTATCAGCCAAGGCCCAAGCAGAACCAACACTTTGATACTCCACCTCTACCGTATTCACAGTTGTTTCAGTATTTGCTTCAGTTGAGGTTAGTGGAAAAAAGGACTTTGGCTCCTCCTGTTGGTAATCCACCTCCCAGGTACAATCCTAACGCCCATTGTGATTTTCATTCTGGGGCACCTGGGCATCATCTCGAGGACTGTAAAGCTTTTAAGCATAAAGTCCAGGACTTGGTAGATTCAAAGGCTATCAGCTTTGCTAATGATGGACCCAATGTTATTCAAAACCCTATGCCTGATCACAATGGGCCGAGGGTGAATGCGATAATTGAGGAATGTGAAGCTCTGAATTTGATCATGGATGTTGAGGAGCTGAAGACTCCATTGGCTGTGGTTAAAAATAGGTTATTGAAGGGCGGTGTCTATCCGGGCTGTGAAGAGAACTGCTCAGACTGTTTGACGAAGGTTAATGGTTGTGATTCGTTGAAGATGGATATCCAGAGTCTGATTGATGAGGGTTGCTTACAGTTTGATAGAGGTAATCAGCAAGAAGAGGTTGTTAGTGAGAAGGTCGCTACTATCACTATTCCATTCAAAACAATTACTATTTCTGGTCCGGCAAGGCCATCTCCAGTCGTCATTACAAGGGCTGGACCCATTCCGTACGAAAGTTCTAAGGCTATTCCTTGGAATTACGGTGCAGAGGTGTTTGTCAATGGACAAAAGCAGGAATTATTGACTACTGCACCAGTGAGTGCTAGTCCTGAAGTTAAGGTTGAGACTGATGCTATAACGAGAAGTGGTAGAGTGCTTACTCCTGTTAATGATCAACCCAGTACTTCTAGGCGAGATAGGGGAAAACAGACAATGGATGGTTTTGTTCAGACTCCAGTGGTTATTGATTCTACAGTAAAGCCGGTCGATGATACTTTTTCTGAAAATTTCGAGGAGTTTATGAGGCTCATCAGGAAAAGTGACTACAAGATCGTGGACCAGTTACATCAGACCCCGTCCAAGATCTCTATTTGTCTTTGCTATTGTGTTCTGAAGCCCATAGGAATGCTCTTCTGAAAGTTTTGAATGCAGCCTACGTTCCTCAAGAGATTTCTATTAACCAGCTGGAAGGGGTTGTAGCGCACGTGAATGCGGGTAATGGCTTGGGTTTTACAGATCTTGATTTGACTCCTACTAGGAGGAATCATAACAATGCCCTGCATATTTCGATTGAGTGTCGTGGTTCACTGATGTCACATGTTTTGGTTGATACTGGATCATCGTTGAATGTATTGCCAAAGAAAGCATTAATGAAGTTAGATACCAGGGGACTTATTTGTACACCAAGTGACTTGGTGGTGCGAGCTTTTGATGGCTCGAAGAGATCTGTCTTTGGTGAGATTGTGCTTCCGATCAAGGTTGGGCCGGAAATATTTGATGCTACATTTTTTATAATGGATATTCAGCCAGCATACAGTTGTCTGTTGGGTCGTCCTTGGATCCATGGGGCAGGCGCTGTAACCTCCACTTTGCATCAAAAACTAAAATACATGGTTGATGGTCACGTAGTGACAGTGTGCGGAGAAGAAGACATAATGATTAGTCAGCTGTCAACCTTCAAATACGTGGAAGTGGATGGTGAAATCCATGAGACATTGTGTCCGGGGTTTGAAAAGGTGAAGGTTTCTGAAGAGGTTGTCCAGTCTGAAGCTGTAGAGCAGCCTGCAGGGGCAAATTAGCATGAGATCTCTATGTCTTCGTTTAAAGACGCCAAAGCTATGGTTGAAGCTGGTAGCTCACTGAGGTGGGGCCAAGTGGTTAAAGTTCAGGAGAAGAGGGATACTTATGGATTGGGATACAAGCCATCCAGGAGAGACGGGGATCCTCCCAAATTCTATGGCCCAGTCCGTTTCACCAGTGCCGGTGTTTTCTTCAATAGAGTTAATGCCATTGAGGAAGAAGGAGCAGTGATTGTGATATGGATAGCTGGATTCGTCCTTGCGTCCCAGGAGAAAGTCTGTGCAACTGGTCTTCTGAAAAAGTCATTCAAGTGACTGGTTTCGAGTAATTGCTTTGTTTTCCTATTATGTTAATCCTGCGTTCTGCCCAAGACGTAGTGATTTTATTTGTAGGGTTTTTAACTGTTGCATGTTTTGCTTTATCATCAATAAAGGACTTTTCACACTCAAATATTTTGATCTCTGTCTTTCTGTTTTTATTTTTATGCATTAAAAACCCACATCAAAATGGCAATGTGTTTCTTTTGTTGCATACATAATAAAACATACCTCATCAATCATGCAGGTCTTTTTGTTCAGATGACACCGATCATGACTCAGCTATAGCTCGGTATGACTTTGACAATCCAATCTATCAGGCTGAAGAAGAGACTGACGAAGATTGTGAACTGCCCGAAGAGTTGTCCAGATTGTTGAAGCAAGAGGAGAGAGTCATCCGGCCTCATCAGGAGGAAATTGAGATTGTGAATCTGGGAACCGAGGACGCCAGAAAGGAAGTAAGGATAGGGGCTGCATTGGAAGACAGTGTCAAGGGAAGATTGATTGAAATGCTCTGTGAGTATGTGGACATCTTCGCCTGGTCTTACCAAGACATGCCTGGGCTCGATACTGATATTGTTGTACACCGGCTACCACTTAAAGAAGGTTGTGCTCCGGTCAAGCAAAAGTTGAGAAGAACTAAACCGGAGATGTCTGTCAAAATCCAGGAAGAGGTTCAGAAACAATTGGACGCTGGATTTCTTGCCGTGACGAATTATCCTCCATGGGTTGCTAACACCGTGCCTGTACCTAAGAAGGATGGGAAGGTCAGGATGTGTGTTGACTACAGGGATTTGAACAAAGTAAGCCCAAAAGATGATTTCCCGCTCCCGTACATTGACGTGTTAGTTGACAATACTGCTCAGTATTCTGTGTTTTCCTTCATGCATGGCTTCTCTGGGTACAACCAAATCAAGATGGCCCTGGAGGACATGGAGAAAACAACATTCATAACACCGTGGGGAACTTTTTGCTACAAAGTAATGCCTTTTGGATTGAAAAATGCAGGGGCAACCTATCAGCGGGCGATGGTGACTCTCTTTCATGATATGATTCACAAAGAGATCGAGGTCTATGTTGATGACATGATTGCGAAGTCACAGACGGAGGAAGAACATCTGGTGAATCTTCAGAAGTTATTTGAAAGGTTAAGAAAATTCAGACTGAGGTTGAATCCAAACAAATGCACCTTCGGGGTAAGATCAGGAAAATTGCTGGGGTTCATTGTTAGTGAAAAAGGTATCGAGGTTGATCCTGAAAAGGTAAAAGCCATACAAGAAATGCATGTGCCGAAAACAGAAAAATAGGTTCGTGGTTTCTTGGGGAGATTAAACTACATTGCTAGGTTCATCTCGCACCTCACAACCACGTGTGAACCAATCTTCAAGTTGCTAAGAAAAGATCAAGTGGTCAGGTGGAATGAAAATTGTCAAAAGGTGTTCGAGAGAATAAAAGAATACTTGCAGGAACCTCCGGTCCTTATGTCACCAGTGCCAGGACGGCCTTTGATTATGTATCTTACGGTTCTTGAGAATTCAATGGGTTGTGTGCTCGGTCAACACGACGAGTCAGGTAGAAAAGAGCACGCTATCTACTACCTGAGTAAAAAGTTTACTGATTGTGAGTCGAGGTACTCGATGCTGGAGAAAACATGTTGTACACTCGCTTGGGACGCTAAGCGTTTGAGGCAGTATATGTTAAACCATACGACCCTTTTGATTTCGAAGATGGATCCGATCAAGTATATGTTTGAGAAGCAGGCACTTTCTGGTAGAATAACCCGTTGGCAGATGGTTCTGACAGAATAAGATATTTAGTATGTTTCCTAGAAGGCCATTAAGGGAAGTGTTTTGTCAGAATATCTTGCCGAACAGCCAATTGAGGATTATCAACCGATGAAGTTTGAATTTCCGGATGAGCATATCATGTATCTGAAGATGAAGGATTGTAAAGAACCTTTGCCTGATGAAGGACCTGAGATTGGATCTCAGTGGAAGATGGTTTTTGATGGAGCTGTTAATTCATATGGTAACGGAATCGGGGCAATCATTACGACTCCACAGGGTTCTCATATACCTTTCACTACCCGATTAGCGTTCATATGCACCAACAATGAGGCGGAGTATGAAGCATGCATCATGGGGTTAGAAGGAGCAATTGATTTGAGAATCAAGAACCTCGATGTTTATGGTGATTCTGCGTTGGTGGTTAACCAGATTACAGGTGAATGGGAGACTCGTCAAGCGAATCTTGTTCCATATAACAACTATGCCAGAAGGTTGTTACCTTTCTTTGACAGAGTGGACTTCCATCACATTCCCAGGGTTGAGAATCAGATGGCTGATGCGTTGGCAACATTGTCATCAATGTATCAGGTGAATCGTTGGAATGAAACTCCTTCAATCAGGATCATGCGCTTGGACAGGCCTGCTTTTGTATTTGCAGTAGAAGTGGTATCAGATGGCAAGCCTTGGTATCATGACATCAAAGTCTTTCTGAAGAGTCAGGAATACCCAGCTGGGGCATCTTCCAAGGATAAAAAGACATTGAGGAGGTTATCAGGAAACTTCTTTTTGAACAAAGACGATGTGTTATTCAAGAGAAACTTTGACATGGTCTTGTTACATTGTGTTGATGAACACGAGGCAGGCTTGTTAATGGAAGAGGTTCACGAAGGTTCCTTCGGTACTCATGCCAATGGGCATGCTATGGCAAGAAAATTGTTAAGAGCAGGGTATTATTGGATGACTATGGAGTCTGATTGTTTTAAATACGCCCGGAAATGTCATAAATGCCAGATTTATGCTGATAAGGTGCACGTACCGCCTACTCCTCTGAATGTTTTATCGTCACCTTGGCCTTTTGCCATGTGGGTCATTGACATGATTGGGAAGATCGAGTCTACTGCTTCGAATGGACATCGTTTTATCCTGGTGGCTATTGATTATTTCACGAAGTGGGTGGAAACAACATCGTATGCCAACGTCACCAGACAAGTGGTAGCTCGGTTTATTAAGAAGGACATCATCTGCTGGTATGGAGTCCCGGAGAGAATCATTACTGATAATGGTTCAAATTTGAACAATAAGATGATGAAGGAGCTATGCCAGAGCTTTAAAATCGAACATCGCAATTCTTCTCCCTATCGTCCAAGATGAATGGGGTTGTTGAAGCGGCTAATAAGAACATAAAGAAGATTGTGCAGAAGATGGTAGTGACATACAAAGACTGGCATGAGATGTTGCCTTACGCTTTGCACAGTTATCGTACTTCGGTACGCACATCAACTAGGGCAACTCCTTTCTCACTGGTGTATGGTATGGAAGCAGTTATGCCATTAGAAGTTTAGATTCCTTCTTTGAGAATTCTGACAGATGTGAAGCTTGATGAAGCTGAGTGGGGGCGTTCCCGGCTGAATGAACTGAACCTCATTGAAGAGAAGATATTGAAAGCCATTGCGCATGGCCGGTTGTATCAGAGTAGGATGAAAAAAGCATTTGATCAGAAAGTGCGTCCTTGGTGTTTCTAAACTGGTGAATTAGTCCTGAAAAGGATCACTCATCCTCAAACAGATCACAGGGGCAAGTGGACTCCGAATTACGAAGGGTCGTATGTAGTAAGACAGGTTTTCTCTGGTGGAGCCTTATTACTTTCAACTATGGATGGCGAAGATTTTACGTCCCCTGTGAACGCGGATGTAGTCAAAAAATACTTTGCATAAAAGAGACCCGCTGAACATAAAAAGAAGGTTCAGGCAAAAATGGGGCATCCCAGCGAACCATAAAAAGAAAAGGTTCGGGCAAAAATTAGGGATAAAAAGAAAAAAAGAAATAAACCCGCAAAGTTGAAAACCTGAAAAGGCAACTTTGGCAAAAATGGGTATCCCGGTGGATCGAAAACCCGAAAAGGGCGATCCAGGCAAAAGTTAGGGATTTGAAAGCAAAGACTACGATCCGCGTTCGATCTGTGATCACTATTCGCACTTGGAAAATTCGAAGGAAAGGAATCAGCCCAGTCAGTCATCTTCAAAGGCCAAGGTATCTGCGGATAAACAAGTCATATGGGTTATAGCTGAGTCGAGTCATGGTGGATGTCTGTTCCCCACATTGCCGGCATGTGTATTTTCTTTTACTTTTGCGCAATTACCTCTTTTCAGGAATTGCTTCCAGATGTAAATGCCTATTTACAGGCCAATCCATTCAATAAAATTTGTATTTCACTCAAAAAGATTTCCATTTGTGTTTTTGTTTTACCTGTTTTGTTTGTGAAAATGTCTGATATTTTTTATAAACATTACATGTTAAAATGTTGAGCTTTGCGAAGCATATTGGAAAACAGGGGAAATTGCTAGGGTGACGGTCATTGTAATGGTAATTGAAGTAGCCATTTTGCATAGAACTTTCTGTGGATTTTGTTTGCAGGGTAACAGGTTCGTCCTTCCCCAGTAGAGCTACTCTCCTCAACATTGAAAAGTTCATCCTCCTCAGCAGGTTGTTACTCTCCCCAACCAGAGTGCAGAAGATTAATTCCCCAGCTAGAATTGTGATTGATCTCTTAGCAAACAATCAGAAGTTGATGTTGTTGTTTCCCCAACAAAAGGCTGATGGAATATCTTCTTTGGACAAAGAGGTTGGTTTCCCCACAGGGTCTGAGCACTCACTTTCCTCAGCTAGTCGGGAAATGTTTTCTCACCAGAAACTGTATGAGTTAATCCCCAGCAGATGAGTTAGCTTGGTGGTATCCCCTAACAGAGTTGATATTATCAATCACCATTCCCCAAACAGATTTGCTGATATTGGCTGATATTCCCCAGCAGGGTAAGGGTAAGAGCATCTCCCAAGCAGGTTTGAAATTATTGAATTGTCTCCCCAAACAGAGTTTGGTGGTCATCCTCTCAGTGGTTTGTTCAACAACAACTATCCCCAGCAGGTCTTAAGTCCAATTGGTATTAGCATCCTTTCAGATCCCAGTAGAAGTCAGTTGGTATTTCTCAGCGGAGAGAATCTCTCTTTGGGTTCCATCTTCAGTATTCGTTCATTGTCATCCCCAACAGAGTGGGCTTTCTCTCGGAGTTTTCATCAGACTTGGTGATCAGTTCCTTTCCCAGCAGAGCGAAATCTTCCTCAGCAGGGTCTCTTATTTCGGAGGACAATTTATTTTGTCGTCCCCGATGGAGTTTGCTTTCGCCTTCAGCATTTATTTTGCTGAGGCACCTCTTTTGCATTGCATAAGCATTTTCTTTGCATGGCATCCTCCTAAACGCGTAGCATTTCCATTTCGTATGGAGCATTATGGCAAAATTCAAACATATGCATTCGAAGCATAAGCCATGTTTGATATCCTTTACCAGATTCTTTCCTCGACAGAAAGTAACAGTGTAGGAGACGTTGTTTAATGCTACACCGCAACCAGTGGATTCGTCCTTCTTGTTGGTCCATCCTGTACTCCCCCTGCAGAGTTGTCTGTTTAGAGTTCTCTTTTCCCCGGCGGGGTCATCTTTGTAGAACTGTTGATTCTACATATTGTTATTTGAAAGTCTACCTTCGGCTTAGTCTTTCTTTGAAAGTCCACCTTCGGCTTGGTCTTTCTCTTTTCTCGAGTTCGCCTTCGGCCGTCCTCGCACCCGCTGTTATCTTGTTATCCCCAGGAGAGTCTACCTTCGACTTAGTCTTTCTTTGAAAGCCCACCCTCGGCCTGGTCTTTCTTTTTTGAGCCCACCTTCGGCATGGTCTCGTATACTTTGTTTGAGAGTCTACCTTCGGCTTAGTCTTTCTTTGAAAGCCCACCCTCGACTTGGTCTTTCTTTTTCGAGCCCACCTTCGGCGTGGTCTCGTATCCTTTGTTTGAGAGTTTACCTTCGGCTTAGTCTTTCTTTGAAAGCCCACCCTCGGCATGGTGTTTCTTTTTCGAGCCCACCTTCGGCATGGCCTCGTATTCTTTGTTTGAGATTCTACCTTCGGCTTAGTCTTTCTTTGAAAGCCCACCCTCAGCTTGGTCTTTCTTTTTCGAGCCCACCTTCGGCATGGTCTCGTACTCTTTGTTTGAGAGCCTACCTTCGGCTTAGTCTTTCTTTGAAAGCACACCCTCGGCATGGTCTTTCTTTTTTCGAGCCCACCTTCGGCATGGCCTCGTATCCTTTGTTTAAGAGTCTACCTTCGGCTTAGTCTTTCTTTGAAAGCCCACCCTCGGCTTGGTCTTTCTTTTTCGAGCCCACCTTCAGCATGGTCTCGTATCCTTTGTTTGAGAGTCTACCTTCGGCTTAGTCTTTCTTTGAAATCCCACCCTTGGCCTGGTCTTTCTTTTTCGAGCCCACCTTCGGCATGGCCTCGTATTCTTTGTTTGAGAGTCTACCTTCGGCTTAGTCTTTCTTTGAAAGCCCACCCTCGGCTTAGTCTTTCTTTTTTGAGCCCACCTTCGGCATGGTCTCGTACCCTTTGTTTGAGAGTCTACCTTCGGCTTAGTGTTTCTTTGAAAGCCCACCCTCGGCTTGGTCTTTCTTTTTCGAGCCCACCTTCGGCATGGCCTCGTATCCTTTGTTTGAGAGTCTACCTTCGGCTTAGTCTTTCTTTGAAAGCCCACCCTCGGTTTGGTCTTTCTTTTGCGAGTCCGCCTTCGACCGTTCTCGTAGCACCTTTATATCTCCCCAGCAGGGTCCGCCTTCGGCCGGTCTCGTATTCGTGTTATTTCATCATCCCCACAGGTTGCAAATTTTCGGGTTCTTTTTGTATTCAATCTGTCATACCCCAAATTTTGACCACTAAGATTTCCCATCATTGTGCAAATCATCATCACAATATGGATGTACCATCATACTTCATCAATCTCCCCAAAGATGGGTGAGCATTCACTACAATTAGAATTAGGGTTTCAAGCCCTCTCAGAGCTCTTAGACAAAAGATCAATCAAGGATTGACTTGATCTTCAACTTTTCTAACCTCTCCAACATCCACAAAGGATCAAAAGGACTCCCACTTCAAGGATTAAGCACAAGGTTGCTCCCTTCTAGGTGGATCAAGCCTCAAGATCGACAGTGTCACCAAATTAGGGTTTTGGTCGACCAGGGCCTCCAGATGAAAAATTTCATCTGGGCACAAGCCAATGATCCAAAACATAACGTAATATACTCCATGGAACCTCATGAACCCATTCATCAAGTCAATTTTGCCTCAGGGGATGCATACATCAAAAATCAGGAATTAGGGTTTCTTAACCTAATTTACCCCTAAGTTGACTTTTGGAACAAACCATGAGCCAAGACCTCAAGACATGATTTGAGGGTCTTCAACATGCCATATTGATCCATTTGGAACAATGGATTGATCCAAGAAGCTTGAGGAACAAGTCTCAACTTCATCTGCACCACAATTAGGGTTTCGCGAGAAAAGTCAACTATAACTTTGACTTTTGACCTGAACATGCTCCCACACCCTAAGACATGAGTCAATATACCCTATGAGACCCATGGAACATGTCCATCAAGTTTGATTTAGGTCAAGGACATGATTTCCTGAAGAATTGCACAGTTTGGAATTCATCTGATAAAAAGTCAACTGTGCACAAAAGTCAACTTTGACTTTTTGAGATTTTTCACCAAAATGGATTTTTAACCCTAAAATGATGTTAATGTATGATTTGAATCATCATTCATCAAGAAAAATCAAGAAAAGTGAGATAACTTGTAAAAGGGGTAACCATAAAAACTTAGAAATTTTTCTAAGTTAAAAATAAAGTGGCTAGGGTACCAACTTTGGAGGGTCATAACTCCTAAACCACAAGGCCATTTTTTCTCATCCAAATATGGATTTTTAGCCCTCATTACCCTCTACAAAAACTTTAACTACAAGTCATTCCAATTCATTAAGGATTTTGAGTTATGGAGTGATCAAAGTGGCTGAAAAGTGAAAATGTCACTTTTTCCAACACTTAGTGAAATTTTCACTAAGTCAGAATCTGCCTTCACTTTTTGCCAAATGTAGGGATATTTTTCACTTGGAATCAGAAGAGATCAAAACCAAACTTTTTTAAACAGTTGTTATATCATGTAAGGGCTTTCCAAAATGGCCAAGAACATTGCCAAATTCAACTTACACCATGAGATATGACATTGTCAAGTTGCCTTGCTGAAATCTGTCAAAGGCAAGACAGAATTTGCAACTTTGCTCGATTTGCCAAAATCAGCCAATTTCAATTGCTCCTATCCACTTGGACACATCTGAGGATTGAATCTAAAGGGGACAAACACTGAGCCAAGCCTCCAAAGTCATGGGAACAAGAAATAACATGTTGAACCTAGAGTTGCCAAAATAGGGACAAGACTCCAAATTTGGAATGAGGCATTCAATGGAACCATCAAGGTGGCATGGACTGAGCCATTCTCATCTGAAATTAGTCAAGACTTATCCAAGACCAAGGGGACTAAAGCTCTGTGCCCTAACCTCTAGTCAATGGCTAGAGGAGACTTGCATTTCCATTAGCCAACATTGAGGGAACACCTGCTGCAGTTGCCATTCACTGTGGATCCCAAAACAAACTTGCTCTACTATAAATAGAGCTCAATTGTGTTCAGTTTAAGTACACCAAAGCCATCTAACAGATGCTTTCCTCAAAATCTCTTTCTCTTGGCAAAAATGCCTTTCTTAGCAAGGTAGCTATCGGGTTTTGAGTTTGGGAGCTTTTCCAATCACCCCAATCACTCACACACCTCACATACACCATATAGAAGTGATCCAAACACTCAAACAACATCTGGAACACAGATTTCACAAAATCACCAGCTGGTTGCTCAAACTTTCAATCAAGGTGCAGCTGAGATGCCATGAAGTGATCCAGCCAATTTCAATCAAGTCCAAGCATTCAAACACACTCCATAGGGTGTAGGGAAGCTGTTCAGATCATCACAACTCATCTGTAAGACCTCCAGCCCAGAAATCAATTTGCTCTTGCTGTCACGACTTGAAGGTAAGCCTAAGCTTGGTCATCCCTCAATCTATGCATATTTCCTCGCACAATAATTTGGCCATATGTTCATAATCATGCATGGAATGTTTTCCCTCAATTAATTGCATTGTTTGAATCGTGTATCAAAAATCCTAGCCTTCATGCAAAAATTAGGGTTCTTGAGGATTTTTCATGATTTCTTGTTGTATGTTTAATTTAATTGAAATTAATGGACATAGACATGATCGTGAGGTTGAGACGAGCATAATGATATGTGGATTGCATGTTATAATCAAGTATTCAGTGAGATTGGATAGAAAATGCAAATCTGGGAAACCCAGAAAAACGCGCGTGTTCTTCAGCTTGTTCTTGGCGCCATTTTTCCAAATTTGAATATTTGAATTTTGTGGTTTTATTTAATTGATTCAAAAATTAATTTCTCTCTGAGTTTTAATGATTTTGAGTTGATTCTTTTTTTAATAATTCACAAAAATGTTGAAATATTTGATTCTACCAAAAAAACCCAAAAATATTATTTATTTCATATAATTGATATTTTTGCAAAGAATTAATATTTTAATTGTTTTTTACATTTTAAATATTTTTTCCACCTTGATTTTGCAACTTTTAATGCTTTCTAATTATTTTGTAGGTCAATAATTAATTTTTGAAGCATTAATCCAAGATCACAATTTGTTTTCCATGTGTTAAACAATTTTTTATCATTTTAATTGAATTTTTATTCAATTAAAACACATTTTTGGAAATAAATTAGGGTTTGGGATTAATTCAACCCTCATAGATCATTATCAAACACTTTTTGGGCCTCTAATAGAGTGTAAGACCCAATCCTTTTTTGACCAAATCATTTTTGGGCCTCACTTATTGTATAAGTCCCGATACCGTCAAAAAACAAATGGCGCGATCGTCGCCTTTTCAAAAATCATCTGGGCCTACCCCCGTGTAGTAAGACCCATTTCTTTTTCTTAAAACCTTTTGGGCCTCTTTAGAGAGTGTAAGATCCATCCCCCCTTGTACAAAATCATTTTTTGGGCCTCACTCATTGTATAAGTCCCTCTGTACAAGTAAATGGCGCGATCATCGCCCGTTTAAAAATAAACCATCTGGGTCTCTCCTTGAGCTATAAGACCCATTCAAAACTTTTGGGCCTCTATTAGAGTGTAAGACCCAACCCCCTTTTAACCAAAACCCTTTTGGGCCTCACTTATTGTATAAGTCCCTCTGCGTTAAAAGAAAACCTCGGCGCGATCGCCATTTTAAACGAAAAGTCAACTGGGCCTACCCTCGTGTTATAAGCCCCACTCTTTTTCTTTAAAACTTTTTGGGCCTCTTGAGAGAGTGTAAGACCCATCCCTTTGTACAGAAAACCTTTTTGGGCCACAGTCACTTGTATAAGTCTCTCTGTACAAATTCAACAGTGTACTCACTGGTAAAACCTTGGGCCTCTCTTTGAGCTGTAAGCCCCAAATCTTTCTTTTTCAAAGTACTTTCTCCTTTGATTTTGAATATACTATTGTTTTCAATCTTTCTTTGTTGAACAACTAACCAAACAACATGGAAGCTCTACAACCGAGTAAGTGGTTATCGCTTTCATTTACTGCTTTCATATCATATAACTGTATTGTGGGGCTGTTTCACTGTAAGTCTCCTTTCACAAACTCATATATATAACTATATTGTGGGGCTGCTCACTATAAGTCTCCTTTCATAAACTCATATCGACTGTGTAATAATAGTATAGATATTCAGAGTTTCCCCGGCAACTACGTCTAGCACTAGGTAAAGCCGTTTCGTTTATTCGTAGAAATAGACAGCTAGATCCCAAATAGGAGCACCAGATACAGTCTTCTCTTCAGCTGTCCTCATTAGGAATTGTCAAGAAACTCTACTCCCAAAGATGAATGTATTCTCCGTGAATAGCATCTTTGAGTTTCTTCCAAATTCTCGAACTTTCCTGACTTTCTCTATTCCTTGTGAATAGCTTGCCTTGAATTTCTCTGGGTTTGGGGACCCACGGGCTTCTTAAAAGCATCGGCCTCCTCTTGGGCATCGTACAAGGATCCACAGGCTTCCTAAAAGCAACCCCGCCTCCTCTTGGGCTTAGTACAAGGACCCGTCGGCTTCTTAGAAGTATTCACAGCCTCCTCTTAGGCTTCGTATAATGATCTCTTCCTCCGAGAATGATAGCCTCCTCTTGGGCTTCGTACAAGGACCGGTCGGCTTCTTAAAAGCTTCCAGCCTCCTCTTGGGCTTCGTACAAATTGTCCCGACGACCTCCTAGAGGTATAGGAACAGAACTTAGTAATCTTCATAGAGCAGTCATTTCCAGAGTCTACTACTGTTTCTCAAAGCATAGTACAAAAGATAAAACTCTAGACTTGGACAGTCTAATTTCCTTGAGTCTCGAAGACATTCTCAAGTGACCCTTTCGTTAGATAGGAAGAAAACCCGCAGACTCGGACATTCTCAATACCCTTTGGATTTCCCTTTCCCTTAAAGAACAGGGACCAACCCCGATCCTCAGATCAAACCCATGAGTACAGTGTTGCTCATATAAGAACTGATTTTCTCTGTTAAAATCAGTATACTGGATTTGTCACTCAACTAAACAGTCGCCAGCAGATAGCCTCCTCTTAGGCTTTGTATAACGATATCCCTAAAAGAGTCGGTCTCCTTTTCTCCTCCTCTTAGGTTTCATATAATGATCCTTCTTTTCCTCAGCATAAGCTAGCCTTCTCTTAGGCTTTGTACAAATGATTCTCCCTAGCAGAGCAAACCTTTTGCCTCCATCTCGGGCTTTGTACGAGATACAAAAACACTCTCTTGTTGAGTATAAAAGATTCCCCTGTAGAGTCAACCCTTTTAGCCTCTCTCTCAGGCTTTGTATGAGACACATAAAAGACTCCCTCGTTGAGTAAATCACCCTTTCGCCTCCATCTCGGGCTTCGTACGAGATACAAATTCCCCTAAGCAAGAGTCAAACTCTTTTTCAGCCTCCATCTCGGGCTTCATACGAGCTATAAAAGATTCTCCAACTGAGTAAACTCTTTTTTAGCCTCCTCTTAGGCTTTGTATAATGATATCCCCCACTGGGTCGAACCCTTTTAGCCTCTCTCTCGGGCTTCGTACAAGACACATATTAGCCTCCTCTTAGGCTTTGTATAATGATTTTCCCTAGCGGAAATTAGCCTCCTTTTAGGCTTTGTATAAGAAAACCACTGGTTGATCCAATTAACCTTTTAGCATCAAACCTGTGCCTCGTTCACAGTAAACAAACATCAACAACTCCTTCCCTTTCATCTAATCACTGTAAGCGGCAAGCCTCTGGATCATCTATATCCACGCCACTGTCCTTCTTTTAGCATGAGAAATTCCTAAGGAAAGATAGCATTGCTCTACACTGAGTTAAAGTCTTCTCCTTCAGGTAAAAAACCCCTTCTTAGGAAATTATGGCATTGCTAGGATCCGCGTATCCCGGTTAAAGTAATTCTCCTTTACCCCTCTTTAGAGATGACAAATTCTCTCTAAAGTTAAGACTTTTCAGCTTCACATCTTGGGCTTTGAACAAGATACAAACAACCTTTTCGCTTCACGTCTTGGGCTTTGAACAAGACACCAAAAACCATTTCCTCCCATAGAATATGAGGAACTACGAACGCTCTGATTTCCTTGTTTCGGTAAACGGGAATACGTAGGCATAAGATCGAAAGAAAAGATCTTAGCGAGCACACTAAACAAAAACCCTAAATCCCATACTTTCGCACGTCAATCAAAAAACGTCTATCCTAACATCAAAACATCTCATCGAACAAAATAACCTAGGAAAATCCCCGAATCTTTGGAGCATCTGTAACCGAACAGACCGATGTTCAAACTCAGTATGCAAGCAGGGTTAGTTGGAGACATCTATTTCCCTTCCTTCATCAGCTTTAATAGGATAAAAAATGAACCGAGCTGTAGTAAATACCCAAAGAGCGGTTGTGCCTCGCAAGCACGTCCAAAAATCGCTCGCTACAGAAAAATGGCGACTCTGCTGGGGACATTTCATTCATGATGATCTTTTTTACTCCTAGGTAGAAACCTTTGCTGAGATAAGACTTTTTGACTCTATTAGGATCTTAGGTCAAAACCTTCGCTTGTGTAAAAACTACAGAGTGGTGTCTCCGCCGGGGAGCCATTTCTGTCAGGAACTTAAGATTCTTAGCTTTTAAAGTCTAGGATGTTTAGGACAAATATATATACTGCTTTTCCTAATTGCTATACGTGTTTATTTTTCTGCTACTAGGAATGCGTGTGATGCCGCATGTGGTGAGATTGAGTATACACCTAGGAAGCCAACCCTTTCGTAGTGCGGAAATTATCGGAAATAGTTATTACGCGATACTACCCTTATTTGAAGCTGGTGATCTATTCTCGGTGAATAGCACTTACTCTAAGATTGTACACAACTCGCTGGCGATCCGCTTGTTGTCTGCCTTCCTGGGAGGAGCTAATGATAATGAGTACAGGTACAAAAATCACCTTAGTAAACCTTTGGGGATGTGTAGAGCTTTGACTTCATGACAACGACCCTCTGACCCCATGTTTTTTCTATGTTTTTGTGTGCTGCATTCATACATTCATTTAAAAAACATTAAAACATTCAAAAAATATTTCTCTTCTAGTCTCTCTGTTTTTCAAATTAAACTAAGACTGAGATTGCAAATATCAGAGAAAAGGATTGCACTAATGGATTTCGGTAGAAGGAGAACTCATAAGTATATCTTCAAGGTTCCAAAGCTAGAGGATTTGAGAAGGTTAGCAAGGATGATCACTAACCCAGAGGCTTTCAGAGCCAAGCACGGTGGTTTGCTACCACTGTTAAGAGTCCATATAATTGAGGGAATCATGGACGCGCTCGTTCAGTTTTATGATCCAGTTTATCACTGTTTCACATTCCCGGATTACCAGCTGGCACCAACGCTGGAGGAGTATTCTCATCTGATGGATTTACATATCACTGATCGAGCTCCATTTTCTAGACTGGAAGAAATTCCAAAGAATCAGACCATTGCAAGAGCAATTCATTTGGACGAGTCTGAGGTCAGGACTCACATGACTACCAAGGGTGGCATACAAGGTTTGCCAGCCCAGTTCTTAACAAAGAAAGCTCTGTACTTTGCTAGTATAGGGAACGGGACTGCTTTCGAAAGCATCTTTGTCTTGCTCACCTACGGATTATTTTTGTTTCCCAACATCAATAACTTCGTCGATATCAATGCTATTAAGGTTTTCTCATTGGAAACCCTGTGCCGACTTTGCTCGCAGATGCGTATCATTCTGTACACTTAGGAAATTTGTACAGCAGAGGGGAGATCACATGTTGTGTACCTTTGCTCTACAAATGGTTTATCTCCCATTTGCCTAAGTCTGCTGCTTTTTGGGATTGCAAGAGCGTCTTGCGTTGGTCGCAGAAGATCATGTCTCTCACCAACTCTGATATAGATTAGTGTAATAGGATTTATGATGGGATCAGGATCATTGATCGTTGTGGAAACTTCCCCAACGTACCCCTCATAGGAATTAAAGGAGGAATCAACTATCACCCGATATTGGTTCTTCGTCAATTTGGATACCCGATGAGGCTTGTTCCGCAAAACGCTCATCTGGAAGGTCTTTTCTTCAAGGAAGGAGAAAACGACAGAGCACTGAAGATGGAAATAGTGCACGCGTGGAAGCACGTTCATAAGAAAGGACGAGAGTCTCTAGGAAAACCGGACTGTGTCTCGGTGGAGCCTTATCTCCATTGGGTACAAACTAGAGCTCTCAAGCTAAAGATGCCTTATCCTCGTTACGGAATTCTTCCACCAAGGGAATCTGTCATGTACTTCATGACGGAAACTGAAAAGCTTCAGGTTACTCTCAACAAAGTTCAAAAGGAGAGGAGGTCTTGGAAGAACAAGTACCGCACCCTCAACATGGAGTGTATCCAAATACAGCAATTACTGAAAGAGAAATATGCTCTAATTGAAATTTTAGAGCAGCATGCTGTAGAAAATCAAGATGACCAAAGGAATCTGCTCACTCCCTTCACCTGGCAAAGGAATGACAACCCGACAACGGCTCAAGAGCCCCGGTCAAAGAAAAGGAAGATACCAGAATCAGCACCCGGTTTCTCTTCAGAGAGGACTCGGGACCCATTAGCTTAGGTTTCTGTTTCTGTACTTTGTAATCTACTGTATTTCCATTTCTGTAATCCTTTAAATTTCAATAAAAAGGGGTTTCCCCACTGTTTTATATTTGCAATCTAATTGTCGAAGTTTACTTTGATTAAACCACAACAAACAATTAATATAATCATTGCATTTCATTATTCTCACATCGCGTATTCTCCCTGCCTACGAATCTCACGTTTGTGTCTCGGTTCTAGAGTCAAACTGTCTCATTCGTACAATAATCGGGCTAATCGTCAGAAAAAGATGGATGATCTTGAGGAAGAAAACAGAGAGTTGAAAGAAGAGATCGACGCTCTGAGAGAGGATATGAGAAAGCTTCGTAACGACATGCAAGCCATGGCAGAAGCTCAGCTACAAAGGACTGTGATCTCAGAGATCACCTCAGCGCCCATAGTGGAGAAGTTCGATCCTAGGTATCAAATGTCGAAAGATCGTCCCTGGGGCATGCCTGCGAACTATATCCCGGAAGGATATGTTCCGCCGATCGTTGAAGATCAGGGAATCGCAACAGATACCGCTGGTCCTGAAGGTTACAGACTTCGGGAAAGCGAAGATGCCAGAGGCATACTGAAAACTCCTGAAGGTTACAAACTTCGGGAAGCGCCAAGATTTACTGTCGTAGTTACGGTACCACCCCTTGTGGTGCACACTGTCCCGGAAGGACAGATTCCACAGATACCTTCTGGAAAGAAGGAAACTATGTTTGACCGAATGGATGAATTCCAGGAACAGTTCTTGGAAATGCAGAGGGAACTGCAAGCCATTCGCGGTCAGGATCTTTTTGGAAAGGACGTCGCAGACCTTTGTCTGGTCCCCAATGTGAAAGTCCCGCACAAGTTCCAGGTGCCCGACTTTGAAAAATACAAGGGTAACTCTTGCCCTCAAAGTCACTTGACAATATACGCTCGACGAATGTCAGCTCAGACAGAAAATCAGGACCTGCTGATTCACTACTTTCAGGATAGTTTAACTGGTGCCGCCTTAAAATGGTACATGGGTTTAAACCGCGCCACGGTTAGCACATTCAGAGACCTTGGCAAAGCCTTCGTTCAACATTATAAATACAATTTGGACATGGCACCCGACAGAGATCAACTCAGATTGATGTCTCAAAAGGACAAAGAAACCTTTAAGAAATACGCCCAGAGATGGCGTGAAATTGCCGATCAAATTTGTCCACCTCTTGAGGAAAAAGAGATGACAAATATCTTCTTAAAGATCTTGAGCTCATTTTACTATGGCCGAATGGTTGCCAGTGCACCCAGTGATTTCACCGAGATGGTCGGCATGGGTGTTCGTCTTGAGGAAGCTGTCCGAGAAGGACGTTTGGCAAAAGACGCTGGACCATCAAGCAGTACAAAACGATACGGTAGTGCTCTCCCTAAGAAAAAAGAGCAAGATATTGGGAATATCTCTCTCGGAAAGCAAAGGCGTCGTTATCAACCAGTAGCAGCGGTAACTCCTGCTATCGGCCCCGCGCCTGTTCCTACGTATCAACCTCAGGTTGCGCAGAGCCAACCTAATCAGCAAAGGACTCAACAGCCTCTTCAGCAGGCTCGTCCTCAGTACAATAACAATCGTACAACACGACCATCAGGGTTTGATCCTATACCCATGTTGTATGCGAACTATTTCCGTTACTACTGGCTAAGGGGCACATTCAGACTAAGTCTCCTCTTACAGTACCAGAAAATCCGCCTTTCTGGTTTAAGGTGGATCAGACATGCCCTTATCATCAAGGAGAATCGGGGCATAACATAGAGAGCTGTCTAAATTTCAAATCTGACGTACAAAAGCTTGTTAGGATCGGGCTCTTATCTTTCAAAGATACGAATCCTAATGTTCTCACGAACCCGCTGCCTCAACACGAGAAAGCTACGGTCAATCTGATTGAGGGAGAATCTAACAACGTCATTCAGAACCACGATATCCGTGCAATGAATGTCAACTTGGTGGCGATGCACTCAAGGCAAAGCTAGTATCATAATCTGTCGCGGCACGATTACAGTTCCTGTCTGACTTGCTCGGTAAACAAACAGGGATGCTCTTTCATACAAGAGGCCCTCCAGCGTCAGATGGATCTTGGATGGATCCAGGACTACCATGATAGGAATCCCTATCAGATCAACATGGTTCATATTTTCGATATTCGCGTGATGAATACCAACCTGGTGGAGTTACATGCTGAGCAGGTCCGACTCGGATTCCTGATCTCACATGATTATCAAAGCTGTAAAGCGGGTTGCGAAAATGATCGGGGTTATACCCTTGTCCAGGAGGCACTTCAGAACTTGTTAAATCACTGGTGGATGCCCATCTATATGGATGAAGATACTCAGTAGATTAGTATCAGTTACAGGAATCCTACTCGGCGTCAGAGTCAGGATGTCCGGTCAGTGGAAGCTAACCTAGTGAGGTTGCATTGTATTCAAAGTGGGCGTGGCCAGGTGCCCCCACACAACTATGACAGTTGTAGCGTCTGTTCAGAAAGTAACCAAGGATGTTACCTTGCGAGAGCAGCTCTTCGGGGTCAGGTCGATCGCAGAGAGATTCGCCTATACCCAGGTTCCGGAACTATCAACGGGACGCCGGACTACCTTGCCGATCAAGTTGGGGATGTTTTTGCTATCATTCCTTTGCTTGATGAATCTAGAGTTCCCAACCGGGAACGGATCGAGATTACTTATGATGGTCAGAAAAACCAGAAGGTTCCCATAGTCATCTATCTGCTGGGACCATTATCGTATGAATCAGCTAAGGCGATCCCTTACAAATACGGTGCAACAACAGTTGAGAATGGAAAGGAAATTCCATTACCCTCCGTCGTGAATATTGCAGACATCAGTCGTGTAACACGGAGCGGTCGAATCTTCAACCGAGGAGTTGGAGAATCCAACAAAGAAAAGGAATTTCAGACAGAAGTTCCTGATCCACCAGTCGGTCAATCCAGTAATCCCGACCTGTCGAAAGACAAAGATGAGATGCTAAAGCTCATCCAAAGGAGTGAGTACAACATTTGTTCATCAACTGTTACAGACTCCTTCAAAGATCTCGGTATTATCATTGTTACTCAGTTCAGAAGCCCACAGGGAGGCTCTACAGAAAGTCTTAGAGCAGGCCTTTGTGGAACAGGATGTAACAATCAGACAATTCGATAGTATCGTCTCTAACATCACTTCCTGCAACAATTTGGTATTTAGTGATGAGGAATTACCTGAAGAGGGTCGCCGTCATAACATGGCGCTCAATATCACAGTTAACTGTCAGGACGATGCTTTAGCCAGCGTACTGGTAGACACAGGGTCAGCCCTGAATGTTATGCCGAAGTCCACTTTGATGCAATTATCATTTAAAGGCCCTCCGATGAGAATTAGTGAGGTCGTCGTCAAAGCGTTCGACGGATCCAGGAAAACAGTTATCGGCGAAGTTGATCTTCCCATAACTATTGGTCCTCACACTTTCCAAGTCACTTTCCAGGTCATGGACATCCGGACAACGTACAGTTGTTTATTAGGAAGACCTTGGATACATCAGGCTGGAGCAGTTACTTCAACCCTCCACCAA
Source organism: Lathyrus tuberosus (assembly GCA_022829125.1). Taxonomy (NCBI): domain Eukaryota; kingdom Viridiplantae; phylum Streptophyta; class Magnoliopsida; order Fabales; family Fabaceae; genus Lathyrus; species Lathyrus tuberosus. The sequence continues at coordinate 5,381,234 of JALAZF010000036.1, read as the reverse complement.
AAGCTAAAGTTCGTTCAGAATGATCAACTTGTCACAGTCTGTGGGGAACAGGCCTTGCTCGTGAGTAATTTGTCATCATCTGCTGGAATAGAACCTGAGGAGGTTATTGGAACGTAGTTCCAAGCACTATCGGTGAGCAAGAACAATCAATCCGAAGGAGGAACATCGATTTCCTCATACAAGGATGCTATCAAAGCGGACGAGAGTACCGATACAAAAAGATGGGGACAGCTTGTCATTCCCACTGACAATAAAACAAAGAAGGGTCTTGGTTTTTCTGCAACCTGTACCCAGACAGTTGTCGGCGATGAAAGTCTTCATCCCCTTCAAAACTTCTTCCATAGTGGAGGTTTCCTCCAACCAGTGACTCAAGTAGTCCATGCTATCAATGAAGAGGATCCCTTTGACATAGATGAGGAGTGGAAATCCTATCTTAACAAGGACGGTTATGTGTCGTAGGACGAAACGCAAACTCCGTTTTGCTATCCCGCACAGAGTCCGAGATTTATACCCAGATCAGACGTCGAGATGATCTATGGAGATTGTGATCCGGAAGGATGTCGTGCTCCGCCAAATTCATTAGAGGAAGACACTCCAATGAAAGACAATTTTGACTACACCTACTATGGCCCAATGGATGGTCTGCCAATGTGGCAACCTTATCCAGGAGACTTGGGGCAAGAAAGTCAGTCGAGCAATGACACTCAGCTGAGCATCATTGAACAGAATACTTGTGTCCCCGCCATGTCATGGGATCAACACTCAGGTCATTCAGAAACTACTCAACATGACGATGAATTTGCAACGGTTGCAGGACTTGAATTCATCAACTATGCTTTTCCCGAGGTCAACGTCATCGAGAGAGATGACTCCTCCGGTTCCAAAGAAGTTTGGGACACCTTGGGAGGACCAAGTGGAAAATACGACTTCATGGTCAAGTACACCGCTCCCGAAAGCTCTCGTATCAGGCTCGAAGATATCCAGCTAACTGGATAGGGAGATGTACCTGAGAGCACCAATGTTATGCAAAATACAACTGAGGAATCCTCCTACGACAATTCTGCCTGGGAGACAGATTCCAATGATCCTGCTCCACCAGAAATCAGCGTGATTTCTGAAGACAAATCAAGGAAGGTGCCAGACTTTGTGATTCACCGAGGAGTTCGCCGCCAATGGGTTGCTGTCGAGGTTCCGAGGGTCATTCACCAGTCAAAGTAATTGCCATCTTTAACCTTTCATCCTGCCCAGGTGAAACGGATGTTTTGATAGGGCTCGCTTCCTGTAAATTTTCCCTCTTCGCTTTGCCCAAAGCGACAGAGTTTTGTTTTATAGGGCTGTAGTTTCAAGAGTCGACTTGTTCATAAATAAAATAACGTCGTTCTGTAATTTCTGCATTTATTGCTGTTTTCTTTTTTGCTTTTCTCAGAAAATGGTAATCCTAAAAAACAATCAATAAGAAAAACAAGCAGTAAAATAAATACACTGCACACACTTGCATTTTCTCTATCTCTTCTAAACACGAATTATACCGTCATGCAGATTGCTTGTTTTACACCCCGTTGAAACATACGATCCGATGCCTTCTCCCGACTTTGAGTTCCCGATATTTGGGGCTGAAGAAGTTTATGACGAAATTCCAGAAGAGATCTCCCGATTACTCAGACAAGAAGAAAGGCCCATTGAACCTCACAAAGAGCCGTTGGAAACGTTAAACTTGGGTTCAGAAAAAGAGAGAAAAGAAATCAGGATTGGAGCACTGCTTAGTCCAACTGCCAGAGAGGGTTTGATAAAGCTTCTCCGAGAATTTCCCGATGTGTTCGCTTGGTCCTATCAGGACATGCCTGGGTTGGATACCAGCATCGTGGAACATCACTTACCGTTGAGATTGGAATGTCCGCCAGTAAAGCAAAGGTTGAGACGCACTCACCCGGACATGGCCATCAAAATCAAGGAGGAGGTACAGAAACAGATCGACGCGGGTTTCCTCGCTACATCTGAATATCCTCAATGGTTAGCCAACATCGTACCCGTTCCTAAAAAGGACGGAAAGGTCAGAATGTGTGTCGATTATAGAGATCTGAATAAGGCTAGTCCAAAGGAGGACTTCCCTTTACCACACATTGACATGCTGGTAGACAGTACAACAAAGTTCAAAGTTTTCTCCTTCATGGATGGATTCTCGGGCTATAACCAGATCAAAATGGCGCCGAAAGACATGGAGAAAACTTCGTTCATTACCCCATGAGGTACCTTTTGTTACAAGGTAATGTCGTTCGGCTTGAAGAACGCCGGGGCAACCTATCAAAGGGCCATGACTACTCTGTTTCATGACATGATACACAAAGAAATCGAAGTGTATGTCGATGATATGATTGCAAAATCTAAGACAAAAGAGGAGCATGTGACCCACCTGTCAAAACTATTCGAGCGTTTGAGGAAATACAAACTCCGCTTGAATCCCAACAAGTGCACCTTCGGTGTCCGTTCAGGGAAACTACTAGGGTTCATCGTCAGCCAGAAAGGAATTGAAGTTGATCCTGACAAGGTCAAGGCCATTCGAGAAATGCCTTCTCCGAAAACTGAAAAACAAGTCAGAGGATTCCTGGGACGTTTGAACTACATCTCCAGATTCATATTCCTTATGACCGCCACGTGTGCGCCGATTTTCAGATTACTGAAAAAGAACCAGGACTGCGTTTGGTCAGAAGATTGCCAAACTGCCTTCGACAGTATTAAGGAATATCTGTTGAATCCGCCGATTCTATCACCTCCAGTGGAAGGAATACCACTAATCATTTACCTCACGGTCCTAGAGGACTCAATGGGATGTGTACTTGGTCAACAAGATGAAACCAAAAGGAAAGAGTCTGCCATTTACTATCTGAGCAAGAGGTTCACCAACTGCGAAACTCGGTACATTATGCTTGAGAAAACTTGCTGCACTTTGGCTTGGGCAGCCAATCGTCTTCGTCAATACATGATTCGTCATACTACTTGGTTGGTCTCCGAGATGGATCCAATCAAGTACGTCTTCGAAAAACCTGCTCTCACGGGAAGGATTGCCCGTTGGCAGATGTTACTATCAGAATATGACATAGAGTTCCACGCTCAGAAAGCCGTTAAAGGAAGTATTTTAGCCGATCATTTGGCTCATCAACCGATTGATGATCAAGAATCAATCGGGTTTGACTTCCCAGACGAAGATGTCATGTATCTAAAAATGAAAGATTGCGAGGAACCGCTACCCAGTGAAGGGCCAGAACCAGGTTCCCAATGGGGACTTATCTTTGACGGAGCAGTCAATCATTACGGAAACAGAATTGGGGCAATCATTGTTACCCCTCAGGGTACCCACATTCCTTTCACTGCCAGACTTATGTTCAAATGTACGAACAACGAGGCCGAATACGAAGCTTGTATTATGGGTCTCGAAGAAGCGATTGATTTAAGGATCAAAAACATGGACGTATACGGCAATTCAGCCTTGGTTATCAATCAGATAAAAGGTGATTGGAACACATACCAATCAGGACTGATTCCTTACAAAGACTATGCAAGAAGGTTGTTACCCTTCTTCGACAGAGTTGATTTTCATCACATCCCTCGTGATGAGAATCACATGGCTGATGCATTAACCACTCTCTCTTCCATGATTAGCGTAGGTCAATGGAATGACCTACCTAAGATCGACATAATGCGCCTTGAACGGCCCGCCTACATCTTCGTGATTGAAGCAGTCATAGACGACAAACCTTGGTATCAAGATATCAAATGCTTCCTTCAGAAACAAGAGTACCCACCTGGGGCACTCAGAAAAGACAAAAAAACCCTCAGAAGGCTAGCTGGAAGCTTCTTCCTGAGCGGTGACACTCTTTATAAGAGAAATTTTGACATGGTCTTGCTCCGATGCGTCGACAGACCAGAAGCAGACATGCTTATGAAAGAAATTCATGAAGGATCCTTTGGCACTCATGCCAACAGACACACAATGGCGAGAAAAATTCTCAGCGCCGGGTACTATTGGTTGACCATGGAATCCGACTGCTACAAGTACATGAGGAGGTGTCATAAATGTCAGATATACTCCGACAAAATTCATGTACCGCCATCGCATCTCAAAGTTCTCTCTTCCCCATGGCCTTTTTCCATATGGGGAATCGACATGATTGGCTTGATTGAACCTAAGGCTTCAAACGGACATCGGTTCATCCTGGTAGCCATTGATTACTTCACCAAGTGGGTCGAAGCAGCGTCGTATGCTAATTTTACCCGACAAGTGGTGGTCCGATTTATCAAAAACAATATCATCTGTCGTTATGGTGTTCCAAGCCAGATCATTACAGATAATGGATCTAACTTGAACAATAAGATGATGAAGGAGTTGTGTGCAGAGTTCAAGATTGAACACCATAACTCATCTCCCTACCGACCCAAGATGAACGGAGCGGTAGAAGCGGCTAACAAGAACGTCAAAAGGATTGTTCAGAAGATGGTTGTAACCTACAAAGATTGGCATGAGATGCTACCCTTTGCTCTTCACAGTTATCGTACATCTGTCCGCACTTCAATAGGGGCTACCCCTTTCTCTCTAGTGTATGGCATGGAAGCAGTGCTCCCCATAGAAGTAGAGATCCCATCAATCCGGATATTGATGGAAGCTAAGCTCACCGAAGCTGAATGGTGTCAAAGCCGACACGACGAATTGAACCTGATCGAAGAAAAGAGAATAACGGCACTATGCCACGGTCAGTTGTATCAACAAAGAATGAAGAGGGCGTTTGACAAAAAGGTCCGACCTCGCATCTTCAGGAAAGAAGACCTCGTGCTCAAGAAGATACAATTATTTCTCACTGATTCGCGAGGCAAATGGACCCCGATTTATGATGGCCCCTATGTGGTCACGAAAGCTTTCTCAGGCGGCGCCTTGAGACTTGCAACCATGGACGGAGAGGAATTTGCCTACCCCACGAATGTTGATGTAGTCAAGAAATACTTCGCCTAAACTAAAAAAATAAGAAAATGTCTCGGTGGATTGAAAACCCGAAAGGGCGGTCCAGGCAAAAGTTAGAGACATGAAAAAAATCATCCCGGTGGATTGGAAATCTCATAGTACAATCCAGGCAAAAATTAGGGATAATGGCAAGTAACTATGTTCAACAGAGGCAAGTCCTTCAGCAGCAGTTACACCACCCATCGGAGGAAATCTCCAGTCAAAGGTCATCTTCGACGGAAGCTCAGGATGTCCCGAACTCAAAGTTGGTAGAAGGATAATGGTCGTTATGTTTCAACGTAGCCCTTTTGCCTGTAAATTACCATTTTCTAAACTTTGTATATACTCTTTGGAATCACGCGTTTGGCTGATCTCCATCTTATCAATAAAATTTGAGCCCTTGTGCTTTTGTTTGTAATTCTTGCTTGTTTTAGCTTTACAGAGCGACGTTGTTTGACTTAATCAGCGATTCTTGAAATAAAACAAAATGAATTTACTTGTTAAAACTTTTTCTGCTTTTAAATTAAAGTTGGCAATTTCTTTTGACTGTTGAACATCAGAAGAACATCGATCGCTTCTCCAGAAGTGGGCGAACTTCAAAGTACAGAATCAAAGTACTCCTTCTAAACCAGTATGCCTGAATGAAGGATCAACTGTGTCAGAGACCTAGTTTCGTCTGACACCTTCGGCCGAGTTCTCATCTCCTAAGCCCGACCAACATAGCTCCCGACAGGGACTATTTCTCCTAAGCAAGGTGGAATTGCTATTATTGAACCAGCGGTACTTTTTCGTCCCCACCAGTGGCCGAGTATCCAGTCGTGTTCATCCATTAATCTGTATGTCGCGTCTGTTTTGTCAGCATAAGCATACATACATCATGCATTTTATTTGCATTCGCATTTCATATTGCATCACTATCACTTGAGTCGGTCTTATCCTGCCGTGATAACCGTCCTCTCAATCGAGTTTGTCAGTTCTTTCCTCGTCAGGAATGTTGTGTCTGCACAATCTCGTTTCCAGTGTATCTTTAGATAAGAGTCGGCGCTTGGCCACTTTGATAATTTGAACTTCTGAGACATCAGAGAACTTTCAACAGATGTCACTCTTCGCCATTGAAGATGATATCCTCGCTTTCCCGGATTAAGGAAAATCCCCAGAGAAAGCCTCTTAAAAAAAGATTCGGCAGTACATCAGTGTTTTTCCGAAAAACCCACTGATGAGAAGGTCATCAGCACCTCAAAATTGGATCCCATCATATGGAATTTCTCCGGGAAGATCCCGAGAAAAGTATGATGTATATCTCCAAGCAGAAGCAGTTTCTCAAGAGACTCGCTTTCCCCAGTAGAAACAAATGGCGTCTCCAAACAGAGAAGTTTGTGCAACTCTACAACTCAGACGAATGGATTCCCCAGCAAGTCTGACATCAAACCTTTTTCCGTCAAATGGCATCTCCCCAGGAGAATTCGGCGAGAAGTTTGAGGAAAACCGCTATGGATAGCGTCCCTTGTCGATAAAGTTTATTGACAAAAGAAACTAAGACCAGTTCCTTGGTTGGAAACCAGGATCGAGGGGAAGTTCAAATCAGAAACTAAGACCAGTTCCCTGGTAGGAAACCAGGAACGAGGGGAAGTTCAAATCAGAAACTAAGACCAGTTCCTTGGTTGGAAACCAGGAACGAGGGGAAGTTCAAATCAGAAACTAAGACCAGTTCCCTGGTAGGAAACCAGGAACGAGGGGAAGTTCAAATCAGAAACAAAGACCAGTTCCCTGGTAGGCAACCAGGAACGAGCGGAAGTTTAAATCAGAAACTAAGACCAGTTCCCTGGTAGGAAACCAGGATCGAGGGGAAGTTTAAATCAGAAACTAAGACCAGTTCCTTGGTTGGAAACCAGGAACGAGGGGAAGTTTAAATCAGAAACTCAGACCAGTTCCTTGGTAGAAGACCAGGATCGAGGGGAAGTTTGAATCAGAAACTAAGACCAGTTCCTTGGTAGGAAACCAGGATCGAGGGGAAGTTTACCTTTTCTAAGCATCATTGCTTAGCAAAAGAAGATGAATGCGCAAGCTGCCATTCATAGCCATCAAAATTTCGGGTATTCCGATATTTAATCCTCTTGCACCCTGAATGCCCGAATACTTTCGTCATTCACACCTTCGGGTCCAAGAAGATTAAATAAGGGCATCTGTCATACCCCAAATTTTGACCACTAAGATTTCCCATCATTGTGCAAATCATCATCACAATATGGATGTACCATCATACTTCATCAGTCTCCCCAAAGATGAGTGAGCATTCACTACAATTAGAATTAGGGTTTCAAGCCCTCTCAGAGCTCTTGGACAAAATATCAATCAAGGATTGACTTGATCTTCAACTTGTCTAACCTCTCCAACATCCACAAAGTATCAAAAGGACTCCCACTTCAAGGATTAAGCACAAGGTTGCTCCCTTCTAGGTGGATCAAGCCTCAAGATCGACAATGTCACCAAATTAGGGTTTTGGTCGACCAGGGCCTCCATATGAAAAATTTCATCTGGGCACAAGCCAATGATCCAAAACATAACCTAATATACTCCATGGAACCTCATGAACCCATTCATCAAGTCAATTTTGCCTCAGGGGATGCATACATCAAAAATCAGGAATTAGGGTTTCTTGACCTAATTCACCCCTAAGTTGACTTTTGGAACAAACCATGAGCCAAGACCTCAAGACATGATTTGAGGGTCTTCAACATACCATATTGATCCATTTGGAACAATGGATTGATCCAAGAAGCTTGAGGAACAAGTCTCAACTTCATCATCACCACAATTAGGGTTTCGCGAGAAAAATCAACTGTAACTTTGACTTTTGACCTGAACATGCTCCCACACCCTAAGACATGAGTCAATATACCCTATGAGACCCATGGAACATGTCCATCAAGTTTGATTTAGGTCAAGGACATGATTTCCTGAAGAATTGCACAGTTTGGAATTCATCTGATAAAAAGTCAACTGTGCACAAAAGTCAACTTTGACTTTTTGAGATTTTTCACCAAAATGGATTTTTAACCCTAAAATGATGTTAATGTATGATTTGAATCATCATTCATCAAGAAAAATCAAGAAAAGTGAGATAACTTGTAAAAGGGGTAACCATAAAAACTTAGAAATTTTTCTAAGTTAAAAATAAAGTGGCTAGGGTACCAACTTTGGAGGATCATAACTCCTAAACCACAAGGCCATTTTTTCTCATCCAAAGATGGATTTGTAGCCCTCATTACCCTCTACAAAAACTTCAAGTACAAGTCATTCCAATTCATTAAGGATTTTGAGTTATGGAGTGATCAAAGTGGCTGAAAAGTGAAAATGTCACTTTTTCCAACACTTAGTGAAATTTTCACTAAGTCAGAATCTGCCTTCACTTTTTGCCAAATGTAGGGAGATTTTTCACTTGGAATCAGAAGAGATCAAAACCAAACTTGTTCACACGGTTTTTATATCATGTAAGGGCTTTCCAAAATGGCCAAGAACATTGCCAAATTCAACTTACACCATGAGATATGACATTGTCAAGTTGCCTTGTTGAAATCTGTCAAAGGCAAGGCAGAATTTGCAACTTTGCTCGATTTGCCAAAATCAGCCAATTTCAATTGCTCCTATCCACTTTGACACATCTGAGGATTGAATCTAAAGGGGACAAACACTGAGCCAAGCCTCTAAAGTCATGGGAACAAGAAATAGCATGTTGAACCTAGAGTTGCCAAAATAGGGACAAGACTCCAAATTTGGAATGAGGCATTCAATGGAACAATCAAGGTGGAATGGACTGAGCCATTCTCATCTGAAATCATTCAAGACTTATCCAAGACCAAGGGGACCAAAGCTCTGTGCCCTAACCTCTAGTCAATGGCTAGAGGAGACTTGCATTTCCATTGGCCAACATTGAGGGAACACCTGCTGCAGTTGCCATTCACTGTGGATCCCAAAACAAACTTGCTCTACTATAAATAGAGCTCAATTGTGTTCAGTTTAAGTACACCAAAGCCATCTAACAGATGCTTTCCTCAAAATCTCTTTCTCTTGGCAAAAATGCCTTTCTTAGCAAGGTAGCTATCGGGTTTTGAGTTTGGGAGCTTTTCCAATCAAACCAATCACTCACACACCTCACATACACCATATAGAAGTGATCCAAACACTCAAACAACATCTGGAACACAGATTTCACAAAATCACCAGCTGGTTGCTCAAACTTTCAATCAAGGTGCAGCTGAGATGCCATGAAGTGATCTAGCCAATTTCAATCAAGTCCAAGCATTCAAACACACTCCATAGGGTGTAGGGAAGCTGTTCAGATCATCACAACTCATCTGTAACACCTCCAGCCCAGAAATCAATTTGCTTTTGCTGTCACGACTTGAAGGTAAGCCTAAGCTTGGTCATCTCTCAATCTATGCATATTTTCTCGCACAATAATTTGGCCATATGTTCATAATCATGCATGGAATGTTTTCCCTCAATTAATTGCATTGTTTGAATCGTGTATCAAAAATCCTAGCCTTCATGCAGAAATTAGGGTTCTTGAGGATTTTTCATGATTTCTTGTTGTATGTTTAATTTAAATGAAATTAATGGACATAGACATGATCGTGAGGTTGAGACGAGCATAATGATATGTGGATTGCATGTTATAATCAAGTATTCAGTGAGATTGGATAGAAAATGCAAATCTGGGAAACCCAGAAAAACGCGCGTGTTCTTCAGCTTGTTCTTGGCGCCATTTTTCCAAATTTGAATATTTGAATTTTGTGGTTTTATTTAATTGATTCAAAAATTAATTTCTCTCTGAGTTTTAATGATTTTGAGTTGATTCTTTTTTTAATAATTCACAAAAATGTTGAAATATTTTATTCTACCAAAAAATCCCAAAAATATTATTTATTTCATATAATTGATATTTTTGCAAAGAATTAATATTTTAATTGTTTTTGACATTTTAAATATTTTTTCCACCTTGATTTTGCAACTTTTAATGCTTTCTAATTATTTTGTAGGTCAATACTTAATTTTTGAAGCATTAATCCAAGATCACAATTTGTTTTCCATGTGTTAAACAATTTTTGATCATTTAAATTGAATTTTTATTCAATTAAAACACATTTTTGGAAATAAATTAGTGTTTTGGATTAATTCAACCCTCATAGATCATTTTCAAACACTTTTTGGGCCTCTAATAGAGTGTAAGACCCAATCCTTTTTTGACCAAATCATTTTTGGACCTCACTTATTGTATAAGTCCTGATACCGTCAAAAAACAAACGGCGCGATCGTCGCCTTTTCAAAAATCATCTGGGCCTACCCCCGTGTAGTAAGACCCATTTCTTTTTCTTAAAACATTTTGGGCCTCTTGAGAGAGTGTAAGACCCATCCCCCCCTTGTACAAAATCATTTTTTGGGCCTCACTCATTGTATAAGTCCCTCTGTACAAGTAAATGGCGCGATCATCGCCCGTTTAAAAATAAACCATCTGGGCCTCTCCTTGAGCTATAAGACCCATTCAAAACTTTTGGACCTCTATTAGAGTGTAAGACCCAACCCCCTTTTAACCAAAACCCTTTTGGGCCTCACTTATTGTATAAGTCCCTCTGCGTTAAAAGAAAACCTCGGCGCGATCGCCATTTTAAACGAAAAGTCAACTGGGCCTACCCTCGTGTTATAAGCCCCACTTTTTTTCTTTAAAACTTTTTGAGCCTCTTGAGAGAGTGTAAGACCCATCCCTTTGTACAAAAAACCTTTTTGGGCCACAGTCACTTGTATAAGTCCCTCTGTACAAATTCAACAGTGTACTCACTGGTAAAACCTTGGGCCTCTCTTTGAGCTGTAAGCCCCAAATCTTTCTTTTTCAAAGTACTTTCTCCTTTGATTTTGAATATACTGTTGTTTTCAATCTTTCTTTGTTGAACAACTAACCAAACAGCATGGAAGCTCTACAACCGAGTAAGTGGTTATCGCTTTCATTTACTGCTTTCATATCATATAACTGTATTGTGGGGCTGTTTCACTGTAAGTCTCCTTTCACAAACTCATATATATAACTATATTGTGGGGCTGCTCACTGTAAGTCTCCTTTCATAAACTCATATCGACTGTGTAATAATAGTATAGATATTCAAAGTTCCCCCGGCAACTACGTCTAGCACTAGGTAAAGCCGTTTCATTTATTCGTAGAAATAGACAGTTAGATCCCAAATAGGAGCACCAGATACAGTCTTCTCTTCGGCTGTCCTCATTAGGAATTGTCAAGAAACTCTACTCCCAAAGATGGACGTATTCTCCGTGAATAGCATCTTTGAGTTTCTTCTAAATTCTCGAACTTTCCTGACCCGCTCTATTCCTTGTGAATAGCTTGCCTTGAATTTCTCGGGGTTTGGGGACCCACGGGCTTCTTAAAAGCATCGGCCTCCTCTTGGGCATCGTACAAGGACCCACAGGCTTCCTAAAAGCAACCCCGCCTCCTCTTGGGCTTAGTACAAGGACCCGTCAGCTTCTTAGAAGTATTCACATCCTCCTCTTAGGCTTCGTATAATGATCTCTTCCTCCGGGAATGATAGCCTCCTCTTGGGCTTCGTACAAGGACCGATCGGCTTCTTAAAAGCTTCCAGCCTCCTCTTGGGCTTCGTACAAATTGTCCCGACGACCTCCTAGAGGTATAGGAACATAACTTAGTAATCTTCATAGAGCAGTCCTTTCCAGAGTCTACTACTGTTTCTCAAAGCATAGTACAAAAGATAAAACTCTAGACTTGGACAGTCTAATTTCCTTGAGTCTCGAAGACATTCTCAAGTGACCCTTTCGTTAGATAGGAAGAAAACCCGCAGACTCGGACAGTCTCAATACCCTTTGGATTTCCCTTTCCCTTAAAGAACAGGGACCAACCCCGATCCTCAGATCAAACCCATGAGTACAGTGTTGCTCATATAAGAACTGATTTTCTCTGTTAAAATCAGTATACTGGATATGTCACTCAACTAAACTGTCGCCAGCAGATAGCCTCCTCTTAGGCTTTGTATAAACATATCCCTAAAAGAGTCGGTCTCCTTTTCGCCTCCTCTTAGGCTTCGTATAATGATCCTTCTTTTCCTCAGCATAAGCTAGCCTCCTCTTGGGCTTTGTACAAATGATTCTCCCCAGCGGAGCAAACCTTTCGCCTCCATCTCGGGCTTTGTACGAGATACAAAAACACTCTCTTGTTGAGTATAAAAGATTCCCCTGTAGAGTCAACCCTTTTAGCCTCTCTCTCAGGCTTTGTATGAGACACATAAAAGACTCCCTCGCTGAGTAAATCACCCTTTCGCCTCCATCTCGGGCTTCGTACGAGATACAAATTCCCCTAAGCAAGAGTCAAACTCTTTTTCAGCCTCCATCTCGGGCTTCATACGAGCTATAAAAGATTCTCCAACTGAGTAAACTCTTTTTTAGCCTCCTCTTAGGCTTTGTATAATGATATCCCCCACTGGGTCGAACCATTTTAGCCTCTCTCTCGGGCTTTGTATGAGACACATATTAGCCTCCTCTTAGGCTTTGTATAATGATTTTCCCTAGCGGAAATTAGCCACCTCTTAGGCTTTGTATAAGAAAACCACTGGTTGATCCAATCAACCTTTTAGCATCAAACTTGTGCCTCGTTCACAGTAAACAAACATCAACAACTCCTTCCCTTTCATCTAATCATTGTAAGCGGCAAGCCTCTGGATCATCTATATCCATGCCACTGTCCTTCTTTTAGCATGAGAAATTCCTAAGGAAAGATAGCATTGCTCTACATTGAGTTAAAGTCTTCTCCTTCAGGTTAAAAACCCCTTCTCAGGAAATTATGGCATTACTAGGATCCGCGTATCCCGGTTAAAGTAATTCTCCTTTACCCCTATTTAGAGATGACAAATTCTCTCTAAAGTTGAGACTTTTCAGCTTCACATCTTGGGCTTTGAACAAGATACAAACAACCTTTTCGCTTCACGTCTTGGGCTTTGAACAAGACACCAAAAACCATTTCCTCCCATAGAATAAGAGGAACTACGAACGCTCTGATTTCCTTGTTTCGGTAAACGGGAATACGTAGGCATAGGATCGAAAGAAAAGATCTTAGCGAGCACACTAAACAAAAACCCTAAATCCCATACTTTTGCACGTCAATCAAAAAACGTCCGTCCTAACATCATAACATCTCATCGAACAAAATAACCTAGGAAAATCCCCGAATCTTTGGAGCATCTGTAACCGAACAGACCGCTGTTCAAACTCAGTATGCAAGCAGGGTTAGTTGGAGACATCTATTTCCCTTCCTTCATCAGCTTTAATAGGATAAAAAATGAATTGAGCTGTAGTAAATACCCAAAGAGCGGTTGTGCCTCGCAAGCACGTCCAAAAATCTCTCGCTACACAATCACCTTCTACCTTGAATGTCTGAAAGCCATTGCTATCATCCCTTCAGGTTCAAGTCGATTAAATAGGGGCAGCTGTAACACCCCAAAATTTGCCCTCTTACTTTTGGCTAACTGGCTTATTTTTCTTTGCATTTCTTGCATTAGCATTTGTGCATAGCATTGGTTCTTAGCATGTGATCAAGGTACTTGGTTCATCTCAAGGGAGTCTCAAGTCTCAAGGTGTCTCATGGGGTCCATCATCTCTTCATAAGGTCAAGCATGGTAAAAGATTACAAGTGAATCTTTCCCTCCTAACCAGAGGGACCAATTAGGGTTTGTGTATCAAAAGGACTTCTTGGAGGGCTTTGAGTGTTCAAGAATGGTGTCATGAGGTCTTTATGCTTGCATGTGTCCATAGATGAGGGTTTGATTGATGGTTTATGGTGAAGAATGTTCAGTGGATCAGTTGCTTGTGAACCAAGAAAAGTCAACAGTGGAGAAGAAAGTCAACCATAGAATTTTGAGGTTATTTTCATGATTTTTAAGGTCTTGCATCCTCATATGGTCTTCAAGGGTCAAGTTTCATACCATTTATCAAGAATCAAAGGTTTGTACAAAAGTTACTAAATTTGGAAAATGACCTATAATGAGAACTTTCCATTTTTGGCAGTTTTTCCACCACATTCAACTTGACTTTTCATCATCAAATAAGCTTCAAATGAATTTTCCTCCAACATGAAAGTTGAAGATCTTTCTCTCCCATTTCCAAAAAGTACTAGTTTGTCTCCATACCATGTGTAGAACTCAAGTTATGGTTAAGGCAAGGCAAGGTGCATTTCATGGATTTCTCATATGTCAAATTTTCCATCATTTGCATTTTGATTCAAATTGGCTTGTAATGTTTTCAATTGCTTCAATTCATGTTATATCATCAAAGTACAAGTCAAGAGGAGCATTTTTAACCCTTACTTCATGCCTACCCGTGCCATATTCATGAGTTATTCATCAAATGACCAAAATGCATAATGGATCAAATCTCATTATCCAAGCATGTGCAAGGCCCAAGTGAATTTGAATTTTGATCAGCATGATGTGTGTGAGAGATTGATCACAAAAGGCATGAATGTGCACGAGGGAATGATGATATCCAACACAATTTGCAAAATTGCAAAACCACCCAAAACTCACTAATCAGGGGTTTAATCATTTGCTAATCATAATCAGGGGAATAACCAAGTGTATATAAGCTAACTCATGCCCTCAGTGCTAGGTCATGCACTCATTTTGGCTCAGAATTCCATTTTTCATCTCACACCTTTCTCTCTTTGAATCTCTCATTCCTTGAGGGATTTTTAAAATCTCTTGGCATATTCTTCATCAGTGAGTTGAAAGGAGTGTGAATCCACCTTTGTTTCAAGCTTTAAGCAAGGATTTCAGCAAGTGCACCTCAAGAGGGTTCATCTTCAAACTTCTAGATCTAGCCAGATTCAAGCCTCTATTTGCATTTATTTTGCAAATAGAGCTCAAAAGAGGAAGATCTGCAGCTTTTGGAAGACGTTCTTGGTGTATTTCAAGCTCTACAGATCTCAGGTAAGCTTACTTTCCATGCTCTCAGAACTTGATTTTGTTGTGTGCATTATGATCTATGATGTTCACTGATCATTCTGATCTATTTTGTTTGAAGTTTGAACGTGTATCATGGGAGTATTTAATGATTGAAGTTTTTAGATCTAACTTGTTTTCCTTCGATTGGCACTGTGTGTTTGTTATTTGATGAAATGAATTGCATATATGAGATCCTTGTGAAATTCTGGTTGGATTGGTGTACATTTTTGCATTTTCTGGGGAATTTTGAGTTGTAGGTCACCGAAGGAGACGACCGGAGCTAGGGCTCCGGCGTCTGGTTTGTTTTTCAGTCCGGCGAGGGTTGGATGGAGAAGATGTAATCAAGGTCGTTCATGGTGTTGATCTGATGGTTCAGATCGTGCCACTTCATTTAAATTTGTTTTTATTTTATTGTTTGTGTGTATGATAGTTCATGCTTGTTATCATGTGCCCTTAATCCTGGCCACTCATCTTGCTTATTATTTGTTTTGATTGACTCATTATCATACGTTGGATTGATCTGGTGGTTGTAATTGAGCCAGCGCATTAAAATTGTCATGTGCAATTCACGTGGTTCTTATTTTTGTTCAGATCATGTTTTGTGTGTGTTTGCCTATCATTGTTATCATGTACATGTGATCTGAACCTTTAATCTGGATTACCTTGTGATTTGTTTGAATGAATGTGGAGCGTGAGATCCATCTGATGGTGTGTGTGAGTCTTTTGTGTTGACTGAAATTCATGGTATGCGCTGACAATTGTATTGGACTAGGCTTGACATTTCTTTACTATTTGTACCCCTCCTTTGGGCCCTTTGTGTTTTCCAACGTGTTTTTCTTGCTCTCTGCTCCCCTGGCTTGTTTATTTCCTTTTATTGAATTTTAATTGTTGCATTTCCATTTTTAATTTTTTAAAAAATAGATTTGTGCATCCAAAAATTAACAAAAAAATCATGAAGCATATTTAGCATTTTATAAAATTTTGAAAAATTTTATTTTTCATTTTTATTTTATTTTGTGCCTCTGAATTAATTGTTTGATTAATTTCTTTTGAATTTGTTTCAATTGTGCACACTTGATCTTGTTGATTTTTGTTCTCATCATCTATACATGATATGCATTCCATTCTTTTTGCATACTTCAAAGGACACTTTGAAGTTCTTAAAAACATTTTTCTCATATTTTTAAAATCATTTTATATTGCATTTTAGTGCCTCTCTTTTGTATATTGAATCATGTTTCTTACTTGATCTTTGCTTAATTGTTTGAGTTGCTTAACTTGTGAATTTTTGTGAGATCTTTTGACATGTTGTTAGTCTCTGACTTAGGTCATTTGAGTTTTAATTTCACAATTTTTGAATGTCATATGATACATGTTTGTTTATTTGTGCTTAAGTGACTTATGCATGATCATCTCTTGACATCTCTTTACACAAGTTGACTTGCCATGCCTATTTGATTGAGTTCCTTTGTTATTCTTTGTATGAGCTTTTGATATGATGTTTAACCCTAGTTGAGGTCCTTTGAGACTTGATTTTGCAATTTTTGGATCATGTTTGAGTATGCTTAAGTGTTGGAACTTTGTCCTCTTTTTGTAGCTTACTTTGGTGCATGTCTTGAAGGTGTTGCTTGATGTTTGGACTTGTATGACTTGAGTTTGGTTTTGATATGATATTGATGCATATGCTACTGCCTCTTGTGCTCCTTACTTGGTTTTCATTTCACTTGAGCATGGTTAAATGCGTTTGGTTTGAATTGTATGAGGAATATCATTACCTTTCCTTTTGTGGACTTCTTTGGATCATAATGCTTCATGATATGAATCACTCTTGGACATGTGAATTGTTGATGATAATATGATATTGGTTCTGACTTGCACTCATCTTCATCTTGTTTTTCTCATTTCATTTTGATATGAAGTCCATGTGTGCTTAATTGTGCATTTCATACAAGTATGCTTGCATTCTTTCATGATTATCTTTGCATGCTTACTTGAATTGTTTTGCATTGATCTTTGAAGCATGTTTGATGATTTGAGTTGGACATTTAGGATGTGATGTGCTTGCTGCCATTTATTGTATCTCATCTTCTCCTTCTCTTTCTCTTTTCTTATCTTTCACTCTCTTCCTCCCATGAATCTCAAGACTTGTTTAAGTCTTGGATTCTCTCCCTTTAGAGCTACCTAGTCCAACTTAACTTTTGATTAAGCTTGGAGTAGAATTAGCATTAGGTTTTAGGTAGTTTTCTCTCCTAAGCCTCACTAACCATAGGTTATCCATGCATGATAACATTAGGACTCTTAGTTTCCCTTTAGAGTTTCCTTTGGGTCTTCTCTCTTCTCATCTCATAATCTTTATAAAACACTTAATAAAGGTTAAACGAGTATTGCGCACGAGCCTTAAGCATGGGGAATGAGAAATGAGGGGCTTCCTCTCATCTTTCTAGAGTGCTTAGCGGGTGTCCTGTCTTGGGACGATTCGTTAAGTATTCGTCCCTGTGCCCTAGACTTTAGTGCAATGCAAGTTACAAATAACTGTAAAAGACACTTCTTTCTTAAAAAACTTCAAACAAACAATAACGTCTTTCCTTCAGGAATTCTTTTCTCATCTCACTCACTCTCAACGTACGAACGTGCTCCTACTCATTCTCTTGCAAGATGGTAACGCAATCGATTCAGCGAGTCTGCAACACCTGAGCTAGAACGTTAGTCGTTCCCTAAAAAACACAAAGCAACCCTCGTTGAGGGGAACTACGTCGCTCTGATTCTCATGCTCCCAATGAGATACGTAGGCAGTGGGGGTAGGGCACATTCGAGCACTTCTTTTATTTTCCCTACATTTGTTTCTCTTTCTCTCTCCTTTCCTTTTCCAGTTCTCCAGCTAGCAGTTCCTTTTCCAGCATCTTTTCTGACACCCTTTGATCGAGACAAGCAAGCGTGGATCCCATCGGGTACGATGGACGCGAGGGGGTGCTAATACCTTCCTCTCGCGTAACCGACTCCCGAACCTAATTCTCTTGGTCGCAAGACCATGCTCTATCCTTTCCCTCGGGTTTATGCAGTGTTTCCTTTCCCTCTCTTGGGATAAATACACATTGCTGGCGACTCTGTGTCTTCTGCGCCACTCTCGCGTTTGTACCGTTGGATGCGAATCTTTCGGGAGCGACACAAATGAGGATTAAAACACTCTTGAATGCATAGTATATGAAAATGTTATGATGTATGTAATGTAAACGAAAATGCTGTCAACAAGTTTAGACTCTTTGAAGAGTGAAAATCAACAAGTTTATACTCTTTTGGGGAGTGAAAATCAACAAGTTTATACTCTTTTGGGGAGTGAAAATCAACAAGTTTATACTCTTTTGGGGAGTGACAGACAAGATTGATTCCTCAACACAGAGATCACTGCCATTGCTTAAGAATTGAAAAATGCCGTTTACTGGGAAGGCTTGCCCCAGTAATGAGTCTTGAAAGTTTTTCTGAATAAACCAATTATGAGAAGGACTTGCACTGAACAAATCTTGAACTGATTCTTAACAGGCTCTGAAAAAAACTTGCCCCTGATAGGATCACTAACCAAGTTTCTAAACTGTTTTGAAAATTCCTTGAGAGGAAAACTAGTTTCCAATCAAAGATGTTTATTTAAACATGGCAAATTTAATGCAAATTTCATGCAAAATTTTGAAAACAAAATCATTGTTTTTTGAAAAAATACTGTAATATGGATTACTGGTTAAAAACACGGTGGTTTAAAACATTTTGATTGAAAAGTAAAACAGAGGTATGATACCAAAACAAATAATTTGCAAAAAATGATTTTGGAGTCAATTTACGCCACCTTGCTGTAGTATGCTCTCAAAATAACCTTACTTCAATTAGGTCTTTTGAGGGTTATAACGTGGTCTGGTTCACGGGTTATGAAAAAAAAAAATAAAGGCTCAAAGTTTATTTGGTGCCCACCCCCTTCGTGATGTTCTCCAGTCCTATGCTCAGTTAAACTTAAATTGTGCATTCAGGTTCCAAAAGGTTTCGAAATTGTACTGATGATAGTGATGACGATGGTCCAGAAGTCTTGAGACAGCAGCTACCGCTTCTTTACAACATTTAGTTGTTTTTCGTCTTTGTGGATTTTTTGAAAATCGAGGATTTAAGGACCTTTTCTCTGTATTATCCCTAACTTTTTCCTGACTTATTTTTTTTGAAATTTATAGTCAGCGGGATGCCCTAGTTTTTGCCTAAGTTTTTTTTTACTTAGCGGGATTTTTTTCTTTTTTTTTTATTTCTTCTTAGAAAGAAATTGACTACTTGATTTGATAATTACGACGGACCATCACTGGCTTTTGATTTGAAAGACGTTTTCAATATCTACTTGTTGTATATAAACTTTCCGAACTTGAATACACAATCCAAATTAAACTAAGAACTACCCTGCCCCGGGTTAAAATTGCGGGTTTTTTATAAAGAAAGAAACTCCTACTTCAAGGCTCAAAGGGCTTAACGAGGGATTATCTTCCTTATATCTCCAGTGTTTGGGAATTGAAAAAAAAATGTCTTACATCCTCAGCAAAGTTTTTCATTTGAAAGCATACCGACAGCAATTATGGGTATTATGTTTTTATCATCCTCCCACAAATATGTGCATAGTCAAAAATTTGAAAAAGAGGTGTATTTTTTTTTTAAGTTTTTGTTTTTTTTTTGAAAGAGAAAGCATAAAGATGTAAATGAACAGATGATTTGAATCAAAATACTGTACATGCTCATTTCATTAAAACTGACATTTAAAGATAAACAAGCTGAAAGCAACTATGATACATACAAGGAAAATGCAGAATAGACAGAAACAAGGTCAGTGACTAATCAAACGCAAGGATGAGTTGTTCTATCTTTGGGAAGTAACTGAGTTGAAGTTGACTGAAGTTTCAGTTCTTGTGTTCAGGCAGAGGATTGCGCTGGACATTAGGACTAGTGTCACGAAAGCTGGGGAGGTTGTCTCTAATCAGATCCCGCACTCTAGCCTTTAGTGCATAGCATCTTTCTAAATCGTGGCCTGCAGCCCCCTCATGGAATGCGCAATGAAGGTCAGATCTGAATCCAGGTGGAAGTGGATTTGGAGGAAGAGGTGTTGCCTTAGTGGTAATCGCTCCTTTTCTGAACCAAAATAGGGTACAGTTCACTTTACGTTATAGGAATAGGATCAAAGTGAGTCCTATTGTAGTTCTAGTTTTGTCCAACAGATGGACGTTGAGGAGCTGGAGTTGGTCGAGCAGCCAACAGACGAGTGATAGCAGCAATATGAGCTTGATTAGGCTGCTGAGGTTTGTAATGAGGTTTCCTATCCTCAACCAAGACAGAATTAGTCTGATTTTCCCTCTTCTTTTGGAAGTTTCCATAGGGTTTCTTTACAGCGCTAGAAGATTCAGCAGTTTTAGAGACCTTTCCATTCTTGATACCTTCTTCAAGTCTTTGGCCAATGATGACCAAGTCTGTAAAGTTTGATGAAACACTGCCAATCATCTTTTCCCAAAAGATGGGAGACAAAGTGTCTAAGAATATTCTGGTAAGCTCCTTCTCAGCCAAAGGGGGTTCGACCTGAGAAGCCAACTCTCTCCAGTGTTAAGCATACTCTTTGAAAGATTCCTTCTCGTTCTGAGTCATGTTCTGGAGTTGACGACGGTCTGGAGTCATGTCCAGGTTGTACTTGTACTGATTCATGAAAGCATTGATAAGATCCTGCAAGCAATGAACGTTGCTTCGTTCAAGGCTCATGTACCACTTGAGTGAAGCTCCACTTAAGTTATCTTGAAAGCAGTGGATGAGCAACTTCTGGTTTTTGGTGTAGGCAGCCATCTTATGAAAGTACATAACCAAATGAGCCTTTGGGCAAGAGTCGCCTTTGTACTTTATAAACTCAGGGATCTTAAATTTGGCTGGCATGACGAGGTTAGACATAAGACACATGTTGTCTGCATCAACGTTGAAGAAGTTATTTCCTTCTACAACTCTGAGTCTTTTCTCCAAAGTTTGATATTGTTCGTTGGCTTCTTCAAGCTCAATGTCTACATTGTCCTCACTTTGAGCACTAGCATTGTAATCAAAGTTAGGATTCTCAAAGGGAATTCTGGCAGTTCGTACCAGAGGTCTAGGTTCTGAGGTTATAGGGATTTGAAACTCTGGTCTTGGAGCTTCACCGACCAAAGTGGTAGTGACCTATTGTGGAATGAAATCGTGAGGTAATCCAAATTCCGGCCATGTAGATGGTGGCATCTGAACAGGCGGAGGCTCAATAGCAGCACTCGTGATTTCTTGGATGACAGTCCTCTGATGTGGCTCTCCTCTGGCAATTAGGACCTGAAGCATTTCCGTTAAATTAGTCATGCTTGACTTCAGATCGTCTATTTCCATCCTAATCTCTGCATTGTACACTTCTTGTTCTGACATTTTGCGCCTGACGTTAGCTCTAGTCTCGTATCGGTGATAAGGAATCAGTTTGACGACTTACAGATGACTGAAAGAAAGAAGGTTGGAATGAATTGACGATGACCGGGACGTATGTATGAAATATGCAAGGGATGCAAATGCAATGTCTGGATGCAGCACACAAAAACATAGAAAAAACATGGGGTCAAAGGTTCGGTGTCATGAAGTCAAGGCTCTACCCCCCCCCCCCCCAAAGGTTTATACTAGTGATTTTTGTACCTGTCTCTCAAAATCGTCAGTTCTTGTCGAGAAAACACCAGCGGGCCGGGAACCGTGCTAGGTGATATTTTTTCTAAGAACCTTCAGAAGAGGGTGGTATCGCGTGACAACCATTTCTGATAGTTTCCGCACCACCAAAAGAGGTTTTTCCTAGGTTTATACTCCATCTTTCCACATGCGGCATCACACGCATTCCCATTAGCAGAAAAATAAACACAGATATCAATTAGGAAAAGCAGTATATATATTTGTCCTAAAGTCCAAGACTTTAAAGAGCTGTGAATCCTATGTTCCTGACAAAAATGGCTCTCCGGCGGAGTCACCATTCTGTGGCACCTTCCCAACTTTAAAGGTTTCGACCTAAAATCCTAGTGATAACAATCTCCCCAGCAGAGTCGCCATTTTTCTGTAGCGCGGTTTTTGTGGTTGCGAGTCACACCGTTGGGCTGCAGTTCGATTCATTTTTTATCCTATTGTGAGCTGATTAAGGAAGGGAAATAGATGTCTCCAATTAACCTTGCTTGCATACTGAGATTAAATAGATGACTGTTGGTTTACAAATGCTACCTGAGATGGGGGGTCTTTCTTAGGCTTATTTTGTTTAAGGAGGGAATGTTTTGTCTGTTAGGGAGGATTTTGGTTATGATACTAATTTGCTTTTCTTGACTAATATGTGCAGGTGCTAAATGTGGAGTTTTTGATGAGTATGTGAGAGTATGGGACCTGAGGTTTTTGATATGATGTGCTCGCTAAGATTTTTCTTTCAATCTCATGCCTACGTATTCCCGTTTACCGAAACAGGGAAATCAGAGCGATCGTAGTTCCTCCTATTCTATGGGAGGAAAAAAGATATTTGGGTATCTTGTTCAAAGCCCAAGATATGAAGCTAAAGGTGATTTGTATCTTGTTCAAAGCCCAAGATATGAAGCTAAAGGGTTGAGTATTTTGTGTCTTGTTCAAAGCCCAAGATTGAGGCTAAAAGGGTGTTTGTGGGAATTGATTGAAAAGAGTGAAGAGATTAAAGAATGAGATATGAATATCCGGGAAAAACATCGGATGAAAATAGAGGGAATATCCGGACAAGCGTCGGATGTAAAGAAAAGGAATATCCGGGAAAGCGTTGAATGTTAAAAAAGAGGAAGGGGTTGCTTTGGTGTCTTGTTCAAAGCTCAATACGTGAAGCTAAAGGTGTCCTAATTGAGAGGGGTTTTATCATCTCCAAAGAGGAGTCATTGATGTTTGTATGCTGTGAGCAAAGCATATTTTTATGCTGAAAGGTTGATTGACTCAACCGGGGATTTCTTTATACAAAGCCTAAGAGGAGGCTAACTTACTTAACAAGAGAGTGTTTATATGTGTATCTTGTACAACGCCCAAGATGGAGGCTAAAAGTTTTGACTCAACAAGAGAGTCTTTGTATCTCATACGAAGCCCGAGATGGAGGCTACAAGGTTTGACTCAACAAGAGAGTCTTTGTATCTCGTACGAAGCCCGAGATGGAGGCTAAAAGGGGACTGTTTCAGTTGAGTGACAGCTCTAGTATGTTGGTTCAAAGAGAAAATCAGTTCTTATATGAGTAATGTTGTACTCGGGGATTTGATTCGAGGATCGGGATTGTTCTTTAAGGAAATGGGAAATCCAAAGGGTATTGAGACTGTCCGAGTCTACGAGTTTTATCTTTTGTACTATGCTTAAGAAACAATAGTAGAAGGATCTAGACTCTTTGAAAGACTGTTCTATTAAGATGACTAATTTCTGTTCCTATACCTCTAGGAGGTCGTCAGGACAATTTGTACGAAGCCCAAGAGGAGGCTGGAAACTTTTAAGAAGCCGAGGGACAATGTGTACGAAGCCCAAAAGGAGGCTATCATTCCTGGAGGAAGAAATCATTTATACGAAGCCTAAGAGGAGGTTGTGAATACTTCTAAGAAACCGACGGGTCCTTGTACAAAGCCCAAGAGGAGGCGGGGATGCTTTTAGGAAGCCTGTGGGTCCCCAAACCCCGAGAAATTCAAGACAGGCTATTCACAGAGGAATAGATCAAGCCAGGAAAGTTAGAGAATTTGGGAGAAACTCAAGAGATGCTATTCACAGAGAATAGATCAACTATGGGGAGTAGAGTCTCTTAACAATTCCTAGGAGGGACAGCCGAAGAGAAGACTGTATCTGGTGCTCCTATGGGGGATCTAGTTTTGTCTACTTCTAAGAGTGATCGATACGGCTTTACCTAGTGCTAGACGTGGTTTCCGGGGAAACTCTAAATATCTATACTATTATTACACAGTTGATATGAGTTTATTAAAGAAGACTTACAGCGAAACAGCCCCACAGTACAGTTATATACATATGAAAGCGGTAAATGAAAGCGGGTAAACACTTACTCGGTTGTAGAGCTTCCATGTTGTTTGGTTAGTTGTTCAACAAAGAAATATTGAAAACAACAGTATATTCAAAATTAAAGGAGAAAGTATTTTGAAAAGATGTTGGGGCTTACAGCTCAAGGAGAGGCCCAAGGTTTATCAGTGATCGCACTGTCGTTTTGTACAGAGGGACTTATACAAGTGACTGAGGCCCCAGAAAGGTTTTATGTACAAGGGGATGGGTCTTACACTCTCTCAAGGGGCCCAAAAGTGTTTGAAAAAGATTTGTTAAGGTGAAAATCAAAGAAACCCTAATTTCATTTTTTAAAGGGCATTTTCCAAATAAAAATCAAGTAAAAAATGATAAAAATATCAAATAAAAATCATTAATCATGTTATAAACAATGATTAAGGTTTATGAAAAAGTATTTTATCCACATGAATATTTAAAATCATTTTGGTTTAAAAATCAAGAAAAGGAAATCATTTTAAAAGCATTTAAAACAATTTAAAACAATATTTTTGAATATATTAAAAATATATCTAATAATACTATTTTTTTGTGATTTTTTGGTGGATTAAAATATTATGGAGTATGAAGAAGAAGTGTGTAAAACAAAATTGGAAAATGATGATTTTTGCTATGTGAAAGAATTGGTTGAGTTTTGAAAATAAACTAAGAAAAAGAGGAAAGATGTCACAACATCACATTTGACATCACTCATGAATTTTGAAGATAAGAAAAAAAGGGAAGGTGTCACAACATCACATTCGACATCAAAACTGAAACTTTAGTTTCAACATCTTTTTATCAAACTTCAAACATTCATAACTCCCTCAATTTTTAACGAAATTAAAATCTGTAAGAACCTATCTTGACCGATTTTTCGCAAGGAATCCAATGATATTACTCATGCACACTAAAACTTAATGTACAGAACACACAAAGCAAATAACCAGAATTGCATGTTGATTTTAAACATCTTTGCTTATCAAACTTCAAACATTCATAACTCTCTCAATTTTTAACGAAATTGAAATCCGTAAGAACCTATCTTGACCAATTTTTTGTAAGGAATCCAATGGTATCACTCATACATACTGAAACTTAATGTACAACACACACAAGGCAAAAAACCAGATCTACACCTTAAGTTTAAAACAACATAAACTCCACATATGAACATGTTAAAGTGCAAACAGTAGGAGGATCATAACATACACATTAAGGACTACATTTTTGCTTCAAGAATTGTTCAATATGATGCATGTATGTGGACATCAAAGGAAAGCATGATTCAAAGAATTCAAGTTGTGAATTTTACCTCTTTTTTGGAGATTTTGTGCAACCTACCAAGTGCTTTGTTCCAGAAATGATTTGATGCTTTGGACACCCTCAAATGACCTCTTAGAAGCTTTTAGGATGGTTGGAATCAGCTGGAACCTGCAAAAACACAAACTGGCCCTTTCTTGCAAAAGGGGTTAAAGTGGCCAAAATGCCAACTCTCTCAAATGGTGTTCCAGATGTTGGGAACCATTTGGGATAGTTCAAGGATGATATTTGGAGTGTGTTTGAGGTTTTATCTGGTTTGGAAAGTGACTGAATCAAGAAATGGCTTGAAAAATGCAAAAAAGTCCAATTTTGAGGTTTTGAGAGATGACTTTGTGATGTTGGTGTATAGGTCACTTGTGAGAGTTTGGATCACCTACATATGATATTTATAAGGTGTTAGGATCATGAGCTGTGATGGAAATGCTCTCTAACTCAAAAACTCATAATTTCCTTACTAAAGAAGGCATTTTGGAGTGAAAGAAGGGATTTTGAGGAAAGCATCTGTTTGATGGCTTTGGTGTAATCAAACTGAGCACAAATGAGCTCTATTTATAGTAGAGCAAGTTTTTTTTAGGAGCAATAGTGATTGGTAACTGCAGCAGAGGTTTGTTCAATGTTGGCCAATGAAAATCCAAGTCTCCTCTAGCCATTGACTAGAGGTTAGGGCACAGGCTGCTGGTTCCTTAGTTATTGGAGGAATCTTGACTGAATTCAGTTAGAGGAAGCTCAGTTCATGCCACCTCTAAGCATCCATTAAATGCTCCAAACCAAAATTGGAGTCTTGTCCCTCTTTTAGGGTTTTTTAGGTTTGGCATGCTATTTCTTGTTCCAAGGACTTTGGAGGCTTGGCTCAGTGATTGTCTCCTTTGGATTTGATCCTCAGATGTGTCCAAAATGATGACAAGGCTTAAAAATTCGTGTGGCACAAGAAATGTGCAAATCTGTCCTGAAACCTGTCTTAAAAATCAGCTGCAGTAAGCCTTGTTGTAAAATCCATAACTTCTTTCTCAAGAATGATAAATGGCTGTTCCAGGACTCTATGGAAAGCTGAGATGACATACTTCAACTTTGATGTTTGACCCTAGGCTTGGTTCAACTTGGATCATGGAAAAAAACATCCTTGAAGTTGGGACATTCTTGCTGAAAAAATATTAATGATGTCTTATGAAATGTTGGAACATCAGACATTAAGAACATTAATTATTCCAAACTTTTATCGCTTGTATCTTTTAATACACTATGATATTTTGAGTTGAAGTTAATTGCATCTTTGATGCTTGTCTTGCATGGTGACAAAGCTTAAAAATTGTGTGGCACAAGAAAAGTACACAAAATCTGTCCCAAAAAATCAGCTCGAGCAAGGCATGTTGTGAGGTTCATAACTCCTTGCTCAAGTTAAATCAATGGTAGTTCTTGTACATTTTGGAAAGCCCTAATGACATACTTTAACTTTGATGTTTGACTTTGGTCTTGGTTCAGCTTGCAAAGTCATCAAAAATGGTATTGAACTTGTGTAGTCAAATCTGTCCTAAAAGCTGTCATGAAAATTCTGTTTTATCAATGTCTTTGCAGAGACCATAACTTTCTGCTCGAGAATGATACATGAGCTTTCTAGGACTTTATGGAAAGGTGAGATGACGTATTTCAACTTTCATGCCCAGGGTTTTTCTTGAATCAACTTGGATCATGAAGAAAAACATCCTTGAAGTTGGGACATTCTTGCTGGAAAATTATTAATGATCTCCCATGAAATGTTGAAACATTTGACATTAAGAATTCCCAACTTTGATCACTTATATCTTTCAATCCTTATGATATTTTGAGTTGATTCTTTCTACAATGTTGAAGTATCAAATACCCTCTTTAAAAGTAGCCCTTATGCAAAATCAATGGATGCTTAGATCAATAGTCACAACCTTGAAAAGTTGTGCACTTGAACATGATTTTAAATTTGATCAAATTAAATCATCCATCATATTTTCTTGAGTAATGGCTTGTGAAGCTCACAGTTGACAAAAAATACATGAAAATTTTATACGTTAAATCCGGCTGATAATTCAAAAAATATTCATGAAGAAAATATATGATATTGTATGCAGACGACACAGTATAAAAATATAGACAGATGAAATGAGAAAAAATAAAAACGCCCGGTCAAAATTTAGGGTATGACACAACCTTGTATAGAATTTTGAGTAATATTTGAGTTGGCTTGAATTTCAAGATAATCAAATTGATCTTCTCTTTCTCATGATCACAATCCAAATATATATATACTTAAGTTCTCAAAATAGTTGAATGAAACTCCTTTTAAATGATATAAAAGTTATTCATAAAGTTTCATTATAATGGATATATGAACACTTAAAAAAAACTTGTTTGAATTATGTGAAAAAATGATATATGAAAGAGGTCATTGAAAAACTGATGTATTTTGAGTTAAATATATCTCACTGTGCTTTTTTAATTTGATGTAATGTTTTGGAAAAGTTTCATGATCATTAGAAATGATTTTGAATCACAATGATTCATATTTTCAAACTAGTATGATGTTTCATAAAAAAAATGTTTGAATTACAGGGGTTTCAAACTGCCTTAGTTTACGAACCAATGTGCTATATCAAAAAACAATCACGTTTTTTTTAAGAGAGAGACAATTGTTCTGTTCTGAAAGAGCAAACTTTTGCTTAAATATAATTTATACTTTTCACCATGGTTGATAAAAAATGGCTGTAATTAAATGTAGACACATTTCACAACGATTGCTATTTTAGGCCGTGGTGAATGGTGTTTTAATTTTAATATAAATATTAAGATTATAAGGACACGCCCATTTTTTTTTTAAAAAAAGAAAAAGAAAACTGCTGATGCTGGGATTCAGAGCCTGTAATTCTTAACATATCACTACGGTTATTAATATGGACCACAGTGAAATTTCTTTTAATAAAAGAAATAAAAATACAGGGGCCTAAATAAGAGCCATTACTTCGGTTAGCTTAATAGCTGAGGTAATGGCATGTTACATTAGGTGTATTTTTATAGTATTGCGAGTATAAGGCTTGATTAGTTGCAAAGATATTTTTGCAAAGAGAAAACATGATGAGTATATTTATGGGGAAGTCAAAGGCATCACATTTGGAAGTAGGCAAGAGAATTTTGAGATACGTCAAGGTCAATTGGTTGCGGAATTCTATTTCCTGCAACAAATAAAGGTAGAAGTTGCAAATTGCTCGGATATATCAACCCAAACTGGTGTGGAGATAAAGATTATAGGAAATTCATTGTTTGGTACAATTTTATGTATGGAGAAACAATAATCTCTTAGTGTTATAAGAAGGAACCATTTGTGGCGCTCTCTGTAACGCCCCAGTTTTGCCAATTTTATTTTATTGAGTCTTTTGATTATTTTATTATTATTTTATTTTATTTTCGACTTTTATGTGAAAATATGTTATTTTTCGTCGTGATTATATTTTATCGCATTTTGGGAACGGTTGCGAGATATTTGAGTGTGGGGGTATTTTGGGCATTTCATAGATAATTGTTAAGTTAGTAAGAAAGAAAAGGGAAAGAAAAGATAGAGAGAAAGAAAGAAGAAAGAAGGAAAAAGAGAAGAAAAGAGGAGAAGAGAGAAAATTGGAGAAAGTGTGAAATTCATCAAGATCAATTCCTAGAATCGATTTAAATCGGGTAAGGGTGCGAAACTCGATTATTGTATAATTGTATATGATTATGTATGTGTGTTTGTGATTGATGTTGGATTGATTTGGAGAAAATTAGTAAAGATCATTTTTGGAAAAATTGAGTAGGAATTGATTTAAATGTGTTAAAACTTGTGTTGAATGTGTTTAGATTGTCTATACATGTTTGATAGGTATTATTACACTTCCATTTGCTGTTTTTCTGAGATTTGGATGATGAATTGGAGGTTTTTGGGTGGAAAATCGTGGAACAAATTATGCAGGAATTTTTCTGGTTTTTCCAGGTCATACGCGTATGGGGCATGTTCATACGCGTATGGACCTTGGCAATACGCGTATGGAGGGCGAGTCATTGGCCAATACGCGTATGAGATGTTGTTTTCCTCGGCCATCT
The DNA here is from genome assembly GCA_022829125.1 of Lathyrus tuberosus. Lineage (NCBI taxonomy): Eukaryota > Viridiplantae > Streptophyta > Magnoliopsida > Fabales > Fabaceae > Lathyrus > Lathyrus tuberosus. Next base: position 5,351,750 of record JALAZF010000036.1, on the reverse strand, counting down.
GCCCATTTGCGTATGATACGCGTAGCATTTCAGGGCAATACGCGTATGGGCTTGGGCATTACGCGTACGGTCATTTACACGTGAACTTTGGGAAAAATGAGTCTCTGCTCATACGCGTATGGCTCATGGTGGTACGCGTATGGGCAGAGCCTTTGCAAAATGTGACTTTTCAAAATATCGTTTTCCGTTTTCGTTCGTAACTTTTGATCCGTTTGTCTGATTTTTACATTCTTGGTATCGTTGCGTAGCTATTGAGCTGTACTTTCTTGTTATGATGATTTTGGAATTGTTAGCCGATTTAATTATGTCAGAAAATCAGGAATAGTGTCGGTTGTCGACTTTTGTCGTTATACTTGTGCGTAATTGAGGTATATTGTGCAAGGTGCTGTTGTATGATGTAAATGTATGTGTTTAGATGATGTTGTGGTGATTTGTGGCCGTATGAAAATTAAATGCATTGTTTTGGGCATAAGTGCAAAGTGTGGTTTTATCGATGAAATAAATGTATTTATGTGTGCATATGGAATGCCATGGGTCATTGTATGCCAAGCATCATGATGTGCATTGTTGAACGTCCTGAGTGACGGTTTGGTTCCAGAGGGAATCTGCTATAACATCGTGGGCCTCGAAAATATGAGGCGATGCCTGAGGACTTAAAGCGATGGGTATAGACGATTGTGGGCTCCTTTGGAGACTTAAAGCAATCATTAACGTCGTGTGCCTCGAAAATATGAGGCGATGCCTGAGGACCTAAAGCGACGGGTGAACATCGTAGGCCCGACGGGGAGTTACTTGAGATTCTTAGTAACGAGCGATGGTTCCAATAGTTCCTGAGTGAACTGATGATGAGACATGAGAAACAATGGAAGTCGGTACCGCATGGCATGTGCATAGAGTCGTTGTGTCGGTCTCTGTGCATTTGCATAATCATGGATTAACTGTGCATGTTAATTGTGTGTGTGAATAATGTGATGGAATATGTGTAATTGTATTGTGAATGATTGGTGTGCGGTGGTATTTGATACGTGAGAATTGCATTGTATTGTGTTATATCTGCTTGTGGTGCATTTGTGGTGAGAAGATGTTATTTGTGCATTCCTGGTGTTAATATATAATTTTATGCAATTATATTATGGTTGTTTTTCTCACCCTTCTGCTATTTTATAACGCTCTATGAGGCGTTGCAGATTATAGTTGCTGGAGGTATTCTTTTTGTGAAGCTTTGCGTCTTCATTCTTTTGTCGGTCGGCTCTGATATGTGACTCCGGGTAGCTAGGGTGGCCGTTTGCGATTATTTTGTAGATCTGATGATATATTATGGTTGTATACGTATAACTGGATGTATGACAGACATGTTTATATGTATATATGTATGTATGTTAGTCAGATTTTAGATTTTTCCGCTTTAATTCTAATTTCTGAAAGTGGGTGTAAGGAACAAAGTTTCCTCTGTATGATTGCTACCCCACTGTTGCATATCTTTATGGGCAGGTGTTGTATGCTATGTTTTGTTACAGTTGATGTGATTTCTCCCTTTCTATGCCGCGAATTCAAATGTACTCTGACGAAATTTCTGAATTTTCTTTTAGTGCTTTAATTGCTTGTTGATTGGGGGTATAGTTTGGGGGCGTCACGTTAAGTGGTATCAGAGCCAGTCCGTGTCAGTTGTGTTTGTTGTGTCTGTTGTGTCTGGCATATTGGGCGAGTTGTGTTGGACGAGTTATTGTTTAACCATAGTTTCTGTGTTTGGACGAACAGAATATGGCTGGTCGTAATGATGTTGCTTTGGCTGCGGCAATGGAGGCTATGGCACGAGCTGTGCAGGGTGCACCGAATGCTGCAGGAAATGATGAGTTTAGAAAGAATAAGTCGTCGGTCTTTAAAGGGAAGCATGATCCGGATGGTGCGCAGTTGTGGTTGAAAGAGATTGAGAGGATTTTCAGGGTGATGGATTGTGATGACGATGATGATAAGGTGAGGCTGGGCACTCATATGTTACACGAAGAGGCTGATGACTGGTGGGTCAGTACTCGTCAGGTGTTGGAAGCTGAGGAGGAGGAAGAAGAGATCACTTGGGAGGTGTTTAGCCGAGAGTTTCTAAGGAAGTATTTTCCCGAGGATGTCCGAGGAAAGAAGGAGATTGAGTTTTTAGAGCTAAAACAAGGTAATATGTCGGTTATTGACTATACTACTAAGTTTGTGGAACTTGTGCAGTTTTATCCTCATTATGTGGAAGCGACTGCTGAATTTTCAAAGTGTGTGAAGTATGAAAGTGGCTTGCGTCCTGAGATAAAGCAGGCTATTGGTTATCAGAGGATTCGAAGGTTTGCTGATTTGGTGGAATGCTGTAGGATTTATGATGAAGACAGTAAGGCTCGTTCTGCTCACTATAAAAGTGTAAGTGACAGGAAAGGGAAACAACAGTTCCGTGGTGGTCCGTATGTGTCACCGGCTGATAAAGGTAAACAAAGGGGTAATTTTGATCGAAGGTCAGGTGGAGGAGGTATGTTTAATGCTCCTAGGTGTTTTAAATGTGGTGAATTGGGTCATCGCCAGATTGAATGTAGGAAGAAGGTGGATAAGTGTTCTAATTGTGGTGGTATCGGACATGTTTTAGGTGATTGTAAAAGGAAGAATGTAGTGAAGTGTTTTAGTTGTGGGGAACCAGGTCACATTAGTAAGAAGTGTCCTAATCAGAAGAAAGCTCCAACTAGTGGGAAAGTGTTTTCATTGGAGGGAACTCAGACCTCAAGTGTTGATCGTCTGATAAGAGGTACTTGCTTTATTAATAATACGCCTTTAATTGCTATTATTGATACTGGAGCGACTCATTCGTTTATTTCTTCTGAGTGCGCGGAACGTTTGAATCTTGTGTTGTCTGTGATGGATGGTGAGATGGTTATTGATACTCCAGCGATGGGGTCAGTAACTACTTCTTTGGTATGTTTGAGTTATCCTTTGACGATTTATGGTAAAGACTTTGTGATGGATTTGGTGTGTTTGCCATTGGAAGGTTTAGATGTGGTGTTGGGAATGAATTGGTTGCAATTCAATCGGGTGCACATTGATTGTTATCATAAGCTGGTAGGGTTTCCTTCTCTTGAGGAAGATGAAGACTCGAGTTTCCTATCTACCAAAGAGTTGAAGAAACTTTTGGCGGATGAAGCTCAGTTGTTTGGATTATTTGCATCATTAACTGTGGATAGTCAAGTTTCATTGGAGGTGTTTCCTGTTGTGTGTGATTTTCCTGAAGTGTTTTCTGAGGATATTTTAGATGTACCGCCGGAGAGAGAGGTGGAATTTTCTATAGATCTAGTTCCTGGTACTAGACCTGTTTCTATGGCACCTTATAGAATGTCGGCATCTGAATTGGTGGAGTTGAAAAAGCAGTTAAGTGAGTTGTTGGAAAAGAGGTTCGTGAGGCCAAGTGTTTCTCCTTGGGGTGCTCCAGTTTTGTTAGTGAAAAAGAAAGATGGGAGTATGCAATTATGTATTGATTATCGCCAGTTGAACAAAGTGACGATTAAGAATAAGTATCCGCTTCCAAGGATTGATGATCTGATGGATCAGTTGGTCGGTGCTTGTGTATTTAGTAAGATTGATTTGAGATCGGGGTATCATCAGATAAGGGTGAAAGAAGAGGATATTCAGAAGACGGCCTTTAGGACACGTTACGGTCATTATGAATATTCAGTGATGCCGTTCGGGGTTTCTAACGCGCCTGGTGTGTTTATGGAATACATGAATCGTATTTTCCACGAGCAATTGGATCGTTTTGTCGTGGTGTTTATTGATGATATTTTAATCTATTCTAAGTCTCGTGAGGAACATGCAGAGCATTTGCGTGTTGTTTTGCAGGTTTTGAAGGAAAGGAAGCTTTTTGCCAAATTGTCCAAGTGTGAATTTTGGTTGTCTGAGGTGAGTTTTCTTGGGCACGTAATTTCAGGTAATGGTATTGTTGTGGATCCATCTAAAGTAGAAGCAGTGCTACAATGGGAGGCTCCTAGATCCGTTACTGAAATTCGAAGCTTTTTGGGTTTGGCTGGTTATTACCGGAGGTTCATTGAAGGTTTTTCTAAGCTAGCTCTTCCCTTGACGCAGTTGACTTGTAAGGGCAAGGCGTTCATTTGGGATATTCAATGTGAAGAAAGTTTTTGTGAGCTAAAGAGAAGATTGACGATAGCTCCTATTCTGATTTTACCTGATCCTAATGAACCATTTGTTGTGTACTGTGATGCTTCTTTAATTGGTTTGGGTGGTGTTCTGATGCAGGAAGGTAAGGTTGTAGCTTATGCTTCAAGGCAGTTAAGAGTTCATGAGAAAAACTATCCTACTCGTGATCTTGAATTAGCGGCTGTAGTTTTTGTATTGAAGATTTGGAGGCACTATCTCTATGGTGCAAGGTTCGAAGTCTTTAGTGATCATAAAAGCTTGAAATATTTATTTGATCAAAAAGAGTTGAACATGAGGCAGCGGAGATGGTTGGAATTCTTGAAAGACTACGACTTTGGCTTGAATTACCATCCTGGTAAAGCTAATGTGGTAGCCAATGCATTGAGCCGTAAATCGTTGCATATGTCGGCTTTAATGGTTAAGGAGTGGGAACTTTTGGAGTCGTTTAGAGATTTGAGTTTGGTATGTGAAGTGACTTCGGATAGTGTAAGGCTTGGAATGTTGAAGGTTAGTAATGAATTTTTGTTGTCGGTTAGTGAGAAACAAAAGCTGGATTTGAAATTTGTTGATTTGATGATGAATGAGAATGTGGATTTCAAGGTGGATAATTTTGGTGTTTTGAGATTCCGTGGTCGTATTTGTATTCCTGATGATGCAGAGTTGAAAAGAATGATTTTGGAGGAAGGACACTGGAGTAATTTAAGTATACATCCGGGTGCGAATAAGATGTACCAAGATTTGAAGAAGATTTTCTGGTGGTCTGGTTTGAAAAGAGATGTGGCCCAGTTTGTGTATGCATGTTTGACTTGTCAGAAATCGAAAGTGGAACATCTGAGGCCTAGTGGTTTGTTGCAACCGTTGGATATTCCTGAGTGGAAGTGGGATAGCATTTCGATGGATTTTGTAACGGGATTGCCGAATACGCAAAAAGGTCATAATGCTATTTGGGTGATTGTTGACAGGCTGACTAAATCGGCGCATTTCATTCCGATTGACATCAGTTTTTCTTTGGAGAGGTTAGCTGAAATTTATATCAGTGTGGTTGTGAAATTGCATGGGATTCCATTGAGTATTGTTTCTGATCGAGATCCTAGGTTTACATCTAGATTTTGGGAAAGTTTACAGAAGGCTTTGGGTTCTAGATTGAGGTTGAGTTCGGCTTATCATCCGCAGACGGATGGTCAGACCGAAAGAACTATTCAGTCGTTGGAGGATTTGTTGAGAGCGTGTGTTTTGGAACAAGGTGGTGCGTGGGACGGTTATCTTGCTTTGGTTGAGTTCACGTATAATAACAGTTTCCATTCTAGTATTGGAATGGCACCTTTTGAGGCTTTATATGGGCGAAGATGTCGAACGCCGTTGTGTTGGCACGAAACAGGTGAAAGTTCGGTGGTTGGACCGGATTTGGTGCAACAAACGACGGAAAAGGTAAAGTTTATTCGTGAGAAAATGAAGGCTTCTCAGGATAGACAAAAGAGTTATCATGATCGGAGACGGAAGGATCTTGAGTTTCAAGAGGGTGATCACGTATTTCTGAGAGTTACGCCGGTAACGGGTGTTGGTCGTGCTTTGAAATCTAAGAAGCTTACTTCTCGATTTATTGGTCCTTACCAGATATTTGCGAGAGTTGGTGCTGTGGCGTATCGTGTGGCGTTGCCGCCGAATTTGTCGAATTTGCATGATGTGTTTCATGTTTCACAGCTTCGGAAGTATGTTCCGGACCCTTCACATGTTATTCCAATGGACGAGGTTGAGGTAAGAGATAACCTTACGGTCGAGGCATTACCGGTTAGTATTTTGGATCGCGAGGTGAAGCGGTTGAGGGGCAAAGAGATTGCACTTGTGAAAGTGGCGTGGGGAGGCGCTACCGAGGGAAATTTGACGTGGGAGTTGGAGAGTAGGATGCGGGAGTCGTATCCATAGTTGTTTGTATCAGGTAATATTTTCGAGGACGAAAATTTCTAAGTGGAGGAGAGTTGTAACGCCCCAGTTTTGCCAATTTTATTTTATTGAGTCTTTTGATTATTTTATTATTATTTTATTTTATTTTCGACTTTTATGTGAAAATATGTTATTTTTCGTCGTGATTATATTTTATCGCGTTTTGGGAACGGTTGCGAGATATTTGAGTGTGGGGGTATTTTGGGCATTTCATATATAATTGTTAAGTTAGTAAGAAAGAAAAGGGAAAGAAAAGATAGAGAGAAAGAAAGAAGAAAGAAGGAAAAAGAGAAGAAAAGAGGAGAAGAGAGAAAATTGGAGAAAGTGTGAAATTCATCAAGATCAATTCCTAGAATCGATTTAAATCGGGTAAGGGTGCGAAACTCGATTATTGTATAATTGTATATGATTATGTATGTGTGTTTGTGATTGATGTTGGATTGATTTGGAGAAAATTAGTAAAGATCATTTTTGGAAAAATTGAGTAGGAATTGATTTAAATGTGTTAAAACTTGTGTTGAATGTGTTTAGATTGTCTATACATGTTTGATAGGTATTATTACACTTCTATTTGTTGTTTTTCTGAGATTTGGATGATGAATTGGAGGTTTTTGGGTGGAAAATCGTGGAACAAATTATGCAGAAATTTTTCTGGTTTTTCCAGGTCATACGCGTATGGGGCATGTTCATACGCGTATGGACCTTGGCAATACGCGTATGGAGGGCGAGTCATGGGCCAATACGCGTATGAGATGTTGTTTTCCTCGGCCATCTGCCCATTTGCGTATGATACGCGTAGCATTTCAGGGCAATACGCGTACGGGCTTGGGCATTACACGTACGGTCATTTACACGTGAACTTTGGGAAAAATGAGTCTCTGCTCATACGCGTATGGCTCATGGTGGTACGCGTATGGGCAGAGCCTTTGCAAAATGTGACTTTTCAAAATATCGTTTTCCGTTTTCGTTCGTAACTTTTGATCCGTTTGTCCGATTTTTACATTCTTGGTATCATTGCATAGCTATTGAGCTGTACTTTCTTGTTATGATGATTTTGGAATTGTTAGCCGATTTAATTATGTCGGAAAATCGGGAATAGTGTCAGCTGTCAACTTTTGTCGTTATACTTGTGCGTAATTGAGGTATATTGTGCAAGGTGCTGTTGTATGATGTAAATGTATGTGTTTAGATGATGTTGTGGTGATTTGTGGCCGTATGGAAATTAAATGCATTGTTTTGGGCATAAGTGCAAAGTGTGGTTTTATCGATGAAATAAATGTATTTATGTGTGCATATGGAATGTCATGGGTCATTGTATGCCAAGCATCATGATGTGCATTGTTGAACGTCCTAAGTGACGGTTTGGTTCCAGAGGGAATCTGCTATAACATCGTGGGCCTCGAAAATATGAGGCGATGCCTGAGGACTTAAAGCGATGGGTATAGACGATTGTGGGCTCCTTTGGAGACTTAAAGCAATCCTTAACGTCGTGTGCCTCGAAAATATGAGGCGATGCCTGAGGACCTAAAGCGACGGGTGAACATCGTAGGCCCGACGGGGAGTTACTTGAGATTCTCAGTAACGAGCGATGGTTCCAATAGTTCCTGAGTGAACTGATGATGAGACATGAGAAACAATAGAAGTCGGTACCGCATGGCATGTGCATAGAGTCGTTGTGTCGGTCTCTGTGCATTTGCATAATCATGGATTAACTGTGCATGTTAATTGTGTGTGTGAATAATGTGATGGAATATGTGTAATTGTATTGTGAATGATTGATGTGCGGTGGTATTTGATACGTGAGAATTGCATTGTATTGTGTTATATCTGCTTGTGGTGCATTTGTGGTGAGAAGATGTTATTTGTGCATTCCTGGTGTTAATATATAATTTTATGCAATTATATTATGGTTGTTTTTCTCACCCTTCTGCTGTTTTATAACGCTCTATGAGGCGTTGCAGATTAGAGTTGCTGGAGGTATTCTTTTTGTGAAGCTTTGCGTCTTCATTCTTTTGTCGGTCGGCTCTGATATGTGACTCCGGGTAGCTAGGGTGGCCGTTTGCGATTATTTTGTAGATCTGATGATATATTTTGGTTGTATACGTATAACTGGATGTATGACAGACATGTTTATATGTATATATGTATGTATGTTAGTCAGATTTTAGATTTTTCCGCTTTAATTCTAATTTCTGAAAGTGGGTGTAAGGAACAAAGTTTCCTCTGTATGATTGTTACCCCACTGTTGCATATCTTTATGGGCAGGTGTTGTATGCTATGTTTTGTTACAGTTGATGTGATTTCTCCCTTTCTATGCCGCGAATTCAAATGTACTCTGACGAAATTTCTGAATTTTCTTTTATTGCTTTAATTGCTTGTTGATTGGGGGTATAGTTTGGGGGCGTCACACTCTCTTCTTACGAGGTCGAGTATATTGTTGTGTCTATGTGCGCATGTCAAATTGTATGGTTGATGAATTTGATGAAGGAGTTATAACAAAGAGTATGAAGCTATGACTTTGATGATAGACGATGTTTACGCTATAAACCTTGCTAAGAATCTCATTGCACATGGGAGAAGAAAGCATATATAGATGAAATTTGACTACTTGAGAGAGTTTGTAGGTGTAGGAAACTTGAATTTGGGATATTGCAAAAGTGAAAACCAAGTTGTCAATTTTCTAACCAAATTAGCAACAATTGAAGTGTTTAAGAGGTTGAAGAAGCACACGAGTATGGAAGACTTGAAGGACTTGAAGTAAGGGGGCGTTGAGAAATTAGTGTAATTTAATTCATTGCAACATGTTGCAGTAAATGTGCAACAGGTTATATCATGTTATGCATTGCTAATTTACCTGGAAGAGACTTGGAGCAACCGATTGCTCCAAATGTGCAACATGTTACATTTCTTGTAGTTTGTGTATTTTCGAAAATAAAGAGTTAGCGCAACCGATTGCTCCAAATGTGCAGCTGATTGCATATCTAGAAAGTTTGTTTTTCTCATTAGTTGGGTAGCTATATTATTTTGTATAATTGTATGAATATCCATGTTAGGACATTAATGTTAGAATCTCATATTTTCACCCTAATTCTCTCAATTTTCTCATTATCCCCATCTCTCGATTATTCATCATTCTTCTTGTGAGTAAGGTTTTACCCATATATATATATATATATATATATATATATATATATATATATATATTGAATATCCAAAAATATAAAGTGTAAATTCACACACATTTTTCATTGAAACCCAGAAAAATACAGTGTAGATTTATCAATAAAAATGCAATGCAAAAAAGATGCTTGAAGAAATGACACAAAGAAATTTGGTTTTGTGATAAATTTAGAGATCAAAAAATGGTCACTAAAAGGCGATATTTTAATTTGCATATACATTGGCATCCACATCAGCGTCACATAGTCTATCTCATTGACTTTGACCAACAAATTAGATGGAAATTACTAGCATGATACATTTTGAAAAGTTTAGGGACCAAAACAGTCTTTTTAAAAGTTATGTGATCAAACGAGACTCCGAGTCAAAGGTTAGGACAAAAAAAGATATTAAGCCTATTTTTTATGTTAACAATTTGAATTTACTGAGGTTTTTTATGTGAGGTAATGAAGCAGAAGCAAATACAAAAGCAGTTTGATTAATAAAGTAAGCAAAAAAGGTAAATATAAATGACTTTAAAAAACAAGTGTATGTATTCACCACGACCGCCACCAGAGCCACCTACACATACTTTAGAAGATTTCAAAATAAGAGTAACTCGAGGGTAGGTTATTCATGAGATCCAGCCATCAAACTTCATTCTTTTTGAAATTAAGCATTATGTCCAATTGAGCAAGCTCTAAAAGACTTGTTCATTATGTTGTCCAATGGGAGTAACGGAATATCATAAGAAGTTAAGATTGTTTATGTTTACACCCATACGAAGAACTAAAAACTGACTGAATATTTTGTCGAATGATGTCATTTGTACCTAGGAAGATCTAGAAGAATAGTTTTTAGAGCGTTTATATCCAATTATCAAGTTTGTAGACAAAATGGTTGACGTCACCAATGCAAATTGTTATAATAATGTATTAGTGATGATATTGGGGTTGCAATTGACTTTATATGAATATTTGGTGTGTTAGATTATTAATTGATTGACTTATGTGCGTATACATATATTAAGCGATGTGTGATTGAAATAAGTTACATAATGATTGTGAAAAATGTTGAATTTGATGTAATATCACAATAATCCACTCAGCACCCTATTATGGTGGCATTTAGTTTGCCATTATGGTGTTGGTTGGGAACATTTGAACATCTTCACGAAGGACCTTTGTATATTGCGAGATAAAATTGAAAAAAAAAATGATGGACCTTTGTGTAATGTGAGATGGATTTAAAAAAAAAATCAACGGATCTTTGTGTAGTGCTTGAGAAAATTTTACCCCATACCCCCACACGTATCCCATACCCCTACAATTTTTTAAATATTCTAAAATTATCCTTTTCAATTTTTATTTTTTTATTTTATTTTTTACTGTGCAGTCAAATTAGTCAAAAAGTGGTTTTTTGGAAGTATACAATGGCAACCAGATAACATTAGGTAAAGAAATCCAGAATGTATTATTTGCAAACCGGAAAACTACAAGGCAAGTTTTCCGGAACAGCAAACAACAAAATCGGATAACATATGGATAAGTTATCCGGTGAAGAAAAAACAAGAACCGGATAACTAGACCACAAGTTATCCGGTGTGCAGAAAATACAAACTGGATAACTTCACCACAAGTTATCCGAATAACAAAAATGAAAAAGGTAAACCAAAAAACTTACTAGTAAGTTTTTCGGAGTGCAAAACGGGAACCGAAAATCTTATGTTTGAGTTCTCCGAAAGTCAAAAAATATTCTGTGGAATTTTTACGCTCTAGCTGAAAGGAAATAAGGAAAAAGTGAAATTTTTTAAATTGTTGGATATTTATATAAGAATATTTTTGTCTAATTTTTTATGTTGTAGGGGTATGGAGTTAAATGTAGGATATGGGATAAAATTTGCAGTGCTTGATGGACTTCAATTTTTTTTTTTTTTTGATAAACCTTTATATAGTGCAAGATGGACTTGAAAAAGAAAATCAAAATTAAGATCCTACGGTGAAAAGTAAGTAACATAAGAAATAACTTAAATGGGGACAATGTACCATAACATTTGTGGACCTCTTAGATCCAATGGTGAAAAAATGGTTCCCTGCAGTTAGAGAATCACACTATCACACAGTCAGGATTATATAGGTCTTATGATTTAAAGTAAATGGTGCAGATTTTACATCACTAAACACATAAAAAATTGATATGAGAGATGAATGGCTAGGATCACCCTGCAGTTAACATTTGACTGCAGGGAATCCATTTCCGGAAAAATGTAGTGCGCCATACAACACATACTCCACTTATGTATATTAGAAGAACCCATAATTATAAAGCTCAAACATTCTTTATTCTCTTGATAAATTTAAGAACTTATTACACATAAATAGTTCTATAATTCTTGTACATATTTATTGAAAGTATATAACAACACAACTGAATTGTAATTAAGCAATTACAATTTACAACTCTTGGTGCTTGTGACCTCCTGAAAAAAACGAGTTAATTACATTCTTAACATAGATACCAAACATCAAGACCAAAAACACAAGTAGCAACACATTCACCAATTTCTTTTGCTTCTTAACTTCATCCACCAAACCACACAATGCATTCACATATTCTTGTCTCTGTCTTGAAACCATCTCCATAGTCCCTGACCTTTTCTCAATTTTCTTATTCTCATCATCTCTTGATTCTTCTTCTTTATCCTTCTCGTTCTTTCGAGGCACTTCTTCAATATCTTTCTTTGGTTCATGTTGTTTTTTCTGATCAGGAACATGATCAGTGTTTGGTTTCTGAGGAATTGTTTGTTGTTGAGGCTTTTGAGGTTCTTGTTGGGCTGGTGTTGGAGCAATGTTTTGTTGGTTGATGAGTTTTGGAAGCTTGACATATAAGATTCCAGCTTCGAATTTGGCAGAAATTTTACTTGTATCAGAATGAGATGGTATAGAGACTTCTTTGCGAAATCGACGATATTTTTTCTCATTGATTTGTTTTTCACCACTCACCCTTAACACTCTTGTTGAAGTTACTTGAACCCTCAATTGCTCCTTCTTAAATCCTGCATGCAATTAATGGATAAAAACTATAAACTAAAAACTATATTATATGAAAAAAGCACGAGGAAGAAGAAACAAAACTAACCTGGAATCATAAAGATCACTGTGTCACTTGTATCATCATGATCCCAATCAAAAGGTGGTTCAAATTCATCGTAGATACGATCCACTTCGCGTGTTTTTTGTTCCAAAGACATTTTCTCTCCTTAATTTGTTTCTCTTGTGTGTTTTTTTTCTTGCAAAGGTAGCTTAATATTTCTATGAACTTGTTGGTGTATGAATGAAATGAAATATGGGGTTATGATACTTATATATACACATTTTTGGGTTGTATTTTCTTCTAATTTGGTTCTTCCTTTTCTTGTAAAGATTGATTTATGTTTAGGACAATCTCAAGCTGGGTTTGCTTATGCAAGAAAGTGTCTCTCTAAAGAATACTTTACTTATTTGTTAGGTATTGTTGAGCCACGTTTCATTCCCACAGGCATGTAATATTTTGGTCAAGTTCTTTATTGTACAAAGTTAAGAATTAATTTCATATAGTTTCATGGTGAGGGTTTTGCATTATTCTTTTCACTAAAATTTATTATTTAACTCACTATTACATAAATATATCAAAATATAAATCACTTTATCTTCAACTCACTTTTAATCAAACTCAATTTTAAAAACTAGACTCGTTTGAACAAATTTTGTAATCGTAGAACCAAACACACACTGAATGCAAAGAAAACGAGCATTGCACGTCTAAATTAGCGTCACAACACATCAATTGTTTTCACAACAATTTAAAGTCATTATATATTTGCAGTACAAATTGATTATAGCACTTGATAAAAGAAGAATAATCAAAATAGTTAATAGGAAGATTAGCTTAATAGATTCATCTCAAATAATTTTATATCTCTAAGTTGGATAAACAGTACAAAGGATAGTAATATTACAAGCCCTAACTTCTGATTCCATTTTGAGACAACAAGTCTAAAACTTTACCTCCTTTGTGCTTTCCTCTTTCTAGACTCTGTCTTTTGCCATTTCTTTCTAGTAACAAGTTTACTCTTAGGTTTCAATTTTAGCTCGGGCGAAAATTTGTAATTCGGATCTCTCATTCTTGCTTGTATGTCCTTAAAAAATTGAAGATTCAGCTGTTTAGGCCCTCCTTGTCTAAGCTCTTCATACTCAGGTCCCGAGACAACATTTTCAAATGCTCCAATTAGAATATCTAAATCACTCATAACTTCCCATGTATTAGTATACCTCCCATCTGGACCTTTCTTTAATTTCTTCAAAGCATTCTCCACCGCGATCTTCCTAGCTTGCTTTCCCGGCGACAACTCCTCTGGTTCTTGTTCGGCTTTCAAAAGCTCAGAGATGGTTCTGTATTTCGGCATTTCATCAAACTCGAAAATCTTATCTATGTGCTTATCGCTTCTTTCATTTGGGTAAGCTTCTGTAGGAACATCATCGTCACTGTCCATTTCATCTCCGGTCCACAGTGTCTTTTCCTCGTCACTACCAGACCAAACACTTCTTAACTCGTCACTGTCATCTGCATCAACCAGGTCTGCATGTTTCTTAGCTTCTTGTCTTGCTTTTCTAATATCTTTATGCAGACGGCTCTTTGAATCTTTGTCTTCATCGCTTTCATCCTCGCTTCCTGTCCATAGAGTGTTGTCTTCATCCATCTCCTTTGCCCAGGTTTTCTTGAAGTCGTCATCCCCTGGTCTTCTACCGCCAAAGAGATCATAGGGCTTCCGTGCACCACGAGCATACGATCTCAATGCTGCAAATTAAATCCATTAGCTCGAAGGAACTCGCACTAAATAACACATGTCAATATGTGTATGCAATGCATTTGAGTTCATTAGAAAAAATATATATAATGGTGTTTGTATTGTATTAGATCAGGAACTTTGTTCTCTCACAAATTCAGTAATGTATATAACAAATGAGTGGTTTTAATATTTACACTGCCACAATCAGTTCAAGTCAAGTTAAAAAAATTCCAACTAAAAGTTAACCTTGAAAACTCAGCAGAAAATCACTACTACCACAATTTCCCGGTACAATTGGACCTGAAACATAATATAGTGTTGACCTGAAAGAGCAACAAAAATGAAGCATTTCATGGTCATGGATAATGTTCTAAAATCAACATTTGAACAAGACAAAAATATCCAAACAGGCATCCAAGAGAGAACTGATAACAATAATCTTAACCTTTGTGACAGTGGTACCCAATGTGTTGCAACCCTTTTAAGAGATGAAAAAAGACTATTGTAATCGAATGATCTCCATCCCATTAGAAGAAATATGTGATCTGACGTTAACCGTTTTTTCTTAGCCCCCAATCTTTTGCTACCCCTGAAGAGTATCCAATACAAACAAATTAAAAATAAATCCTATGAAATCCACGGTACACTATTTCGTTATCAAATTAAAATAATTAGTGCCATCTTTTGAGGTATGTTTGTGTCAAAGGAAGAACCAGGAATTATTTACTTTGACATTTCATTCCATGGCAACTTCAAGCCAAATCATTCTTATAAACTCAGTACAGTCATAGCCAACTACTTTTCTTTTGTTATTTGATTTATAACTTAAATCTTAAATTATTTTGAGGTTCTTATACAATGTATCGACTTATATTCTTTCTGCGTCACATGTTTCATTTTTTTATTCATCATCTATCCTGTACTATTCATAATAAGTTTCACTCACAAATAGATCTTCTAATCCACGGTTTGAACCTCAGTTTGATAACTATGCAAAAATCGAGTTTATCAAATCTATTGATAATCATAACAATCTCATCACTTGATATGATCTAAAAATTTAGTGAATATTAATACTCTTGTATGTTCGGATTTAGAAATGATAATCTCTTTAACTTCTCAAGTAATCATGAGAGACATTCTCAACATCCTTCCCCTAGAGAAACTAGTGGTAATGGTGAGGAAAAAAAAGTGACTTGAAAGCTCTGAAGCACTGACACCTCTAAAAAAGGTGTGTCTGTGTCATTGTCGGTGTCACAAACCGACACTAATATATTAGTTTTTTCAAATTATTATCAGTGTCGATGTATCGGTGTCATGTTTCTGGTGTCAGTGCTAGATAACTCTGGAAAGTTAGAATGCTAAGAATTAAATAGGTTGAAGATTTCTTCAAACCCTAGAATACTAACATAACATCTAAAAGCCATGGTGTAACATAACTTCACAAGCTATAATGATACAAACACTAATAATTGAACATTCAAGAAACTCTTCTGCAAATTTCTTCTTTCCTATGTTTTGTTCTAAAGCTAAGAAGTAATGAATCATATAAAATGATAACAAGTTATGGAATATGAAACTTTTTTAACAATGAAAAAAGCTTGAGAAATCAAAATTCAGTAAAAATGGAGAAAAGTGATGAATAGAAGTTACCTTGAATGATGAAAATGAACACAGTACAGAGGAGGTGGCTGCAAAAACTAAAGTGGAGCGGAACGGCGGCGCGGTGAGGAGTTTATGGATTGGGAAGAAGTAAATGCGGCGGAGAGAGGGAAACGAACGCCGCGAATGAATTTCATGGTTTTTTCTTTGTGACTAATTATATGTTTCTCAACTTTTTTTGTTTTTTAATAAAATTATATAAAAATTTTATATACTAGTATTACTTGAAATATTTTCAATAATTATTATTTTTGCATTATTTAATACTATAAATTAGAGATAAAATTGATCTCTTATATTTTATTATTACAAAAATAAAATTAGAGGTCGTTGTTTTTCAAACAACTTTACTCAATAATTAGAATTTAAATAATCACCCCAACACTTGAAGCATATTTAATTGGAGGGAGAATGACACTTTACCTGTTATTATCTCCTCACATTTTAACCCACCTTATAAGGAATTGTGCATCTATGTTTTAGAGCTACAAGAAAGTATGGGTTATCAAATGATTGATAGTAAGGAGATTAGTTCCATTATCGACATGTATAGAATCTTGAAGGAGGAAAATTCAAAAAGTTTTATGTTGGTGTAATTTCTAGAGGTCAATGATTTTGTTAATGAGTTTAAAACTCTATTATGTTAGATATTTATAATAAAAGGTTTTTATTTATTATATTTGTTTTCAAAGTAATAAAGTTATTATAATAGTTAATTAGTTTAATATATCATTAAGTATGACTTAAATGTAAAATAATGATGAATATATATAAAGATGTTACTCTAAAGTATTGATAGTCAAGTCTTAATGTCAAACAGTGTTATCAAATATCAATATCGGAAAATATCGGATCACCAAAAAACCGATATGAGAAATATCAAATCGCGTATCGGACAAATATCGGAAGTCGTAAAGCGGTTAAGACAGAAATAAAAACTCAAAAAGATGAAACTTTTAATTGAAAATTTCAAATCCAATAACTAAAACAGAAAACTACAAAGAGAAATTTAAAAGAAATTAAAACTCAAAAAGTAAATAATTCAAACTAATAACTATTCTCCTTTTCTCCTTCCCCAACGTAATCATTATTCTCCTTTTTAGATAGTGAGGCATATCCTTCAACTTCTTCAATTGAATCATCTGAATAAATATCCTCAAATTCTGCTTCAGATTCTTCAATGACATGATCTTCCACTTCAATCACTTGTTGTTTTCCCTTCTTAGATGAAAGAGTATGAAAGAAGAGGAAGGATGACCATGTATATATAATACTAGGCACCAACTCAATAGCCCGCATTTTCCATTTTCATATCGGAAGTCGTAAAGCAGTTAAAACAGAAATAAAAACTCAAAAAGATGAAACTTTTAATTGAAAATTTCAAATCCAATAACTAAAACAGAAAACTACAAAGAGAAATTTAAAAGAAATTAAAACTCAAAAAGTAAATAATTCAAACTAATAACTATTCTCCTTTTCTCCTTCCCCAACATAATCATTATTCTCCTTTTCAGATAGTGAGGCATATCCTTCAACTTCTTCAATTGAATCATCTGAATAAATATCCTCAAATTCTGCTTCAGATTCTTCAATGACATGATCTTCCACTTCAATCACTTGTTGCTTTCACTTCTTAGATGAAAGAGTATGAAAGAAGAGGAAGGATGGCCATGTATATATAATACTAGGCACCAACTCAATAGCCCGCATTTTCCATTTTCCAATGTGTCCACCTCTTCAGAGTCTACTTTTTCACCTCTTCACCTTATCCGTTTTAATGTTTCACTTTTCCACCTCATCACCTTACCCACTTTAATGTTTTTAAAAATGATTTATTATAAAAAAAATAATAAAAATATGACTTCCGATATTCCATTCAAAACCGGTATATCGGTATACCGGAAAATCGCCGATATCACGGTCATCGCGAAATTGAAATGATATACCGGCTTTCGTATCGGATAACCAAAATTCCGATATGCAATACCGGTATACCGGCGGTATACCGGATATTTAACAACACTGATGTCAAATAGAATAACAATAATGCATAAAGCTTTTCATGTAAATAAATTGTTGGTCATATCTCAGTAGGTGATGAATGAGATATCAAGTCATCATATAGGTATAAATATTAGGAGAAATATTTATACTATATTGACCCACCGTGAGAATACTGCATAATGTGTTATATAAGTGTCATAAATTATTTCCATAGTTATTATGGTGTATACCACCCTTGGAGCTTAAACAACTATAGTCCTAAAATGAGGAGTTATTCACATTAGAACCCTGAAACATTATTTGTAACAAGATGATTATAAATTCGGTTAATTAAATACTCATCGAGTCATGCAGAGGGACATGAGTCGCCTAGATTGGATTTTTTCCCTCATGCATATGCAAGAGTAATATCTATGGGCCCCTTGATCGAGTATGGGTTAAAAGCATGGACTTGGTGAAACAAGCATTATAGAATATTGATCTTATTTATTGTTACTAAGTATATTAGGTGAAATTATGTTTGATCGATAATAGGATGTCACACACAATGTTGGAACAATGTGCACGAAAGTGAGAAGACGAGACAACAAATAACAAATACGTAAAGTAAATGACACAGATAATTGTTAACTTAGTTCGGTGCAAAGCCACCTACGTCTGGAGGACATCATCCCAATGAAATGAAATTCATTAATCAATAGTTAATAGTTATGACAGTTTCATATGAACTCTTCTAGTTCAATGTCATTTTTCTAATAATATCCGTGAATTTTGACGCAGGCTCTCCATGAATCTGAGACCCCTCTCACTTTCACTCGATCATTCTCCCAAGTGTTTATACAATTATAGAATATAAGGTGCGATAAATCACAATTACAATTAAATACTTTATCCTTATAACTTATGAAAGATGCCCCATAGTAGAGTATTCCAAATCTAAAACAAAAGACTCAATGAAAACTATAAAATCACAAACTTAATTCTTAAAGGTCTGAATCTTAACTTAAGGTAAAACCTCACCTTAAATAAAAACAACAACTAACATAAAAGTATAGTAGGATCTTGAATGTTCAGGTTAAGGAATGATAATCTCTTTAACTTCTCAAGTAATCATGAGAGACATTCTCAACATCCTTCCCCTAGAGAAACTAGTGGTAATGGTAAAGAAAAAAAGTGACTTGAAAGCTCTGAAGCACTGACACCTCTAAAAAAAGTTGTGTCTGTGTCATTGTCGGTGTCACAAACCGACACTAATATATTCGTTTTTTCAAATTATTATCAATGTCAATGTGTCAGTGTCAGTATCGTGTTTCTGGTATTAGTGCTTCATAACTGGAAAGTTAGAATGCTAAGAATTAAATAGGTTGAAGATTTCAAGGGATTGAAGTCCAAACCCTAGAATACTAACATAACATCTAAAAGCCATGGTGTAACATAACTACACAAGCTATAATGATACAAACACTAATAATTGAACATTCAAGAAACTCTTGTGTAAATTTCTTCTTTCCTATGTTTTGTTTTAAAGCTAAGAAGTAATGAATCGTATAAAATGACAAGAAGATATCGAATATGAAACTTTTTTAACAATGAAAAAAGCTTGAGAAATAAAAATTCAGTAAAAATGGAGAAAAGTGATGAATAGAAATTACCTCGAATGATGAAAATGAACACAGTGCAGAGGAGATGGCTGCAAAAACTAAAGTGGAGCGGAACGGCAGCGCGGTGGGGAGGTTATGATTTGGGACGGAAGACGTAAATGCGGCGGAGAGAGGGAAACGAACGCCGCGAATTAATTTCATGGTTTTTTCTTTGTGGGACTAATTTTATGTTTCTCAACTTTTCTTATTTTTTATAAAATATTATAAAAATTAAAAGAAAAATGTCATAGGACTTTTGTGCTTCTATGTTTTAGAGATACGGGAAAGTATGGGCTATCATTTGATAATAAGGAAATTAGTTTCATTATCGCAGTAATCTGTCTGCCACCCCCCCAAATCGTGCTTGGCACCCCCATTACAAGCAAAAAGTTCATTTTATCCATGTCCAAAACACCGGATTTTTTAAATTTCTGGTGCCATACCGGAAATTTTGCTCATTATTGGATTTTTCAGCCATTTTCAGTGTGTTGTTTCCCAGGCTCTTGCTTCTTCAGTACAGTTCTCTCTCCACCGGGTCGTGACGGGAGGCAAAGAACTATCAGGTTTTAATTTTACCTGAACCCAATGATTGTTGTTGACAAAGCCAACAACAATCATTTTATGCCTAATTGCAAACATAGATGGAGCTATGGTAAAAGGGAAGAAGGTTTGGTTAAGTGTCATTGATAGAGAGACAAAAACCAAATTGTACTGGGTCGTAATAGGATAACCCATATCTGGAATCGACATCTATTTCTCTCTACCCTGTACACCCAAATGTGTTACTTTTAAGGAACTTCGAACCACATCAACGGTGTCATAAAACAACTTGGAAAACAATTTTGGTTGTTGATAAATTTGAGCATCCAACTGATTCTGAATCAACGCCCAAGACTCTTCACCCCATCCAAGTAATGTTGCAATAGCCAGAAAACCACAATTTCCATCGTCACCCACATCAATTATGTCATCAATGTATGGATGCATGAAACGAGAAAACTGAGACAAGTATTTATGCTTAGAAGATACAGTGGACGGTTGACTAGAAGGTTGACTTCCTGTTGGTTTTGTACATGATGTCTTTGTAGTCTGACTCCCCTGCGAGGCCTCACCATACTCCCACTGCGAGAATTCACGACGCACATCACTCTCTTCACCCTTTTTGCTCTTCTTAACTCCTCACTTCGGCTTGTACTTCTCTGGCGGTGGACGCATAGAAGATGTTGCTGGATAAGTCAGTTCTCTAATTTTCTTCTTCAACACCCTCTGACCTACAATATCCAAAGAATTGAAATATGTCTTCAAATCTTCATATTCTGCGTCTAAATCCATCTTTGAACCACTATCCTCTGGACTGTCAGTATGCTCTTGAATGTGTAATTTCTTCCAGAAAACATGAATTTCTTCTAATGGAATAGACAGACCTTGTATTTGAAAACCAGCAAGTTGACACGCACAGGGTAAACCATGTGTAGATCTAATGAAGCAACCACACATATCCTTGTTTATACCAACAAATTTGACCCGTTCTAGCTCCCTCCCTATGTGTTGTATACATTGGCTTGACACAAAACCGTGCAAGTTGGTGTAGAATGGAGTGTTATATCGATGCTCAATGCTCACAATACTCTTTTCAAACGACGCTCTAATTGAGCCTAACTGCAATTTCAGTATGGTGTTAATAGCATTCCAACTGCGGCATAAATCTCCCCGACTATGTGACAACATATTTTTTAGTCTCCAATGCGCAGACTCCGCCCTAAACCACAATAATTAAAGCACAATTAGACATCAATTATGCTAATTAATTAAATCAAATAAGATGTCGGTATACCTGTTCGTTGTTGTGTTTCCCATATGAGTAACTCTGTTTGTCCATGCAGAAACAAACTTTTCTTTATACGGTGTCAACCATGTTTCTTTCACATAGTTAACAAACAAAGGTATATCAACACAAACAGTCTCAAAGTGCTTCAAGTGTATGAGATACTCACGCTCTCTATTAGCATACATGATGTTGTTCCACAGCTCCATGACATGTTCATGTCTTTCTGATTTAACATATTCCTTACATTTCATGCTAACATTTTTGGAAATGTGGAACACACATAACAGATGTGTTGAATTAGGAAACACATCTTCAAGTGCATTCATCAAGGCAAGTTCTCTGTCCGTCACAACAACATTTGGTAGCAATTTCTCAGAAAAAAACATATTTTTCAACTTCTCCATTGCCCATTTGAAATTCTCCTCCCTTTCATGTTCCAAGTAGGTAAACCCTACCGAAAACGTCAACTTTGTTGACGTAACGCCAACAATCTCAAGCAACGGTAACCGGTACCTATTGGTCTTGTATGTACAATCAAAAATCAACACCAAGTGAAACATATTCAACAACTCCACTGAATCAAGATGTGTCCAGAAAATATCAGCAACAACATTCGAGTCTTCCCTATTTCTTGTCCAACACATGTACTTTTCTTTACGAATAAGACTCAACAACATTTGCATTTTCGTCAATGAACCTCTCTTGCTTTCATGGTACATAGATCTAGCTTTATATACTTGCTCAACACTCATGAGGTTTTCTAGATCTTGGTCTTTCAAGGCGGAAATTATGTGTCTCGGAGGCATGTTATACTTCGTCATGTTATTCACAAATTATCTCTCATGAGGTTTTAGACGGCCTAATATGGCAGGCCCTGATAAATCCTGAGATACTCTATGATTGTGAAACTCACACATAACGCTCACCCTCCAACCAATACCACTTGGCGAAGACCTCAGCCGAAAGGGACATTTCACTTTCATACTAGCAAGACCATCCTTCTCCGATGAATGACTACTTTCAGACTTTTTTCTTTTATAATTTCCTCCTCTCTCACAATTCATTATCAATTTATCATTCCTTCCTCGCTGGCCAATTGCACTATCAGAATGAATTGTCACAACTATGATACCATGTTGCTTCCCAATATTCTGTGCCCAAGCGAATACGTCGGATCGGCTCTCAAAAATCTGTCGTTCAAAAACATAACAACTTATAGTAACACAAAACATGAAATCAAACGAAATAATATTAAATTTTACGCATCTACATATAATACATATTTTGTCTGTGGTGAAGAACTGAGTGTAATCGCTACACGAGTTGGTAGAAGACCCTGATGGTTCCAGAGCGCAAATGGCAAGCATTTTTGAAGAAACTGACCTGTTACCGAAAATTTCGTGTAAAACTGGAATTTTCGGTATACCGGACATTTGAATTTCCCGGTAGTTTGAGAGTTACCGGTAATTTAGAATCCCCGATATGCGTGTACAAATGCACACCGGTAATATTTAAATTACCGGTAATCATTACCGGCAATTTAATAATTCCCGGTAAGGAGTACCGGTAAATTTAGATTATTAATACCGAAAATTTTGTTTTCGAAAAATTCAGATCAGAGATTACCGGGAATTTTGAATTGCACTACCGGAAATTTTGTTTTTTTTTTGTCTGAAAAAGTGATTTTTTTTAGTAAAAAAAGTCATTTTTTATGTAAATAATAACAGGGGTGATATGGGAATATTGATAAAATGGGGGGTGTCAGGTACGATTTGGGGGGGGAGGGGGGGGGGCAGGTAGATTCCTCCCTTTATCAGCATGTATAGAATCTTGATGGAGGAAAATTCAAAAAGTATTATGCTGGTGTAATTTCTAGAGGTCAATGATTTTGTTAATGAATTTAAACTCTATTATGTTAGATATTTATAATAAAAGGTTTTTATTTATTATATTTGTTTTCAAAGTAATAAAGTTATTATAATAGTTAATTAGTTTAGTAGATCAATAAGTATGACTTAAATGTAAAACAATGATAAATATAAAGATGTTATTCTAAAAGTATTGGTAGTCAAGTCTTCTTGTCAAATAGGATAACAATAATGCATAAAGATTATTATGTAAGTAAATTGTTGGTCATATCTCAGTAGGTCATGAATGAGATATCAAATCATCATATAGGTATAAATATTAGGAGAAATATTTATACTAGATTGACCCACCATAAGAATACTACATAATGTATTATATAAGTGTCATAAATTATTTTCATAGTTATTGTGGTGTATACCACCCTTGGAGCTTAAACAACTATAGTCATAAAATGAGGAGTTGGTCACATTAGAACCCTCAAACATTATTTGTAAAAAGATGATTATAAATTCAGTTAATTAAATTCTCACTGAGTCATGCGGAGGAACATAAGTTGCCTAGCTTGGAATTTTTTCCTCATATATATGCAGGAGTAATATCTATGGGCCCTTAATCGAGTATGGGGTAAAATGCATGGACTTGGTGAAACAAGTCATTATAGAATATTGATCTTATTTATTGTTACTAAGTATATTATGTGAAATTATGTTCGATCGATGATAGGATGTCACACACAATGTTGGAACAATGTGCACGGAAGTGAGAAGACGAGACAACAAATAACAAATACGTAAAGTAAATGACACAGATAATTGTTAACTTAGAAGTCACCTACATCTGAAGGGCATCATCCCAATGAAATAAAGTTCATTAATCAATAGTCAATAGTACACGATAGTTTCATATAAACTCTTCCAGTTCAATGCCATTTTTCTAATAATAGACGTGAATTTTGACACGGATTCCCCCTAAATTTGAGACCCTTCTCACTTTCACTCAATCATTCTCCCAAATCTTTTTCCAATTATAAAAATATAAGGCGCGCTAAATTACAATTACAATTAAATACTTTATCCTTATAACTTATGAAAGATACCCCATTGTAGAGTATTCCAAATCCAAAATAAAAGACTCAATGAAAACAATAAAACCACTAGTTTAATTCTTAAAGGTCTGAATCTTTATATGAGGTAAAACCTCACCTTAAATAGAAACAACAACTAACATAAAAGTCTAGTAGCATCTTGACTTAAAAACAGTTGGTATCCAAAAAGCATAAGATGAATCAATCTTCATAATTCTGAATCTTGAGAAAATAAAATTTAATTAAATATTAATTTGACATAAATAAAAATTCCAATATCTTTAACACACGATTCCGAATAAAAAAATTTCAAAAAGAAATGTGTTATAAATCAAATTCTTGATTGAACAAAAAAGGAAATAAATCTTTTTGGAGTGATATTCAATCAGATAAATAACATGTGCCAAATAAATAGTCTGAGACATAATATCTCACAGTAAGTATAAACATCTTACTTAACATGTTGCCTATAAAAATTTGTTAATCAAATGTAATAATACTATGGTATAAAGAAATATAATATTGAATTATAAAAGCGTAGAACAAACTATGTCATGTGTTTAATATAGGTATGGGCAAAAAAAGTAATTATACATATGTTTATTATCACAAAAAGGTTATGTCATATCACATGACATTCTTGTCACTTGAATATTAGTGATTCGTTGCTAGACATTATTCTCTATTTATAATATTAAATATATGATTTAATATTGTTGTCAACGTCACGAGAACCAATAAGGTCACTAACATAAGAAGATATAAGTGAAAGATTAAATAAATGAATAAGATTCATTTATGATTTCAGTGGTGCATTCTTACGATACACTAACGTCAATTACAAAAACATGGTGTACTATAAGCTACATTGTGTATAAGTGGTACTATTGTTGGGAAACATGTGTGAGTTGTGTGGAGAAACAAGTGTGAGTTCTAAGTCCCACATTGCTTAGAAAATTGAAGGTTGGGCACTTTATAAGTAAGAGGACCCATGCACCTATCACCTTAAGGTTTTGGGTGAATATGTGGTGTCTCTCTCACTTGTTTGGGTGAGTCTTTGACCTTTAGGTGAGTGTTTGGCCCAATGTGTATGCTTCCCCCTTATGATGACCCATCAGTGGTATCAGAGCCCGGTTTAAGTAAGAGATCGGCTCCTTGTGTCGAAAATCTTCCTGACATGATGGTCAGGAGGCGTGTTTCGTTGAAGTGCCCAAGACGAGGTAAGGGTGTCTCTCAATGGCGGTACAAGTATGTGGATGAAAGAGCTTCCTCTTGAGGGGGATCATAATGGATGGACTCACACTTGAGGGGGAGATTGTTAGGAAACAAGTGTGAGTTGTATGGAGAAACAAGTGTGAGTTCTAAGTCCCATATTGCTTAGAAAAATGAAGGTTGAGCACTTTATAAGTAAGATGACTCATACACCTATCACCTTAAGTTTTTGGGTGAATATTTGGTGTCTCTCTCACTTGTTTGGGTGAGTCTTTGACCTTTAGGTGAGTGTTTGGCCCAATGTGTATGCTTCCCCCTCATGATGACCCATCAACTATATGTAGAACTCTTATACTAAATTGGTAGTCATTCATTCATGTATTCTCAAAACCTTAGTTGCACTAGGATTTTGATTTTGCGCTCTATCTAAGGCTTTCGTTAGTTCATAGTAACAATGTATGCATAAAACTTCTTTTTTTGCACGTTAAGTTCATGTAGACTGAGTAAATGCATTGTTGTTTGTGTGACGCTCGTGATCAATCTATTTTGACAAGTAAAGGTTCTACATAACAAAAGATAATCAATCAATTTATAACATATGAGTATTCATAAAAATTCATTGTAAGGAAATTTTTTAATTTTTATCCACCATGTTTACTTTGATTATTCACAATTTTCCTTCTTTGGTATCATAGTCGCTTACAAAAAAAGAGATTACATATTTTATATGATTATGAATCGTAATTTGTCTTGTATATTGAAAAAGAGATTATGAATCCATTTACGGATATGGTGATTATACTAACATGTTTATATGTATATGTGTGTTGGGGAAGTTTTTCTACTAGGGAGCATTGAACATTGTGGAACTACTTTTCTAGAGCAACATCTTTGTGAGAGACACACCACATATTCACCCAAAACCTTAAGGTGATAGGTGTGTGGGTTCTCCCACTTATAAATGTTCAAGTCTCTACTTGTTATACTTAACACTCCCCCTCAAGTGTGAGTCTATCCACTATGCTTCTACAATGTTCTATCTTAACCGGAAGCTTTTATCATCCATATACACTTGTACCACTGTTCACACTCTTCAACAGGACACTCAACATACCACCTGTGGGGATACTTTCGATACAAGTTAGTTAGTCTTTCACTCGAACCAAAGGCTCATGATACCACTGTTAGGGGAGATTTTCACTAGGGAGCATTGAACATTGTGGGACTTCTTCTTTTTCTAGAGCGACACCTTTGTGAGAGACACACCACTTATTCACCCAAAACCTTAAGGTGATAGGTGTATGAATTATCCCACTTATAAATGCTTAAGTCTTCACATTTTTAACCAATGTGGCACTATTACCCATACTACTCACACTTGTTATACTTAACACTTCCCCTCAAGTTTGAGTCTATCCACAATGTTCCCCCTTAAGCGGAAGCTTCATCCACATACACTTGTACCGCCATTGACATTATTCAATGGGACACTCAACCCACTGCCTGTGGGGATACTTTTTATACAAGTGACCCGGTCCTAAAGGGGCGAGAAACACAAGAAAGGGGGGTTTGAATTGGGTTTCACCAAATGTGATCTTTTGCGAAAATTCAAACTTCAATGCTATCAAAAGAATAAAAATAAATAGACACAGTTATTTTTTATACTGGTTCATTGTTAACAAAGTTACTCCAGTACACCCATCAAGGTGATTTCTCCTTAGATAAGGACTTAATCCAATAATATAGAAATATTACAACCTCTAAGTGTTAGAAAACAACTTAGCCCTCTTAAGTATCCAGACTAACGACTTAGTCACTTGAGGAATAACCACTTTGAAAAGTGTTACAAATGTGTGTACATAGAATTGCTTCTAAATAAACAGATGACACAAATTGAAGTACAATAACACAAAAGTGTTTTCTAGCAAGAAATGAACAACAGCTCCTTGGTAATTTACAAAACTATCTTAAGAATAATCTCCAAGAGATTTGCATCGTATCAGCATGAGTTTTGTTGAGCTTAAAAGCTTCTTTAATGCTTCTCTCTTTTTCTTGTAGAGTTGTAGTCTATTTTGGTTGAGCTTCAAGCATCTTCTTTTTGAGCTTACAACTTGGTGTTTTGCTTCCGATTTGCACACACACTCTCATGTTTTCTTCAACTCTTTCTTTTCTTGTTCTAGTTATTCTCTCATGATTATCTCTTTGGCTCTAGTCACTGCGGCACTAACAGGCCCGACCCTGTGCAGGAGCAGCAGGCTCTACAGCACAGGGCCTCATATTTTGGAGGGCCCAAAATTTTTTAAAAGACCAATTTTTTTTACATTAACATTAATAAATATAAAAAATATTATAAAATATATTAAATAAATTAAAAAATACCATATAATAAAAATCCAATACATTAAAAAAAATAGATTTTATTAATACATAATTATAATTAAAACTTATTTTTATTGATACATAATTATATTTTTTGTGTCATTTTTAATTATTTTAATTGTATTTTATTTATTTTTTTTAAATTTGACCCATTTTAAAATTAGAACTAGGCCTCTAATTTGATCGGTACGGCCCTGAGCACTAAGCACTTCAGCATTCAGCATTCACCCGCTCTTCAAGCATTCATATCTTCAATATATAGAGCTTGAGAATAGATCCGTTGGAGGGTATAATAGAAAACATATTCCAACTATAAATCCTAACGTTCACTTAAAGGAATGGTCAATATCACAATACAATAGAGTTGTCCTTGCGCCACCTATTCTAGGTATAGGTCACATACTACTTTGCACTTTTATATTCATTGAAACATGCAAACTATTCTTGATCTTCTGTCTTCTAGTTCTTCAAAGGCTTCAAATGTATATTTGATGAAGTATGTATAGAGAGATCAATACTTGTAACTTTAGAACCTAAGTCTTCAGAAATCTCAGATCTTTGTTCAGCAGAACCTGTCTTAAGAGTCTTCAGCACTTGGTCTTTAAAAGTGATGTCTTCAGAGACTTCAGATGTATATTTGATGAAGTATGTTAGAGAGATCAATACTTGTAACTTCAAAACCTAAGTCTTCAGATTCCCAGCAGTAACCGATGGGCCGACTCTCCAACAACAACATTTGGTTGTACCTCCTCAACAGCCTTCTGAGCAACTTCCTGAACAACGGGATCAACCACCTAAGCAACCACCAGCTCAACAACAAACTCAACCACCGGCTCACCGACAGGATCAATTACAGAAACGTCAGGCAGTAGCTCATTTATAGCATGCTCTTCTAATCGAACTCCATAGCATCGAGTGGAACGAGGTGCCCGAAAATGACCCCACTCAGCCATTCGCTTCTGTGTATGAACTGGTGGGGACCACTCGTCCTGTCTGTAGCTGGGAAGACTTGGCATCAGCACCCTAGCAGCCCTACCCTAGTCTGATGCTTGATCCATAACTCTCTTTGCAATAGTACCGTATCTGCCTCTGGATTTCATAGCAAAAGAAGAAAAAATAAATATTAGGAAAAAATAACAATGGTAACAACCGGAAATTTTGAAATTTCAGGTATAAAACAAAATTTTTATAACTACTAGAAATTTCCATATTTTCGATACAAAACTGGATTTTTAAAACTACCGAAAATTTCAAATTTTCTGGTACAAAACTAAGTTTTTTGAACTACCGGAGAATTTTGAAATTTCTGGTAAAAAATATTGGGTTATTTACCGAAAATTTTAAAATTCTCGATAGAAAATAATCGTGAAGGATGATCAGATCCTGTGATGGGCCAAGAAGAACGTCTGTGATTCTGGGTGCTTGAGATGAGAAGGGGGTGTACATGCAAGGCACTCCGATGCTAAAGTATGAATCGGGGGAGAGAAAGGTAAGTACAAAAGTATGAGTTCTTAGGATGCTTTTTTGATACCTGACCCTCTCGGTTTTTATAATGCCCCCATCGCATGGCCAACAGTCCCTATTTTCGGGGCAGAATAATTGTTTCCTGAAGAATAGGTAACTGCCAAAAACTAGTCGTTATGACGGGAAAAGGTGCCCAAAACTAGCCGTTGCCACGGGCAAAGGCGTAGTTCCGGGCACAGGCATCAAGACCGTTCTTGGGTGGTGGAGTCGTGCGTAACGGGCAGGAATGTCGGGGAGGAGCAAATTACCTTGAGATTCATCTGTCCATTTGTGTCCGGTAAAGGGGCAGAAAGGTAAATGCTGCCCCACCTCAGTTGGACTTAGGCAATTGGGTCGTTCTGGGAATAGGAGTGGATTGGGCCATGCCTAGTCATTGGTCCAGTCCGGAACAAGAGCCCCCTAAGTCGTTGCTCCTGAGCATGAGAGTGATGACTTAAGGATAGCTTGCAGCCCCGGGGACCTCTGAAGGGGTCGTTGTTTGTCGACGAGACGAAATTGTCCTTGGATGCCCGGGGGGTTCTGGTACCCGCGGGATATGTACCGTTGTTTGGATGTCCAGCTCGCGAGGAGACCAACGGTTGAGGCATTCTAAAGAGACGTGACGCCACGTGCCTCGAGCCTTGTGCAGCATTAACTGCGTCATAATGGCTAAGCTAAGGTCATGATGGTGCCCCTAGTCGCGCGTGCTCGTGCACGTTCTTTTAGACTGTATATATAGGAGGGAGAGCTGCTCATTTGCATTTTCGGTTCTCTCTCCTTCTTCGTTCTTCTCAGAGCTCTCAGTTCATCCCCGTCGTCAACAGCCGCGTCAATCGTCGCACATAACTTCGAGCAAGCTCTTCGAACCTCCACGCTTTCTTTGACCACGTAAGTTACCTATTTTCCTCTTCATTTCTAGCTTTTTCATTTCTGTTTAGTTAGAATGTATGTGGTTAGGTTGAACTTAGGTGGGACTGTTGTGTTTTTCGGCATCTGTTGGTGGTAGACGGTGGCTTGGCTATCTTCTGCTGCTGATGTGGTCGCCAGAGCTTCCTAGAGACCCTATACTTAGGCTATTTCCAGCATTGTTACGATGACGACGTAGGCGTACTGGTGAAGCTACCCAGTCTTCTGGTGTTCTGCTAGGCTTTTTGATGAACATATGGGTTTTTCGGTGGAGCTTCAAACGGAAACTGGGTTGTAGGTCGGGGAGGTTCCCCGTATACGCATGAGGGGTTGCCTTCGGACATCTCCTCGCGGGAGGCTTCTGTGTTATTTGATTTAGGGCTTAGGTCGGGGACACCGTCCTCGGCCTTTTACGCGCCCTTTCACTTGACTAGCGGTGGAAGGGTGGATTTGATTTTGCAGTCGAATTCACTTTTGTCCTCTTCTTTTCAGGTGATCGAGATCGCCCACGAGCCTGAGCAAGAGATTCTCATAGACTCGTCCGAGAAGAGCTCCTTGGAGAGTAGTGATACTGAGGTCTCAAATGCCCTCAGCAAAGTCGGGGAGGATCCTGAGCAAGATTCTGCGGAGGAATGAACTGTAGCGGAGCCTACCGAGCACGCGTCCACTTTCGCGTCCTATACCGGGGATGTCTTTACGGAAGTAGGTGTCATACCCCAAATTTTGACCACTAAGATTTCCCATCATTGTGCAAATCATCATCACAATATGGATGAACCATCATGCCTCATCAATCTCCTAAAGGAATTGTTGAGCATTCACCACAATCAAAATTAGGGTTTCAAGCCCTCTCAGAGCCTTAGACAAAAGATCAATCAAGGAATGACTTGATCTTCAACTTGTCTAACCTCTAAAATATCCACAATGGATCAAAAGGACTCCCACTTCAAGGATTAAGCACAAGGCTGCTCCCTTCTAGGTGGGTCAAGTCTCAAGATCGACAGTGTCACCAAATTAGGGTTTTGGTCGACCAGGGCCTCCAAATGGAAATTTTTCATCTGGGCACAAGCCAATGATCCAAAACATAACCTAATATACTTCATGGAACCTCATGGACCCAAGCATCAAGTTAATTTTGCCTCAAGGGATGCATTCATCAAAAATTAGGAATTAGGGTTTCTTGACCTAATTCACCCCTAAGTTGACTTTTGGGACAAATCATGAGCCAAGACCTCAAGACATGATTTGAGGGTCTCCAATATGCCATATTGATCCATTTGCAACAATGGATTAATCCAAGAAGCTTGAGCAACAAGTTTCAATTTCATCTGCACCCAATTAGGGTTTCGCGAGGAAAGTCAACTGTAACTTTGACTTTTGACCAGGACATGCTCCCAAACCCTAAGACATGATTCAATATACTCTATGACACCCATGGAACATGTCCATCAAGTTTGATTTAGGTCAAGGACATGATTTCCTGAAGAATTGCACAGTTTGGAATTCATCTGATAAAAAGTCAACTGTGCACAAAAGTCAACTTTGACTTTTTGAGATTTTCACCAAAATGGATTTTTAACCCTAAAATGATGTTAATGTATGATTTAAATCATCATTCATCAAGAAAAATCAAAGAAAGTTGGATAACTTGTAAAAGGGGTAACCATAAAAACTTAGAAAAATTTCTAAGTTATGGAAAAAGTGACACTAATGTGCCAACTTTGGAGGACCATAACTCCTAAACCACAAGGCCATTGCTCCCCATTCAAAGCTTGATTTTTAGATCACATTGCCCTCTACAAAAGCTTCATACTGACCTATGTCCAAATTCCTCATGGATTTTGAGTTATGGAGTGATCAAAATCAAGAAAAGTCACTTTGTTCCAACACTTAGTGAAAATTTCACCAAGTCAGAATCTGCCTTTACTTTTTTTCAAATGTAGGGGGATTTTTCACTTGGATTCAAAAGAGATCAAAACCAAACATGTTCAAACAGTTGTTGTATCATGTAAGGGCTTTCCAAAATGACCAAGAACATTACCAAATTCAACTTGAGCCATGAGATATGACATTGGCAAGTTGCCTTGCTGAAATCTGCCAAGGCAAGGCAGATTTTTACAATTTTGGTCGATTTACCAAAATCAGCCAAATCCAAATGTTGTTATCCACTTGGACACCTCTGAGGATTGAATCTAAAGGGGACAATCAGTGAGCCAAGCCTCCAAAGTCTTTGGAACAAGAAATAGCATGTTGAACCTAGAATTGCCAAAATAGGGACAAGACTCCAATTTTAGATTAGAGCATTCAATGGAAGCATCAAGGTGGCATGAACTAGCTCTTAGCAACTGAATTCAGTCAAGACTTATCCAAGACCAAGGGGACCAGCAGCCTGTGCCCTAACCTCTAGTCAATGGCTAGAGGAGACTTGGATTTTCATTTGCCAACATTGGCCAAACCTACTCAGCAGTTGCCATTCACTATTCCTTGCAAAACAAACTTGCTCTACTATAAATAGAGCTCAATTGTGATCAGTTTGAGTACACCAAATCCATCAAACAGATGCTTTTCTCAAAATCTCTTCTTTCACTCCAATTTTGCCTTCTAAGGCAAGTCACTATCGGGTTTTGAGTTTGAGAGCTTTTCCAATCAAACAATCACTCACACACCTCACATACATCATATAGAAGTGATCCAAACACTCATATAACATCTGGAACACTGATTTCACAAAATCACTAGCCAATTGCTCAAGTTCTTGACAGTTTGGCAGTTGAGGTACCATCTTCAGCTCCAAACCATTTCAATCCATTCCAAGCATCCAGATACACTCCATGGCACCTAGGGAAGCTATCCAGATCATTGGAACCTAGCTATAACACCTCCAACACAAAACACGATCACCAGCTGCAAGAGGTAAGCATGAGCTCTTCTAACTCTATGATCCATGCAATTTTTGCTGCACAATAATTTGGCCATATGTTCATAATCATGCATGGAATATTTCCCCTCAATTAATTGCATTGTTTGAATCGTGTATCAAAAATCCCAGACTTCATGCAGAATCTAGGGTTCTTGAGGATTTTTCGTGATTTCTTGTTTTATGCTTAATTTAAATGAAATTAATTGCCATAGACATGATCGTGAGGTTAAAATGAGTTGATTGGTATGTGGATTACATGATATGATCAAGTATTCAGTGAGATTGAACAGAAAATGCAAATCTGGGCAAACCCAGAACACGCGCGTGTTCTTGGTGTGTTCTTGGCGCCATTTTTGGAAAATTCAAATATTTGAATTTTGTGGTTTTATTTAATTGATTCAAAAATTAATTTCTCTCTGAGTTTTAATGATTTTGAGTTGATTTTTTTTTTAATAATTCACAAAAATGTTAAAATATTTTATTTTCCCAAAAATCCCAAAAATATTATTTATTTTATATAATTGATATTTTTGCAAAGAATTAATGTTTTAATTGTTTTTGACATTTAAAATATTTTTTCCACCTTGATTTTGCAACTTTTAATGCCTTCTAATTATTTTGTAGGTCAATACTTAATTTTTGAAGCATTAATCCAAGATCACAATTTGTTTTTCATGTGTTAAACAATTTAGATCATTTTAATTGAATTTTTATTCAATTAAAACACATTTTGAAAACAAATTAGGGTTTTTGGATTAATTCAACCCTCATAAATCATTTTCAAAACACTTTTGGGCCTCTAATAGAGTGTAAGACCCAATCCTTTTTTTTGACCAAATCATATTTGGGCCTCAGTGCATTGTATAAGTCCCGATACCGTCAAAAAGTTCGACGCGGTCATCATCCGTTGAAAAATAAACCATCTGGGTCTCTCCTCGAGCTATAAGACCCATTCAAAACTTTTGGGCCTCTAATAGAGTGTAAGACCCAACCCCCTTTTAACCAAAACCATTTTTGGGCCTCAGATATTGTATAAGCCCCTCTGCATTAAAAGAAAATCTCTGCGCGATCGCCATTTCAAACGAAAAATCATCCGGGCCTACCCTCGTGTTATAAGCCCCACTCTTTTTCTTTAAACCTTTTGGGCCTCTTGAGAGAGTGTAAGACCCATCCCTTTGTACAGAAAACAATTTTTGGGCCTCAGTCACTTGTATAAGTCCCTCTGTACAAATTCAAACAGTGCGCTCACTGATAAAACCCTGGGCCTCTCCTTGAGCTGTAAGCCCTAAATCTTTCTTTTTAAAAGCACTTTCTCCTTTGATTTAGAAATATACTGTTGTTTTCAATCTTTCTTTGTTGAACAACTAACCAAACAGCATGGAAGCTCTACAACCGAGTAAGTGTTTATATGCTTTCATTTACCGCTTTCATATACATATAACTGTGTTGTGGGGCTGTTTCGCTGTAAGTCTTCTTTCATAAACTCATATCAACTGTGTAATAATAGTATAGATATTTAGAGTTTCCCCGGCAACTACGTCTAGCATTAAGCCCGTTGATCACTCTTAAATAGTCAAAACTAGATCCCCATAAGATTACCAGACACAGTCTTCCCTCCTCTTGGGGTTAAACAATATGGAGATATGAAAGGCAGATTCTTTTTGAACCCTTTCTCAGACTGTCACTCGTAGAAGTTGTCAAAGAAACTCTATTCCCCAGAGATGATCTTTTCTCCGTGAATGGCATCTCTTGAGTTTCTTCCAAATACTCAAACTTTCCTGGCTTGATCTATTCCTCGTGAATGGCCTGTCTTGAATTTCTCGAGGTTTGGGGACCCACAGGTTTCTTAAAAGCACTTGTCAAGAAACTTTACTCCCCAGGGATGATCTTTTCTCCGTGAATGGCATCTCTTGAGTTTCTTCCAAATTCTCGGACTTTCCTTGCTTGATCTATTCTCAGTGAATGGCATGTCTTGAATTTCTCGGGGTCTGGGGACCCATCGGCTTCTTAAAAGCATCGGCCTCCTCTTGGGCATTGTTCAAGGACCCACAGGCTTCCTTAAAGCATCCCCGCCTCCTCTTGGGCTTAGTACAAGGACCCGTCGGCTTCTTAGAAGTATTCACGGCCTCCTCTTAGGCTTCGTATAATGATCTCTTCCTTCGGGAATGATAGCCTTCTCTTGGGCTTCATACAAGGACCACTCGGCTTCTTAAAAGTTTCCAGCCTCCTCTTGGGCTTCGTACAAATTGTCCCGACGACCTCCTAGAGGTATAGGAACAGAACCTAGTCATCTTCATAGAACAGTCCTTTCAAAGAGTCTACTACTATTTCTCAAAGCATAGTACAAAAGATGGAACTCTACACACTGACAGTCTAATATCCTTGAGTCTCAAAGACATTCTCAAGTGACCCCTTCGTTAAATAGGAAGAAAACTCGTGGACTCGGACAGTCTCAATACCATTCGGATTTCCCACTTCCTCAAAGAACAAGAAATATCCTTGATCCTCAAATCAAAATCCCTGAGTGCAAACATTACTCATATAAGAACTGATTTTCTCTTTAAATCAACATACTGGACCTGTCACTCAACTGAAACAGTAACCATAGCCTCCTCTTGGGCTTTGTACAATGATTCTCCCCAGCGGAGCTAACAATTTTAGCCTCTATCTCGGGCTTCGTACAAGATACCAGAGACTTCCTCGTTGAGTCAATCACCCCTTTCGCCTCCATCTCGGGCTTTGTACGAGATACAAAAACTCTCTTGTTGAGTCAAATAGCCTCCATCTCGGGCTTTATACGAGATACCAAAAGATTCCCTCGTTGAGTCAAAACCTTTTAGCCTCTCTCTCGGGCTTTGTACGAGACACATATTAGCCTCCTCTTAGGCTTTGTATAAGAAAACCACTGGTTGATCCAATCAACTTTTAGCATCAAAGTTGTGCCTCGTTCACAGTACACAAACATCAACAACTCCTTCCCCTTCATCTAATCGCTGTAAGCGGCAAGCCTCTGGATCATCTATATCCATGCCACTGTCCCTCTTTTAGCATGAGAAATTCCTAAGGAAAGATAGCATTGCTCTACACTGAGTTAAAGTCTTCTCCTTCAGGTCAAAATCCCCTATAAAGGAAATTATG
This sequence comes from Lathyrus tuberosus, assembly GCA_022829125.1. Taxonomy (NCBI): domain Eukaryota; kingdom Viridiplantae; phylum Streptophyta; class Magnoliopsida; order Fabales; family Fabaceae; genus Lathyrus; species Lathyrus tuberosus. Next base: position 5,315,504 of record JALAZF010000036.1, on the reverse strand, counting down.
GCATTGACGGATTCACACATCCCGGTTAAAGTAATTCTCCTTTATAAACAATTGTGACATACAACCCCCTCTTTAGAGATGACAAATTCTCTCTAAAGTCAATCCCCTTTTAGCTTCATATCTTGGGCTTTGAACAAGATACAAATCACCTTTAGCTTCACATCTTGGGCTTTGAACAAGATACCAACTACCTTTCGCTTCACGTCTTGGGATTTGAACAAGACACCAAATACCATTTCCTCCCATAGAATAGGAGGAACTACGAACGCTCTGATTTCCCTGTTTCGGTAAACGGGAATACGTAGGCATAAGATTGAAAGAAAAGATCTTAGCGAGCACACTAAACAAAAACCCTAAATCCCATACTCTCACATATCTATCAAAAAGCATCAGTCCTAACATCCTAATCCTTGTTCCCCGCCAGAAGCCTGTCATTCTGTCAAAATAACACAAGAAAGGCCCCACCACATTGATCGCATCCGTAACCTAATAGACCGCTGTTTAAACTCAGTATGCAAGCAGGGTTAATTGGAGACATCTATTTCCCTTCCTTCATCAGCTTTAATAGGATAAAAAATGAATCGACCTGTAGTAAACTAACCCAGAGAGCGACAGCGCTTAAGAACCGCATCCAAAATCGCTCGCTACAGAAAAGTGGCGCCCACCGTGGGGCTTCTCTAACCTTTTTTCTCTTCACTTGTGTGAATACCACAGATTGGGGCTTCCGCTAGGGAACCCATTTTCTGTCAGGAACTTAGGATTCATAGCTTTAAAGGTCTAGGATGTTTAGGATAAATATATATACTGCTTTTCCTAATTGATATACCTGTTTATTTTTCTGCTAATGGGAATGCGTGTGATGCCGCATGTGGAAAGATTGAGTATACACTTAAGATAAGTGATGGCGACGAGGTCGACCATCAACCTCAGTGGAGGCTGACCAATGCAACCCATTCCCTCTCATAGGCAATGGGCCGATTGTGATGTCTGAGAAGCTAAGGAGCCAACCCTTTTGTAGTGTGGAAGGTATCGGAAATAGTTGTCACGCGATACTACCCTCATTTGAGGCTGGTGATCTATTCTCGGTGAATGGCACTTACTCTAAGATTGCTCTACAACTCGCTGGCGATCCGCTTGTTGTTTTGCTTTCCTGGGAGGAGCTGATGATAATGAGTACAGGTACAAAAATCACCCTAGTATAAACCTTTAGGGATGGGTAGAGCCTTGACTTCATGACAATGACCCTTTGACCCCATGTTTTTTCTATGTTTTTGTGTGCTGCATTCATGCATTCATCTAAAAAACATTAAAACATTCAAAAAATTCTTCTCTTCTAGTCTCTCTGTTTTTCAAATTAAACTAAGACTGTGATTGCAAATATCAAAGAAAAGGATTGTGCTAATGGATTTCGGTAGAAGGAGAACTCATAAGTACACCTTCAGGATTCCAAAACTAGAGGATTTAAGAGGTTTGGCGAGAATGATCACAAACCAAGAGGCTTTTAGAGCTAAGTACGGAGGTTTGCTATCTCTGTTAAGGGTCCATGTGATTGAGGGAATCATGGACGCGCTCGTTCAATTCTATGATCCGGTTTATCACTGCTTTACATTCCCGGATTACCAGCTAGCACCAACGCTGGAGGAGTATTCTCATCTGATTAATTTACACATCACTGATCAAGCTCCATTTTTTGGACTGGAAGAAATTCCAAAGGATCAGATCATTGCAAGAGCAATTCATTTGGATGAGTCTGAGGTCAGGACTCACATGACTACCAAGGGTGGCATACAAGGTTTGCCAGCCCAGTTCTTAACAAAGAAAGATCTATACTTCGCCAGTATAGGGAATGGGACTGCTTTTGAAAGCATCTTTGTCTTGCTCACCTACGGGTTATTTTTGTTTCCCAACATCAATAACTTTGTAGATATCAACGCCATTAAGGTTTTTCTCATTGGAAACCCTGTACCGACTTTGCTCGCAGATGCGTATCATTCTGTACACTTAGGGAATTTGTACAGCAGAGGGGAGATCACGTGTTATGTACCTCTGCTTTACAAATGGTTTATCTCCCATTTACCTAAGTCTGCTACTTTCTGGGATCAAAAGAATACTTTACGTTGGTCGCAGAAGATCATGTCTCTCATCAACTCTGACATAGATTGGTGTAATAGGATTTATGATGGAATCAGGATCATTGATCGTTGCGGAAACTTCCCTAACGTACCCCTTATAGGAACTAAGGGAGGAATCAATTACCATCCAGTTCTCGTTCGTCGTCAATTTGGATACCCTATGAGACACATCCCACGGGGTGTTCATCTGGAAGATCTTTTCTTCAAGGAAGGAGAAAGTGACAGAGCACTAAAGACGGAAATAGTGCATGCTTGGAAACATGTTCATAAGAAAGGACGAGAGTCTCTAGGAAAACCGGACTGTGTCTCGGTGGAGCCTTATCTCCACTGGGTACAAACTAGAGCTCTCAAGCTAAAAATGCCTTATCCTCGTTACGGAATTCTTCCACCAAGGGAGTCTGTCATGTACTTCATGACGGAAACTGAAAAGCTTCAGGTTACTCTCAACAAAGTTCAACGGGAGAGGAGGTCTTGGAAGAACAAGTACCGCACCCTCGACATAGAGTGCATTAAAATACAGCAATTACTAAAAGATAAGGATGCTCTGATCGAGATTTTAGAGCAACATGTTGTGGATAATCAAGATGACCAAAGGAATCTGCTCGCTCCTTTCACTTGGCAAAGGAATGACAACCCGACAACGGCTCTAGAGCCCCGGTCAAAGAAAAGGAAGATACCGGAATCAGCACCCGGTTTCTCCTCAGAGAGGACTCGGGACCCATTATCTTAGGTTTCTGTTTCTGCACTTTGTAATCTACTATATTTTCGTTTCCGCAATCCTTTGAATTTCAATAAAATGGGGTTTCCCCACTGTTTGATATTTGCAATCTAATTGTCGAAGTTTATTTTGATTAAACCAAAAAACAATTAATATAATCATTGCATTCAACATTCTCACATCGCGGTCAGGATCTATTTGGAAAGGACGCCGCAGACCTTTGTCTGGTCCCCAATGTGAAAGTTCCGCACAAATTTTAAGTGCCCGACTTTGAAAAATACAAGGGTAACTCTTGCCCTCAGAGCCATCTGGTGATGTACGCTCGGCGAATGTCAGCTCAGACGGAGAATCAGGACCTACTGATTCACTACTTTCAGGATAGTTTAACCGGTGCCGAATTAAAATGGTACATGGGTTTAAACCATGCTACGATTAGCACATTCAGAGATCTTGGTACTGCCTTCGTCCAACAATACAAATACAATTTGGACATGGCACCGGACAGAGATCAACTCAGATCAATGTCACAAAAGGATAAGGAAACCTTTAAGGAGTACGCCCAGAGATGGCGCGAAATTGCCGCTCAGATTTGTCCACCTCTTGAGGAAAAAGAGATGACAAAGATCTTCTTAAAGACCTTAAGCTCATTTTACTACGACAAAATGGTTGCCAGTGCGCCCAGTGATTTCACCGAGATGGTGTGTATGGGAGTTCGTCTTGAGGAAGCCGTCCGAGAAGGACGTTTGGCAAAAGACGCTGGATCATCGAGTAGTACAAAAGGATACGGTAGTGCTCTCCCTAAGAAAAAGGAGCAAGATATTGGGAATATCTCTTTCGGAAAGTAAAGGCGACGTTATCAACCAGTAGCAGCAGTAACTCCTGCTATCATCCCTGCGCCTGTTTCTATGTATCAACCTCAGGTTGTGCAGAGCCAACCTAATCAGCAAAGGACACAATAGCCTCTTCAGCAGGCTCGTCCTCCATATAACAACAACCGTGCAACGCGACCATCAGGGTTTGATCCTATACCCATGTTGTACGCAGAACTATTTCCGTTACTACTAGCTAAGGGGCACATCCAGACTAAGTCTCCTCTTACAGTACCAGAAAATCCGCCTTTTTGGTTTAAGGTGGATCAAACATGCCCTTATCATCAAGGAGGTCCAGGGCATAACATAGAGAATTGTCTCAATTTCAAATCTGACGTGCAAAAGCTTGTTAGGAGCGGGCTCTTATCTTTCAAAGATACGAATTCCAATGTTCTCACAAACCCACTGCCTCAACATGAGAAAGCTGTAGTCAATTTGATTGAGAGAGAATTTAACAACGTCTATCAAATTCACGATGTACTCTTGTTGAGGACCAATTTGGTCAAGATGCATTGTAGACAGAGTGGATATGGCCATATGCCACCTCATAATTATCATCAATGTGATGTCTGCTCTAAAAACAATCAAGGATGTTCTGTAGTGCAATCATCTCTACAGGAACAGATGGATCTCGGATGGATCCAAGAGCACCGAGTTCGTGGAGTTAACATGGTCTATACGAACTCCAACGTAATTCAGAACCACGACATCTGTGCAATGAATGTCAACTTGGTGGCGATGCACTCAAGGCAAAGCCAGTATCATAATCTGCCATGGCACAATTACAGTTCCTGTCTGACTTGCTCGGTAAACAAACAGGGATGCTCTTTCATACAAGAGGCCCTCCAGCGTCAGATGGATCTTGGATGGATCCAAGACTACCATGATAGGAACCCTTATCAGATCAACATGGTTTAGATCTTCGATATTCGCATAATGAATACCAACCTGGTAGAGTTACATGCTGAACAGGTCCGACTCGGATTCTTAATATCACACGACTATCAAAGCTGTAAAGCAGGTTGCAAAAACGATCGAGGTTGTACCCTTGTCCAGGAGGCACTTCAGCACTTGTTAAATCATTGGTGGATGCCAATCTACATGGATGAAGATACTCAGCAAATTAGTATCAGTAACAGGAATCCTACTCGGCGTTAGAGTCAGGATGTCTGATCAATGGAAGCTAACCTAGTGAGGTTACATTGTCTTCAAATTGGGCGTGGCCAGGTGCCACCACACAATTATGACCGTTGTAGTGTCTGTTCGGAAAGTAACCAAGGGTGTTACCTTGTGAGAGCAGCTCTTCAGGGTCAGGTGGATCGTGGAGAGATTCGCCCATATCTGGGTTCTGGACCCATCAACTGGACGCCGAGCTACCTTGCCAATCAAGTCGAGGATATTGTCACAATCTCTGGTCGTCACCAGACCAGGGATGTTTTTGCCATCATCCCTCTACTTGACGAATCTAGAATTCCCAACCGAGAACGGATCGAGATTACTTATGATAGTCAGAAAAATCAGAAGGTTCCCATAGTCATATATCTACCGGGACCACTACCGTATGAATCAACTAAGGCTATCCCTTACAAATACGGTGCAACGAAAATTGAAAATGGAAAGGAAATTCCATTACCCTCCGTCGTGAATATTGCAGACATCACTCGTGTAACACAGAGCGGTCGAATCTTCAACCGAGGAGTTAGAGAGCCTAACAAGGAAAAGGAACTTCAGACAGAAGCTCCCGATCCATCAGTCGGTCAATCCAGTAATCCCGACCTTTCGAAAAATAATGATGAGATGCTGAAGCTCATCCAAATGAGTAAATATAACATTATTGATCAGCTGTTACAGACTCCTTCAAAGATCTCGGTATTATCTTTGTTACTCAGTTTAGAAGCCCACAGGGAGGCTCTACAGAAAGTCTTGGAGCAAGCCTTTGTGGAACAGGATGTAACAATCAGACAGTTCGATAACATTGTCTCTAACATCACTTCCTGCAATAATTTGGGATTTAGTGATGAGGAATTACCCGAAGAGGGTCGCCGTCATAACATGGCGCTCAACATTATAGTTAACTGCCAGGACGATGCTTTAGCCAGCGTACTGGTAGACACAGGGTCAGCCCTGAATGTTATATCGAAGTCCACTTTGATGCAATTATCATTCAAAGGCCCTCCGATGAGAACCAGCGAGGTCGTCGTCAAAACGTTCGACGGATCCAGAAAAATAGTTATCGGCGAAGTAGATCTTCCCATAACTATCAGTCCTCACACTTTCCAAGTCACTTTCCAGGTTATGGATATCCGGGCAACATATAGTTGTTTATTAGGAAGACCTTGGATACATCAGGCTGGAGCGGTCACTTCAACCCTCCACCAAAAGCTAAAGTTCGTTCAGAACGATTAACTTGTCACAGTCTGTGGAGAACAGGCCTTGCTCGTGAGTAACTTATCATCATCTGCTTGTGTAGAACCCGAGGAGGTTATTGGAACTCAGTTCCAAGCACTATCGGTGAGCAAGGACAATCAATCCCAAGGAGGAACCTCGATTTCCTCATACAAAGATGCTATCAAAGCGGTTGAGAGTACCGATACAATCGGATGGGGACAGCTTGTCATTCCTAGTGACAATAAAACAAAGAAGGGTCTTGGTTTTTCTGCAACCTGTACCCAGACAGCTGCCAGTGATGGAAGTCTTCATCCCATTCAGAACTTCTTCCACAATGGAGGTTTTCTTCACCCAATGTCTCAAGCAGTACATGCTATCAATGAGGAAGATCCCTCTGACACAAATGAAGAATGGAAGTCCTATCTTAATGAGGACGGTTATATATCTCAGGAAGAGGTGCCTACGCCATTTTGCTATCCCGCACAGAGTCTGATATTTATACCATGATCAGATGTCGAAATGATATATGGAGGTTGTGATCTGGAAGGATGCCGTGCTCCGCCAAATTCGTTAGAGGAAGACACTCCGATGAAAGACAATTTTGACTACACCTACTATGGCCCGATGGATGGCCTGCCAATGTGGCAGCCTTATCCAGGAAACTTGGGGCAAGAGAGTCAGCCGAACAACGAAAATCAGCTGAGCATCATTGAACAGAATACCTGTGTCCCCACCATGTCATGGGATCAACACTCAGGTCATTCAGAAACTACTCAACATGACGATGAATTTGCAACATTTGCAGGACTTGAATTCATCAACTATGCTTTTCCCGAGGTCAACGTCATCGAGAGGGATGACTCCTCCAGTTCGAAAGAAGTGTGGGACACCTTGGGACAACTAAGTGGAAAATTTGACTATACGGTCAAGTACACCGCTCCCGAAAGCTCTCGTATCAGGCTCGAAGATATCCAGCCAACTGGATGGGGAGATACAGCGGAGAGCACAAATGCTATGCAAAATGCAACAGAGGAATTCTCCTACGACAATTCTGCCTGGGAGACAGATTCCAATGATCCCGCTCCATCAGAAATCAGCGTCATTTCTAAAGACAAATCGAGGAAAGTTCCAGACTTTGTGATTCACCGAGGAGTTTGCCGCCAATGGGTTGCCATCGAGGTTCCGAAGATCATTCATCAGTCAAAGTAATTGTCATCTTTAACCTTTCACCCTGCCCAGGTGAAACGAATGTTTTGATAGGGCTCGCTTTCTGTAAATTTTCCCTCTTCGCTCCGCCCAAAGCGACAGAGTTTTGTTTTTATAGGGCTGTAGTTTCAAGAATCGACTTGTTCATTAATAAAATAACGTCGTTCTGTAATTTCCGCATTAATTGTTGTTTTCTCTTTTCGTTTTTCAGAAAATGGTAATCCTAAAAAACAATTCAATAACAAAAACAAGCAGTAATAAAAAAAAATACACTGCACACACTTTTGCATTCTCTTTATCTCTTCAAAACACGAATCATCACGTCATGCAGATTGCTTGTTTTAAACCCAGTTGAAACATATGATCCGATGCCTTCTCCCGACTTTGAGTTCCCGGTATTTGGGGCTGAAGAAGAAGTTGACAACGAAATTCCAGAAGAGATCTCCCGACTACTCAGACAAGAGGAAAGGTCCATTGAACCTCACAAAGAGCCGTTGGAAACGGTAAACTTGGGTTCGGAAAAAGAGAAAAAAGAAATCAGGATTGGGGCACTGCTCAGTCCAATTGCCAGAGAGGGTTTGATAAAGCTTCTCAAAGAATTCCACGATGTATTCTCTTGGTCCTATCAGGATATGCCAGGGTTGGATACCAGCATCGTGGAACATTATTTACCGTTAAGATCGGAATGTTTGCCAGTAAAGCAAAGGTTGAGACGCACTCATCCGGACATGGCCATCAAAATCAAAGAGGAGGTACAGAAACAGATCGACGCAGGTTTCCTCGCTACATCTGAATATCCTCAATGGTTAACCAACATCGTACCCGTTCCCAAAAAGGACGGAAAGGTCAGAATGTGTGTTAATTACAGGGATCTGAACAAGGCAAGTCCAAAGGACGACTTTCCTTTACCACACATTGACATGCTGGTAGACCGCACAACAAAGTTTAAAATTTTCTCCTTCATGGATGGATTCTCGGGCTATAACCAGATCAAAATGGCACCGAAAGACCTGGAGAAAACTTCGTTCATTACCCCATGGGGTACCTTTTGTTACAAGGTGATGTCGTTCGGCTTGAAGAACGCTGGGGCAACCTATCAAAGGGCCATGACTACTCTGTTTCATGACATGATACACAAAGAGATAGAGGTATATGTCGATGACATGATTGCAAAATCTAAGACAGAAGAGGAGCATGTGACCCACCTGTCGAAACTATTCGAGCGTTTAAGGAAATACAAACTCCGTTTGAATCCCAACAAGTGCACCTTCGGTGTCCGTTCAGGGAAACTCTTAGGGTTCATCGTTAGCCAGAAAGGGATTGAGGTCGATCCTGACAAGGTCAAGGCCATTCAAGAAATGCCTTCTCCGAAAACTGAGAAACAAGTCAGAGGATTCCTAGGACGTCTGAATTACATTTCTAGATGCATATTCCTCATGACCGCCACATGTGCGCCGATTTTCAAATTACTCAAAAAGATCCAGGATTGCGTTTGGTCAGAAGATTGCCAAACCGCCTTCGACAGTATTAAGGAATACCTGTTGAATCTGCCGATTCTATCACCTTCAGTGGAAGGAAGACCACTGATCATTTACCTCACAGTTCTATAGGACTCAATGGGATGTGTACTTGGCCAACAAGACGAAACCAAACGGAAAGAGTCTGCCATCTACTATCTGAGCAAGAAGTTCACCGACTGCGAGACTCGGTACACGATGCTTGAGAAAACTTGCTGTGTTTTGGCTTGGGCAGCCAAACGTCTTTGCAAATACATGATTCGTCATACTACTTGGTTGGTTTCCGAGATGGATCCAATCAAGTATGTCTTCGAAAAGTCTGCTCTCACGAGAAAAATTGCCCGTTGGCAGATGTTATTATCAGAATATGCCATAGAGTACCACGCTCAGAAAGTCGTTAAGGGGAGTATTTTAGCCGATCATTTGGCTCATCAACCGATTGACGATCACGAACCAATCGGGTTTGACTTCCCAGACGAAGATGTCATGTATCTAAAAATGAAAGATTGCGATGAACCGTTACCCAATGAAGGGCCAGAACCAGGTTCCCAATGGGGACTTATCTTTGACAGAGCAGTTAATCATTATGGAAACGGAATTGGGGCAATCATTGTTACCCCTCAGGGTACCCATATTCCTTTCACTGCCAGACTTACGTTCAAATGTACGAACAACGAGGCCGAATACGAAGCTTGTATTATGGGTCTCGAAGAAGCGATTGATTTGAGGATCAAAAGCTTGGACGTATACGGCGATTCAGCCCTGGTTATCAATCAGATAAAGGGAGATTGGAACACATACCAATCAGGATTGATTCCTTATAAAGACTATGCAAGAAGGTTGTTACCTTTCTTTAACAGAGTCGAGTTTCATCACGTCCCTCGTAATGAGAATCACATGGCTGACGCTTTAGCCACTCTCTCTTCCATGAGCAGTGTAGGTCAATGGAACGACTTACCTAAGATCGACATAATGCGCCTTGAACGGCCCGCCTACGTCTTCACGATCGAAGCAGTCATAGATGACAAACCTTGGTATCACGATATCAAATGCTTCCTTCAGAAACAAGAGTACCCATCTGGGGCACTCAGAAAAGACAGAAAAACCCTCAAAAGATTGGCTGGAAACTTCTTCCTGAGCGGTGACACTCTTTATAAGAGGAATTTTGACTTGGTCTTGCTCCGGTGAGTAAACAGACCAGAAGCAGACATGCTTATGAAAGAAATTCATGAAGGATCCTTTGGCACTCATGCCAACGGACACACAATGGCGAGAAAAATTCTAAGAGCAGGGTACTACTAGTTGACCATGGAATCCGACTGCTACAAGTACATGAGGAGGTGTCACAAGTGTCAGATATACTCCGACAAAATTCATGTACCACCATCGCATCTCAAAGTTCTCTCTTCCCCGTGGCCTTTTTCCATATGGGGAATCGACATGATTGGCTTGATCGAACCTAAGGCTTCAAACGGACATCGGTTCATCCTGGTAGCCATTGACTATTTCACCAAGTGGGTCGAAACAGCGTCGTACGCTAATGTAACCCGACAAGTGGTGGTCCGATTTATCAAAAACAATATCATCTGCCGTTATGGTGTTCCAAACCAGATCATTACTGATAATGGATCTAACTTGAACAATAAGATGATGAAAGAGTTGTGTGTTGAGTTCAAGATTGAACACCATAACTCATCTCCCTACCGACCCAAGATGAACGGAGCGGTAGAAGCGGCTAACAAGAACATCAAGAGGATTGTTCAGAAGATGGTTGTAACCTATAAAGATTGGCACAACATGTTACCCTTTGCTCTTCACGGTTATCGAACATCTGTCTGCACTTCAACAGGGGCAACCCCTTTCTCTCTAGTATATGGCATAGAGGCAGTTCTCCCCATAGAAGTAGAGATCCCATCAATCCGGGTATTGATGGAAGCTAAGCTTTCAGAAGCTGAATGGTGTCAAAGTCGACACGACGAATTAAACCTGATCGAAGAGAAGCGAATCACGGCACTATGCCATGGTCAGTTGTATCAGCAGAGAATGAAGAAGGCGTTCGACAAAAAGGTCTGACCTCGTGTCTTCAGAAAAGGAAACCTCGTGCTCAAGAAGATACAATCGTTTCCCACTGACTCTCGGGGCAAATGGACCCTAAATTATGATGGCCCCTATGTGGTCACGAAAGCTTTCTCAGGCGGCGCCTTGAGACTTGCAACCATGGACGGAGAGGAATTTGCCTACCCCACGAATATTGATGTAGTCAAGAAATACTTCGCCTAAACTAAAAAAAAGAAGAGAAAACATCTCGGTGGATTGAAAACCCGAAAGGACGGTCCAGGAAAAAGTTAGAGACATGAAAAAATCATCCCGATGGATTGGAAACATCATAGTACAATCCAGGCAAAAATTAGGGATAATGGCAAAGTAACTATGTTCAACAGAGGCAAGTCCCTCAGCAGCAGTTACATCATCCATCGGAGGAAAACTCCAGTCAAGGTCATCTTCGACAGAAGCTCAGGATGTCCCAAATTCAAAGTTGGTAGAAGGATAGTGGTCGTTATGTTTCAACGTAGCCCTTTTCCCTGTAAATTACCATTTTCAAACTTTGTATATACTCTTTGGAATCACTCGTTTGACTGATCTCCATCTTATCAATAAAATTTTAGCCCTTGTGCTTTTGTTTGTAATTCTTATTTGTTTTAGCTTTACAGAATGGCGTTTTAACATGATTATCGATTCTTGAAATGAAACAAAAATGAATTTACTTGTTAAAACTTTTTCTGCTTTTAAAGTAAAGATGGCAATTTCTTTTTGAATGTTGAACATCAAAAGAACATCAACCGCTTCTCCAGAAGTAGGGGAACTTCAAAGTGTAGAATCAAAGTACTCCTTCTACGCCAGTGCGCCTGAATGAAGGATCAACAGTGTCGGATGCGACTATTCCATCTGACCTCTTCGGCCGAGTTCTTATCTCCTAAGCCCGACCAACATAGTTCCCAACAGGGACTATCTCTCCTAAGCAAGGTGGAATTGCTATTCTGAACCAACGGTACTTCTTCGTCCCGCGATGGCCGAGTATCCAGTCGTGTTCACCTGTCAGTTTGTATGTCACGTCCGTTTTGTCAGCATAAACATACATACATCATGCATTTGATTTGCATTCATATTCATATTGCATCATTATCACTCTAGTCGGTCTTGTCCCTTAGTGATAACAGTTCTTTCAATCGAGTTGTTAGTTCTTGCCTCGTCAGGAAATGCTGCGTTTGAACAATTTTGCTTCCAGTGTATCTCTAGATTAGAGTCGGCACTCGACCACTTTGATAACTTGAACCTCTGAAAAGCCAGAGAACTCTCGACAAATGTCACTCTTCGCCATTGAAGCTGATATCCTTGCTTTCCCGAATTAAGGAAAAATCCCTAGAGAAAGCCCCTTAATCGGAACTTCGGCAATACGACAGTTTTTCTCCGAAAGAACCGCTGATGAAAAGGTCATCGGCACCTCAAAATTGGAGCCCATCATATGGCATTTCTCCGGGAAGATCCCAAGAAAAGTATGATGTAAGACCCCAAGCGGAAGCAATCTCTCAAGAGACTCATTTTCCCCAGATAGAGTCGACAAATAGCGTCTCCAACAGAGAAGTTTGTGTACCTCTTCAATTCAGACGATTGGGCTCCCCAGCGAGTCTAATGTCAAACTTTTTCCCATCAAATGGCATCTCCCCAGGAAAATCCGGTGAGAAGTTTGAGGAAAATCGCTACGTATAGCGTCCCTTGTCAAGAAAGCTTATTGACAAAAGAAACTGAGACCAGTTCCTTGGTAGGAAACCAGGATCGAGGGGAAGGTTGCAACAGAAACTTAGACCAGTTCCTTGGTAGGAAACCAGGATCGAGGGGAAGGTTACAATAGGAACTTAGACCAGTTCCTTGGTAGGAAACCAGGATCGAGGGGAAGTTTAAATCAGAAACTAAGACCAGTTCCTTGGTAGGAAACCAGGATCGAGGGGAGGTTTATTTCAAAAGAAAACTGAGACCAGCTCCTTGGCTGAAGACCAGGATCGAGGGGAAGTTTACCTTTTCTAAGCATCATCGCTTAGCTAAAGAAGATGAATGCGTAAGCTACCATTCATAACCACCATCAAAATTTCGGGTATTCTGATATTTAATCCTCTTGCACCCCGGATGCCCGAATACCTTCGTCATTCACACCTTCGGGTCCAAGAAGATTAAATAGGGGCATCTGTCATACCCCAAATTTTGACCACTAAGATTTCCCATCATTGTGCAAATCATCATCACAATATGGATGAACCATCATGCCTCATCAATCTCCTCAAGGAATTGTTGAGCATTCACCACAATCAAAATTAGGGTTTCAAGCCCTCTCAGAGCCTTAGACAAAATATCAATCAAGGAATGACTTGATCTTCAACTTGTATAACCTCTAAAATATCCACAATGGATCAAAAGGACTCCCACTTCAAGGATTAAGTACAAGGCTGCTCCCTTCTAGGCGGGTCAAGTCTCAAGATCGACAGTGTCACCAAATTAGGGTTTTGGTCGACCAGGGCCTCCAGATGGAAACTTTTCATCTGGGCACAAGCCAATGATCCAAAACATAACCTAATATACTTCATGGAACCTCATGGACCTAATCATCAAGTCAATTTTGCCTCAAGGGATGCATTCATCAAAAATCAGGAATTAGGGTTTCTTGACCTAATTCACCCCTAAGTTGACTTTTGGGACAAATCATGAGCCAAGACCTCAAGACATGATTTGAGGGTCTCCAATATGCCATATTGATCCATTTGCAACAATGGATTAATCCAAGAAGCTTGAGCAATAAGTTTCAATTTCATCTGCACCACAATTAGGGTTTCGCGAGGAAAGTCAACTGTAACTTTGACTTTTGACCAGAACATGCTCCCAAACCCTAAGACATGATTCAATATACTCTATGACACCCATGTAACATGTCCATCAAGTTTGATTTAGGTCAAGGACATGATTTCCTGAAGAATTGCATAGTTTGGAATTCATCTGATAAAAAGTCAACTGTGCACAAAAGTCAACTTTGACTTTTTGAGATTTTTCACCAAAATGGATTTTTAACCCTAAAATGATGTTAATGTATGATTTGAATCATCATTCATCAAGAAAAATCAAAGATAGTGGGATAACTTGTAAAAGGGGTAACCATAAAAACTTAGAAAAATTTCTAAGTTATGGAAAAAGTGACACTAATGTGCCAACTTTGGAGGACCATAACTCTTAAACCACAAGGCCATTGCTCCCCATTCAAAGCTTGATTTGTAGATCACATTGCCCTATACAAAAGCTTCATATTGACCTATATCCAAATTCCTCATGGATTTTGAGTTATGGAGTGTTCAAAATCAAGAAAAGTCACTTTGTTCCAACACTTAGTGAAAATTTCACTAAGTCAGAATCTGCCTTTACTTTTTTCCAAATGTAGGGGGATTTTTCACTTGGATTCAAAAGAGATCAAAACCAAACATGTTCAAATAGTTTTTGTATCATGTAAGGGTTTTCCAAAATGACCAAGAACATTACCAAATTCAATTTGAGCCATGAGATATGACATTGGCAAGTTGCCTTGCTGAAATCTGCCAAGGCAAGGCAGATTTTTACACTTTTGGTCGATTTGCCAAAATCATCCAAATCCAAATGCTCCTATCCACTTGGACACCTCTGAGGATTAAATCTAAAGGGGACAATCACTGAGCCAAGCCTCCAAAGTCTTTGGAACAAGAAATAGCATGTTGAACCTAGAATTGCCAAAATAGGGACAAGACTCCAATTTTGGATTAGAGCATTCAATGGAAGCATCAAGGTGGCATGAACTAGCTCTTAGCAACTGAATTCAGTCAAGACTTATCCAAGACCAAGGGGACCAGCAGCCTGTGCCCTAACCTCTAGTCAATGGCTAGAGGAGACTTAGATTTTCATTTGCCAACATTGGCCAAACCTACTCAGCAGTTGCCATTCAATAGAGCTCAATTGTGATCAGCTTGAGTACACCAAAGCCATCAAACAGATGCTTTCCTCAAAACATCTTCTTTCACTCCAATTTTGCCTTCTAAGGCAAGTCACTATCGGGTTTTGAGTTTGAGAGCTTTTCCAATCAAACCAATCACTCACACACCTCACATACATCATATAGAAGTGATCCAAACACTCACATAACATCTAGAACACTGATTTCACAAAATCACTAGCCAATTGCTCAAGTTCTTCACAGTTTGGCAGGTGAGGTACCATCTTCAGCTCCAAACCATTTCAATCCATTCCAAGCATCCAGATACACTCCATGGCACCTAGGGAAGCTATCCAGATCATTGGAACCTAGCTGTAACACCTCCAACACAAAACACGATCACCAACTGCAAGAGGTAAGCATGAGCTCTTCTAACTCTATGATCCATGCAATTTTTGCTGCACAATAATTTGGCCATATATTCATAATCATGCATGGAATATTTCCCCTTAATGAATTGCATTGTTTGAATCGTGTATCAAAAATCCCAGCCTTCATGCAGAATCTAGGGTTCTTGAGGATTTCTTGTTTTATGCTTAATTTAAATGAAATTAATTGCCATAGACATGATCGTGAGGTTAAAACGAGTTGATTGGTATGTGGATTACATGATATGATCAAGTATTCAGTGAGATTGAAGAGAAAATGCAAATCTGGGCAAACCCAGAACACACGCGTGTTCTTGGTGTGTTCTTGGCGCCATTTTTGGAAAATTCAAATATTTGAATTTTGTGGTTTTATTTAATTGATTCAAAAATTAATTTCTCTCTGAGTTTTAATGATTTTGAGTTGATTATTTTTTTAATAATTCACAAAAATGTTAAAATATTTTATTTTCCCAAAAATCCCAAAAATATTATTTATTTTATATAATTGATATTTTTTCAAAGAATTAATGTTTTAATTGTTTTTGACATTTAAAATATTTTTTCCACCTTGATTTTGCAACTTTTAATGCCTTCTAATTATTTTGTAGGTCAATACTTAATTTTTGAAGCATTACTCCAAGATCACAATTTGTTTTTCATGTGTTAAACAATTTAGATCATTTTAATTGAATTTTTATTCAATTAAAACACATTTTGAAAACAAATTAGGGTTTTTGGATTAATTCAACCCTCATAAATCATTTTCAAAACACTTTTGGGCCTCTAATAGAGTGTAAGACCCAATCCTTTTTTTTGACCAAATCATTTTTGGGCCTCAGTGCATTGTATAAGTCCCGATACCGTCAAAAAGTTCGACGCGGTCATCATCCGTTTAAAAATAAACCATCTGGGCCTCTCCTCGAGCTATAAGACTCATTCAAAACTTTTGGGCCTCTAATAGAGTGTAAGACCCAACCCCCTTTTAACCAAAACCATTTTTGGGCCTCAGATATTGTATAAGCCCCTCTGCGTTAAAAGAAAATCTCGGCGCGATCGCCATTTCAAACGAAAAATCATCCGGGCCTACCCTCGTGTTATAAGCCCCGCTCTTTTTCTTTAAACCTTTTGGGCCTCTTGAGAGAGTGTAAGACCCATCCCTTTGTACAGGAAACAATTTTTGGGCCTCAGTCACTTGTATAAGTCCCTCTGTACAAATTCAAACAGTGCGCTCACTGATAAAACCCTGGGCCTCTCCTTGAGCTGTAAGCCCCAAATCTTTCTTTTTCAAAGAACTTTCTCCTTTGATTTTGAAATATACTGTTGTTTTCAATCTTTCTTTGTTGAACAACTAACCAAACAGCATGGAAGCTCTACAACCGAGTAAGTGTTTATATGCTTTCATTTACCGCTTTCATATACATATAACTGTATTGTGGGGTTGTTTCGCTGTACGTCTTCTTTCATAAACTCATATCAACTGTGTAATAATAGTATAGATATTTAGAGTTTCCCCGACAACTACGTCTAGAATTGAGCCCGTTGATCACTCTTAAATAGTCAAAACTAGATCCCCATAGGATTACCAGACACAGTCTTCCCTCCTCTTCGGGGTTAAACAATATGGAGATATGAAAGGCAGATTCTTTTTGAACCCTTTCTCAGACTGTCACTCGTAGAAGTTGTCAAAGAAACTCTATTCCCCCGAGATGATCTTTTCTCCGTGAATGGCATCTCTTGAGTTTCTTCCAAATTCATGAACTTTCCTGGCTTGATCTATTCCTCGAGAATGGCCTGTCTTGAATTTCTCGGGGTTTGGGGACCCACAGGCTTCTTAAAAGCACTTGTCAAGAAACTCTACTCCCCAGAGATGATCTTTTCTCTGTGAATGGCATCTCTTGAGTTTCTTCCAAATTCTCGGAATTTCCTGGCTTGATCTATTCTCGGTGAATGGCATGTCTTGAATTTCTCGGGGTTTGGGGACCCATCGGCTTATTAAAAGCATCGGCCTCCTCTTGGGCATTGTTCAAGGACCCACGGGCTTCCTAAAAGCGTCCCCGCCTCCTCTTGGGCTTAGTACAAGGACCCTCCAGCTTCTTAGAAGTATTCACAGCCTCCTCTTAGGCTTCGTATAATGATCTCTTCCTCCGGGAATGATAGCCTTCTCTTGGGCTTCATACAAGGACCACTCGGCTTCTTAAAAGTTTACAGCCTCCTCTTGGGCTTCGTACAAATTGTCTCGACGACCTCCTTGAGGTATAGGAACAGAACCTAGTCATCTTCATAGAATAGTCATTTCAAAGAGTCTACTACTGTTTCTCAAAGCATAGTACAAAAGATGAAACTCTAGACACGGACAGTCTAATATCCTTGAGTCTCAAAGACATTCTCAAGTGACCCCTTCGTTAAATAGGAAGAAAACCCGTGGACTCGGACAGTCTCAATACCCTTCGGATTTCCCACTTCCTTAAAGAACAGGAAATATCCCTGGTCCTCGAATCAAAATCCCTGAGTGCAAACATTACTCATATAAGAACTGATTTTCTCTTTAAATCAGCATATTGGACCTGTCACTCAACTGAAACAGTAACCCTAGCCTCCTCTTGGGCTTTGTACAATGATTCTGCCCAGCGGAGCTAACAATTTTAGCCTCCATCTCGGGCTTCGTACGAGATACCAGAGACTGCCTCGTTGAGTCAATCACCCCTTTCGCCTCCATCTCGGGCTTTGTACGAGATACAAAAACTCTCTTGTTGAGTCAAATAGCCTCCATCTCGGGCTTTATACGAGATACAAAAAGATTCCCTCGTTGAGTCAAAACCTTTTAGCCTTTCTCTCGGGCTTTGTACGAGACACATATTAGCCTCCTCTTAGGCTTTGTATAAGAAAACCACTGGTTGATCCAATCAACTTTTAGCATCAAAGTTGTGTCTCGTTCACAGTACAGAAACATCAACAACTCCTTCCCCTTCATCTAATCGCTGTAAGCGGCAAGCCTCTGGATCATCTATATCCATGCCACTGTCCCTCTTTTAGCATGAGAAATTCCTAAGGAAAGATAGCATTGCTCTACACTGAGTTAAAGTCTCCTCCTTCAGGTCAAAATCCCCTATAAAGGAAATTATGGCATTGCCAGATTCACACATCCCGGTTAAAGTAATTCTCCTTTATAAACAGTTGTGACATATAACCCCCTCTTTAGAGATGACAAATTCTCTCAAAAGTCAACACCATTTTAGCTTCATATCTTGGGCTTTGAACAAGATACAAATCACCTTTAGCTTCACATCTTGGGCTTTGAACAAGATACCAACTACCTTTCGCTTCACGTCTTGGGCTTTGAACAAGACACCAACTACCATTTCCTCCCATAGAATAGGAGGAACTACGAACGCTCTGATTTCCCTGTTTCGGTAAACGGGAATACGTAGGCATAAGATTGAAAGAAAAGATCTTAGCGAGCACACTAAACAAAAACCCTAAATCCCATACTCTCACATATCTATCAAAAAGCATTAGTCCTAACATCCTAATCCTTGTTCCCCGCCAGAAGCCTGTCATTCTGTCAAAATAACACAAGAAAGGCCCCACCACATTGATGGCATCCGTAACCTAACAGACCGCTGTTCAAACTCAGTATGCAAGCAGGGTTAATTAGAGACATCTATTTCCCTTCCTTCATCAACTTTAATAGGATAAAAAATGAATCGACCTGTAGTAAACTAACCCAGAGAGCGACAGCGCTTAAGAACCGCGTCCAAAATCGCTCGCTACAGTAGGGCCAGAGGGGGAGTGGAAGATACACTTCCCCAGTCAAGACGGCCGTATATGCACAGACTACGGGGAGAGGTTCCCAATGTATGAGTATGCTTTCAAGGAAATAGGGTTGAGGCTGCCCTTTATTAACTTCCAGCAATCCATCTTCTTTCATCTGGATTTAGCCCCGTCGCAACTGCATCCGAATTCGTTGGGGTTTATCTGCGCCTTCCAGCTGACTTGCGAGTTCCTGAAGATAGGAGCTACGAGACCTTTGTTCTTCACCATCTTCCACCTCTAAAGGTAGGTCTCGGGGAATAAATATGGTTGGGTCTCGCTGAAGCAACCATGCAAACTGTTTAAGCCTTTCTCGGAGTCTATCCAGACCTTCAAAGAGAGGTTCTACATCATCAAACCGGTGTTAGAGAAGGCCCAAGATACCACGTATGTCTGGGCAGTGTCGACGAACGAGGAGGGCAATGATATGTATGACGAGGAAGGGAAACTGCTGGCAGATAGGGTGTTCAAGTTCCCTTTTCGTTGGAGTGAGAGTCACTTTACTTGGGGCACTGGCCATTATCTTGCCCAGCCAGATATGTTGGATGAGCAAGACATAGCCGATTACGAGGTGTTGGTCAACTATGTTAACTTTTTTAGGCCCGCGGAGTGTTGGACGAAGAAGGGGAACCCTATCTTTGAGGATGATGGCGGGCAGAGAGCGGAGTATCGTTACATCAATACGAAGACACTTCTAGAGTGCAAGACCCCTGCGGATGCTTTTAAGCTACTTGGTAGTTTTAGCTTTTTTAGCTTGTCCGAATTATAACTTCCTCGGTGGCTAACATGTTTGTTATGTTTTTTCAGGTGAGATGCCTTCTGCCCACGAGAGGATGGTGAAGAACGCCATGGCGAGGGGCAAAGCTGGTGCGGCCACCTTGAAGTCTCAGTTTACACAGCGTGTGCCTCCTCCCCAACCTGCTGCAGGGAGATCTTCGCCTGTTGCTTCACCTGCCCAGGGGTCTCCGGTGCCCGGGGCTTCGAGGTTCAAATGGACAAGAGCTAATGAGTTGGTGGACCTCAGTCGGGCGGCTGAGAAGGGCAAGTTTCAACTTCCCCCGTGCCTTCACGACAAGAAGTTTTTCGAGGGGACATCCCTGGTGGTTCCTCGGGCAGAGTCCCTCAAGCTCGAAGGCATGAACCATCCAAGCAAGAGGGCCATGCTGGCGCAGGATGCCTCTGCGTTGCTTCAGGTTCTAGAAATGGCGGCGGTGTATGCTGAGGGGGATTCCTCCTCTGAGTTCGAACTCAAGAAGGCCCAGGCGACTATATTATCCCTGAAGGAGACGGTGAAGAAGGCTAAGGAGGAGGCCAAGGCTGCCAACGACGCGAGGAAGAAATCAGACGAGGAGGTTGTCAGGCTGAGAGGGGAGAACGTCACTCTGGTTTCGGAAAAGAAAGCTGCTGAGGATTTGGTCAAACAGGTGAGGGCTGCGGCGGCCCCCGCTGAAGATGAGCCTGAGGGGGTGAGGGCATTGAAGACTAGGGCTGAGCTTGTTGCTCGTCTTCTACGGGCAGAGGACGATGTTATTGCCATTGGAGAAGAGTTGTTTAAAAATGTCGTGGCCCAACTCCGGCTGGTGAACCCAGAGGTCCAGATATCCAGGGTAGTAACTTCCTGGGCTATGTTGAGAATGGCAAGATAGTTGCTCCGAACTTCTTCAACATTGGTGATGAGCACGCCTGACTTTTGAACGAGGAGACCCAGCAGATGGAGGAGTGATCTCTTTTTGTTTTGTTGTAATGTATCTGGCATGTGTGCCACTCTTGATGTAATTTTATTTTGTTTGGTAGTATTTTATTCGGCAGGGGCGTGTCCCATATGCCTTGTAATATGCACACTTGTGGTCCCCGTGGCCACTTTAATTAAATGCATGTATCCGGTCATCGCGGTTGGTTTTGTATGTTGTATATTCGAGCATGGCCTTCTTCGATTATTTTTGCTAAGTGTTATATCTTTGCTTGATACACGTGTGTGCCCGTAATAGGGGTCACTTTGATTTTTTTAATGTTTTGAGGGAATTGCTCGACTTAGATGTGTTCGGCAGTGAGGGGGACTGGTCGAACGGCCTAGGAATTTTCGGGCAAGATAGCTGAGCTAAGGTCGCGTTTGAGGCCTGAGTTCGCAGCGTGAACCTCCCATCACGAGCTGGGTGTTCTACTTATCATGGTATTTTGATGACGGCGGGCTCGGTTGAGGAACCGCTATCGTGCAGGGACCTAGCTCGATCCTGAGCGGGGTCCTGCCTTGGCTGGCATGCAACGCTTGTACCTGGGCGTGCATCATGGTCGGTATGTTATATTTCTTTGACGAAGCAAACCGACAGTTAGAGCCTTAGCTATAGTATTGTTTTAGCTTTTCGGAATTCCATGGTCGAGCAAGTTCTTCCCCGTTAAGGTATTCTAGGTAGTAAGCCCCATTCTCCGTCTTTGCTCGGACACGGTAGGGTCCTTCCCAGTTAGCGGCGAGTTTACCTTCTCGAGAGTCCTTGTGGTTCCTTCTCAAGACAAGACTGCCCACTTGGAATTCTCGTCGTATTACTTTGGCGTTATGCCATATTACAATTTTTTGTTTTAACGAGGCTTCGCAGAGAGCTGCCCCTGACCGGACCTCTTCGACGAGGTCAAGCTCCTCCCTTAGTGCCTCGTCGTTCATTTCCTCATCCAAGGGTGACTCAGTCCGCCTAGATGGTACATGCACTTCGATGGGAATTACAGCCTCGGTCCCATAGGCCAAACGAAAGGGAGTTTCCCCGGTTGAAGAATGTGGAGTAGTGCGGTATGCCCATAGGATGCTGTGCAGCTCCTCGACCCAGGCCTTCTTCGTTTCGTCTAGCCTTCGCTTGAGGCCTCGAAGTATTACTTGATTTGCTGCTTCGGTTTGCCCGTTAGTCTGGGGGTGTTCGACGGATGCGAAGTGTTGTTTTGTTCCCAATTGAGCGATGAAATCCTGGAACTTCCTGTCCTTGAATTGTGTCCCATTATCCGTGACTATTGCTTGGGGAACGCCAAAGTGTGCGAGGATGTTTCGCTTGTAGAAATGGAGTATATTAAGGGTTGTTATCTTGGCTAGAGCCTCCGCTTCTATCCACTTTGTGAAGTAATCAACGCTTTGATCGTACTCTGAATGTCCCTAGGATGTCCAGACCCCACCAGGCAAATGGCCACGGGGAGGACATAACTTTGAGCTCATTAGGTGGAGCTAGATGCATGTCCCTGTGCCATTGGCATTTGTCACATTTCTTGACGTGCTCTTTAGTGTCCTGCTGCATGGTTGGCCAGTAGTACCCTGCTCGAAGGGCCTTCTGGGCAAGGGATCTACCCCCAAGATGTTGGGCGGTGATTCCTTCGTGGATCTCACGCATGACGTGGGCGACCATCTCCTCCTCAACGCATTTGAGAAACGGGATGGAGAACCCTCGCCTGTAGAGTTTATCTTCGACCAGGACATAGAAACAGGCCCTGCGTCTAACTATACTGGCTTCTTTGAGGTCGGACGAAAATTCGTCCCTAGAGAGGTAGTTGTAAACGGGGGTCATCCGGCAGTTACTGTCTCCGATTACCTGTACGTCGAGGGTCGGAGATGTCTTCTTGATACTAGGTCGAGGAAGCACCTCCTGGATGACGGACTTGTTTTCGCCCTTTTTCTTTGTGCTTGCTAGTTTAGACAACAGGCCTGCTCTGACGTTATGTTCGCGGGGAACATGCTTCATCTCTACTGTAGCAAACTTCGTCATCTTTTCTTTGACCAAAGCTAAGTACTCGGATAGGTTGTCATTTTTGGCATGGTATTCTCCTCGAACCTGAAGGGCCATGAGTTACGAATCCGTGCAGATGATGACTTCTTCTGCCCCTAGATCTTCGGCCAGGCGCAGGCCGGCAACGAAAGCCTTGTACTCGGCTTGGTTATTAGACGTGGGGAAGGATAAGGTGAGTGATACCTCGACGATGATTCCCTCGTCGTTTTCCAAGATGATGTCTGCCTCGCTCCCTGCCGAGCTGGATGCTCCATCTACGAAGATGGTCCATTTACGTGCCTCGCAGGTGGGGGAATCTGCGAACGTCATTTCTGCGACAATATCGGCCAAAGCCTGGGCTTTGAGGGCTTTTCTGCTTTCATACTAGATGTCGAATTCGGACAGCTCTAACGACCATTTAAGCATTCTGGTCGCCCCAGCAGTTGCTTTACGGGCTGATCTGTCCGGATCACGATCGTGTGGGCCAGGAAATAGTGCCTTAGTCTTCTCGCAGCATTGATGAGGGCCAGCGCTACCTTCTCTATCTGATGGTATCTCAGCTCTGGTCCTTGCAATGCTTTGCTGGTGAAATAGATGGGCTTCTGCCTGTCGGGTGTCTCACGAATGAGGGCGGCGCTTACAGGCTTGGTTGCCACGATGAGATACAGATACGGAGTTTCGCCGTTGTCTGGTCGAGAGAGGACTGGTGGCTCTGACAGTGCCTGTTTTAGATGGAGGAGAGCCTGGTCGCATTCCTCCGTCCATTCAAATGCTGCCTCCTTGCGGAGGAGTTTGAAGAAGGTCAGGGCATGCTAGACAGACTTGGTCACGAAACGAGACAAAGATGCGAGCATCCCGTTGAGGGACTGGATGGATTTCCTCGCTCTGTCAAATAGAAGCCGAGGAACTTGCCCGCCCGAACTCCGAACGTGCACTTTTCTAGGTTGAAACGCATCCGGTATTTCTTGGCCTGTTCAAAGACTTTCCTCAAATGGGCCGTGTGATCGGTTTCCTCATGGGATTTCACGATCATATCATCCATATAGACTTCGAGCATGTCACCTATTTCTCCCCGGAAAACCTTATTCATCATCCTCTGGTAAGTCGCGTCGGTGTTCTTCAGGCCGAAGGGCATTACATTATAATAATAATTGCCCGATTCGGTTATGAAGGCCGTGTATTTTTTATCACTCATCGCCATTGGTATTTGATTATAACCCGAATAGGCGTCCATGAATGATAATAGTTTAAAACCGACAGAGTTATCAACAAGCTTATCAGTATTGGGGAGGGGGTGGGCATCTTTTGGGCATGCCTTATTAAGATCAGTATAATCAACACACATGCGCCACTTTCCATTAGATTTTTTCACGAGTACAACATTGGACAGCCAAGTGGTGTACTTGGCTTCCGAGATAAATTTTGCCTCGATGAGGTCTTTTACAGCTTGTTCTGCAGCCTTCGTTTTCTCTGGAGACTGCTTTCTCCTATGTTGTGCTACTGTTTTGACGGCGGGATCAATCGTGAGTTGATGACAGGCGACAGCAGGATCTAAGTCGGGCATCTCCGCGGCACTCCAGGCGAACAAGACAGCATTCTCTCGAAGGCAAGCCTTGAGTTGTTTCCTCGCGATGTCAGGGAGGTCAGTCCCTATCTTTACTCCTCGCCGAGGATCGTCGCTGAGTAGAACGAGCTCGAAGTCGCCATCCTGGATCGGGCACGTTGGATGGGAGTTGTTGTTGGTCGAGGCAGATGAGCTGCTCGGGCCAACCTAGTCCTCCTTCTGGTCATCTTCGGCGAAATGTCTGCCTAGGTCGACGGAGTCGACGCGTGGCAATGACTTGGCTTCCTCTGAGCTTCTGGGCAAGGCTAGCTTGCCTAATGTCTTTGGCTTGGAAGCGATGGCGTTAAGTCCCTTGGTGGCCGCTTCAAAGCATCGCCGCGCAACTTCGATGTCCCCGTGTAATGTAGCGACCATACCCTTCGAAGTGTAGTACTTCATTTTGAGATGGACGGTTGATGGTACAACTACCAGCTCGGCCAAAGTTAGCTGCCTGAAAATGCACTGATAGAGGAACGAGCAGTCGATTACCAGGAACGAAACTTTAATGGATATGGTTGTCTTCGCAGATCTAAAGGTCACAATTAACTCGACGTACCCCCAGGGTTTCGTAACTGACCCATTGAAACTCTGGAGGTCGAAACCCACGTAGGGAGTGAGGTGCGATTCGTCCACCTGGAGAGTCGAGAATAGTTGTGAGTACATAATGTTGAACGAGCTGCCTTGGTCGACTAAAATCCTGCGAACATCAAAATTTTCCATCTGGGCTCGAACAAGTAGTGGGATACTTGAGTTCGGGGACCCTCCGAGGAGCTCTTTCCGGTAGAAGGAGATGAGGACTAATCCCTTATGGGCCTTGTCAAGCGTTGTCACCTTGCTAGAGCTCGTGCTGATCAGGTGCTCGAACTTTCTCTTTACGGAGCCCACGGTGACTTTGTTGAAGCCCCCTCCAGAGATGACCATCGCGGAGGGGAAAGTTTCCCACTGGCTGTGGGTTGCTAAATATGTGAAAGCGTTGAGCTCATCTGGAATGTAGAAATCCTCTGGTCATGATATACTCATGGCAACTTAGAGGTTGGTTTCTTCTAAGGAAGGCACATCTTCCTCTACTTTCTTTGACTCCTGGGCGTCTTGTCGGGGAGCGTCTTTCTTCTTCGTAAACTACTTCAGGTGGCCATCCCTGATCAGCATTTCTATGGCATCCTTCAAGTGGATGCAATCTTTAATGGTGCGACCGTGACTCTTATGGAAACTACAGTATTTTGATTTATCGGCGTTGGGCTTGGCCGATATCTACTTGGGGAACCAAACTCCCACCTGTTTAAACTCCGAGTTAGCACATTCGGAGAGAATATTTTTCCTGAATACAGTCAGGGGAGTGTAGTTGTGGAACCAGCCGGAGGGCCCTTTGTTGTCTCGGGATTCCCAGAGACGATCTTTGCGCCTTCTTTCCCCTCGACGGGATGTCGAGGGTTCATCGCCCTTGGAGGCCCGGGCATTCTCCTGATGGCGTGAGGCTTGGGCGGAGCTGGCCGCTTCCTTTTCTTCGTATTGAATATACGCCTGCGCCTTGAGGAGGAAGACATCCATGCTCTTTGGAGGTGCAAGGCCAACAACTTTAGAAAATTTTGAATACGGACAAAGTCCTCGTTCGAGCTGAAATTTCTTCATGTCGTCAGTAGTGGGGACCTTCACAACTTCTTTATTAAACCTCTCAATATATGCCCGGAGAGGCTCATCCTTCCCTTGAATTATAGCCTCAAGGAAGGCTTCAGTCTTTGGGTGGCGGCGTGACGCCGTAAAGTGCCTGGAAAACATCCTGCCCAACTGCTTCCACGAGGTGATGGACTCCTCGGGAAGTTGTTTGTACCAGGTCATTGACCTTTTCTGGAGCGTGGTTGGGAACATACGGCATTTGATGGCACCCCAGACGCCACGGTAGTCTAAAAGTGCATCGATGTTTTCGATGTGCACATCTGGGTCAGTCGTTCCGTTGTAAATGCCCAAAGACGGGGGTTTCTCCAAGCCTTTGGGGAGGCGTGTAGCTAATATCTCCTGGGACAATGGGCTGTGAGGCTCATCGTCGCTGCTGGAACTGGTCCAGGAAAGGGAACAGATGCATCACTCGTGACGACGACTTCTACGGGGTGATGGTGTGCGTGCCCGACCCTTTGGTCTGACCGGGGGTGAACGTTGATCTCTCTGGGTCCTCTTGTGGCCCGGGGAATATTGGTCGCACGAGGAAACGTGATCGCGCTTCCGAACGACATGGGATTCTGGTTCTTGGCGTACCCGACGATCAGCTTCCCCCCGGGGTAATAGACTCTTGGATCGTCTTCGATCCTTCCTCGGCTGAGGGAATCTCGGACGGACAGATTGTTCCAATGCCTCAATCCTCTCGTTTTGTTGGAGGATCAAGAGGTTGGTCTTGTTGATTACTTCAAGGAGGGCCACCATGGCCGGGTCGACGTTGGGTGGAACTGGAACGGGCTGGAGAGCCAGCAAAGGCTTGTTGTCAACACGATTAATAGGAGTGGGGGATGGAGACGTGGTAGCTCCGTCTCTCAGATGACGGGCGTCTCCTCCGAGGAGGAATGTAGGTCCGTCAGCATCATTTTTGTTGACGGGGAGAACAGAAAGATTGTGAGCACCTTGGACGTGATCTTGGGAAGCCATGATCGTAATCTTAGACAGAGAATATGTTTTGGTATTTGAATTTGAGGTGGATGTTAAGACGGGGATAACAAGTTTCCCACAGACAGTGTCACTGATCGTGAAGGCTGATCAGATCTTGTGATGGGCCAAGAAGAACGTCTGTGATGCTGGGTGCTTGAGATGAGGAGGGGGGTGTACCTGCAAGGCACTCTGATGCTAAAGTAAAAATAGGGGGAGAGAAAGGCAAGTACAAAAGTATGAGTTCTTAGGATGATTTTTGGATACCCGACCCTCTCAAATTAGAGGGTTTTTATAATGCCCCCAGCGCGTGACCAACGATCCTTATTTTCGGGGCGGAATAACTGTTTCCTGAAGAATAGGTAACTGCCAAAAACTAACCGTTATGACGGGCAGAGGTGCCCAAAACTAGCCGTTGCCATGGGTAAAGGCGTAGTTCCGGGCACAGACATCAAGACCGTTCTTGGGTGGTGGAGCCGTGCGTAACGGGCATGAATGTCGGGGAGGAGCAAATGACCTTGAGATTCATTTGTCCTTCTGTGCCTGGTAGAGGGACAGAAAGGTAAATGCTGCCCACCTCAGCTGGACTTAGACAATTGGGTCGTTCTAGGAGCAGGAGTGAATTGGGCCATGCCTAGTCATTGGTCCAGTCCGGAACAAAAAATATCAGAAATTATGGAATTTCTGGTAGTTGTTTTGAAATTTCCAGTATGACCCCTGAAATTTGAAAATTCTGCTCCAGAACCGTAAATTTCGAATTTTGGGAAAAAAAATCAGGGTTAGTTTGGTCTATTCATACAGATTGGGGGGTGTGAGGTTTAAGTGTAGGGGTGACAGGTTAATTTCTCGTTACCCAAACTAAATACCAATGAGTTGAATGGGTTGGTTCAGGTTAAACTCGTACATGATTGGAATGAGTAAAAGTAAGGGTTGGATTGTGTTGGGTTCGCGGGTTAACCCGTACCCATGAACACCCCTACATTTCTTTTTGACAAAACTAGCAAGATACCGATGAGTCCGCACAGGCAAATTTATTTAATATAATATAAAATATAGGCTTAATACCCTTTTTGGTCCTCTAACTATAGGCCTAGGTCCAATTTGGTCCTCTTTCTTTTAAAAGTTCCAAATTGGTCCCTTACGTTATTAAATAGGTACATAGTGATCCTTTCCATTAAATAAAGGCAAATGGTGTTAAATTTGATGATGTGTAATCTGAGTTGGATGGCTGGTTTGCACAATCAGCATCTCCTTCTTCCTTGATTCTGATACTGTTACAAAACCACCCCAATTGCAAACCCTAGGTCACATATTCCCCAAAATTAACCAAATTGAAACGAAAATCGTCTTTCAATCATGAGTTCTAGGTGCGGATCGTCTTCATCTTCATGAACCCGCATCGATTCGCAAATGTATACGAGCTTTAGGAAACTTATGTGTAGATGTGGAGACCTTGCTAATTTGCTTGAGTTTTATTTGTAATTTGATTTATTTGCCTCCGAACATAAAGTATTTACCTCTAATGACACTTGATAGTGGTATTTCAGTTTCTGTGCAAAATACATGTGTAAGTGAAGGTGTGAAAAACGCAAGAAAGTGGGGTTAAAATTGGTTTTTCAAAATAAAATTCGTTTCTTTAAAATAAACTCTTTTTATAAGACTCTTTCTTTTAACAATAATGACCTATGATGAGAACAAAGAGATAAACATGTTATGTTTATACTAGTTCACTTGAGAAACACTCAAGTTAATCTAGTCCACCTGCCAAGGTAATTTTTCCTCTCTCAACGAGGTCTTAATCCACTATTCAATCAAATCAGTACAATGCACTAGCCAAAATGGTGGTGACTAACACAACCTCTAAAACTCTCAAGTTTTAGACTTCTCAAGTAATACAACCTCACAGGTCTTACTCAAGGAACAACCTCTAAGACACACGACTTAGACTTCTCAAGAAATACCACCACAAGGTCTTTCTCAAGGGACACAAACCTAAGTTTGAATAACTTACGTTTACAGAGATGTGCTTCTATACAAGTTGATACTGTAAACAAGTTTCGACCAGAATGACTTAAGAAAGACTTAGTTAGAAAGAATATTGTAGTAGCGTTCGTGTGTATCTTTCTTCAAGTCTTTTGCTTCTTTTATAGCCGTGTAGAAAGAGCCGTTGAAGTGTAATCATTATAGCTAACTAGGCTGGCGACTAGAAGAGTGAGGATAGATAAAAAAATTTGCATGCTACGCGTCCTGTTTTTTTTCAGAATATCTTTGATTGTACCGTTGCACTGTTACCAAGATATTTTCACTTTGTATTGAGGTACAGCTGTACTATGTAGCTTTGTCTTCTTGGCTTCTCAACTTCAGAGGCTTTTTACGAGCATGAGTAAGAAGGGAAAACATAGATTGGTTCTTGAGAGTTTCAAGTCTTCGAATCTTCATAGCAGCGCCTTCAGAGTCTTCAGAACTCGTTCTCTTTCTCTTTTGTATCAGCATCTGGACTTCGTTCAATCAGAACCTTTATTTATGGATCTTCAGTACTCGTTCTCTTTCTCTTTTAAATCAGAGTCTTGTGAACTTTATATTTTCTTGGAGTGAGTTCTGCTTTTCAAGTGTATAGGCGAAGTATTTCCTTTTAAGCATTGTGTTCGCGCCAATTTACGGAAGCATAACCTGCTTGTTAAGTTCTCAACAATAACAAACATTAGTTGTACAAAATTATTCATACATAAATACTCATTTGATATCATCAAAACTTAGAGATAAAGTTGTAGAACCAAATCTTGTTCTCACAATCTTCCCCTATTTGATGATGACAAAACTATGTATTTTGATGACACAATTTTGATATATATGTAATGCAGGGA
Organism: Lathyrus tuberosus; assembly: GCA_022829125.1. Lineage (NCBI taxonomy): Eukaryota > Viridiplantae > Streptophyta > Magnoliopsida > Fabales > Fabaceae > Lathyrus > Lathyrus tuberosus. Next base: position 5,285,600 of record JALAZF010000036.1, on the reverse strand, counting down.
AAATAACATATTCTAAAGATAGCTTATCCTTCGTATGAAGTGCCCCCCCTGAGTCTTAGACTTGCTGAATTTTTGTGCTTGGGCTCCCTCTGATTTTACTAGGTCATGAGCTCTTAGTCTTGATTCTCTTTTCAGCAGAGTTCTGATTTTCTTAATAAAGCTTGATTTGGATCAGAATTCCTGAAAAAGAAAAACATTCTAATAGAAATAACAGTTTATCTGTTAGCATGTAAACAACGTTGTTTTTCAGAGATTGACTATGGAATCAAAATATCACATATATTACTTCTCCCCCTTTTTGTCATTGATAAAAAAGATAAGTGGTGAAAGGGTGAAAAACAAGGATCTAAAGACTTAAAGACAAAAGAGACATAAGGATTAGGTGCTTCTAGAGGACATTTTGTCCCATATCTTCTGAAGCATGCTCTGAAGACTAGCATTGACAGTCTTTTGTTCCTCAAGGCTGTCTCTGAACTTCTGTTATTCTTCTCTGATTTCTCCAATTGCGTTTTCCAAACGCTTAACAGTAGGATCAGATGTAGATACAACTACAGCATCTTACTTGGCCTTTTCCATGGCTTTAGCTTCTTGTGCTATTCTGGCTTCTTCAGCAGCCTTTTCTGCAAGAAGTCTTGCTTCCTAAGCAGTTTTTTCTTCAACTTCTTTCTGCTTTGCAGCCAAGAACTTAAGTATCTTGATCCGTTCTCCAGCTTCTGCTCTCTCCTTTGCCCGTTGAATTCCAGCAGTGATGGTTGCGTCTGAGAAGCTTACAACTCTTGCAAGTTCACTATCCAACCATTTCTGGAAGATTTGACAAGAGCTTTCAAGCTCCAAGTGTTTGGCACTTACGTTGAAATCTTTTCTTAGGTTAGCAAACTTGTTTAATTCCTTTTTACTGAATTGACCTATGCATTCTTCAAAATATTTTGGAGGTGGTATGTTATAGATAACCAAAGCAAGGTCAGGCTTGGTAGAATTTGTCTCAGGTGGTGCTTGCTGAGATGGAACAATCTCAGTAGGAGCATGTTCAATGATTGTTTGATCAACAGGAGATGATACCTCTAGAGTGTCTGAAACCATAAGAGGTTCAGAATTTGGAGATGGAGGATCAGAGTGTTGAATTGAGGATTCAACATCAGTGGTCTGATGAAATTTGTAAGACATTGGTGAGACAGGCATGTCTGATTGGATGATTGAGGTTATTGACGAGGTGTAGGTAGGAATGGTTTCAGTCAAGATAGAGGTACTGATTGATGGATTGGGTAAGGATTAGATAGCGATAGTTGGAGGAGGAATTGAAAAAGATGGTGATTTGAAATTCACCTGTGGATTGGAGGTAGGAATGAAGATGGTTTGAGATGATGATAGTGCAGTAACAGTTTCAGTGACATTCATGGACCCAGAAGAATTGGTAGTCAATTTATTGATTTTCTTAAGAAGAATAGATTCCAGTCTAGAAGTTTTGGAGGTTTCAGTTTCATCCTTTTTCTTCTTCTTAGGCTCAGCATCTTCTTCAGTTTGCTTCCTCTTACTCCTGGTGATGTATTTTGATTTAGGAACGACATCTTCAACTTTGGATTTTGGAATGTCATGCCCTTCTTCTCTCATTATAGCTACAAACGAAGCAATTGCTATTGGATTATCTTCTTTTTTATAGTAGGGGTAGTTCATTACTGGACATCTATTTTTGATCACAGTGTCCTGAGGGATAGATATGGGTTTCACATAAACACTTGTAATCATTTTCATATGCTTAAGGTTCACATCATTTAAAGCTTCTCCTACTTTGCCAGTCAGATAATCTGTGTATTTAGCTTCCTTGACTAGATACTCCACTAGGCCGCATTCAACAAGGATATCAGAGATAAGTCTTCCAAAAGGAATGTAGTTTACAATCTTCCTATCCGGTGAAGCTGTTGTTCTTGTCTTGCGCACCATATCTCTCAGGTAGTAGAATAGAATGGATGGAAGACACATTTTCTCATTCTTGTGTAAGTAGTATAATATGTACTTTTGATTTGTGTTGAAGAAATATGCAACACTCTTTGGAGGTCTTGGATTGATACATCCAAGAATAATTTTATGCCAGATTCTCAGATTGTCACGCAGATTCTTGCTTTTGTACTCTGTAGTCCCAGGTTGACAATTTTTGAAAATTGCTTTGTTGATGACGGAATCAGATATTTCAGCTTTTCCATGAACTCTTTTTCCTTCCAAGAATTGCATCCCTAGTAGGTCTGAAATAGATTTTTCAGTGATAATGATCTTTTGATCCATAACAAAAGATACAACATGAAGATCATCTGTTTCAGCGTGTCTCCAGAATTCCTTTACTAGGTCATCAAAGGTTGGACCTCTAAGTCTGTCAAAGTAACTTTTCCATCCTTGAGTATTTAGTTGATCAATTAGGTTAAACCCATTATCGTGAAGATTATCGAAGTTGACATCCAGCTCTTTCAGAACAATTAGTTCATTTGCATACAGAACACAAGTAACAGAGGAATTTCTCTGTGTTACATGGCTTGCATTGATCAAGGGAAGAGATAATGGAGTTGAGGCGATTGTCGCAGTGGTCATGGAGGTTGTAGAAGGTGTGGTAGAAGAAGATGGTAGCTCTTGAGAGGGATTCAGTGACGTTTCAAATTCTTTGGAGAGGAGAACAGTTTCCCGTTGAATGATGTTTGTCATAATGATAGGTAAGACCAGAGAGGATGAGAACAGGGATCGAGTTTGTTCGAGGGAGAGAGAGAGATTTAGGGTTTTAGGGTTTCCTTTTGAGTGAAAGAGGGAATATGAATGGTTCTTGAAAATTTAAAGAGATAGACACCGTACAGGGGATAAGTAAATAAATGTAATTAAGTTTTGAGTCAGTCCTAAGAAAATTACTGTTCGTTTGATTTGGATAAATATAGTGATTTAGATATACTCTAATCACATGCAAAAATTATTTTCTTATTTAAATGACACGTCAGAACTGTCTTAAACAAAAATTTATCAGAATTGAGACACGTTTCACAAAAGTGATTCTGATGATTTTAAAAATACTTATTTCCTCTGACTAAACACATTTGGTTCTGAAATAATCTCATTCTGAACAGTACTCCATTTTCAGATGTTTTAAAATAATTTGAAATCTATCTTCAGCTAAGGGTTTTGTAAAAATATCAGCCCATTGATGGTCTGTAATAAATTTTAAGCATAAGGTTCTCTTCTGAACATAGTCTCTGATAAAATGGTGTTTTATTTCAATGTGTTTAGCCTTAAGCATATGAAGTGATAAAATGGTGAACAAGAATGCTAGCCAACAGTGGGTCAAGAAAGAAAAACCCAGTCCTCAATGTTGGCAATTTTTAGATCATGTCATTTCTATGCATTTGTAGTTTCTTTTTGTTATGTGCTATTTGCTTTTAGACATTGTTGTTTATTAATGGTAATATTAATGAAGTGATCATGCATCTTTTGAACTAATCACGTCGCATCCGCTCACATTTTCTTCACTTATATCAAAAAACAAAAAATGTTCATCTATATACCTCTTATTCACTTTCCTAACCAAATTGTTGTTTAGCAAAGATCGAAGGGAGGATGACGAAAATGAGATACCCATAATTGCTGATGGTATGCTTTCGGATAGAATCCTGCCAAGGATGTACAGGCATTGTTTCAAATCCCTAAACACTGGAGAGATAAGGAGTTAATCCCTAGTTCACCACTTCGAGTTGAGAAGTAGAAGTTTCCTTCGGATATTTAAACCCTTACACTCAACCCGGGACAGGGTAGTGTTCAGTTAATCTGACTCCGTATTCTTTGTACACGTCCTGAGGTGACGAAAAAATCATGCAAAATCCAGAAGTTATGATGGTTGTTCTTCAATGACTACTGACTTGGAAGTCACAAGCCTTACTCTAAAAAAAGAAAAAAGCCCGCTAAGTCAAACACCTCAAAAAGGAGACTTAGACAAAAATTAGGGTAATCCTGATGGACTCGTAAAATAAAATCAGTCCATGCAAAATTAGGTATCAAAAATAAAAAAAAATCAAAAGGTCACTGACGTCTATAAAAAACAAAATAAGATGACTGCCATTTCAAGCAAATCTTGAACCTTCATATTCACTCTTACACCGTCAAAATCTAAGTACGTGTGTCGATTTAACTGAACGTAGGACTGGAGATCATCATGAAGAAGGGGTGGGTACAAATATAACTTTGAGCCTTATATCCTTTGTTTCTATAACCGTGAACTAGACCACGTTACAACCCTTAAAAGACCTAATTGAGGCGGAGTTTATTCTGAAAGCATGCTACAGCAAGGTTGCGTAAACTGACTCCTACGAATTTGCTAGTCTTTTGAATTGGTATCATATTCTTGCAATATCTTTCACACACCAGTAAATCAGCACTGCGTTTGGACTAATGGTTCATTCGTCACACACTGACACATCATTCCAATAATTGATTTTTCAAAACTTGCATGAACGTCGCATTAAAATTACCATTTCTGAATGATCAATTTTAGCTGCAAATCAGTACTTGATATTTTAGAAATTCTAACAAAGTGCAATCAGAGGGAAACTTAAGTATTCGTTGGCACTGACTCGAATCGAGACTATCTCATAACCTTGTGAATCTGGGGCAAGTCCTTCAAAGCAATACTTAGTCAATCTGAGGCAAGTCGTTCAAAAGCCAAGACAGGGGCAGACCACTGATCCAGACACTGGGGCAGATCATCTCATTACCCTCCAAACAGGGGCAGATTCCCTTCATACAGTCAAGTTGGTCAAGTTGGCCATGTCATGCACTAAGCGACCCTTGAATTCAACGAGTATTAAAAGCCTTGGGGCAGAGCAAATGCACAATCAGACTACCTTGGTTAAGTCACTACGCTCATACAATCAACATGCATTGGTTACGTTGCTGTGCTCATACAACCATTTATGGCATATCAGCTAGAAGTGAGGTTCTCTCATGAACCAAGCACGCAATTTCTGCAAAGGATCAGACTTGGGGCAACAAGAGAATCATATTGGCTTACTGATCATAATATCTTCCATTTTTGAGTGTCGGGGAGTCAAATCTTGGCGCCTACCTAAAGTCCAACCTTGCTTGGCACCTCCTAAAGTCCAACCTTGCTTGGCAACCACTAAAAGTCCACCCTGCTGGTACCTTCATAAAACCAATAACCTGCTCGCATTCGCATATGCATTACATATAATTTACACGCACCATATGCATACATAACATAACATATTTCCCTCCTCAACCCCCGCGTTGATATATATTGATTTGTTCTTGACCCCTGAGTCGAGTTGATGATATTTTGTCTTTATTTTCTCGACCCCCGAGTCGATATTTCCTTAGTTTCTCGACCCCCCGAGTCGATATCATTATTACATCTTCAACCCCCGAGTTGACATCTTATTGCTTGTACTGACCCCCGAGTCATTGTTATCTTTATCTTCCTCGACCCCCGAGTCGATATTGCCTTTATCTCTGCCCTCGACCCCCGAGTCGATATTTGCTTTTACCTTCAACCCCCGAGTTAATATTTTGTTATTTCCTTCAACCCCCGAGTTGATAGATTACCTTGCCTTTATTTTCTCGACCCCCGAGTCGATATTGTCTTTATTTCCTCGACCCCCGAGTCGATATTACCTTTACCTTTCTTTCAACCCCCGAGTTGATGACAGTTTATCTTAATGTTTCTAGACCCCCGAGTCGATAGTGTATTTCCTTTTCTCAACCCCCGAGTTGATATGCCAGTATTCCCAGTGAGTGTTTCACCTTGCTCCATCTAATCCCCAATAATCCTTCTTTGGAAACCAGAGTGAAGCCTTGCCCAGTTGCATTCCCATATGCACCTCATAAAGCAAGTTCATTTGCATTCCTGTATGCATGGCATATCCATCCCCAACATAGCATAACAGGATCCATGATCAGTTCACAAGCATCTTGGCCAGTCTTCCTTCAAAGTCGGTAGTATTCATTTGAAGAGAAGGTGATACCCCGCACATGCTCAAGGAATTCTACTCCCCAACAAGTCATTCTTCATCCAGGCAGTTGATATTAACAATCCCCATCAGCTATTGCTATTCTTACTTCCCAAGCAGAGGATATCCTAGAAAGTTTCTTGTGAGCTTTCCCCTGCAAAGCCAGCACATTTCCTCCGACAGGAATCTTTGCTCAGCTATTATTCAGCAAATTTACCGTAGAGATACTGCTTTGGTATCATCGAGGAACCTTAATGGATAAGGGATTGCTTCGACGACCCAAAGAATCTTCTTCCTCCAGAGATACTGCTTTGGTACCATCGAGGAACCTTAATGGATAAGGGACTGTTTCGACGACCCAGAGAATCGTCCACCTTCAGAGATACTGCATTGCTATTATCGAGGAACCTTAATGGATAAGGGACTGCTTCGACCACCCAGAGAATCTCAAGATATTTTGTTCAATTTGGAACCTCGCTACCTCATTTCGTTAGCTCTTACACTTTACCTTTTTGTCAGACAAATTTTGGGGTCTTCTTGTATCTAATTGACTTCTACCCTTAAAATAAACGCTTTGCAGCTGTTCATTTTCTCAGGTTCAAGGCAATTAGATAGGGGCATCTGTCATACCCCAAATTTGTCCTACCTGTATATAATCTTCACTTATACATCCATCCACTAACCATATTCAAAAATCCAAAAATATGTCGCTTGGTTTGGTCAGGCAAAGTGTGTTTCAAGATCAAGGCCTGGGTGTGATTGATTCAATTGTTTGTGCCTGAAGTTTCAGTCATGGTTTTTGTGCCAATTCAGATTATTCGTGTGTGGGTCAAGTTATCAAGTTGTGTGCAAGTGTTGATTGTGTGGTTCAGGTCCTTTGTCATTGATCCAGGATTCGTCAGATTTATTGTTCAATCAAGACCATGTTAAGACGGATTCGAGATTGTGGTATCATTAATTAAAAGTTGATTCAAGGAGGATCTTCTTCGACTTAATTCAAGAGTTGTGGTATGCAAGTTTCGTTTGTCAGAGGTTCTGAGTGTTGATTAAACAAAGGTGGAGGCACATTACCATTATCCATATCCATTCCCGTAACCATTTTGTTATTTACCCATTTTTTTAATCCAATTTTTTCATTCGACTATCCATTGTCATGTCCATCCATTTTTAATCATTTTCCATTTATTCATTTATCCAATTCGACTTATCCACAAAATCTTTTTTCAAAATCCATTTCTTTTTAATTATCCTTTAACATCCATTTCTAACCATTTTTAATTCCATATCCACTTTTTTTTGTCCATTATTCAATTCAAATACCCATGTTTAAAGTCCATTTAGTTCATCAAACAATTGTTCATTTTTATTACCATACTTCACAAAAGAATTCAATTCAAAAGTCAAAGTCCACAACCCATTGATCCCATTACATTCTTTTTTTTCCAAACCAATACAACAAAAACAAAATATAATAATAATGAGGAACAAGTTGATACACACTTTAACCAAAAATCTCTTGAACCAGTTTACAAGTTATGAACCAATTCCACTTGAAAAAAGCCAAAACAACAAATAAGCTTTTCCTACGTCACTACAAGCCTTGCTAAACCATGGCCCACATGAGCCAATATCCCATTCACCGAAACCTGCTAACACAACAACAACCATCCCACACCAATGCGCAACGTGAAGGCGATATTTCAACATACAACATGCCAAACTTCTGTTGCTATCGTACCATGTCTGCTCCAAAACCTGCACAATTGTACAGAGAAAGCAACAAGACCCTACACAAACTGTACCACTGCACAAACAACAACAACAAGACAAAAAAAAGTTTGTACCGTTAACTTAATCTACAAGTTTATTTTGAATTTAAAAGAGGGAGGATTTTGGTTGCAACAAAACTGGAGAGAGAGAGAGTTGTATCCTTACTCCTCATTCTCTACAAAACTCGTCATATCATCAGCCTCATTCTTCGGCTTCCAATCTTCCATGAGCTTTAATTCTCACCTTTCTTTACATCATTTTCGTGTTTCAATTTGAGACCTGCAAAATCAATAAACATATCAGCCACTGCAAAACTAAAACTGCAACTCTATTCACATCAGAAAACCACACCACTACAATATATTCACAACCAAATTCACCAACCTACAACATAAACCAACCTTCAGCCCCCCTTTCTTCATAACCTCAACCTTCAACCTCCAGAAACTTTCAACCTTTTTGAACCTTCTTTGTCCTTCAACATAGCCTTAAAGCTCCTTCCATTTTTACTTTTTATCTTCAGAAAACAAAACCAAATAGAACCCATTCTTTCCTCTCCTCAAGCGAATCTCTATCCATCAACAACAATGATCTTTCTTGAACCACCAAACAACACCTTCTGACTAAACTTTCAACAACCAACTACCCCTTTCACTACCCGCAAACCCAGCCACCGTCAATCTTCCATACTCCTCTCCAAATATCTAAATAGAAAACCTATCAGAATCAACCAACAAACCTTCGTCCAATCTTCCTAACTCACACATCTTTCACTCACCAACCAAATTAGAACAGAAGGAGGAAATGAAGGACTCGACAACAACAACAATTAACCAGGAGAGCTTCAAATCGAAAATCAATAAACATATCAGCCACTGCAAAACTAAAACTGCAACTCTATTCACATCAGAAAACCACACCACTACAATATATTCACAACCAAATTCACCAACCTACAACATAAACAAACCTTCAGCCCCCCTTTCTTCATAACCTCAACCTTCAACCTCCAGAAACTTTCAACCTTTTTTAACCTTCTTTGTCCTTCAACATAGCCTTAAAGCTCCTTCCATTTTTACTTTTTATCTTCAGAAAACAAAACCAAATAGAACCCATTCTTTCCTCTCCTCAAGCGAATCTCTATCCATCAACAACAATGATCTTTCTTGAACCACCAAACAACACCTTCTGACTAAACTTTCAACAACCAACTACCCCTTTCACTACCCGCAAACCCAGCCACCGTCAATCTTCCATACTCCTCTCCAAATATCTAAACAGAAAACCTATCAGAATCAACCAACAAACCTTCGTCCAATCTTCCCAACTCACACATCTTTCACTCACCAACCAAATTAGAACAGAAGGAGGAAATGAAGGACTCGACAACAACAACAATTAACCAGGAGAGCTTCAAATCGAAACTTTAATCTAAGAGAGATTACAGAGAGGGAAGAAGATTAAACTCAGAAAGAAAGAAATGGATCTAGGAATACCTTGGTGCGTGCAGAGACTCTCCAAAGGAGTTATTTAACCAGTAATCTTCCTGGGTATTGTTCTTCTTCACTTTAAACTCCATTTTCCATTTTGTGTGTTGTTTGTGGACTTCCGAGAAGTGTATTTGCTCTCCATTGCTTCAATCTGCTTGTTTTTGCCTTGTTTTGTGATTTAGGGTTTTTATTTAGGGATAGCTTCGATCTAAGGATTTGGTTGGTTTTTTGTGAAAATCGACTCCAGATTTGAGTAGAGGGTGGAAAATAATGTAGGGTTTGTGTTGTTCGTTTGTGGTTTGGTGGTGGTGTCGCCGGAGAAGACGGTGGCGGCCGCCGCACGGCGCCGCTTCCCCGGCCGATCTAGGTTTCCGGTGACGTGAATTTGTAGAGAGAGTTGAGAGAAAGGGAAGCAACGAGAGAGAGAAATAGCTTTTGAGAATGACTTTGGAAACCTCCATTTCCTTTTTTTTTTAAATCTGATGTTGATAAGTTGTGGTGTGGTGCCATCCGCCGGTGACACGTGTCACCGGCCCCTCCCCCTTTTGACTCATCATCATGATCCTATGCATATTTTTGGATCATCTTATCATGCGTGTACCTTCTTCACCGTCGGATCGTGAGTCATTGGTTGACTCTATAATGATCATTGGTTCAGATTTGCTTGAAAGGTCAAGAGTTGACCGAGGGAACATCGTGGACTCCCCCCCTGCGTCTGGGCTTCTTGGTTTTTGGGTTGAGGCTTGGTTTCTATTCACACCCCCCCCCCCCCCCCCCCCCGTTTCTGTATTCTTGGCCCATTTTGTTTTGTTTTTTTTAAGTTTCTTTATTTGGTTTTTTTTTAATTATTAGAGAAAAACATTTTATTTTATTTCCTTTTAAAATAGATTTTCTTTAAAAATATTATTATAAAATAATTTAGTTAATTTTATTAAAGTTTTTCATTTAATATTAATTAATCTTTTTATGATTAATTTTATTAAATATTGAATTTTAATTTAATTAATTATTAATTTGGTTTCAAATCTAAAAAATATCTTTTTAATAAGTCCTCATTTCTTATTTAATTAATTTTATTAAATTTATTTATTTAATATTAATTAATTTTGATAATTAATTTTATTAAATATTTTGATTTAATCTAATTAATTATTTGAACTTTATTTTATATTCTAAAGAAACCTAGAACTTAATTTTAGTTTAGGACTCCCCTCACTTTGTTTGATTCATAATCTTTGTGAGGTGTATGATTTTCTCTTGTGGATTTATTTCATGCCTTGATTATGTATGCTATTCATATTATGCTTGTACAAACCAAAAATATTTTCAAACTAATATCTTGACTTAATGTCAAGCTCTTTTAATACCTTGTAAGTCGATCATTTTCACGATCGCAATTGACCTCACAATGCCTCCTCTTGGGCTTTATACAACGATAATTGTTGCACATTTCACTTTGGTTTGTATGCGTGTATGTGATTGGCTCACTTTAGTCATGGCTCGATTATTCTCCCCTTGAGTAATTGTATCCCTCTTCCATAAGATTAAAATCAACCATTTTCAAAAGAATAAACAAGCTTGATCCAACGTCAAGTATTTTCCAAATCAAATTCAATTAATCTCCAACTTTCACTTGATTCACATATCAAGTCCCTTTACCTCTTGTAAGTCGAGCGTTTTTGCCTCGCAATCGACCTTACCTTAAACCATAGGACCTCATTTCCATTAGTTCTCAAACTATTTCGCACGCAAATCCAAACCTCGATCCAACGTCGAGTATTTTTATTAAATCAAATCAATACATTTAATCATACTAAAATACTTTTTCATAAAAGAAGAAAAAGGAGTAGAATGGAATCTTCGATTCTTCTCCTCAATTGTTTGGGCCCGAGGAATCTTTCTTAAGTTCAAGCAGTTGTCTTCTTAAAAGATCCATAACGCGATTACATATCAAACCCCTTTTTACAATAAATCAAATCAAATCTTCTTTTCTTAAACACTTGGATGAAAAAGAGAGAGTCGGCTCTTCGACTAGCTTTCCCGATTACTTGGACCCGAGGAATCTTTCTTAAGTTCAAGTAATTGTCATCTATTTAACATACTCTAACATTATTAAAGCTCTTTCATATTAAGGGCGAAAAAGAGAGAGAGTCGGTTCTTCGACTTGCTTTCCCGATTACTTGGGCCCGAGGAATCTTTCTTAAGTTCGAGTAATCGTCACCCAATCAAAATACGAACACATTAATCCACAACTTAAAGAACATTGTTTAAGTCATTCTTTCGCGCATATGAAATCGTGCTTCAGCCTCCCCATGACGAGCCGACAAGCCAACGTTTAGCAGTTAGAATGCGACCTAAACTCTCGTTTGCCTAAAACACGTCCAAATCAAACCTTTTTCTCAATCAAATCTCTAACATACTTAATCCAAATCAAACAACTTTTCACAAAAAGAACATTGTTTAATCCATTCTTCCGCGCATATGAACTAGTGCTTCAGCCTCCCATGACGAGCCGACAAGCCAACGTTTAGCAGTTAGAATGCGAATTAAACACTCGTTCGTTTAAAAAACACGCACCAACCAACCGTAGTCCCACGAACTACGAATGCTCTGACTTTTCCATTGCACGAGGGAATACGTAGGCACAAGGATCCTAATCCTTGCCGAGCACACTAAAAATAAAAAAAAACACCCATCTTCCCCTAGAAAATAAAATCCTTTTACCTTAGAAGATAACAAACAAACCTAGCTAACTTTCTCACGAATCGAATCAAGACGTTCCCCTTGAGTACAACGGACGTAGAGGGTGCTAATACCTTCCCTCTTGCGTAACTGACTCCCGAACCCGAATTTGGTTGCGATGACCATTTTCTTATCCCTTTAAAAGGTTTTATCGATATTTTCCTTTCCCTCTTTTGGGATGAATAAAGTTCGGTGGCGACTCTGTTTCGAACAGTTTTTTCCGCGTCCATCGCGAGGATTGCATTTTTCGAGGTACGACACCTATCATACCACGATAGAGCTTCTGACAAACCTTAACTCCTATTTCTTCTTTTCCTATTATACATGTTGGATGCATTGGTGTTTTAGCTGTATTACAATCCATCATATTGAATTTCTTCAGAAGTTCCTTCGTGTACTTACTTTGATGAAATGTAAGTGGCTTCTGGTTTCTGATCGATTTGAATTCCCAGGAAGAACTTTAACTCACCCATCAGACTCATTTCAAATTCTGCTTGCATTAACTTTGAAAATTCTTCACATAAAGAGGGGTTAGCAGAACCAAAAATGATATCATCAACGTAGATTTAAACTATAAGAATATCATTCTTATATGTTTTACAGAAGAGAGTTGTGTCAACCTTTCCTCTGGTGAATTCGTTTTCTAAAAGAAATTTACTCAATCTATCGTACCAAGCTCTGGGAGCTTGCTTTAAGCTATAAAGTGACTTTTTGAGTTTAAAACCAAAATCTGATTTTTCTAAATTTTCAAAACCAGGAGGTTGTTCGACATAGACTTCTTCTGATATATAACCATTTAAGAATGCACTCTTAACATCCATTTGATATAGGGTGATGTTATGATTTACTGAAAATGAAATTAGTAAGTGTATTGCTTCAAGTCCGGCGACTGGAGCAAAGGTTTCGCTGTAATCAATTCCTTCTTGTTGACTGTATCCTTGAGCAACAAGTCGTGCCTTGTTTCTGACAACTTCTCCCTTCTCATTTAGCTTGTTCCTGAATACCCACTTAGTTCCAATAACAAGAACATACTTAGGTTTTGGAACTAGATCCCAAACATCATTCCTTGAGAATTGATTCAGTTCTTCTTTCATATCCAGAACCCAGTCCTTGTCCATAAGAGCTTCTTCAACGGTAGCTGGTTCGATTAACGACACCAGTCCCAAGAGTGTTTCTTCTGATGGTATGAAGGCTGATCTGGTTCTGATTAGAGCATCCTTGCTACCCAGAATTAGTTCCTCAGGATGAGAAGTAGACATTCTTCTTTTCTTTTGATGTGGAGTATTAGGAGTTACATCAGTGGTATCCGGAGTAGGATCTTGCTGGTCTTTGACTTCATCTTCCTTACATCAGTGGTATCTGAGTGTCGAGATTTCTTGGATATCGGGGAGTGCCTGGATCTCCGTGGGGGAGAGTGATGGTGTCGTCGTGCTAGATCGGGAGTAGGGTTCCTCGATCTTAAATGTTTCCTCTTCGGGGAGAGGCTGTCGTGTCTTCGCTTTGAGGGAGTTCGTGGACGCGGGGAAAGACTCATCAGTTTTTCTAAAGCAAGACGTTCCTGAAGGATATGCTCGAGAGCATTGATCTTCTCCCCCTGTTGGAGAATTAAGAGGTTCGAGTTGTTAAGAGATGCGATGAGCGCTGCGGTGCTCGGATCAGCATCCTGGGGAACCAGGATGGGCTCGAAGGTGAGCTCCACAGCTGGTGCCCGTGGCTTTGGTTCGTCGGGTTTCGGGGAAGCAGGTCTTCCGTCTCTTCGGTCACTTTCCTGCGGGATATGCCCGACGAAAGCATGGTCGTTGTTGTTGGCCGCAGAGGCCACAAAGTCTTGGTGAACATCGTTCTTGATGAAAGCCATGTCGATCTGAGATTTGAAAGGATGAAGCTTTGGTCTTTGTTGTGCAAGAGAGAATCTTGGTTAAAGACGGGGAAGCTGGGATTTCCCACAGACGGCGCCACTGATCGGAGAGGACCAGAATGAGATCGTCGCGGCCTTCGTGTAGGGCAGAAGTTGATGCTCGTAGGAGAGGAGAATGGGGGGGCGTACCTGCAAGGTACTCCGATGCCAAAGTGAGAGTTTGGACAAGAGGAGAAAAGCAAGTACAAAGTAAGAATGTAAGAGATTAGATACCTGACCCTCTCAAGTGAGAGGGTATTTATAATATACCCCCAGCGCGGGGCCAAGATCTCTCCTCGCGAGTAGGATGCCTGCTCGACGAATGAGAGACTGCCAAGTGGAGGACACAGCGCGTGGTCCTCTGACTTGGTCCAACTATCCCCGCAAGATCCGGGGAGGTAGTTGGTCGTGTGAACTGACAAGCGAGTGGGGGGGACGTGCCCAATGGCTATATTGTGCCCAACGGCTATATTGTGCCTATTGGGCCTGATTCTTAAGGGCAGGAAGCCCTGCCCGGTCCAGAACAATTTCTTTAATGCATTGTACCTGGTAATTAATTTTACTCTTTCTTTTTTTGTGATTGATTGGATACTGCATGCAAGATATTGGTTTTTCAATATGTTGTCTTAGCGTACTCTTCTACCAAACATCCTTTCTTTAGTTACAAGACTTTTCTTTTAACATTGCTTATGAAAACAAATGCTAATCAGTTGCACAAGAATTTGTGGAACATTTTTAATGAGAGAATTAACATTTTATTATCGTTAAGTTTTGAAGTTTGAAAGGTTTCTTTAGAGACATAATCGCCATTCCTTGATTTACATACAGACATCGGTATGTAGCATCTTCTTGCTTGTAACTGAGCTATGCTGTCATTTTTTATGCAATTAATGAACTAGTCTTTTGAATATTTTACACATTCCAGCCCGTCACCAAGAAAGGGGGGCCCTAAAGTCTAGTACAAACAAAAAAGTAGAAGGAGTTTCATAGAAGGCTTCAAAACCCATTGAAGCTCCCGAAGATGTTGAGGTAATATTATATTTGTTTGTCTGCTGTCTAAGTTAATACAACTCAGCATTGAAAAATAAAAATTGTGTCACATCCCCATTCACTAACATACACATAAGCTCAATCAGTTCACGTCATCAACCTTTTAAGTGAAATTCTAACTTTTCTAACGGCGAGGACAAACGTGTACCTATTTAATAACGTAAGAGACCAATTTGGAACTTTTAAAAGAAAGAGGACCAAATTGGACCTATGCCTATAGTTAGAGGACCAAAAAGGGTATTAAGCCTAGAATATATTTAGATACGCATGTAAATTTAAAATGAAAAAAAATTGGAGAATTTTTTTCTTCACATTTGAACATAAATAATTCATCTCTCAATTAAATACAATTGTTAATTAAAATAAAATAGATATTGTCCTGATAAGAATCCGTGAAATAGAAAGTTATGCACCATTATTGAGTGGTATTCAAATTGATACAATATAAAATATTCTTAGATACACATGTCAATTTATAATGTATTTCTTAATTGTAAAATGAATAATGATCATATAAACTCAATCATATTAAATAATCATATAATGGAGAAAAAAACAAAAAAATTCATTTGAAAATAAAAAATTTGTCTCTCAATTAAAGACAATTGTTGATTAAAATAAAATAGATATTGTTTTGATAATGTCCCGTCAAATGAAAAGTTAGTTGTATGCATTGTTATTGAATGTTATGCAATTTGATGTAGTATAAACTATAAAATATATTTAGATATACATCTCAATTTCAATTGAGTTACTTAATTATACAACCAACAATAATAATATAAATTATGAATATTTTGTATCTATAATAATTATTAAATTATTATATTTTTTATTTTAGATAAATTTTATGTTTAAAAATTTAATATTTTTCTGTGTCATTTTTCATTAAATTAAAAAGAGGTTCAAATTTTATTGTTTATATTTAAAAAAAGAAAAATAAGAAAAACAAAATGAAGAGAGAAAAAATTAAAATATAAGTGAGAAAGTGTGAAAAAAAAAAACATGAGAGAAATTTAAAATTTAAATTAAGAGAGAAAAAGGAAGAATAAAAAAATTAAAAATAAAAAGTGAAAAATGAATGAGATGTTAAAAAGAAGTACTTTTATTTTTTTTTTTACATTTGTTAATTTTAAATATATCCTTTTATTATTATAATTTAAAAAAATTGTATATTAAAAAATTTGTTGGTAGTTTATTTTAATGAATGAACTAGTAAAAAACCCGTGCTCCCGCACGGGTAATTTAGTTAAGATATTGAGTCAATCTTTAAAAAAAATTATAGAACATGAGAACATTCAACTTATACACATATAATGCTAAAATAACAACATGAATTAATGTTAATGTCATAACACTTCAACTGTATGAAACGAACTGACATGAAAATTGTAATAGAAATTGGTGTATCGTTAAAAAGTATTGAAAAAGACATGAAAAATAGTTAGCAAGACAACAATTGCAGTGCAGAACTTCCTTCACAAAGTCCTGCACATTTAAATGTTTCTAGTAGAGTTAACATAACATAATGTAGAATGGTGAAACAATATCCAATATCCAATACCCATCAGAATATAAAATTCAATATTCATGTCAAAATATCCATTACAATAAGATGTATCCATGAATGTTGTTGCATTATATTACAAACACGATTTAGCCTAAGATGTATCGATGAGCTGTAACCTAAAATCTACATCACACCTAAGTCAAAGAGCAAACAAATGCATTCATGAGTTAAAACACCCAAGTCTCCAAGATAAGCCATAAGTTCTTGTCTAGTTCTGCAAGTCTCAATTCGATATCCACACCATGTTTCGTTCCACAAGTCATCTCCATCTTTGTGTCTTGCAAAAAAGGAAAAGTACCAGCTGATCTTCAAAACCTGCCATGTATAGAATAGAGATTAGTTACTGCTAAGTATGGGACACAAACTGAAGATCACATATTTTCCTTTGCACCAAGCGCAAGCAGTTGTAACCATTTCCAAATTCGCAAGCTCTTACCAATCCAAGTACTCCAAGTGCAAGAGCATCCTTGACTTGCTTCCTCATCACACCAAACCATCATTGTGCCAAGTTGCTCCATAAGATGTGTACATGGAAACCAAATCACAATTTGAGAGCATATTAAAGTACATAGCAGCAGCCATGGGAAAGTACTTGGCATACATGGAATTTTGAGGACAATTACACAATTCAACACCAAATAATGTTAACAAAAGTCAAGGGCAGTAGGTATACAAACCAAAACAACTTGAAAGTTACTCACCATGCTCACTTGGATGATGGAGTGTAAGCTCAAATGCCACCTTTGTGTTAAACCACCAATTTCCTAATTCAAACCTTCAAGCTGTCCAAGTTCTTTGTACCAAACTCTGACACATTCATGGATATTCTGCAAAAAAAACATGAGTCTCATCTGTCAAGATAACACAGCAGTGGGAAGCATGTCATTCCAAATACCCCAAGTCCCGTACCAATACCTATGGCTTTCAATTCTTCATCAATGCTCCATGATTTACGCCGCCAATCCTCTTCATGTTTCCAAGTGCTTCCACCTTCATCACGATCACACAACCTACACAACCAAAGGTGCCAAGAGTAATTAAAGTAGAATCCAACAGAAAATGAGTTCAAAAAAAAAACACACTTATAACTTACCAAGGAATGGGGACTTCAAGATAATATTGCCAATGCAAGTCAATCCTCATGCTTCATCCAACTTGTGCCAAATGTATCAACATGAAAACCAAAGAAGTCATAGCATAAGGTACAGAGCAGTACATAGCAAGTATGTGAATAAAAGCAACAAATTTACAATCCAAAATAATTGGTACATGGTTCAATATAGAAACTCAAACATGTCAACATGAAAATCAATTCAAGGTTCTAGCAGTAACATACAGAAGTGGGTGCACCAAAGCCACAATTCAGAACATGTCAGCAAAATTCAAAGACAGCGACAAAAGGCAGGAATAGAGGTATAAACATAAGAGGTTTAAACATAACTAAAGCTTACCTGTAAACTTCGTCGATACGAATTGAATTTCCAGCACATGGCATACGATGGAAGTGTCCCGTGAAGCAACGACAACAAACTTTTCGCAGATGATGAATTAGATTGAAGTGTTACCAAACGTCGAGTTATTGTCGGAGAAAGGTCGTAGTGTTGCTGCTACTGCTGCATGAACGCTTGAGGATGCGTTGAACACCCGTCTTGTCATTCCAAGGACTTCACCCTAGTTTGATAAAACACATAAATTAGTAGAAACCTACATATGTATCACATTTAATGTTTCGATAGATGTGTGTGCCAATAATTGTTAGAAGCTAGAACTTAACTTGCATAATGGAGAATGACATCGGAAGCAAATACTCTTAAATACTTGAATCAGCTAACAGGTGAAGCAAATAAAGTAAATTGGGCATCAATTATGCAGCTGCATGACTCAAGATTGGGATAACCAGTGCCAACATACACACTAATACATCACAATAGACTTAAATATGTAGTTAGAAATATCAAGTATGCCCACCCTGACTTGGGTATTTCAGAAGCAAAACTAAGAAATACAATAGTCATAACAGAAAGTTATAATCCATGTCATGTCCCAATGTAATTAATGCCTAAATGTAATATTTTGATTTTAATAGAAGTGATCTACAAGATATGAAGACATTGCTGAAATGGCAAGCATCTAGATGTGAGCCAGAAGTAAAAGGCAAGGCAAGGAGGTGGGGAAAAAATATAAAAGAATTATAAAATACTACCTCCATATATGATTTTGGATGGGGGGGCCTGATGGTTCAACAGCTGCAAGCGAGGATAATGATCTCCCTGCATACATGTTTTCCTAGCCAAGAGACAAACTCTATTGGCAAGTCATAAATGAAAACCACAACAGAATATTCAAAGCAATAGTAGCCTCTCATGTCAGGCCAATATATTAAATAGAAACACCCAATTACCTTCCAATCTTCTTATTGTATTTCTCATTAACTTCATGTCTTGTATTTGCTTATCTAAAAGACTCACATATCTTGGCTTGCTTTTGCCACATCTGCAGCTGCAGCTGCTGCTGATTTTGTAGCTTGAGCAACTTCTTCAGCCAGAGTTGGTTTGTTGTTAGTTTCCTTTGATAGTTCATCATCGTTTTATAAGACAACCTTGCGTATCCAAGATTTTAACCGAGGAAGAAGGGAATTCTAAAACATGAACAATAAGAAGAGACAGGGTCAGTTCAGATTGGCTTAATTGAGCTTATCTACTGGCATAAGATAAACACTTTTGAAACTGTTTGGGAGAGTTTAAGAAAATAGTTTATGGCATTAGTATATCTTAGACAACAACTGCAAGTGTGTAGTTCCTATAAAACGAAAATATAGTAAAAACCAAAATCATATTTAACTCATAGAAATAAAGATAGAAAGAGTACATGGAAGGTCTCATGAATGAAAATCCAATAACCAATTTGGTTATTCCAAGACCAAGGATCAAATCTATAGTGAGATTTTGCAATGGTTCATCAAATTTCTCAACCTCAAATGTTTCAGCTGGAACCTGCAATATGATATAGAAATCATTCTTTTAATTATTTGAGTTTATTAGCTTAGAGAAACACTAAAACTAATTAAATTCCTCACATTTTAATATAACGCTATATACTTTGAAAGCAAATTATTGATAAAGTTTTGCTCATAGTTTCTCATACGTTCTAGTTTCTCTTCACATGCACCTTTTGCAGGGAGTTTTCCAACTGTAACAAAATTACAAAATATAAGCATGACAAACTTCAGGCCTAAAAATAAACACATGACAAACTTCAGGCCAGATAGTTGAATGCCTAATCTACCAAGTGAGATTAAAAGACTAAAATTGTTTCTTACCAGATTCTTCTTCAATGTTTTCATCCAAAGGCAGTAGCACCGTAGTGTGGTGTGTTGTGTTCCTTGGGGCAACCGTAAGTAGAATCATCAATGAACAAATTTTTTTAAAAGAATTCTATTACATGTAAATCTAATAAACAAATTACATGACTCACTCAGTTTTTAAAACATTATAGTGCTTATATCTTTATTAGAGTTTATGTTAAAAAACTCAGCATATTTTGGATTTCATGCTTCATGTTCTTTTAGGTGATTATTCGATGAGATGGTACTATATATCTTTATTAACTACAGAAGAAAGAAGTTATAAATGAGTTCTAAGTTACACCAGCTGTACCTTGAGAGTTATTATTGCAACATTTTCCGATAAGCGGCAGGACGAATCTATTCCCTGTGACATGAGAATCTCTCAGTTTCTTTCACTCTATAAGGCAGAAATAAAAGAAATTTATTAATTTAACTATAAAGAGAAATGCAATTACTTTTAACAACCATTCATTAACCACCTCTGTGAAGGCTGAAAGCAATGGCGAGTATATTTCTTGACCAAATGTTCGAAGCCATCTAGCACCCTCTCCAACAGGATTAATTGTGAAATAGTACTTCGCTAAAACCTGCAAAATTTTAGGTTTCTCAATCCCAAATGCATGATGAAAAGTTTTAGTCACTTACGGAAACATTCTGCCTCCAAAAATGACAAAAACTTCTTGATCTCCTTCACGGTGGGGAAGTGGGTTATTAATCTCTGAAGATTTTAATCTTCTTGGAATCTGACCTGAAATGCTACTGGCTGATGCAAGATTTTAATCTCTGATGAATTGTGTTGTTGTGCATACAATGGAATAGACTTATAGTTAGAGTATTTAGCCAAGACAAAAGGAATAGTTGTTACAAATATGAATTTGGCAAACTTCAAACATTACATATTTGCAGAATTTTGACATATGGATATATCAAGAAACATATTAACCTTATAATTGTAAGAGAACTTACTTTATTGCATCACAGCACATTCTACTGATGTCCTCTTTGACAGAGCTCAATCCTTGGCTATTGTAATAACCATTTTTCATTTTAGCCTCAATTTCTGCAAGCTATTAATAAAAAATACCAGCAGAAATCGTAAGTCACAAAAGGCATCTACATAATAAATTTTAAATAATAAATCACACTGCCTTGCATATTCAAATTTCAATTGCAAAGCTTCTGCAAATAAATAATAATAATTTCCAAGTTTGGAATAGATATTTCAGAGTAAATAGGGGGAAAAATTAAGTTTCAGAGATCTTTTCACACTTTTTAAGATCCAAAAGAATAACATTGACAGGATAACATACCTTTTACTGCCTCAAGTTCCAACCCAGGAATGACATCATAACCCTCTAATAGATTTTGAACGGGAATAGACATCATAACCCATTTATGGTGCCATTGTGCCCTGTCAATGATGCGAATTGATGAAATAAGAGGAAACTTTGAAACTAAGTTGGAGCATCTCATAAATGAAGATTCAAGAATGAATCTGCTGATATTCCTGCTTTATCCTTAAAATACACCAAATAGATTGATTGTATTGCAAGATAAATACTTGAATTTGATCCGTCAACACAATGACATTCAATATTAGCTAAAGAACTTTTTATTGAAGGTTGAAGACTTTTGAACCCTTTAATTAATTGGAAGTAAGATGAAAATTCCTCACTTGTTATCACAACATCTTTAAGATTCTGACCATGAATCAAACTGCCATATCGAGGCCCAGGAGGCTCCCTTCCATACCCGTATGAAGGCAATGGAGGCATTAATGGCCAATACTTCTCATCCTGTCAACCACCGCAAAAGACGACAGATCGAATGTTAATGATGGGTCCCATTCAGTTACATCAATTCCATTTGTGATCCCTAATAAATAATAACCTAAAAGTAAGCAAATATTTTTTAGAAAGTTGCTATAACTTAAAATCATAAGCTAATCCAAGATTCTATAGTAAATTTTACCTTCTCAATGTGGACTGTGAACGTCTGGTGCTGCAAACCAAGAAGAAACAATGTTAGCAGGAACATCAAATGATAACTCAGTAAATAAACATATGGATAAATAAAATGCTTGAGTGACATACGCAGAACCCTGTTGTTTGAGACTTTGTTGGTTGCCTACTAGTTTTTGAGGTTCATCACTTGGAATAGGTACATTCTTAACCTTCATATCACTACAATTTGCCCATAAGAATTATGAAATACTGGTGAAAAATCTTAATTAGTTAAAGAGAATTGAATTTTAAAAAATTTAAATGATACCTTTGTATCAAATAAAGAAAGACATAGAACACAGGAAGTAGCACCAAGACCAATGCTCCAACAGCCAAGCGAAAGAAACTTCCTTGATCCTGAAGAAGCAAGGTATCACGATTGATAAATAGCTTACAGATATGCATTCACTTCCAAATGGATCATTTCCTTTCTCAAATTTTACATATCAAATAATTTCTTAATCTATTCTAGTAATCTTTTATATACTCTCATTTGGGAGCCTGGTTTTGAATTCAGGCATCAAAATTGTGCATGTCTGCATATGATACAATAAACACTATTATTTTCTTCTTTTCTTTGTGTATGGAATATTGTTTCAATTTATTTTCCTGACAGAGATTGTGTTATTAAAGACCAACATTATCATGAATGATCTACCGACTATCGTCTAAGCTTTGCTAGGGTGCATATTGTATTGATTACTGAAAAGACAACGTTCTAAAGCCTAATAGAAAAGCCTTCTGATAGAAAAGGAAAACCCCAGTGACAGCATCTTTGGGCTCAGATGATGATTTAAGCTTGCCAAACAACAACCATTTATGTCAATAAGGCTTTTTATTATTGACTCTGTGAATAGGACAAGACCTTAAATCTCTCAACACAGATAGTCTTCGAGTGGAAGTATAAATATCAAATATCCTTGTATTACTTAAGTTAGCAATCCCATATTTGATGTCTAATAAAAGGGATAATGATAAAAAAAATCCGCGGTACGATAATCAGGCCTTACCTTGCCTCCTCTAGAGAAGGGTTTATGTTTCCCCAAGCAGGAGTGAGCTTCACAAAACTGGTGCAGAAACACATTCTGCAGAGTTTAAAAACAGAGAATAGAATCACATTCTGATACAACAGAAATGAAAATCAGTAGGCGTCATCGTATCCATATTTGACATGGAAAACAAAACAGTAACACTTGTGAATAGGGATTATGTTTCCAAATGCATTTGCAGGAGCTCGTCTTGAATAGGAGTAACCTGCATGTCTAACACAACAATCCTGTGCAATACAAACACATTAGCATTGTTTATCTCAAATCATAAAATCATTAAAAAAATAAATTGAACTTCTCTAAAACTCGATCTCCAAAATGTATTTGAAAACTTTTGGAGTAATTTACTCCACCACGCTTGTCCTTGTCCATTTATGGTGCCAGTGTGCCCTGTCAATCATGCGAATAGATGAAATAAGAGGAAACTTTGAAACTAAGTTGGAGCATCTCAAAAATGAAGATTCAAGAATGAATCTGCTGATATTCCTGCTTTATCCTCAAAATACACCAAATAGATTGATTGTATTGCAAGATAAATACTTGAATCTGATCCGTCAACACAATGACATTCAATATTAGCTAAAGAACTTTTTCTTGAAGGTTGAAGACTTTTGAACCGTTTAATTAATTGGAAGTAAGATGAAAATTCCTCACCTGTTATCACAACATCTTTAAGATTCTGACCATGAATCAAACTGCCATATCGAGGCCTAGGACGCTCCCTTCCATACCCGTATGAAGGCAATGGAGGCATTAATGGCCAATACTTCTCATCCTGTCAACCGCCGCAAAAGACGACAAATAGAATGTTAATGAAATGTTTAGTTACCCTGTTGTGACACAGATATGCATAGGATGAGTCATAAATACCAGCCAAAATTTTGTTACTCATTACCAAATGCACAACAAAGATAAACACGTATATACATACAAATTTAGGCATGTTATATGGCGAGTATTGCAAGCCGTTGATATGATATGACAACAGTCTGGCTAGTATCAAGGAAAGTGTGAGCCGAAAAACGGACTTTGACTGAACTCAAAATTTAATTATGATCTAGGTACAAAACATTTGCTGAAAAAGATAAATAAAACTGTACTCTAAAGCTTAATTAAAAGTTATGGTGTAAAAGATAAGGTCTGAACATAAGCCTTGCCCAGAAAACATATTGTGGAACTTAATGTCACACAATATGGCATTATTTCCAATCCATATTTCCTGCATTTGGACAAATCATTAAGAATCTAGAAAAATAGATTAAAAGAATTAATGAATGCTGTTAGAATAGTAGACAGTTCTTGTAGATCATATGTGGCTTATAGATACATACGAAATCAGATGCCTTGCAGTAACTTGGTTCAAATCAAATCCTTCATGAGATTTGGGATCGTTTGGTTCATAATGTTGGACATAAATGAAGAACTTGCGAGCTCGGCGCTTCTCAAACAGACCCATCAAAGGTGACTTCAGTGCTTCAACATCTGTTGCTGGAACTTTGTAAATATGAAAATTAATAGACAAAGATTTTAGCTAATTTGCTGGCACTTATTATCATTTTGCACATAATTAAAAGCTATGATTTTAGATATTAACTTACTCATCATAATGCCTATATCTAGTGATAAATATAATCTACAACAATCTACTAATTTTGAAATTTACTGAACCATGCAAAAGGTCCTTCAACTTGCACCCATCAACATTTCACTTCCTAGAGCTCCACAGGAACCACACTGACCTGAAACTACACAATCACCAAAGATTTCAGAATGAAAATAATGCATCATCCAAGATACTTAAAAAAAATCATTGGCAAAAACATTTTTGTTAAAGTAAATCAAAACCGAATTAAAAGCAAATAAAACTCTCACAATCTCAATAAATGAATGGTATAGATTCGACAATAAAACAACAATGATCTGAGAAAAATGGATCGAAATATGGAGACGATGAAAAACAAATACCTCACAGCGACCGCAGTTCCGGTGAAGAATAGTAAAGATATGCTTGGTTGAACCTCTTTACCCTTGATTCTTCGATTTTCCTCTCCTCTATTTTTCCAAATCGCTCAAACTCACTTCAAACGACGCGAATCGAACCACAAAGCCCACCGCTGGTGATTCCTCCGACGACAACGAACCGCCGCGCCACCATTCATTAGCTGTCGTGATCTTGAATCGATAATGTGGTTCTGTTTTTAGAGGTGGTGGTGGTCGTAATAGGGTGGAGAAGGAGGGTGGCGGGCGGTTAGGGTTTGTGGGGGTGGGAGAGGAAGACGAAAATGGGAGAGAGAGAGAGAGAGAGAGAGAGAGAGAGAGAAGAATACAGGAGAGAGACAAGGAAAATACGTTTGAATTTAGAGAGAGGGAAAACTATTTTTTTAGGATAGTCAATGAGAGTGAAACAAATGTCATCCTTTGGCCATGAAAAGTTAGAAAATATGTTGAATTGCTGGGTTACCATTTTGCCCTTGTGTTAGTGTAAATAAGTTTTGTGGAAAGGGCACAAATGGAAAAGCAATGCACTTCTTTGTAATTGCTTTATAGTAGATAGTTGATAGGATTGAATATTAAATGTGTGTAAAAAATATGTCTCCATCTTCGGACATTAGGGGTAATTTTGACTTTTACGTGGTGGGGAAAAACTCTAGTGTGAAAAGAGTGACCCTTTCATTTAATAGTACTAAAACATATTTCTTCATCTATGGCCCACATGCGAATGCAATGTCCAGGTTTATTAATTAAGCATTCATTATTTCATTACGGATTATCTCTTATTTCATTTTTTTCACAAACTCTCGTCAAAACAATACGATATCATATATAAACCGGTTCTCGTGTCACTCACCACCACCCCTTTCTACAATATTAGTATCACTTTTATTTTAAAATATTGAAAAATAAAAAAATTTCTTAAAATAGAAATGAAGAAAAGCCTTAGCCAACTATAAAACAAATACAAAAATAGAAGAGTTTTTGAAGTTACATTTCCCTGAAATTGAAAATCAGTTATTGAAGAATGGAAGTGAAGAAGAGTGAGAATCAAACAAGTTTGATATTTGTTATCAATGGTGAAAAGTTTGAGCTATCCAAAGTGGATCCATCAACCACTTTGCTTGAGTTCTTGCGTACTCAAACTCGATTCAAGAGTGTTAAACTCGGTTGTGGTGAAGGTATAATATATTCATTTTTTTGATGTTTCAGCAGATTTGTTTCCATATGATTAATTGATGTAATACTTTTTATGATTCTGAATGTTGACTAGCTCAAATAAACTAATCAGAAACATATATAATACCAGATTTAAATATTGAAATTTGGATTACTCTCATCATGATTCTCATTCTATGAAACTTTTGAGAGACACTATGTAAGAAGTAGAAGTTAGGTTGAGTAGTGAATTTTTTTTAAAGGGTCCTATTTACCGTATATTAACCGTGGAAGATGTGTATGGATGCCTTTTTTAATCATGAAAAAAAGCGAGGTTACTGTCTTGCACACTCTCAAAGACGACCCTGCTTATTGATTCTCTTCTTTCAACTTGGTACTTCATGAATTTCATGCTTTGCCATTGTGGTTGCAGGTGGTTGTGGTGCTTGTGTAGTTTTAATCTCTAAGTATGATCCTTTACATGATAGAGTCGACGATTTTACTGCGAGCTCTTGTCTCACGCTACTTTGTAGCATACATGGATGTTCAATAACCACAAGTGAAGGCATTGGAAATAGCAAGAAAGGATTCCATCCAATTCATCAAAGATTTGCTGGATTCCATGCTTCTCAATGTGGCTTCTGTACTCCCGGAATGTGTGTTTCACTCTTCGGCGCTCTTGTCAAGGCTGATAAGAACGATTCTCCAGAGCCACCGGCTGGTTTTTCAAAAATCAATGTTTCTGATGCTGAAAAGTCTATTGCAGGTAACCTTTGTCGATGCACTGGTTATCGACCAATCGCCGATGTCTGTAAAAGTTTCGCTGCTGATGTTGATATGGAGGATCTTGGTTTGAACTCTTTCTGGAGAAAGGGAGATAACAAGGATGAAAATCTCAGTAAGTTGCCTCGATATGATCGCGAACGCGATCACAAGAATATTGAATTTCCGACGTTTTTGAAGGAAATAAACCATGATTTGTTCATAGCTTCTGAGAAACATTATTGGCACAAACCTACTACTTTAGAGGAATTTCAGAGGTTAATTGAGGTAAACCATGGCAACGAAACCAAGATAAAAATTGTTGTTCATAATACTGCTATGGGATACTACAAAGATAGACAAGGATATGATAAGTATATCGACATAAGTGGAATTTCTGAGCTTTTAAAGATAAAAAAGGATCAATCAGGGATTGAAATTGGAGCAGCTGTGACAATATCTAAAGCCATTGAAGTACTCAGGGAAGAAAACAAAAGTCATTTTATCTCCGATTTTGTTATGATACTCGAAAAGATTGCTGATCATATGAATAAAGTTGCTTCAGGGTTTATTCGGAACACAGCAAGTGTTGGAGGCAATTTGGTGATTGCACAAAAGAATAAGTTTCCTTCGGATATCGCCACTATACTTCTTGCGGTGGATTCAATGGTTCATATAATGACTGGTTCAAAGTTTGAATGGCTTAAATTGGAGGAATTTCTTGAGAGACCACCATTAGCTTTTGAAAGTGTGCTTTTAAGTATTAAGATTCCTAGTTTAGAATTCAATAAAAGTGAATCTTCGGAGCCAAGGAATAGATATATCTTTGAAACTTACCGAGCTTCTCCTCGACCGCTTGGAAATGCACTTTCCTACTTAAATGCTGCTTTCCTTGTTCAGGTATCTTCATGCAAGGATACTGATGGAACCATGATAGATGCTTGTAGGTTGTCTTTTGGTGGTTTTAGGAATAAGCATGCAATCAGAGCTAAACAAGTTGAGAAGTTTTTAGCAGGAAAGTTGTTGAGTGTTAGAAACCTGTATGATGCTATTAATTTGCTTAATGATTCTGCCACTATTATACCTCAAGATGAAACCTCGGAAAGTGCTTATATTTCGAGTTTAGCAGTTGGTTTTCTTTTTCAGTTCTTTAACTCAGTCAGTGACAGTTCTGCAAGAATAGCCAATGATTATTTAAATGGGTATACTCATTTGACTTCAGTCAAGGCTTCTGATATAAAAGAGAATCCGAATCAGGCTACTTTATTGTCGTCTGGGAAGCAAGTAATTGTAGCAGGCAGTGAGTATAGTCCAATTGGCAAGCCAGTCGTGAAATCTGGCGCTGCACTACAAGCTTCAGGTTTGTTTAGAATCAAGTTTTGAAGACAACAAAGATACAAAGAATGCTATTCTATCTTGTTTTAATGCATATCAGTCACTAGTTTTCATAATTAGTTGATCTTATATGTATGCTCAGAAACATATACTTATTTATGAATAAATCATATATAGGTGAGGCTGTGTTTGTGGATGACATTCCATCACCACCAAATTGCCTACATGGAGCATATATTTACAGTGAAAAACCATTGGCAAGAATAACAAGTATAAAACTCAGGCAAGAATTGGAGCCTGATGGAGTGCGGGACATCCTTTCAAGTAAAGACATTCCCAATGGTGGGGAGAACCTTGGAGCAAAGCCAAGATTTGGTAGAGAACCTTTATTTGCCGAAGATATTGCTAGATGTGTCGGCGAACGTCTTGCCTTTGTAGTGAGTTCTTAATTCTGATATGTTTTCTAAACCTTTACAATATTAGTTTTCATTTATTTAGAGATTGATACATGTAATACTTCGATATAATCTTCAAATGGCTTCTTTAGGTTGCCGATACTCAGAAACTTGCAGATATGGCTGCAAATTCAGCTTTGGTTGATTACAGTATTGAAAATCTTGAACCACCTATCCTATGTGTTGAAGATGCTGTTGAACGATCTAGTTTTTTTGAAGTTCCTACATATTTACGTCCAAAACATCAATTTGGTGATATATCAAAAGGAATGGCCGAAGCAGATCACAAGATTGTTTCTTCTGAGGTATATGTGAAAAAACAAATTGTTTATGGCTCTCGAAAGAATGTTTAAATTTCCTTCTGAATAATGAATGTTGTTGTTTACTGATAAAACATATTTACTCATCATCTATCAACAAAACACAGATGAAACTTGGATCTCAATACTATTTCTATATGGAGACGCAAACTGCACTTGCTGTACCAGATGAAGACAACTGCATAACTGTATACTTGTCAAGTCAATGCCCAGAGTATGCACATACTACTATAGCAAGATGCCTTGGTATTCCTGAAAATAATGTTAGAGTAATTACAAGAAGAGTTGGAGGAGGTTTTGGAGGAAAAGGCGGAAAATCTATAGCTGTTAGTTTTTAGCTGCATTTAGATTCATTTTCATTTTCCTATGCAATGTAAGTTGATCATTCTAAACTATTCTACTATATTGTATGCTTTAACCTTTTCCTTGTCATTTGCAGGGTGCTGTATCTTGTGCACTCTCAGCGCACAAATTACAGCGACCGGTAAGGATGTATCTAAATCGTAAAACCGATATGATAATGGTTGGAGGAAGGCATCCAATGAAGATAACATACAGTGTCGCCTTTAAGAATAACGGGAAGATTACTGCATTACACCTTGAGATATTGGTCAACGCCGGGATTTATCCAGACGTTAGTCCAATAATACCGGGCAACATAGCAGGCACGCTTAAAAAATACGACTGGGGTGCTCTCTATTTTGATATTAAGTTATGTAAAACAAATCATCCTAGTAGATCTACAATGAGGGCCCCGGGGGATGTGCAAGGATCATTCATTGCAGAAGGTATAATAGAAAAAGTTGCAGCTACACTTTCAATGGAAGTAGATTCTGTCAGAAGCATTAATCTTCACACCTACACAAGTCTTAAGGAATTCTATGAGGGCTCTTATGGCGAACCTCTTGAATATACCATGCCTTTAATTTGGGACAAGCTAGCTGTTTCTGCAAATTATGAACTTAGAGTTAACAAAGTGAAAGAGTTTAACAGTATTAGCACGTGGAAGAAAAGGGGAATATCTCGAGTACCGGTTTTTCAACAGATGCATCTAAGACCAACTCCGGGAAAAGTTAGTATTTTATCGGACGGTTCTGTTGTTGTTGAAGTTGGAGGAATTGAAATGGGTCAGGGTTTATGGACAAAGGTGAAACAAATGGCTGCGTTTGTGCTTGGTACGATTCAATGTGATGGAAGTGGAAGTCTCTTGGATAAAGTAAGGGTTATACAAGCTGATACATTGAGCATGATTCAAGGGGGGATAACTGTTGGTAGCACAACATCAGAGGCAAGTTGTGAAGCTGTTAGGCTTAGCTGCACTATCTTAGTTGAAAGACTAAAACCAATCAAGAAGAAGCTCCAAGAGGAAATGAGTTCTATCAAGTGGGAGGATCTTATTCTTCAGGTACTACTAGTGTAAAATAAAAGAGTTTCTATTTCAATATTTAATTACCATCTGAAATTTCATTAATTTACAGGCATACACGAAAGCTGTGAATTTATCAGCATCTTCATATTATGTACCTAGTAATAGTTCCACTAGATACCTCAATTATGGTGCTGCAATTAGTGAGGTGAGTTTGTTTCTTTTGTATAAGTCAAATCAAGTGGAATTTTCTTAAATTCATTATAACTTCTCTTCAATGTTAAGTACTTATGTGATATAGTCACAGAAGCCATATTACTGAAGTAAATTAAAACTGTTTCTCAGGTGGAAATAGATCTTTTAACAGGAGAAACCAGATTCGTGCAAACAGATATCATCTATGACTGCGGACAGAGTCTCAACCCTGCTGTGGATTTAGGACAGGTAATACACACACATACATAGTATTTCTATTTTGATTATTAACTTCTTTTATTGAGTTGCAAAATACTCGAGTTTTTCAAAATAAAATAAATTCTGAAATGCAGAAGGAATGAATTGGTTTGGTATGTTTAATGTTTTCACGAATCAGCTTATTAACTAATAAGTTACTACCAAATATGAAAAACTCCTTATAATGACACAATTGCATCTTGCAGATTGAAGGGTCTTTCATACAAGGACTAGGATTTTTCATGCTTGAAGAATATGAAACAAATCATGATGGTTTAGTGTTGGAAGATGGCACATGGAACTACAAAATCCCGACAATTGACACAATTCCTCAACAGTTTAATGTTGAAATCCTTAACAGTGGGCATCACCAACATAGAGTTCTTTCTTCAAAGGGTATGACTGAGGACTTTTCTAACGTTTAAGAATTAAACTATAAGTATATGCAACAAGTAAAAATCATTTCAACTAATTTGAATACATATTTGAGAATAGAGTTGACAATTGCAAATAGTGGGAAATAGTGACTTGTTCAAATTCTGCTACGCAATGTTGCTATTTTGTCACTATTTGATATTTTGTGCGTATTGCGGAACAATAGAGATTTGTTTAAATTCCGCTATGTCATCACATATCTATAGCCGCTATTTAACAGCAGTGTTGTAGCATGTATGTTACTTTAGTTTAGACTGTTATTAAGAATGAGAAAGATCAAATTATTATGTTACTTTAAAAATCTCGAATAAAAAAAAAGTGATAATTGATATTTGTTGGTGCAGCATCTGGTGAGCCACCCTTGCTTCTAGCAGCTTCAGTTCACTGTGCCACAAGATCAGCCGTCAAGGACGCCAGGAAACAGCTTCATTCATGGAGCAACTTGGATGAATCAGATTCAACATTTCAATTGGGGGTCCCTGCAACCATGCCTGTGGTAAAGGAACTCAGTGGACTAGACATTGTAGAAAGATACTTGAAATGGAAAATGGACAACAAGTAACACTCACCAAAAGCTAGCCCCAATGCATTATTTGTAACAATAATCAAGTTATCATTAGATGAATTTCATTTGAATCTTGTTAAAAAGCAAGCCTGTGTTATTAAATGGAAATGGTAAGTCACTCAAACTCGCATAATGTAAAAGGTGAACAAATACGAGAGGAAAGATCTTGTACTGTTTTATTGGAAATACTGTTAATGGAGAAATTCACCTTCCAAAAAACTATATTTCCAATGATTAGTGAAAAAGATGTATCTCTTCAATCTATTAATGTTCAATTTAAGGGACAAAATTATGATTATTGAGGTTATGTAATGAAATTTTTTTTTTAAAGAAAAAAAAAAGATGTGAAGTTATGTTGATGGAACTTCTATTGAGCCCACAAATAAAAAAAGATGAAATATCGTATGCAAAAAAAATTGAAAACATGGGATGTTAGCAATTCAGAGATCCTAATTTGGGTTAATAACTCTATTTCTCAATTAATAGATGTGCAAATATCAAAATATGATTTTGTTAATGAATTTTGTGATCATTTGAAACGTTTGTATAATCAGTTTAATTTTGAAAAATGGTACTAGTTGTAGAGTGATATTATGGCTTTTACTACTATGAAAAACATATTTAGCCTCAATTGGATATGAGTTGTTATATCGGTTTCATATGTGAGACAATGAAGGAAGTCGTAAAAGGTGTGCCATTCTACCTCTCGGGTTTAGATCCACTGACGGAAAAGGTGTAAAGGCAATGGGTTCGATCCGCAACTATAACTTTTTGAAATTTTTAAATGCCGAAAATATTTTTTCCCTTTGTTTTGTCATTTAAATGAAGGGTAAAACACAATTGAGTTTATTATATCTAATATGGATTGGTTATTTCTCCAAACCCTAACTGAACATGTAACTTTTTAAATTGACTTACAAAATAATTATATGAACAATTATGTTATATTTAAACAACTTACACTAATCAACGATTTTCGAGTATCTAGTAACTCATTATTCATCTCTCATTCTTTAATGGTTCAAATATTGTTCAGTGTTTCAAATCTTCATTCAACACTTCCTTCTCTACTAATTTATTTTTCAAAGCATAAACTTTTCATGCATTGCAAAATGAACATGTATATAAGAAAGTTGAATGAAAACTAGAAGTATTGAGAGATATTTTAACCATTAAAGAACGTGAGATGAATGATGAGTTATGAAATGTTCGAAAAACATTAATTTATGTAAGATGTTTTTCAAATACAACATAATTTTTCATACTATTATTTTCAAAATTATATGTTCAAAGAGGGGTTAGTGAAACAAAAAGTCAACATTAGATATAATAAACTCAACTGCATTTTCTGTCACTCTAATGTCTTCTTGACATATTCGGTAGACCAAAATGAGAGCTGCACAAAGAATCATAAAAATATAATCTCAATCTCAATTTCAATATTAACTCAATAATAAAAATAGCAACAACATATATCTTTCAAAACTTTGCTTAATATAACAACTAAACATCTCAATCTCATCCGTTTGAACCTTCTTTCATTTCTTCCAAGGGGTCCTTTTATAGACAGCCTCGTCTAGGGTTTCATGAGGTATTGGGTCACTGACTTCTTGATTATCCATCACTTTTGGGCCCATGAGAATCAACACATTCCCTTGATTCTTTGTTCTTTGTACCAGTACTAGGAAGGGTACACAACACATTTAGGGGACAAAGCGTCTGGTTGTAGACCTACTGTGCAGAGGGAACAAGTTGCACGTTGTAGTAGTCGTACTATTTTGCTGTATTTTGTCTTCTAGTCTTCTAGTGCTTTAATCTTTATCCTTTTACTTTCTAGCTCAACTTCCTTCTTCCACGCCAATCTCCTTCTATATTCTCCTTCCTCTTGATATTTTCTATTCCATTCAACATTTTTTTGACCATAAAGCATGCTGAACAAGAAATGCTTTCCTGGCGCGATAAAACTTGTCACCAGGGTAACTCATTCACATGCAAAAACACATAATATTCACAAGACACAACGCCTAATTTACTCTTTACTAATCTAGCTAAAAACAGCAAAATTCAATTCAATACTCAAATTAAACTCAAATAAATCAGTAAAAATTCAAATGTTAAGGGTTTAAAACTCCAGAGCAGACCTTTTGTCCAAATTGGTCACCTAGAAGATAGCAGGGTTTAAGGAAATAGTGATCCAGAAGACTCTCACCTCCCCAGTATCGAGGCGGGCGAGGTCTAATCTCTAGAAGTTATCCCTGAGTTTAGCTGGATATCGCCCATAATGCATTACCTGCAGGAGGATGAAATCCCAATAGAGGAGGGAGAGGCAAGGAGAATCCAAAAGCAGGCTTCTAAGTACACCTTTCTCTCGGGAAAACTTTACAAAATGGGGAGAGCAACTCCAATGTTACGATGTCTGGGAGAACAAGAAACCGCCCTAGTACTTGCCGAAGTCCATAAAAGAGCATGTGGCAGCCATATTGGCAAAAAGGCTCTCGTCCACATGTTGCTTAAGGTGGGAAACTATTGGCCTACCCGGATGAAGGATAAAATCGCTTTTGTCAAGAAGTGTGACTACACGCTGACCTCTATCATGCCCCCACTGAACTCCTTTAGTGAATGACTTCACCTTGGCCTTTTATTAGTAGGGCGTAGACATCTTAGATCTGTTCTTCTGGCACAAGACCACCTGAAATTCTTAATAGTAGAAATTGATTATTTCACCAAGTGGGTAGAAGTGAAAGTTGTAGATAAAATCATAGTAGAAAGAGTTTGGTGCTTCTATTGACAAAAAATTATATGCATGATTGGGCTTCCTGGAGCTATTGTCTCCGACAATGGAACCCAGTTTTCCAGTACTATGGTCACTAACTTTTGTTGAGATTTAGGAGTACAGACAAAGTTTGTATCTGTAGTACATCCGCACGCCAATGGGCAAGCTGAATATGCAAACAAGGTAATTCTGAAAAGACTAAAAAAGAAGCTCGATGATGCCAAAGGCTTATGGGCAGAACTGCTCCACAAAATATTGTGGTCATATCACACCATTCCTCACTTTACTACAAAGAAAACCTCATTTGCCATTGTATAAAGAGAAGACACCATGATACTCATAGAGATTGACACACTCTTATGTCAGCGGTCTCAGTTTAACCAAGAGGCAAACAATGTGGAACTGGAATGTGCAACGGATTTGGTCGATGAATTGAGAGAAGTCGTCCATGTTAATAATTCTTCACCAAACACAAAGTCGTCTGAAGGTACAACTCCAAAGTTAAGTGTTGGTTGGAGAATAGGGCAAGCAACAAAAGTTTTGGAAGTATTTTTCCGGGAATTACCGTGTCCACAGAGATCGGTGCTACTGAACTGCCATTCGACAATTTAATTGTTAATGAGTTTGGGTTTAAATGGTTTAAAGCGTAAATGCAGAAAAGTAAATAAGAACATAAGAAAATTCATTCATCAGAGAGAAAAGACTTATCAAGCATGTATATATTCCACTCGTCACAGACTTAAACTTATCGACCAGTTGCACTCAACTTACAGTACTCCTCAATATCACCCGGTATCGCTTACAATAGTGTTCATCTCTGACACACCGAGCTGAGAAACAACCGTATAACTCTCTTCGCCACTCTCGCGCACGAAGCCTCGAAATACGGAAGGCATTTAAGTTCCGACACCCATATGAATTGTTAGCCCTAAATCTATCTCTAGCATCCAGAAACTAACAGATAATTATCCTTAATCGAAGTTTGTGACGTTTATCTTTAACACGACCCAAACCCCGAGCATTTAAGAAAAAATCAAGAACAATCACCAACAGAGATTTGTAAAGCAAATTAAATATAACGCCATGGGCGACAAATGTACATAAGATCAAAGTAAAAACATATACAAACCCAACAAAGAAGAAAGACATGAAGAAAATCAGAAATGAACCAAACACTTCACGGATTGTCAGAGCCGGTCGATGAGAAATCCACCCCGGATCATACACATGCAAGCTTCCATGATGTTTTCTAAGCAAATCCAATGAAGAAATGAAGTTTGATGGAGTGGGAGCAAAAAATACCCAAACCATCCCTAGAAAAATCTGATTTTCCCTTATTTATAAACTGGAAAAATCGCAGACCGTGCTAAGCGGACAGTAACGCGCTAAGCGCGCCCTCATTTATTGTTAAACCTCCTTAAATCCCGCTTAGCGGGCTCCAGACCGCGCTAAGCGGGCAACCTTCTGGAATTAGCTCCATCCCCGCGCTAGGAGCGCGCTAGCAGCATGCCTCAAAAATCCAACTTTCTTCAAAACTGCTCCTAGCTTCCTTTTATTGGTTCAAATGGCACATCTTGGAGCCTTTATTTGCTCATTGCTCCAACAATGCTTTATCACCTACAAAATGAATGGAAAACTATCAATTGTTACACAAACGAACCAAAAACACAAATATATACTAACCACGTATTTATACACAAAGTGGGTTTATTCAAACGATATTTACCAAAAACCCTTGATAAGTGCAACAAAACTTATATACAAAAATAGCTACAATTTGAACTTATCATTAAGCCGATGGAGATGCGAGGAGGCAACATGGTCTTGAAGCATAGGGTTCTGCCCAATTAGCGGGGAAAAATGTAACCAAACTGGGTGGGACCATACCACATATTCCAAAAGCTTCCCCGCGGGGCTTACAAGTTATAGGAATTAGACATACAGCTCCTACCCAGAAATTGGAACATCATCCATCTTAAATATTATTACAGTTATATTATTTGTAATTCATAAGAAACATGAGTATTTTACTATGAACAATTTCCTAAATATTTATGAACAACGGGGATATTTTCCAAATATTTTGTATGTTGGGCTTCACAGAGAAGATCCTTGTTGCCTCTTAAGGAAATATCTTATATGTTAGACTTCCTGACAAAGATCTTTTCCGCCTCTTAAGGAAATATTTTGTATGTTGGACTTTCCGATGAAGATCCTTGCTACCTCTTTAGGAAATATTTTGTATGTTGTACTTCACGACGAAGATCCTTTTCGCCTCGTAGGGAAATATTATGTATGTTGGAATTCCTTACGAAGATAATTGCCACCTCTTAAGGCAATAATTTGTATGTACGATGAAGACCCTTACTGCCTCTTAGGGAAATATTATGTATAATAGACTTCCTTGCAAATATCCTCGCCACCTCTTAAGGCAGTTTTATGAATGTTGAAATTCCACAGGAATGTCGTTACCGTCCTTTGTGGTGTTACAAATAAGCTTAAATAAACTCCTCACCTGAGGGACTTAGAGTTTCCTCGGGCGGGATCCCACATAGGAATCTCGCCAAGGAGATGCGATTGAGGCCTAGCCTAAGAGACTTAGTTAGAAGTCTTGTATAAGGGCTTGATTGAAGTCCTGTCAGAGAGGCCCAACGCCTCACTTGAGGGACTTATCATCTCATTATCCAGGCTCAATATAACTCTGCTTATGGGACTGAGAATTCCTATAAAACATGTTATCAAACTCTTCGCCTAAGGGACTAAGAGTTACCTCGGGCGGGACCCCATATACGAATCTTGCCAGGTGGTGCGACTGAAGTCTAGCCTGAGAGACTTAGTTAGAAGTCTTGTCTAATGGCTTGATAGATATCCCGCCCGAGAGGCTCAACGCCTCGCTTAAGGGATTTATTATTTCATCATCCAAGCTAATATAACTCTACCTACGGGAGTAAGAGTTCCCATCAAGCAGGTTATCCAACTCTTCACCCGAGGGACTTAGAGTTTCCTTGGGCATGACCCCACAAACGAATCTCGCCCAAGAGGCAAGATTGAAATTTAGCCTGAGAAACTTAATTAGAAGTCTTGTCTAAGGGCTTGATGGATGTCCCACTCGAGAAGCCTAACGCCTCGTCTGAGAGACTTATGGTCTTGTCCTCCGGGATCAACGTAACATTACTTGAGAACCTAAAACCCAATCGGCCTGGTTCATCGTACATGTTGCCAAGAATCCTAGAAACTTAGGGCTTTGTGATACTCCAACACTTTATGATCTAAAACACTATGCCCTTCATCAAAAGTCATCTTGCTTGAGGGGCTGTGTAGTGTTATATTTGTAAAGGTCCTGATAAAGGTAGGAGTTTTGCTTCCCCTAGGATAGGCGAGAATTGTATTTCACCTCCAAGGAGGTATCACCACACCCCAAATCATTTCCTCTCGCCCAGACATGGGAAAAATGTTGGAAAATACATTCCTTGGGCAAAGAGGATTCAAGTTAGGTGATGGTGCACGTCTCCTTAGGAAATAAGGATTCAATGGTCCACCATTGACCTAGTAAGCGATATTCCTTCCCAAATATCTCTAGTTTCAAGGCCTCTATAAATAATTTTACCCTAACAGAGAAAAGACAGGTCATAGCTTACTGTCGTACCTCGAAAAATACGACCTCGCGAAGAAAGTTCGCGGATGGAGTAACAGAGAGTCACCACCGAACTTTATTTATTCCCAAATAGGGAAAGGGAAAATATCGATAAACCCCACAGACGGGAAAGGGATAGGACATGGTCGTCGCAACCAATGTCGGGTTTGGAAGCCAGTTATGCAAAGGGAAGGTATTAGCAACCCTCACATCCATTGTACTCAACGGGAACCATCTAGGTTATCTACACACGAAAGGGTGTCGTTTATCTAAAGGTCTACTTGCCAAAGGGAAAATGGAAGGTTTTTTTATTAGGGTGCTCGCCAAGACTTCCCAGTCTCATGCCTATGTATCCTCATAGTGCAATAAGGAAATCATAGCTCTGTAGTTCGGAGTAAAAAAAGTTGCTTTTTGGTTGATTTTACCTTGAAAAAGGGTTTTCGAAGTGATGCTTTAAGGTGCAAAAAGAGTTTGATGAGTTGATGATGTTTTTAGGTTTTGAGAAGAGATTGTTCTTGATTAGGATTACACTAAAGACTATGGGTCGAGGTGAATATTTTGAATCACCAAGCGAAATGTCTTGTGTCCAAAATACTCAGAGTGAGTGTAGGAAAGCTTCATTCTCACTCCTTCTCCCCACTTAAGGCGCACAATCCTAATCGTATCTTATTGTATTTTTGAGTTTATTGAGAAAATTCCGATTGACGTTGGATCAAGGCTTTATTTGGTTGATTAAGAAAATGTTTTGGTCAATGGGAAGGTTGATGGTGATGCAAAAGCAATCGACTTACAAAGGGTGAATGCAAAATAAGGGTTGACGGTGATGGAAATCCTATTGAATTGGTTTTTTATGAAAAATGCTTGATGTTGGATCAAGCTTATTTGTTCTCTTTTGAAAAGTGGTGATTGGTTTTATTCTTGCATTAGAAGCTACCTAGGCAAAAGCAAACAAAGAGAAAACGGTAAAATTATTACATGTCATGGGAGTGGGGATACATTTTTCGAATGGGGATATGAATAAACAATAAACACACAACCCAAATAATAAACTACGAGTGTACTAGCAAAGTGGGCTAGTCTTGTAAACGACTAATTAGAAGTAATTAATCGAGTAAGTCTCATTGTAAGAAAACCCAAGAGTAAGCTATGAATGTTGTGCAAGTGTGAGCATGAGGTGTCCTAAGCTAAGATAATAAAAATAGAGAAGTCCAATCCACGTCTCCTTTGCTAGGGTTTAAGTACAAGGTCCAAAACTCCATGATGCTAAGGATAGTAACCATAGTTCAAGATTAATGTTTTTTTAGGGTTTTTGATCATTTTATCATGTTTTTGTATTTTTTAACAAGATAAGAAAACAAAGATCAAAAAGAAGAAAATGACATAATGAATGATAAATGAGCAATGAAGTAAAGAGTAAGAAAGTAAATGGAGGAAAGTAAATAGCAAGAAGATAAAGAGCAAAAATGTAAAGGTTAGATGTTAGTTGTTAATGGTTATTGATCGGATGACCACTTTATCAAATCGGTATCAATTTAGCGCTATGTTAAGTAATCGTAGCACGATTTATTAGGAAGATCATACTATGGGAGGCAGGTCAATAATAATTTATGTACCATACATGTTAGAGAAATGATATAAACCATACTCCTAAAACATGTAGCACAAGTAAAAACCAAGGAGGGATCAAGCACTAAGGCAATGAGATTGGTCCATTACATAAATTATTCTTCTTTATAACTTAGGACAAACTTATGCATCAACCCAAAGTACCTCAAATGATCCATGATAAATTGGAAGGTAGATTTGAAATTATGAAAGTTCATCAAGTACCAATCCAAGCTTCATGAACAATATGGATCCTAAATCATCCAATTAATCAAGAGAAAAGAAAAATAAAAGAAAGAGTTTAAGATGAAGAGAGAGAAACCCCAAATTGAACCACAACTTTGATCAAGTTATCATCAAGATCAACCACCTATCTTGGTGGATTAGGGTTTTTTAACCTATCAACACCCAAGGTCCATTGATATTGATGAAACTTATGATCAAATGAGCCATGATTCAAGGTAACCAGAAGTCAACAATATTAGAAACATCAAAGCAATTAAATAAAACATCAAACTAATTTTTTAAAATAGTTTTTAAATGGAAAATAAAAGATAAAATCTATAAAGTGCTTCAAAACACCAAATAAATGGCTAAGAAAATTATGGAAAGTCAAAAACCACTCAAGTAACATATAATAAAATTTTGAGAATTTTAAAATACCTAAAACAATTTTTAAATCAATTAAAATGCTTGAAACAAGATAAAATTAATGAAAAATAGCAAATCATAAAATAAAATTATGAAAAAAATAAAATAAGGTGTAAAATAATAAAAGAGAATTTTATGAATTTTGTGGGATTTTTTGGAATTAAATCTGATGAGATATGAATTTTTAAAAGAAAAACAAAATTAAATTAAATTAAAACAAATAAAAAAATAGAAAATGCGTGGACCATCAGATCTGGCTTCATTAATCCAGGTGGCGCATCTAATGGCTCATATCTAAGGTGTATGGACAGGGGTGGCAAACGGGCATGCCCGCCCCGTTTAGGCCTGCCCCGCAAAAGCCCGCAAAAAAACGGGGCGGGGCGGGGCGGTCAAAGGTGGAGATGCGGGCTCATTTTCTAGGCCCGCCCCATTTAATGACGGGCCCGCGGGCATGCCCACCATTCTCTTTAATTTTTTTTTAATAATAATATATTAATTAAAATAATTTATATTAATGATAATAGTATAATGATGAAAATAAATAAAAAGAAAATAGATATAGTGTATTTTTATGTGGAATCCACCAATTTTGCGTGTATATTAGCATTTCTCATATATATATATATATATATAATGTATATTTAAATTTAATTAATAATAATATCAATAATCTTAATTTAATTATTTTTATTTTATTGAAATTATTTTATGGATAATTGAATTTAATTATTGAAACTATATTAATTAATTATTCAATTATTAATTATGTATGTTAGAATAAGTTTTAGTGGGAAGCGTACAAGAATTTAATTATAATTTTCAAACCAAAGCATTTTTCTAGTGGAGCTGAGGGAATAGTCAGTATGAATTTGCTAAGGTGCTAAACAGAAAGCAATTATTAGAAATGAGAAATATTGTAGCGTAACAAAATAATTTCCCTTACGGTCACTGTAGCGAATAAATAAATAATTAATGAAAGTTAATAGATAATTTATGGTAGCAAATGAGTAGAATAATAATGAAATGAAACTAATAATTTCCTAGTACATGTGAATTGTAGCGCACAACATTTATGGTCCATACTGTTCAAGCTATAATAATAATATAAGATATAATAATAATAATAATAATAATAATAATAATAATAATAATAATAATAATAATAATAATATAAGATAGAATGGGTTGTTTTTACCCGCGGGCATACCCGCCCCGTTTAGGCCCGCCCCGCAAAAGCCCGCAAAAAAATGGGGCGGGACGGGGCGGGCATACTTAAATATGCGGGTTCAAAATTCAGGCCCGCCCCGCAAAAAATGACGGGTAAAACGGGCTTTCCCCGCGGGCCGGGCCCGTTTAGCCACCCCTATGTATGGTGGAAAGTAGTTGGAAAAACACGCTGGATCAGATTTAAAGCAACCAATGAAAATAAAACAATTGGACGCATCTTCATCCTCTTCGGTCTTCTTCTCTGGTGAACCAGTCACCGGAGTTTGGAAAATGGCAAAGTTATGGCACGAAACCACCACTATTGTGACCACCTCATCAAGGCGAATTCGGCTACATACTTCATTTCCATTTATTGGAACTAAGCAGTGTGAATTTTGTGAAAAACTTAATGAAAATGAAAACACGAAAAGTAAAATTAAATGCTGAAAATGAACAACCAAAGCAAGCTGAGGTAGGGGAAAGAATCAGATAGTATCAATCTACATTGTGGTATCTTATTTTAGTTCAAAATATGCTCAGAACTACCTTGTCCAAGTAGTGTTCAGAGGTGGTGAATGATGGACTTGGTTAGCATGCTTTAGAAAGGTCTCAGAGCTTGATTCTTATTGTTATGGCTTTAGAGGACACCGAAGATGCTAAAGGAAATAATAAATAAGGTTGAAATAACTTAGAATTTAAGAACAAACTTGGAGAATTTCAGTGAAAAGTGTGAGCTCGGGCAGAGGTTTAAAGGGTTCTAAGCTTGGAATTAAGAGCAAATAAGCCCTCTATTTATATCTAAGATGAATGATTTTCATACGTGAGAAAATCTGTTATGAATCATGTGATACCTTTGTACTTTTCGTGACCAAAACTTGATTCCAAAGCTAACTAAAATGCAGCCAAAGCCTTGCAATTTCAGGTCA
This sequence comes from Lathyrus tuberosus, assembly GCA_022829125.1. Lineage (NCBI taxonomy): Eukaryota > Viridiplantae > Streptophyta > Magnoliopsida > Fabales > Fabaceae > Lathyrus > Lathyrus tuberosus. The sequence continues at coordinate 5,243,060 of JALAZF010000036.1, read as the reverse complement.
TTTTTTCTCCTTGTACATCACTTAACATCATCAGGTGAAAACCACGTGCAATGCTTGGCTTAAAATTGAGAATTGAGTAACTTGCAATTTCGGTTTCAAGCAAAAACTTAGTTTCAGGTGCTCATCTTCAACCCAATGTGAAATTATGTACATTTGACTATTGCCTCTCATTCTTTTTGCTAAATGATCACATTATAACATATAGTACAATGCAAAAAGAAAGGTTTCATTTGGATGCTTGAGCAAAAATTTATGAGCTGATAAAGTTGGTACCATGATCTATAATTAGAGGTAAAAATATTTCTAAGTCCAAAATGACCTATAATGTCTTCAACTCTTTCATGACCTTCCAAGCATAATTGGCCTTTGACCCTTGAAACAAACTTGTAGAGGGCGTCAAATATGATAATTGGAAAAAAGAACCAACCACAAAAGTTGAAAATTGAGAGAGTTATGATCTTTGGATGTTGTGCAAATAACACTTGAATTTAGGTCAAATTTCACTAAGTCCACAAAGTGACCTCTAATGTTTCCCAACTTTTGATGATCTTCCAAACATAATTGGCTCTTGACTTGTTAATAGAACTTGTAAAGGATGTCAAGAAGCGTTATTTACCCAAGGAAGCACTCAAAAATGTTGAAAAATGAGTGAGTTGTGATATGAACTGTACTGCACAAATCCCTAATTGGAAATGAACTAGATCCTAATGATTCTCAACCATGAAACACCTGACCTTGCCACAACCTGATAACTTGATAATGAAGCAAACCTCTTGTTTGACCAAGATTAGGTTAAACTCCACTTGAACTTAAATAGGAAAATGCTTGGGACAAGAAAAAATAAAAGGGTGGGACAAATTTGGGGTATGACAGATACTCACCTAAAGCACAAAGCTTATACACAAAGCCTCTCACCTCACATGAACATGTCGTCTAAAAATACCATAACAACACCACACAGAGTTTCTCACCACGTCTAAACACCATATAATCGCTATACACCTTATAAGGCCACTAAGTTTCTCCTGTTTCTGCAAGAAAACCATACACACATGTTCTTTTTGACTAGTATACATTGTTTCCTCAGATGACACATTCTTTGAAACTTCCCTATTTTTCTCTGACTGTGGGTCACTTGATGATAATTGTACTTTATATGTTATAGATATTTATCATATCATCCATCCACCCATTGAAGTCCCTACACCTCCATTACGTGTTTACCAGCGACGGACACACCCTCCAACAGAAGTAAGAGATGATATTAATCCACAAAAACCACCTAGTGCTCCAAATTCTCCTCCAACTACGTCACCTTAACTTGACCTTCCAATAGCATTATGAAAAAGTATTTGTTCTCATCATAATAATCCTACGTATGCTTGTGTTTTGAATTATAACTTTGTATGTTTCTTTTGTTTCTTTGGATCTTATGTCTATTCCTAAGTATACAAGTGAAGTTATGATTGATCCCAATTGACGTCAGGCGATATTGGAAGAAATGGCTACTTTTGATTCAAATAACACTAAGACATTGTCTCTTTACCTTTAGAAAAGCTACAGTGGGGTGTTGATGAGTTTATACAGTGAAAGTTGGACTAGATGATCAAATAGATCGTTTCAAATCCCGTTTGGTATCTAAAGGATACACATATATATTTGGTCTCGATTATGGTGACACTTTTTATCCGGTGGCCAAGATGAGTTCAGTCCACCTCTTCCTTGCAATGGCTTCCATTCACCATTGGTTGCTTCATAGGTTGGACATTAAAAATTCCTTTTTTACATTGAGTGTTTGAGGAGGAAGTTTATATGGACCAACCTCCAGGTTTTACTATTCCTGGAAACTCTAAATTTGTTTGTCAGGTTCGGCATTCTCTTTATGGTTTAAAAAAGTCCCCATGAGCTTGGTTTGGCTGCTTCAGCTCTGTCTCGATACAATTTGGTATGTGAAGCAGATCAATTTTTTTTCTTCCTACACTCATCTATCAATCGACGTATCTTTCTTGTTGTCTATATTGATAACATTGTTATCACCGGAGACAACCCTGGTGATATCCAGTGACTTAAAACTCATATTTTCAGAAACTTTCAGACAAAAGATTTGGGTCAACTTAAACACTTCTTAGGCATTGAAGTTTCCTAGTCCTCATTAGGCATTGCAATTAACGAACATAAGTATGTATTAGACATCTTAAGTGAAACTGGTATGCTTGATTGTCGTCTTATTGATACTCCTATAGATCCTAACGTCAAGATTTTTCTGGGTCATGGGGAGGCAGTGAAAGACCTGGGAAGATATCGACGTCTAGTGGATATATTTAATTATCTTACCATCACTAGACCAAATATTACATTTGCAATGAGAATTGTGAGCCAATTTGTGAACTCTCCTTGTGATAGTCATTGGAACATAATTATTCGAATTCTTAGATATATAAAGAATGTATAATGGTGATGCTAAAATCACCTATTATTCACATGTAGACTGAGCCGAATCACCATCAGGTAAGAGATCAACTTCTAGATATTGTGTTCTTATCAGAGGAAATTTGATCTCATGGAGAAGCAAGAAACAAAACACAGTTGCACTTTAGAGTGATGAAGGTGAATATCGTGTTATGGAAACAACCTCAAAGGAGCTTGCATGACTTAAAATTTATTCTTAGCTTAGGTTGGGAGATCTTCATACCACAAAATTCATATGCGACAATAAAGCGACACTCTACATTGTATCCAATCAAGTTTTCCACGAACTAACCAAACACATAGAAATAGACTGTCATTATGTAAGAGACAAGGTACTTTCAAGAGAAATAACCATAAATTTTGCCAAGTCTGAAGACCAATTGGATGATATGTTTACTAAGTCTCCCAGGGATTCTCGAGTAGATTATATTTGTAACAAGCTCGACTCATATGACATATATGATCCATCTTTAGGGGGAGTGTTAAGAATTAATCATCATCAATGTGTATCAATTAGAATCATTTGTATTTATTATATTACCTTATTATATACAACTCATACGAATATAAATATACTCTAGCATGGTCTCATTAGACACACACTTTTTCAATACATGTTATCTAGTTGCATCTAAAAGAATACTCAGGAACATTAAAGGAAATGCATATCATGGTATACTCAGACAATATCAGAAAAACACTAGAAGAGATGTTGAGGCTTATGGCTACTCTGACTTAGATTGAGAAGGCGATCAAGATGACAGGAAAAATAAAACATGGCAATTTTTAAGATTGGAACTACTACAATTTCATGGAGGTCAAAAAAATAAGGAATAATGACTATATCATCTCGTGAGGCAGAGTATGTTGCATCCTCATGTGCAACTTGTCAAGAATTGTGGATGGAAATGTTGTTGGAAGAATTGAAGTTTAGGGACATTATGAAGATCAAGTTGTTAGTTGAAAATAACTAAATAATTGATTTTACTAATCATCCAATGAGTCATGGAAAGAGCAAGCATATGGAAAGTAAGTATCATTTCCTAAGAGACCAAATTAGCATGAATAGATTGAAGATTGAATATAGTAAGACTGAGATACAACTTGTAGATATCTAACCAAATCACTGAATAAAGCAAGGTTTGAAGGTCTCAAATGATTGATGAGAATGATAAGGCTAGTAGAAGTATTGACATTGTAATTCAGATTTATTGGTAGCTTGATCATGTGCTCCTGATAGTTACTCTGGTAACTGCTGTTGGCCATGCATTGAAGTCTAAGAAGCTTACACCGCGTTTCACTGGTTTGTTTCAAATTCTTTAGAGGGTAGGAGAGGTGGCCTACAGAGTTGCATTACCGCCACATCTTTCAAATCTTCATGATGTATTTCATGTGTCTCAGGTGAGGAAGTAAATTCCTGATTTATCTCATGTAATCTAGTTGGATGATGTACAAGTTAGAGAGAACTTGACAGTTGTGACTTTGTCATTGAGGATTGAAGACCGTGAAGTGAAGAGCTTGCGAGGCAATGAGATCGCTTAAGTGAAGGTTATTTGGAGAGGTCTTGCTGGTGGCAGTGTGACGTGGGAGCTCGAGAGTAGTATGAAGGAGTCTTATCCAAAGCTTTTCCCCTCAGGTAATTTTCATGGGCGAAAATTCTTTAAGTGGGGAAAGTTGTAACACCCTGATTTAATTAATCGCTTATTTAATTAATCGCTTATTTAATTATTTATTTAATTTAATTGAGTAATTTATTTAAATAATTATTTCTATGGTGTATCACATGTTTGGCCGGTGACGATATTTGTGATGTTTTGTGCTAAATTAATTAGGTAGTGAGAATTAATTAATTGAATAATTAGAACTTTGAGAGAAAATGAAGAATTGGGTCATTTTTGTAAATTGAGAGAGTTAAGTGGTGAGTGGAGAGACGTGAAATGTTAGTTGGTTAAAATCATAATGATAAAAAATAATTAAAATATTATATATTCTGAAAACTAGAGAAAATTAGGTTTTAGAGCCTTTTTGTGTCAGTACGTGAAAATAAGGAGTTTAGAGAACAAGAACATTGGAAGGAAGAGCCATGGCTTGAGAGGAAGAACCCATAGGAGCTTATTGCTTTTGCTGATTTTGCATGAACTATAAGGTATGGGAGGTTCTTCATCTAAGGGTGCATATATCATGAAAGGGTAGAGAGGTTTCCCTTAACCTCAATAAAGTTTTGTTTTTCTCTATTACTTGATGATGAGTATGTGTTCGAGATGCAGTAAAGCGACAAGAATAAAACATTTAGATTTGGAAGGATTCCCTCCGAGATTTATATCGTTTCCACAAAGATCGGTACAAGGAAAATAATGTCGTTCAACGGTCTCTACTTTTCAAAGCTTGTGGTGATAATTATGGTTGAAAGAGGTACCAAAGATAAAAGCGAAAAATATAAAGACGGAAAATATAAAATAAAGACTTAAATATAAACAGAGTCTTATTGGGATTGGATCTCATCAATTGAAAACACATGCATTATTCTAACCAGTTAAACACAAATCAATCATTTGTCTAATACCCTCACGTATCTCCCACAACCGAGGTTATGTCTAACGCAAAGTCGAGAGAACAACCGTATTGTCTCATTGGTGATGTCTCACGCAACTCAACAACACAAAGCATTAAGAACTGATACTCAAGCAAATGTTAAGTCTAAATCTATGTTTAGAGTTTAGAACCTAACAGATATTCATCCTAGATCCAGATCTGAAGAGTATATGTCTATAGCAGTTCAAATCAAAGTTAAACAGATAAATAAAGATGACACCCATATCAGATAAATGATTGCTTCCTATAAAATGCCATGATCAGAATACGTACATACAATTAACCCTTTTTATATGTATTCAACTAATTTTCCAAATGTAAGTGAACATAGTTTCTCATCTCTATTATCACGCATCCTCACAATACCGTATTGATCCTACTCATGCTACTAATCAACACAATAAAATAAAAGATACTAGTGAATATCAACTTACAAGACTATGTCAAAAGTTTGCTCATTGATAGATGAATATCTTAGATCTAAGATTTGAAAAGGTTTTGTTAAGACCCACAAATAAGAAATCAAAGACAACATCAATATTGAATCAAAACTAGTTCACAATACATAGATTAGATGAAATACATAAGGTATCAAAAGATTACATCTAAACCCAACAAGAAATCAAAGTTCCTACCTTCTCCCTCTTAGGGTTTGTGTTTCTCTCTCTAAAATATGCTTGGAATGAATAGAGATAAAGTTGTGATCTCCAAAATATCTAATTTACAAGTTATGAGAGTTGGCTACTAAAAATATTTAGTCAGTTCCCTTATATACAAGTTACAAAAAGTGCCTATAAGTGGCATTGTGCTAAGCGCCATCAGAGCACACTTAGCGTGATCAGTTCAAAGACGGAAAATTCCAAGAGAGCACGCTAAGCTCGATGATAGCACACTAAGCGTGGTCTGAAACCCTCAGCTACTGCCTCTGGTCCCAAAGCGTGCTGAACCCACGTTGAAAAGCAGGCTAAGCGCGGTTTTCCGCCAAATTATCGCAAATGTAATCTTTCGAACCTTCTTCATTTCTTTGGCTTCCTTGTCCAATCATTTTTGTCTTAATCATTGATGTTTTAGGCCTATATCCTGCACAATAACACACAAATTAAAGCATCCAAAGGTATTTACAATATGTTGAAGAATCATACAAGAACATGCAATAAATCTATCAAAACATGATAAATGAGTTGAAAAATGCCAAGAAAGATAGTTCAAAATAAGTCAGATTTTGCACTTAACAACTCTCCCCAACTAGATTTTTGCTTGTCCTCAAGAAAAGTATGCCCCTCATGAAAACAAGAGAGATTTGCTCAAACAAGAGGATTTGCTCAAGCATAAGATTCAACCAAGAAAGGATTAACGGTTCAAATTCAAACAAGAGAAATTTACTCAAATAAGAGGATTTGCCCAAACACGAGAATGCGCACAAGCAATATTCACCACTTAATAGAATCGAACAATGATAAAGAATTTAGTTTTTAAACAAATATCATGCAATGTTTCAAATAACAACTAAATTCTCATACTAGAATCACTCTAACACTCTTCTTCAAAATAAGAATGAAAAAATTAACGCATTTGCAATCGCGAGGAAATTTCACTCATCTGATAAATAATGCTATAATAACAATTCAATTCATACATTCATCTAATCAATCAAAAATGAAAACATGGAAGCAAAAAAGATCACTAAGGCCTTTTAAGGCTGTACCTTGGCCAGGTTCACAACAAAGGGTCATTTCTAAAGGCAATTGAATCGAAATTGCCAATGCAAAAGAAACATTCACTATACATGGTATTTACACATGACAACTTCATTCACTATTTTCTTTCCTCTATTGCAAACCTTCTTAAACTTCCTTAATGCACAATTATTTCATTCTCTATTTTTCTTTATCAAGCAAGCATTCTTTTTCTTTTGTTTTTCACATTCATATTCACAGTTTTTCATGCTTGCTTTAATTTTTTCAAAATTTTTGAGCAACTTACCATTTTCCTTTTTATTCTCCCCCAACTTGAATTCAACGAAACCTCAAGTGAATGCTCCTTGATTTTTATGGCAAGGAAATCAATTTAAACAATGTTAAAAGGTTCAAGAATTTTTTTTAGAATCTCACAAAATTCAATGATGAACTAAACTTTCAAATTTTGTACAAACATCAAGTTCATCACTAAAATGAGATTTAAACTGTTTAGGCTCAAAGGGGTTAACAAATTCTCTATACTCACAGGTAAATTGCTTTTGGATATGGTTGTGCTCAATAAAAACAAATGCCTTGATCATTTCTAATGCTTCCACAAAATCACAATAATCAAAAGATTAAGCATGAACCAAACGAATTAAACAAAGTTATCAGTCATCCTAGCATATAGTAAACAATGGTGGTTTCTCACAAATTGTGGCTATTGGACCTAAGTGAAACAAGCATTCAAACAAAGTTGTAAAATGAAACAAAAATACACATTTGCACAAATGTTGAATGCAGAATAGGGCAAGCAGCAAAAATATTTATTTTCGGAAGAATTCCCTCCGGGATTTATGTCGTGTCCACAGAGATCGGTTCGAGGGAAAGAATGCCATTCGACAATCTCTCGCGTTTATGAGTTTGGATTAAAATAGTTTCAAACAAGAAAACAGAAAAGTAAATATTAAAACAAAAAGAAATCATTCTTCAGAGAGAAAAACTCGTCCGGCAATGCATACAAATCACTCCTCACAAACTTAAACTTACCGACCAGTTATACTCCACCTACAATACTCATCAATATCACCCAGCATCGCTCACAACACAGGTTATGTCTAACGCAAAGTTGAGAAAACAACCGTGTTACTCTCTTCGTCACTCTCGCGAGCGAAGCCTCGAAACACGGAAGGCATTAAGCTTCGACGCCTATTAAAGATTGTTAGCCCTAAATCTATCTCTAGAATCCAGAAACTAACAGACAATCCTCCCTAATCGACGTTCGTGAAGGTTATGTCTAACGCGACACAAACCCCGCGCATAAAGCAAAAATTAGAGACAATTACCAATAAAGATTTGTAAAGCAAGTTTTATACAACGCCATGGGCGACAAATATACATGAGATCATAGTCAATACATACACACAACCCAACAAGAAAGAATACACAAAGAGGAAGAGAAATGAACCAAACACTTCACGGATTGTCGGAGCCGATCGATGAGAAATCCACCTCTGATCATCCACATGCAAGCTTCCATGTTGTTTTCTAAGCTAATCTACTAAAAAAATGAAGTTTGATGGAGTTGGAGCAAGAATCCCCAAAACCATAACATAAAAAATGATGAAAAATGGCTAAAATAGGCAATTCTGACTTTCCAGGTTCGCCTAGCAAGTCCCCGTTCGCTAGGCGAACGTAAACCTCCTTTCTGTTGAGTTTTTTCACGATTCTGGAACTTTCTGTTCACCCCGGTTCGCCTAGCGAACAAGCTAGCGAGTGTTCGCTACGGGGGCTCGCCTAGCGAGTATGACAGAAAACCAGAATTTGTTTTCTTCATAACTCTTGAACCGTAACTCCGATTGACGCACGGTTTGAAGCGTTGGAAAACTTATTCAATGCTCTTTATGAATATGGAAATATCCCATTGCTGGAACACCTAAAAAAATAAATGAAAATCGATTAAACTCAATGATATTTACACGGTAACGCACTATACACCGAAAACGTAAAGTAAACGTATTTACACACAAAGTGGGTTTTATTCGCACGATATTTACCAAAAAGAATCGATAAGTGCAACAAAACATATATACAAAACTAGGTACAATTTGCACTTATCAAACTCTCCCCAACTTACCTACTTGTTTGTCCACAAACAAAAATCAAACAAACTTGAAAATGCAAAAGCGATATCCAAAGAAAGACGAATCAACAGGTTTTGAAAAACGGAAACGAATGAATGGTTCAAATGAAAATGGTACACACAAAAAGTAAATACTTACCACTAAGCTGCAACGATAACATAGTCACGAAACAAAAGCAAAGTACAAAAGTCATGCCAAAAATTCTAAAACAACACAAGTTCAAATGTGAATCACACCTAGCAAAAACAATCATCGGTAGATGAAAAACACAAAATGAGGTTCTTTCACTCACACAACAATCTTGCAAACAAAAGACTAAATTATGCATACATCCAAAAATCATATTGAACATACAAAGGCAAGAATCACAAGGACTTTCAAGGTTGTAACGTGGTCGGGTAAACAAACAAGGGGAAATTTCTAAAGGTAATTGAAACAAAAACTTGCCTAAACCTAAGGGAGTGAAAACTCACAAAGATTCACACACAAAATTTCAACCAACTTCTTCCAAAATCCCAAGTGCTACACAACACACAATACTTATTTAGCACAATTATTGCAACTCTTTTTGTTTCCTTTTTCAAGGATTTTTCTTTTTTCTTTCTTTTTCACTTTTTTCTTTTCTTTTCTTTGTCATATTTTTCTCTTTTTTCTTTTCTTTTTCAATCCTCATAGAATTCAACCAATGAGTACACACAATCATCCTCTCCCCAACTTGAATTCAACCGCACCATCATGTGAATACTCCCTACTTTCTAAGGCAAGGAAAAAATCCATACAACAACACAAAGTTGAGGTCCAAGAAAAAACAACAAAATCCATTCAAAAATAAGTGAACTAAATACTCATAGACAAGCATTAAGTTCAAATAAAAACATGGATCAAAAAGCTCAAAGGGGTTACGAATTCTCACACACTCACAAGGTGAATTGACTATTTGGCTAAGGTGGTTGTGCTCAAAATGAAACAATTGCCTTGATCACTTTCATGCATTCATATAATCAACACAAACAAAAGATTCAACATAATAAAATCCAGTAAAACAAGAATGTCGGTACTCCAAGCATATATGAACAATGGAAAGCCACCTCACAAAAAGGTTGGGAACTAAAGGGATTCACAATAAGAACAAGTATACAAAAGAATGGATGGCATGGAAGTTTGTAAAATGCCTAAGTATCATGAATATGCTAAAGTATAGAAAGCGATAAATACATACCTCGGACGTGTACAAAACTTAACAAGATCATTACCATACATCCGCAAGTTGAAACGCACCAACTTGGAAAATCACAAAAGCATCCTCAAATAAGTCAATCAAAATCTGTGAGCAAACAACAACCAAAATCTTAGCAGCCTTCGCCTAGCGAAGGAATCATTCGCGACGTGAGCCTTCGCTACATCCTTCGCCCCAGCGAAGTTTGGGTGTTTTCAAAAATGAAAGTTTCTGCCACCCCCTCGCTGGCACCTTCGCCAACGTTCGCCAGGCGAACCTTCGCTGGTGACTTCGCCAGAACTCGCTTAGCGAGAACAAGAATTATTAATATAAACAAACGAAAAGAATGGGAGAAATTTCATTAAACAAGTTGTAAAGTGAAGATTTGAGAAGTTTACGAAAAATCCGAGTACAACTTGTTTAATGAAAGTTCACCACACAACCAAAGAAAATAATACAACATGCTTGTTTTACGTCGTAAGCTCGACGCCTTTACATTGCTTAGCTAGCAAACTCACTTCCTTCATGCCATAGTGATGCCTCACCGCGCAAACCTAAAGTAAGTGTCCTAACCAAACATATGAACAAACATCAAAATGTACAAGTATCAATATAAACAAGTGAAAATATACAACATGTACGATATCTACAAAACTCAAAAACAAAGAAACTATCGCAATGCGATTCAATATCAAAACCAATCCCCGGCAACGACGCCATTTTGTTGAATGCAGAATAGGGCAAGCAGCAAAAATATTTATTTTTGGAAGAATTCCCTCCGGGATTTATGTCGTGTCCACAGAGATCGGTTCGAGGGAAAGAATGCCATTCGACAATCTCTCGCATTTATGAGTTTGGATTAAAATAGTTTCAAACAAGAAAACAGAAAAGTAAATATTAAAACAAAAAGAAATCATTCTTCAGAGAGAAAAACTCGTCCGGCAATGCATACAAATCACTCCTCACAAACTTAAACTTACCGACCAGTTATACTCCACCTACAATACTCATCAATATCACCCAGCATCGCTCACAACACAGGTTATGTCTAACGCAAAGTTGAGAAAACAACCGTGTTACTCTCTTCGTCACTCTCGCGAGCGAAGCCTCGAAACACGGAAGGCATTAAGCTTCGACGCCTATTAAAGATTGTTAGCCCTAAATCTATCTCTAGAATCCAGAAACTAACAGACAATCCTCCCTAATCGACGTTCGTGAAGGTTATGTCTAACGCGACACAAACCCCGCGCATAAAGCAAAAATTAGAGACAATTACCAATAAAGATTTGTAAAGCAAGTTTTATACAACGCCATGGGCGACAAATATACATGAGATCATAGTCAATACATACACACAACCCAACAAGAAAGAATACACAAAGAGGAAGAGAAATGAACCAAACACTTCACGGATTGTCGGAGCCGATCGATGAGAAATCCACCTCGGATCATCCACATGCAAGCTTCCATGTTGTTTTCTAAGCTAATCTACTAAAAAAATGAAGTTTGATGGAGTTGGAGCAAGAATCCCCAAAACCATAACATAAAAAATGATGAAAAATGGCTAAAATAGGCAATTCTGACTTTCCAGGTTCGCCTAGCGAGTCCCCGTTCGCTAGGCGAACGTAAACCGCCTTTCTGTTGAGTTTTTTCACGATTCTGGAACTTTCTGTTCGCCCCGGTTCGCCTAGCGAACAAGCTAGCGAGTGTTCGCTACGGGGGCTCGCCTAGCGAGTATGACAGAAAACCAGAATTTGTTTTCTTCATAACTCTTGAACCGTAACTCCGATTGATGCACGGTTTGATGCGTTGGAAAGCTTATTCAATGCTCTTTATGAATATGGAAATATACCATTGCTGGAACACCTACAAAAATAAATGAAAATCGATTAAACTCAATGATATTTACACGGTAACGCACTATACACCGAAAACGTAAAGTAAACGTATTTACACACAAAGTGGGTTTTATTCGCACGATATTTACCAAAAAGAATCGATAAGTGCAACAAAACATATATACAAAAATAGGTACAATTTGCACTTATCAACAAAGCACAAAATTCTTAAATCATTCTAACATTCTATAAAGCGGTACAATTTACCTTGCTTGCATTCACGTGTTCAACATCCTACCATCACCATCCAACTTGGGAGAATCTTCATTGGATACTTTTATACAAATAGCAACCAATCTAGAAGAATTTATCATCATTCATCCCTAACCAACACTAGAGAAAATGTAAAAAGAAATAAGTATATATACAATATAAACAACTGTACAAAGCTCAAAAATATAGAAACTATTGCAATGCGATTCACTATCTAAACACCAATCCCCGACAACGACACCATTTTGTTCGAGCTGCAGTAAAGCGGCAAGAAGCAAAAATTTAGATTTGGAAGGATTCCCTCTGGGATTTATATTGTCTCCACAAGGATCGATGCGAAGGAAAGAATTCCGTTCAACGGTCTCTACCTGTCTAAGCTTGTGGTAATAATTATGGTTGAAAGAGGTACCAAAGATAAAAGAGGAAAATTTTAAGACGGAAAATATAAAGTAAAGACTTAAATATAAACGGATCCTTGTTGGGATTGGATCTCATCAATTAATAACACATGCATTCTTATAACCAGTTAAACACAAATCAATCATTCGTCTAATACCCTCACCTATCGCCCACAACCGAGGTTATGTCTAACGCAAAGTCGAGAGAACAACCTTATTGTCTCATTGGTGATGTCTCACACAACTCAACAACACAGAGAATTAAGAACTGATACTCAAGCAAACGTTAAGCCTAAATCTATGTCTAGAGCTTAGAACCTAATAGATATTCATCCTAGATCCAGATCTAAAGAGTATATGTCTATAGCGGTTCAAATCAAAGATAAACTGGTAAACAAAGATGACACCCATATCAGATAAATGATTGCTTCATATAAAACGCCATAATCAGAATACGTACATACGCTTAACCATTTTTACATGTATTCCACTAATTTGCTAAATGTAGGTGAACATAGTTTCTCATCTCTATTATCACACATCCTCATAATACCGTATTGATCCTACTCATGCTACTAATTAACACAATAAAATAATAGATACAAGTGAATATCAACTTACAAGACTATGTCAAAAGTTTGCTCATTGATAGATGAATATCTTAGATCTAAGATTTGAAAAGGTTTTGTCAAGACCCACAAATAAGAAATCAAAGTAACATTAATATTGAATCAAAACTAGTTCACAATATATAGATTAGATGAAATACATAAGGTATCAAAAGATTACATCCAAACCCAACAAGAAATCAAAGATCTTACCTTCCTCCCTCTTAGGATTTGTGTTTCTCTCTCTAAAATATGCTTGGAATAAAGAGAGATAAAGTACTGATCTCCAAAATATCTAATTTACAAGTTATGAGAGTTGGCTACTAAAAGTATCTAGCAAATTCCCTTATATACAAGTTACAAAAAGTGCCTATAAGTGGCACCGCGCTAAGCGCCATCAGAGCGCGCTTAGCGCGATCAGTTCAAAGGCGTAAAATTTCAAGAAAGTGCACTAAGCGCGACGAGAGCGAGCTAAGCACGGTCTGAAACCCTCAGCTACTGCCTCTGGTCTCAAAAGCGTGCTGAACCCACCCTGAAAAGTGGGCTAAGCGCGGTTTTCCGCCAAATTGTAGCAAAAGTGATCTTCCGAACCTTCTTCATTTCTTTGGCTTCCTTGTCCAATCATTTGTGTCTTAATCATTAATGTTTTATGCCTATATCCTGCACAATAATACACAAAACAAAGCATCCAAAGGTATTTGCAATATGTTGAAGAATCACACAAGAACATGGAATAAATCCATCAAAACATGAGAAATGAGTTGAAAAATGTCAAGAACGATAGTTCAAAATAAGTCATATTTTGCACTTAACAGTATGATATATCAATGACTGTGATTCTGTTTTGCCATAGATTGATGTGATAGTATGTGTTTTGTTGGTGTTCATGAATCAAATGATGAATTATGTTGAAATTAAGGATTTTGGGATATAACTATAATTGATCAATTCATGATAAAAATGATGAATCACTGTTATTCAGGGGATATTTGATGTGTTAGTCATGATAGAATGTGAATTTGTGGTGTTTTGAATGCTATAACGAGTACTGTTTTGAATTGTTAGCGATACTAGGTGAGGAAAATGAACGATGCAGAGAAAAATTGGATTTCTGAAAAATGACATGATGTCAATCGATTACACCATATGTTAATCAATTGCATGCCTTTATTTTTGAAAATTTTAACTATGACAATCGATTGACACAGGATGTCAATTGATTGTATGTGTGTATTTTTCGAAAAAAATTAAGTGTTAATCGATTGCATGTGTGTATTTTTGAAAAAAAAATTAAGTGTCAATCGATTGCATGGTTTAATTAATCGATTGCATTGAGTTTTAAGCGTGTTTTTGAAAAATCAGTGAGCAAATAGGCTTGATGACAATCGATTGTCTTCCCATGACAATTGATTGTTGCTGTTTAAATTTTGAAAAATTCTGAAACTGAAACTTTTTTTATTCCCTGGCGATTTTGGCCGGAACTTTGGTTTTGTAAGTCCTAATGGAGTGTCATTCGAAGCGTTAGAGAGCTAATGCACAGAGCTACCTCATGGTAGTATTTAGTGAGATGATTGATGTGTAGTCATATTTTCACTATAGGAATGTATGTTATGAGATGTATGGATAATTTCGTGAATTATTGTGTTTACTTAATGGTGAATTGATGCTAAATGATTTAACATGATTGAATGTCACATGAATGCGCATTTGATGTAGTGCTGTTTATTATTTATTGTGGCGTTAATCAAATGTTGTATATTGAGTATAATGCTATGCATAATTATGGTGATTGTATGGTGAAAGTTTTGCTGATTATTTTAGTGATAAAGCATGTTGTTGAAAGTCATGCATCATGGTGTACGGACTTCGGTCCAGTTTTGGTGTGCTCCGGTCCGGTGGTATAGATTCAGGAGCGAGTAGCTGGTTCTAAATGGGAATCAGTGAAGCGTTACTTATGGTGATAATATCGATTTGGTGTGCTCTGGTCCGATGGTGTGGATTCGGGAGCGATTAACTGATGCCTTATGGGAATCGGTGAAGCGTTACTAATGGTGTTAATTGAGAAGTGGTGTGCTCTGGTCCTATGATGGGGATTCAGGAGCGAAATGAACCCGTGTTGTCCATAACAGTGTCGCGTGCATATAGAGTCGAGTTGTGAGTTCAGTTCATAGTGGGGACCGTGACAAGCATGAGTTGAGTCGATGTTGCATTACATTACATGATGATGAGATATTTGTGTAATGACATACACTCTTGTATGATTTGTGCGATTGGTAATTGACTGTGATGTGGGTGAGATGTGAATACACGGTATTGATGTGCATTTCTGATATGTGGATGATTTTGTAGTGTGTGAATCTATCCTGACTGTTCATGCACCATTTATTATTTGAATGTATTCTCACCCCCTTCTGTGTTGTTGTGCCCGTGCTCCTCTGGAGTACAGATAATCAGGTACTTGAGTAGGAGTTTGAGGTTGAGGACGGTGTTGTGCCTCTTTAGTTGTTTGTCGATCGAGTCTTATAGTGGAGTCGCTCTGATATGTAACAAGAGGGGAACATGTTGTTTCTTTATTTGTGTATGTTACCTATCTTTTCATTTAATTTATTTTATGATGAACCACTTTTCAAATTAATATGGTTGTTAAGGCTTTTTATGCTCATATCATGGTATGCTCATGCCATATCAAAAAAACACTATAAGATTGACTAAGGCTTATTGCTACTCTGACTTAGATTGAGAAGGAGATCAAGATGACAGGAAAAGTAAAACATGGTACTTGTTTAAGATTGGAACTACTCCAATTTCAAAGAGCTCAAAAAAATAAGGAATAATGAATCTATCATCCTTTGAGGCAGAGTATGTTGTAGTCTCTTGTGCAACTTGTCAAGTATTGTAGATGAAAATGTTGGAAGAATTGAAGTTTGGTGACATTGTGAAGATCCAGTTGTTAGTTGACAATACCTCAATAATTGATTTCGCTAATCATCCAATGAGTCATGGAATGAGCAAACATATAAAAAGGAAGTATCATTTTCTAAGAGACTAAATTAGCATGAATAGATTGAAGATTGAATGTAGTAAGACTGAATTACAACTTGTAGATATTCTTGCCAAATCATTGAATAAAGTAAGGTTGGAAGGTCTCGAATGATTGATGAGAATGAGAAGGCTAGTAGAAGTATTGACATTGTAATTCAGATTTATTGGTAGCTTGATTGTGTTGCATGTAAGTGACACCATCCATTATTGTAAGTGACAAAGGTTCCATTCTCCTTCCTTTAAGAAGAGTTCAAAAAGAAACTCCATCCATTATTGCAATTGTTTTATCGTATTTTAATAATACTGAGTGTTTCTGGAAGTTTGAAATCAAGTATTATATACCCATAAGAGTGTGGATATAATGAGTAAAATGGCCATACCACTTCTGCTAAAAATATTAGTAATATAGCTCATCAAATGCCATGGCAAACACATGTGAATGTAAACTCTTTCCTCCCTGTCATTATATAATAAAGTACCTAAGCAGCTAGCAATCTTTGACCCTATCAAAATCTTAACTTTTCTTCAATAAAAAATTGTTTTACACATGCATGGCTATTAAACTTGTATTTCATATAGTCAAAAATATATATATCTTATTATTTAAAGTACACATGCAAGGCATTGATCATTTTTTTAACACATTTATTAAATGACTAAATAGAACTTTGCAAATAGGATTAAACCTTTGTTGTTTGTGTTTGTCTGAAAATCAGTTAGTGAAGAATGGAAGTGAAGATGAGTGAGAATCAAACAAGTTTGACTTTTTGTGTCAATGGTGAAAAGTTTGAGCTATCCAACATTGATCCATCAACCACTTTGCTTGAGTTCTTGCGTACTCAAACTCGATTCAAGAGTGTCAAACTCGGTTGTGGTGAAGGTATAATATATTCTATTTTCTAGCTTGCTTTGGATTTTGAATCTCTGTGTTTAAGCAATTTCAATAGAATTAATTACTATATAGTACTTTTTATGATTCTGAATGTTGACTTGGTGAACTTGTCAAATCCAAAGCAAAGATATACTGATGAGCCTAAGGATATTGTTGGTTGCAGGTGGTTGTGGTGCTTGTGTAGTTTTGATCTCTAAATATGATCCTTTACTCGATACAGTCGACGATTTTACCGCGAGCTCTTGTCTCACGCTACTTTGTAGCATACATGGATGTTCAGTAACAACAAGTGAAGGCATTGGAAATAGCAAACAAGGATTCCATCCAATTCATCAAAGATTTGCTGGATTCCATGCTTCTCAATGTGGCTTCTGTACTCCTGGAATGTGTGTTTCGCTCCTCGGCGCTCTTGTCAATGCTGACAAGAGAAACTCTCCAGAGCCACCAGCTGGTTTTTCAAAAATCAATGTTTCTGAGGCTGAAAAGTCTATTGCAGGTAACCTTTGTCGATGCACTGGTTACCGACCGATTGCTGATGCCTGCAAAAGTTTTGCAGCTGATGTTGATATGGAAGATCTCGGTTTGAATTCTTTATGGAGAAAAGGAGATAGCAAGGACTTGAAGCTTAGTAAGTTGCCTCTATATGATCGCGATCACGAGATTATCAAATTTCCTATGTTTCTGAAGGATATCAAACGCGATTTGTTTATAGCTTCTGAGAAGCAATGTTGGCACAAACCTACTAGTTTAAAAGAGCTTCAGAGGTTAATTGAATTGAACCATGCCAATGAATCCAAGACAAAGCTTGTTGTTAGTAATACTGGTATGGGATATTACAAAGATAAACATGGCTATGAGAAGTACATTGATCTAAGTGGCATTTATGAGCTCTCAAAGATCAGAAAGGATCAATCAGGGATTGAAATTGGAGCAGCAGTGACCATATCTAAAGCTATTGAAGCTTTAAAGGTTCAAAGCAAGAGTGAGTTTCTTCCAGATTTTGTAATGATACTTGAAAAGATTGCGGACCATATGAACAAAGTCGCGACGAGGTTTATAAGGAATACTGCCAGTGTAGGTGGAAATTTAGTGATGGCGCAAAAGAGTAAGTTTCCTTCAGATATCGCTACTATACTTCTTGCTGTGGATTCAATGGTTCACATAATGACTAATGGAAAGTTTGAATGATTGGAGGAGTTTTTGGAGAGACCACCATTAGGTTTGGGAAGTGTGCTTTTAAGCATTAAAGTTCCATGTTTGGAAACTATTAAAACTGAATATTCGACACCAAGAAGTAGATTTGTCTTTGAAACTTACCGAGCTTCTCCTCGGCCGCTTGGAAATGCACTTTCCTACTTAAATGCTGCTTTCCTTGTTCAGGTGACTCCGTGCAAGGATACTGATGGAACCATGATAGATACTTGTAGGTTGTCTTTTGGTGGTTTCAGGAATAAGCATGCAATTAGAGCTAAATCTGTAGAGGAGTTTTTAGCAGGAAAGTTATTGAGTGTTAGAAACCTGTATGATGCTATTAATTTGCTTAAGGCTTCTTCCACTATTATACCTCAAGATGAAACCGAGAAAAGTGCTTACATTTCGAGTTTAGCAGTTGGTTTTCTTTTTCAGTTCTTTAACTCACTCAGTGACAGTTCTGCAAGAATAAACAATGGTTATTTAAATGGATATACTCATTTGCCTTCAGTCAAGGCTTCTGATATAAAAGAGAATCAAAATCAGGCTCAGCATAACATGTTTCCTACTTTACTGTCGTCCGGGAAGCAAGTACTTGTAGCAGGCAGTGAGTATAGTCCGATTGGCGAGCCGGTCATGAAATCAGGCGCCGCGCTACAAGCTTCAGGTTTGTTTTTTATTACATACTGATGACAGTTTCATATGTATTAAGTAATGTGTACATATTTCTCATATAGGCGAGGCTGTGTTTGTGGATGACATTCCATCACCACCAAATTGCCTACATGGAGCTTATATTTATAGTGAAAAACCATTGGCAAGGATAACAAGTATAAAACTCAGGCAAGAATTGGAACATGATGGAGTGAGAGATATCCTTTCAAGTAAAGACATTCCCAATGGTGGGGTGAACCTTGGAACAAAGACTGTATTTGGTACAGAACCTTTATTTGCTGAAGAGATTGCTAGATGTGTCGGAGAACGTCTTGCATTTGTGGTAAGTTCTTAAATCCCTTATTTTGATCCAAAATGTACGATTTTTTGCATTAACTCGATCGAATAGACTATTAAAAACCTAAATGAAATACAAATATTATACAATTACAAGCATATGTTATTTACAACATTCTTTTTCATTTATTTAAAGACTGATATGTGTAGTAGTACTTTGATTTAATCTTCGAATGGCTTCCTTAGGTTGCAGATACTCAGAAACTTGCAGATATGTCTGCAAACTCGGCTTCTGTTGATTACAGTATTGAAAATCTCGAACAACCCATCCTATGTGTTGAAGATGCTGTTGAAAGATCTAGTTTTTTTGTTGTTCCACCATTTATATATCCAAAATATCAAATTGGTGATATATCAAAAGGAATGGCTGAAGCAGATCACAAGATTCTTTCTGCCGAGGTACATGCGCAGAATAAATTTCTTCTGAGTAATGAATATTGTTGTTTATTGATCAAACTTATTCATTGTCATAATCTATCAATGAAACAGATGAAACTTGGATCACAATACTATTTCTATCTAGAGATGCAAACCCTCTCGCTGTACCAGATGAAGACAATTGCATAACTGTTTACTCGTCAAGTCAAAACCCTGAGCATGTACATTCTACTATAGCAAGATGCCTTGGTATTCCTGAAAATAATGTTAGAGTAATTACAAGAAGAGTTGGTGGAGGTTATGGAGGAAAGAGCATGAAATCTATAGCTGTAAGTTTTTAATATCATTGAATACAGTTTCCTCAAATTATTAGTTTTCCTTATTTTGTGAAATACAAGTTGATCATTATAAAACAATTCAACTGTATCATATTCTTTAACCTCTCCCTTGCGTATGTGTTCGTGTCATGTCATGTCATTTGCAGGCTGCTACATCTTGTGCACTTGCAGCGCACAAATTACAGCGACCTGTCAGGATGTATCTAAATCGTAAGACCGATATGATAATGGTCGGAGGAAGGCATCCAATGAAGATAACATACAGTGTCGGATTTAAGAATAACGGGAAGATTACTGCATTACACCTTGAGATATTGGTCAACGCTGGGATTTATCCCGATGTTAGTCCAATAATGCCACGCAACATAGCCGGTGCACTTAAAAAGTATGACTGGGGTGCTCTCTCTTTTGATATAAAATTATGCAAAACAAACCATCCTAGTAGAACTATAATGAGAGCCCCGGGGGATGTGCAGGGATCATTCATCGCGGAAAGTATAATAGAAAATGTTGCAGCTATGCTTTCAATTGAAGTAGATTCTGTCAGAAGCATTAATCTTCACACCTACACAAGTCTTAAGAAATTCTATGAAGACTCTTGTGGCGAACCTCTTGAATATACCATGCCTTTAATTTGGGACAAGTTAGCTGTTTCTACAAACTATGAGCTTAGAGTAAACAAAGTGAAAGAGTTTAACAGTATTAACATTTGGAAGAAAAGGGGAATATCTCGTGTACCGGTGTTGTATGAGCTGAACCTAAGACCAACTCCAGGAAAAGTTAGTATTTTATCAGATGGTTCTGTTGTTGTTGAAGTTGGAGGAATTGAATTAGGCCAGGGTTTATGGACAAAGGTGAAACAAATGGCTGCGTTCGCACTTGGCACAATTCAATGTGATAGAAGTGGAAGTCTTCTGGATAAAGTCAGGGTTGTACAAGCTGATTCCTTGAGCTTGATTCAAGGAGGATTAACTGCTGGGAGCACTACATCAGAGTCAAGCTGTGAAGCAGTTAAGCTTAGCTGCAATATTTTGGTCGAAAGACTAGAGCCTATCAAGAAAAAGCTCCAAGAGGAAATGAAATCTATCAAGTGGGAGAATATTATTCTTCGGGCATACATGGAAGCTGTGAATTTATCAGCATCTTCATATTTTGTACCAAGTAAAAGTTCCATTAGGTACCTCAATTATGGTGCAGCAGTCAGTGAGGTGAGTTTGTTTCTTCAATGTTAGATACATATGTGATATTGTTACACAAGCCATGTTTCTGAAGTAAATGAACCAAATTATCATATAATGCTATGATAAATACTTGTAATTGTTTCTCAGGTGGAAATAGATCTTCTGACAGGAGAGACCAGATTCTTGCAAACAGATATTATTTACGACTGTGGACAAAGTCTCAACCCTGCTGTGGATTTAGGACAGGTAATACACACACACATATTGCATGGCCCATACAGCACAAGCACTTTAGATTAAAGGCGGGTCTAGTGTCTAACACATTTGGTTACATTCATTTTCTTAAATTATTACCGTTATCTATGTGTTCGTATATGTGTAAATGATTCATGGGTGAGGCCTTTTATGTAAGGTCGGCGAAGGCACAACATGTCTCCCTAATTTCATATTATAACCACAACAACATGACTCCTTTGATAATGCGATAATTGCATCTTGCAGATTGAAGGATCTTTCATACAGGGGTTAGGATTTTTCATGCTTGAAGAATATGAGACAAACCTTGATGGTTTGGTGTTGGCAGATGGAACATGGAACTACAAAATCCCAACAATGGACAGAATTCCTCAACAGTTTAATGTTGAAATCCTCAACAGTGAGCATCACCAACATAGAGTTCTTTCTTCAAAGGGTATGCCTTAGGACTTTTTCAATATTTGAGCATTAAACTTTAAGTGTTTGGAACCAGTAAAAAAGTCATTTCAACTAATTTGAGTAATAATTGATATTTTTCGGTGCAGCATCTGGTGAGCCACCCTTGCTTCTAGCAGCTTCAGTTCACTGTGCCACAAGATCAGCTGTAAAAGAAGCAAGGAAACAGCTCTTATCATGGAGCAACTTAGATGAATCAGATTCAACGTTTCAGTCGGGGGTCCCTGCAACCATGCCTGCAGTAAAGGAAGTCAGTGGACTAGAAATTGTAGAAAGATACTTGAAATGGAAAATGGACAGTAAAAGACATCAATCACACAATAATTGAAAGCAGGCGTATGCTATTAAATGGGACTTGCATGATTTACTCAATAATTGATGTTAGGGACCAGATGAATGAAGATGGGCCAGGGGTGGAAGTGCCAAATCACAGTGGGCCTAGTGGATCTAAGGCTTGGCTGGTTTACTTTAGAAGGAGGAGAGCATTAAATACAACGTGACTGGATATGAGGTGGCAGTAGAGAGAGAATTGGTCTTAACCAATTCTGTTAGGCTGTTTGCCTAAAAGGATTAGGAATAGATCACAAGACGACACTTTTGAGAATCATTGTGTAATCATTAGAATGGAGAGTTACTAAGCACTCCATAGGAGCTCAGCTCTGTGGCAGTAGATTCCTCGATCTCTGTAAATCTCTTTCAATCATTCAATAAAGCAGCCTTTTCTTATTATTCCTCATTCTATTCTATATATTACTCCCACTATTTTTTAGAGAACCTAACAGTGGTCCAACCTGCCGGATACGTAGAGGGAGCCAGTGAAGGAAACATCGTTGATGCCGAGGAAGAAAACAGTGGCAAACATGAAGACGAATATTGCAGATTTGGAGCAAGAGTTATCGTTGATGAAGGTTACTTTCTCTGATTCCATCGCTGAGGTTCAACAAACGGCAAGGGAGAATCAAAGAGCGCTGATACAGATGATGGAGAGGATTCTGGGAAAAAAGGTGGTTGAAGCGGATGATGATGTCTCATCGTCGGGAGGCGGTGATGTTACAAAGAATCACCGGTCGCATCATCGAAGAAGGTTACGACAACCACAAAATTGCACGGTAAAGCTTTGGATGAATTTAGAAGGTCGGTTAAGAAGGTGGAGCTACCGGCGTTCTCCGGCGACGAACTGGCAGGATGGATCTCAAGAGCAGAGGTCTATTTTCGTGTTCAAGGCACGAGTGCCACCGTGAAGGTGGGGCTGGCACAATTGAGCATGGAAGGACCAACAATTCACTTCTTTAACTCTCTGTTGGAAGAAAATCCAGATCTGACATGGGAGGAGCTTCGATCGGAGTTGATGGAAAGGTATGTAGGTTTAGGAGAGGGTGATGTTTATGAGAAGCTCACTGAAATTCGTCAAAGAAGAACGGTGGAAGAATATATTCAGGAATTTAAACGTCTGACTGCTCAAATTCCGAGGTTACCTGACAAACAGTTTTTAGGGTACTTTCTGCACGGATTAAGAGGTGAAATCAGAGGTATGGTACGGAGTTTCGTGGCTATGGGACCTATTGCGAGGACGAAGCTGTTCCACATCACTAGAGCAGTGGAAAGGGAAACGAGTGCTGGATCGGGTTGGACCCGAAACCCAAGCGGTTCAAACAAGGTTAACCTGGGGCGAAATGGAGGAACAAACTGGGCTTTTGTGAAAGGGTGCCAAAACAGTGGGTTAAATTCTGGAAATGGACCTAAAGGTCCCAATAACCCCACACGTGATGACAAGCCAATGACTGGAGAGAGAAAGAAAGGGGGTGCACGTGACAAGGGCTTTACTCACTTATCCTATCAAGAGCTCATGAATAGGAAACAAAAAGGTCTTTGTTATAAATGTAGGGGTCCCTTTCACCCCCTCCATCAGTGTCCAGACAAACAACTACATGTCATGATTTTGGATGATGAAGATGGGGGAGAGGAGGAGGCTAAATTGTTGGTGGTGGAGGTGGACGAATTTGAAGAAGAGCAAGATAGGGAGATGAGTGTGATGAACCTCTATGAGGTGGAGGCTCCGAGACGTGAACGTCTACAAACGCTCAAGCTGCGAGCAACCATTAACGGTGTTTCGGTGGTGGTTCTGATTGACAGTGGAGCGACACACAATTTCATTGCGAAGCCGTAGTACAAAAACTGAGTTGGAACGTCGAAACTACTCCAGATATCAGAATCAAGTTGGGTGATGGGCTTCAAACCACCACGCGAGGAAAGTGTAATCATGTCTTATTGAAAACAGGGGAAGTGACTAGTGAAATCGAAGCTTATCTATTTGACTTAGAAAGAGTTGATGTGGTGTTAGGCATGGCGTGGATGAAATCGTTGGGGATATGATAGTTAATTAGAAGAAACAAACGATGGAATTTTGGTATGAGGGAAAATGGGTGATGTTAAAGGGTATAGAAGGAACTCCTGAAGCCATTCTCGCACTACAGAGCATGGTAGGTAAAGCTAGTAAGGGACATGGGAAGAAGTGGTGATCTTTAGATGCCACTTTGAACAACACTGAAACCCAGGGTTTACAAGAGACAAAGCACCCAAAAATGAAAGAAAAGTTGAAGCAATTTGATGATGTGTTTCATGAACCCAAAGGGCTGCCACCACGACGCTCACGTGATCACTCCATTAACTTTCTGCCAGGTTAAGGCCCAGTGAGTGTGAGGCCTTATAGGTACCCTCATCATCAAAAAAATGAAATAGAGAGGCAAGTCAAAGAGATGTTGGAGGCAGGAATTATTCGGCAGAGTAGCAGTGCGTTTTCTAACCCAGTAATATTGGTGAAGAAGAAGGATGGGTCGTGGCGGATGTGTGTTTACTACTGTGCCCTTAATAAAGTGACAGTACCTGATAAATTCCCAATTCTAGTGATCGATGAGTTGCTTGACGAATTGCATGGTTCCCAATATTTCACTAAGCTTGATTTGAAATCCGGGTATCACCAAGTGAGGGTGAAACCTGAAGATGTTCAGAAGACTGCATTTCGTAAGCATGGAGGGCATTATGAATACCTTGTAATGCTGTTCCGATTGATGAACGCGCCATCTACCTTTCAGTCCTTGATGAATGAAGTATTCCGGCCGTTATTACGGAGGTTTGTGTTGGTTTTCTTTGACGACATACTCATTTATAGTCAAACATGGCAGAGACATATTCGAGACATCACAGAAGTGCTGCAGATTTTAAGGAGGCACAAGTTAATTGCTAATCGGAAAAAGTGTGGATTTGGCCAGAATACAGTTGAGTACTTAGTCATTTAATTAGTGGAACCGCTGTAGTTGTAGACCCCATGAAGGTGGAAAGTGTGATTAAATGGCCAACACCTAAGAGTGTTAAAGGAGTGAGAGGATTCTTAGGCCTCACAAGTTATTATCGGAAGTTTATTAGAGACTATGGAAAAATTGCAAAGCCCCTAACTGATTTAACAACGAAAGATGGTTTCAAATGGGGTCCTTAAGCTCAAAATGCCTTTGAGACTTTGAAACAGAAGCTAACAACAACCTCAGTTCTTGCATTACCAGATTTTGAAAAAGAGTTTGTGGTGGAGTGTGACGCGTCTGGTGTGGGGTTAGGTGCCATCTTGATGCAAGAGAAGAGACCCATTGTGTTCTTTAGTAAAGCCCTAGCAGGAAAGAATTTGGCCAAATCTGCATATGAAAGAGAATTAATGGCGGTGTGGGGTTAGTTTGAAACAACTTTGGCAGCAGAAAATTACAACACCTGACTAGCAAAATTGGGCTACCAAATTACTTGGTTACCAGTTTGATATCGTGTATAAGCCGGGGGTGGAAAATAGAGGAGCCGATGGACTTTTGCGTTTACCTGAGAATGGAGAATTGATGGCGGCAGTTTCATATCCGGTTTGGGATGAAGTTAGTGTGCTTCAAGAGGAAGTCCACCATGATAAGGTGTTACTCAAGATCATAGAGGAGTTGGAAGAGAATCCAAATGCAAGGCCTGAATTCAAGTATAAACAGGAGGTGTTATTGTATGAGGGTCGGCTAGTGCTGTCAGCACAATCCAGTTTGATTCCTAAAATGTTAACAGAGTTTCATAGTACTCCAGTAGGAGGGCACTCAGGATTTTACCGCACTTATCGACGGTTGGTTGCAAATGTGTATTGGATAGGGATGAAGGCAAGGGTGCAAGAATATGTAAAGGCATGTGATGTGTGTCAAAGGCAGAAGTATTTAGCCATTTCTCCTGGAGGCCTACTGCAGCCACTACCTATTCCTACCGCCGTGTGGGAAGAAGTTTCGATGGATTTTATTACAGGACTGCCCAAATCAAGAGGATTTGAAGCAATATTTGTGGTAGTGGACAGGCTTTCTAAGTATTGTCATTTCATTCCTCTAAAGAGGTCGTGTAATGCGAGGACAGTGGATGAAACATTTGTACGCGAAGTGATAAGACTTCATGACTTACCAAAAGCAATTTTCAGTGATCGTGATCCTGTGTTTATCAGTAATTTTTAGAATGAATTGTTTCAGTTGCAAGGAACTACGCTGAAAAATGAGTTCAGCATATCATTCGAAAATTGACGGACAGACTGAAGTTGTGAATCGATGTGTAGAAACATATCTGAGATGTTTCATTGCTGACCAACCAAAGTCCTGGGCGTTATGGTACCGTGGGCGAAATTATGGGTTAACACCACATTCCATGCGTCAGCAGGGAGCACACCTTTTGAGCTGGTGTATGGGCGAAAACCGCCAATGATCACCAGATTGTTGCAGGGAGAAACACAGGTAGAGGCAGTGCATAAGGAGTTAGAAGAACGCGATGAAGCTCTCAGACAGCTCAAAGTTCATTTACAAAGAGCTTAAGATCGTATGAAGCACTATGCTGATGCAAAAAGAACAGATCGCAACTTTCAAGTAGGAGAGTGAGTATTCTTAAAGCTTCGTCCACATAGATAGAAGTCTGTGGTGTCTCGTATTAATGCTAAGATGGCTGCAAGGTATTATGGGCCGTTTCAAATTGTGGAAAGAATTGGGGCTATGGCGTACAAGTTAAAATTACCTGAAGGATCAAGAGTACACTCGGTGTTCCATGTATCACTGTTAAAAAAGGCCATTGGAGAGTACCAAGCGGAGAGTGAACTACCTCAAGGAATGGAAGGGGACGGTGCTGATCAATTCATACCTGAGGATATCCTAGAAACGCGTATGAATGGTCCAGAGGGGTAAAAGGTACAACAAGTTTTAATTCAATGGGCTGACAGAACAGTGGATGAAGCTACTTGGGAGAACATCTTGACCATCAAGAGCCAATTTCCAGAATTCAACCTTGAGGATAAGGCATCTCTTCTAGGAGGGGGTGTTGTTAGGGACCAGATGAATGAAGATGGACCAGGGGTGGAAGTGCCAAATCACAGTGGGCCTAGTGGATCCAAGGCTTGGCTGGTTTATTCTATAAGAAGGAAAGCATTAGATACAACGTGACTAGATATGAGGTGGCAGTAGAGAGAGAATTGGTCTTAACCAATTCTGTTAGGCTGTTTGCATAAAAGGATTAGGAATAGATTACAAGAGGACACTTTTGAGAATCATTGTGTAATCATTAGAATGGAGAGCTACTAAGCACTCCATAGGAGCTCAGCTCTATGGTAGTAGATTCCTCGACCTCTCTAAATCTCTTTAAATCATTCAATAAAGCATCCTTTTCTTATTTGTCGCGGTGAGAATTGGATATCAAGCTATTAATTAACTTGAATCACACATCTTTGAAATTCACCACCGAACTTTGATTTATCCAAAGGAAAGGGTAAAGATCAAAGAAAACCCTAATTGCGCTATGTGAAGACACAGCTAAGAGATCTAAGGTTCGGGGGTTGGTTATACCTAGGGAAGGTGTTAGCATCCTAGATATCTGTAGTACTATACAGGAACCTCTTGTTTGTATTTGTGTTATACTATTGTTTGCTTGCTAAGGAATCTATGCTAAGGGGTAAAGGAAAGACCTATGGTAAAGACCAAGATGTTAAAGGTAAAGACCTAATAGTATGGACCTATGGGTATATACACTAAGTATGCTCGCCAAGACGTCGCATCTCGTGTATACGTATCCTGACTAAGATGGAATCGAAGCATTCATAGTTCACCTCAACGAAGGTAAGGAACCATTGACTATGGTCAAAGTTCCAAGGGGAATGATTATGATACTCATATAGAGTTAAAGAACTCCAAGTCTAAGTTGAAAAACTAGTCAAAGAGGCTGACTTTGAACAAAGTCAAAAGGGAAGTGAATACTCATTATGATGAGAATCACATAGAGTTTAAGAACTCTATCCTAATTTCTAAGTTAAAGGGGTGAATGGCTCTAATAAGGCCAAAGGGAGAAAAGAACATCATTATGATGACACTCACATAGAGTTGAAGAACTCTAGGTTAATCCTAAGTTGTAGGGTAAATGGCTCTAATGAGGCCAAGGAGTGAAGTAAACAACTATGATGATAGTGCTTACAAGAGGGGGAAACCTAACTAGGTCAAGGGGGGAAGTGGCTCTAATGAGGCTAAGAATGGTGATCCTAAAAAGGTCAAGGAAAGGGATGACTCTAATGAGGCCAAGGGAAAAGATGGCTCTAATGAGACCAAGGGATTGATCCTAATGAGGTTAAGGATATGGATGGCTCTAATGAGGCCAAGCGGAAAGATGACTCTAATGAGGCCAAGGGGTAATGAGTTATCTATGACATTAAAGTCAATAGAGAGACTTTCCTTTGAAATCAGGTAATAGACAACAATGACAAATCCAAAAGCCACAAGTGAATAGGCGTCAAAAAGTCGAGAGTTAATCACAGCTAAAGGCATCAAGACCCAAATTCCACGTTAATCATCAAGAATTAAAAGGAAACGAAAATAAGGATGGTCGAGATTAAAAAAAAAACTAAGAAAAAAACCCAATTAAACCACATTCAGATTAGCCCAAAATTTAATTAACTACTAATTAATAAAATAAAATAAAACTTATTGATGCTAACCAAAACTTAGTTAAAAACTAAACTAACTCTAACTAAAAAAAAATTTAACTAATTTAAAAAAAAAATCAAATTAATTAACTAAATCTAGTTTAAAACTAAACAACTAATTCTAACTAAAATCAAATTAATTAATTAAATTAACTAATTCTATTAAGAAAAACAAATTAACTAAACTAATTTTATTAAAATCTAGTTAACCAATTCTAACTAAAACTTAACTAATTCCAACTAAAATCACATTAACTAATTCTAACCAACGCTAATTAAAATCAAATAAAGAAACTAAATAAATCCAGTTTAACATGTTTGATACATTGCAGATAAAAACCTGAAAACCAAAACGCACGGCTGCTACAACAACTCTCACGGAAACAACTTTGAAATGGTGAGATCAAAGTTGTGTGTAAGGGAGCTTCAAAAGAAGTAGCAGAAAAGACATAGTCTTTTTTTTTGAGTTTTTTAGTTCACCTGTATCTGTTTTATTTTTTATCTCCTCCTTCTAATGTTCTATTTTCTCTGTTTTTTTGGTTTTTGGTCACTTTGAAATCAGGCCAATCTGTCTGATAATTTTGAGAGGTTATTTTCAAAACAGATTTTTGCAGAGGATAGTGTACAGCAGTAGATTTGTCTTGTGATAGCAGGGAGATTTTATGCAAAATTTTGCCTGGAATTTATGGAGTTGTGGCGTGTATATGGGTATTGGGGTAGTAGGATTTTCGTACGGGTTGCAGGGAAAGCATTGGCTTTGTCCAGGGGCTTGTCTTGTTTGGTCATGGTTTTGTGGATTAAAGGTTAAAGGAGATTGGTTTTGTGTACTGCAGCAGAGTACAGCAATGTTGTTTTGGCGGAAAGTTGATGGGTATTTTCATTGCAGGAAAAGAAAGTGGTACGGATGTGTTGAAATGAGGTGGTGTGGGAAGTTTGGCTTTGTTGTTTTGGTAGCAGCAGTATGGGATAATAATAATATGGGTTATGTTTTGGCGCGAATTCGAAAAAGGACTCTGTAAAAAAAACACATATTTTATTCCTGCTATTTGAAATTATTTTATTTTAGACCCTGACGCTGCTGCAATTTGAAAATAGTTCCATCTTGCATGAAAGACCTTTTACCACTAAGCTACTATGTTTGTATTGTTTATGTTTTGTATTAGATATATATAATATAAATTAAACTAAATTAAATTTAGATGCATGTTAAAATATTTATGATTTGTTTATTTATTTAATATTTAATATTTAATATAAACTAATCTAAAATTTATTTAATTACAGCATTTTAAACGTTTTAATAAACTATATTTTATTTATAAATTAATATTAATAATAAACTGAAAATAAAAATATTTTTAATTAAAATAGTATTTTTAATATTAGTGATTAATAATAAATTAAAAATAAAAATATTTTTAATTAAAATAGTATTTTTAATATTACTAATTAATAATAAATTGAAAATAAAAATATTTTTAATTAAAATAGTATTTTTAATATTACTAATTAATAATAAATTGAAAATAAAATATATACGTAAATTAAAATTAAATAATTATCTTAACATTACATATATGCGTAAAGTGAAAATAAAAATATATACGTAAATTAAATGGTTATTTCATTTTATTTCATCAAAATACGTTAATATTAGCTTATTATAATTTAATTAAAATGTTAATATTAATTTTAGTTAGTTTTTTATTAATATTAATTTAGTTAAAACATTAAAAAATAGTTTAGTTTAATTTAGTTTATATTGATATTAATTTAGTTCAAATGTTAATATTAATTTAGTTTAGTTTATTAAAACATTAATATTAATTTATAAATAAAATATAGTTTATTAAAACGTTTAAAATGCTGTAATTAAATAAATTTTAGATTAGTTTATATTAAATATTAAATATTAAATAAATAAACAAATCATAAATATTTTAACATGCATCTAAATTTAATTTAGTTTACTTTATATTATATATATCTAATACAAAACATAAACAATAAAAACATAGTAGCCTAGTGGTAAAGGGCCTTTCATGCAAGATGAAACTATTTTCAAATTGCAGCAGCGTCAGGGTCCAAAATGAAAGAATCTTCAAATGGCAATGATGGAATCTGTGTTTTTTTTTACAGAGTCCTTTTTCGAATTCGCCCAAAATGGCAGGGTCTAAAATGTGTATTAACCCTAATAATAATAATAACAAATAACAAAAATAAACAATAATAACATAATAATAATAATAATAATAATAACAGTAATAATGATAATAATAATAATAACAATGATAAAATTAAAATAAAAATAATAATAATAATAATAATAATAATAATAAATAATAACGAAATACATAATAATAAATAGTAATAATAATGAAATAAATAATAATAAAAATAATAAAATAAATAATAATTGTTATGAATAAAGATAAAAGTGGATGTTCATTCTTATTCTTCTTTTTATCTTCCTATTCTTTATTAATAGTTGTGACTTTCTAACTCCCTTAGGTCCTGACTTTCCAACTGCCTTAGGTCCTATAAAGAAGGTCCATATTGTAACATAAAGTGTACTTTTGAAGAAGATAATATAATATTACTTTCTCTCTTTGATCTCTATATTGTTTTATTTAGTTTTATAACACGTTATTAACACGAAACTCTACCATATATGTTAACTAATTGTTTGATAATGAAGATCTGACTATATGAAGCTCCAAGATTTAGAAGGTAACATTATTATTTTTTGTTTCGTAATGTATATTTCTAATTCTCCCTATTATGTATTGATATATTTATTAGAAAAAAAAAATCAACAATGATTTTCATTAATCTAAGAAGGATTGGATGAATAATGTTAAAATATCTCTGAAAGACTATAAAATAATGTTTTTGTTATATAGTTTCTGAAGAACTTAACAAATATCCTTGTAGGATAAAAAAATTATTATATAGTTCTTGAAAAACTTATCAAGCATCCCTGAAGGAGAGCAACATAATAATTTATTATATAGTTCCTGAAGAACTTATCAAGCATCCTTGAAGGATATCAAAATAATAATTTATTATATGGTTCCTGAAGAACTAATCAAGATCCCTGAATGATAGAAAAATAATAATTTATATAGTTCTTGAAGAAATTATAATGCATCCCTGGAGGATTGCATGAAAACTGTTTATCTTTATCATTGTTTGAAGATCTATGATCTACCTCTCGGAAAAAAAAATTTATATATATACATACATATATATATATATATATATATATATATATATATATATATATATATATATATATATATATATATATATATATATATATATATATATATATATATATATATATTATAAAGGATCCCTAGAGGATTGATTATAGAATGAATTACTTTTATTCATTCATCAAAGAATAGTTATCCCTTGATGATTAATAAGAAAATGATTATTCTGTCTCCATTGATAAGAAAAGTATCAATGACGATTTTCATAGATCTTAGAAAATTGACAATCACAGAAGGATTGCATGAATAATATTAATAATTGTAAATTTATTAAGATTGAAATATAAATATTTTAAACAAATTATTTTATATTTACTAGAGATTAAAACAAATTAGAAGAATAGACTCATATGTATTATAGTAAACCAGATGTTTACAAATCACACTTAAGTGTGTTGTTGGTAAAACCGATTGGGTCATCTCAGATATATTATGATGTGAGAACTAGTTTTAAAGAACCAAAAGTTTCTTCAATCCAATAAAATTTGTGTGTTCCTAAAAGAAAATTTGAGAAATTGAGTTTTTATGACATTAATTGTTGCATCGACTAAAAGATCGTGCATATGTCTATTCACAGCCAGAAGTTTATGAAATTATTTCCTCAACTAATTAAACTAAGATCTTATTTTTTGGATTTTTCAGAAATTCCTTGATAAGTATCACATATATTACTAAAATTAATATTGAACATCTTGAAGGACATGCTCATAAAAAAATGGACTTGAAGATCCATTCTTTAGACGTCTAAAGTTAGTTATATAGTTGATACTTGTGAGATCATCAATTCTAAATTAGATATTTGAATCACACAAAGTATGGTATTAAGATATTTATTCTCATTAAGCCAACAAGTTAGTACATGAGCAATGAATAACCATTAACTTAAGGAATACACAAAGGTTAGAAAATTAACTCATAGGAGTTAAGAAATATAGA
The DNA here is from genome assembly GCA_022829125.1 of Lathyrus tuberosus. NCBI lineage: Eukaryota > Viridiplantae > Streptophyta > Magnoliopsida > Fabales > Fabaceae > Lathyrus > Lathyrus tuberosus. The sequence continues at coordinate 5,209,882 of JALAZF010000036.1, read as the reverse complement.
AAGTTGGGTAAATGAACATCCACATCTATTTACTATTATTTGTAAAATTCTCCCTTTAACTTACAAATTATTTTAGGTTCATAATCTAATACTTCTCATTTTCAATTACTCCAATATAGTACGCTAAGATGAGTTTTGAAAGAATGTTGAGAAAATGCATTTTATATGAATCTCGTATTTGAGGTTTTATCTTGGTCTAATTATTGGATACTTGTTTGAAGTCCAGTAGATTGATTATCAATTTATAAACTAATTTTCTCAATACTAGAGAGAGAGAGAGAGAGAGAGAGAGAGAGAGAGAATAAGCAGCACAAAGTGTGAACCAGAAGTTCAAAAGAACAATTTAAAATAAAATATTATCATATCATTTTGATCCTCGAAGTTCAAAACAAAATTCATTTGCAAAGTTTATGAGACAAATTATTAGCTGCTAATATTCCACTCAAAGTGGATTCTTCTATTGGACAATATAATATTGCAAATGAGTTATAGCCGCGCCTCAGGCGTGGTAGAAAAGCCGGTTTCGATGTTAAAAGTCCTCAACCAAGAAAAGAAACTAAAGTTAAAATGACCCAAATGAGGATATGAAAATTTTAAGAGCACTTTGACATAATTTAATTTTGAGTTCCAGAAGAACTAACCAGGTACCTGAAATTTATAAAAATTAAGAGATCTCGATAAATTATGTCATGAATGAAATATGATGAAACCAAAATAAAGTCAATGTTGACAATGTCTTTGTATATAATATAGCGCTAAAGATAATAAATAATAATGAGGATCATGAGTTAAAGTCCATCAAAGATTGTAGATAAAGTGAGAATTGGCCAAAATGAATATATTCAATTGAAGACAAATTAAACTCACTTTACAAGTGACTCAATTTTGAACTTGTAGTTCGAACACCTCAAGGTGTAAAACCAATTGGAAATAAATGACTTTGTTTGTGAAAAAGTAAAATAAATGGTGAAATTGTGAGATACAAAGCTTGAGTTGTTATTCAATAATATTCACAAAGACCTAAGATTTATTTTGATGAAGCATATCCACCCGCAGTGGATGCAATTCAATTCTTGATATTTAATTAAGTTTGTAGCACATGAAGAGCTTAATTTGCACATGATGGATGTTGTAACAACTTATCTGTATGGTTCACTTGATAGTGGAATTTACATGAAACTCCCTGAAGGGTTAAATATACCAGATGCACACAACTCCAAATCTCGAGAAAGCTACTCCATAAGATTGAACAAGTCTCTCTATGGCCTGAAACAATATGGACGAATGTGGTATGATCGTCTCAACTCTATTTATCCTTGTATTTTTATAAAAAGACCAGGAAAGGAATTTGCAATAATAGTTATCTATGTGGATGACATAAATATTATTGGAACTCCTGAATAGCTTTCAAAAACTATGAATTGTTTAAATAAAGAGTTTGAGATGAAGGACCTAGAAAATACAAAATTATGTCTAGGTTTGCAAATTGAACATTTGACCAAAGGAATATTTGTAAATCAAGAAGGATACATAGAAAAGTGTTAAAATGCTTTTATATGGACAAATGTCACCCGTTGTCTACTCAAATGATTGTTAGATCATTAGATGTGGAGAAAGATCCTTTCAGACCTTGAGAAAAGGATGAAGAGTCGTTTGGTCCTGAAGTACTATATCTCAGTGCAATTGGAGCACTAATGTACCTTGATAATTATACACGTCCTGATATATCATTTGTTGTCAATCTATTAGCAAGATACAGTTCTTCACCTACACGAAGACATTGTAACGGAGTCAAACATATACTTCATTACCTTAGAGGTACAATAGACATGAGTTTGCTTAATATCAAAGTATCCAGATTCGAATTAAACAGGTTATGCAGATGCAGGTTACTTGTCAGATCCTCATAATGATAGATCACAAACATGTTATTTGTTTACATGTGGGGGTATAACTATTTCATGGAGATCAGTCAAACAAATCTTAACAGCAACATCATCTAATCATGTAGAACTTTTATCATTATATGAGGCAAGTCGAGAATGCGTTTGGTTGAGATCCTTAATTCAGCACATCCAAAATACTTGTGGTTTATTTTCTGAGACATTAAATACAACGATCATATATGAAGATAATACTGCATGCATCACTCAATTGAAAGACGGTTACATTAAAGGGGACCGGACAAAACACATTTCTCCAAAGTTTTTTTTAATCATGATCTTCAAAAGAGTGGTGATATAAGCATCCAACAAATTTGTTCATGTGATAATCTTGCAAACCTTTTCACAAAGTCACTCCCAAGTAGAATTTTTAATCAACTAGTACAAAAGATTGGTCTTCATCGAAGAAATGATCGTTCAGCTGATGGGGAGAAATGAAAGGATATTGTACTCTTTTTCCTTCACTAAATTTTTTCCCACTGGGTTTTTTCTAGTAAGGTTTTAACGAGGCATATCCTCAATGGACACCCAATAGGGAGTGTTATGAATAAAGATAAAAGTGGATGTCCATTCTTATTCTTCTTTTCATCTTCCTATTCCTTATTAATAGCTGTGACTTTCCAACTCCCTTAGGTCCTATAAATAAGGTCTATATTGCAATATAAAGTGTACTTTTGAAGAAGATAATATAATATTACTTTCTCTCTTCTCTTCCTCTCTTTGATCTCTATATTGTTTTATTTAGTTTTATAACAATAATAAAATAATAATAAATAAATAAAAACTACATTAACAATAAAATGAAATAAATTTTAAACAAATGAGATAAGAAATAACATAAAGTTCTAAATAAAATAAAGTTCTAATAAAGTTCTAAAATCTTAAACAAATGAAATAAATAAAACTATATTAACAATAAAACTAATCTAATGACTTAAAAATAATAAAAAAACAAAATCCTAAATCGAAATCCTAAAGTTCTAAAAATAAAAATAAAAATAACAGTGAAACTCACGTGAGATAAAACAGATAAAATTCAATCACGATAAAATTAAGTGACAAAAATTAGACGAAAAAGTATGATTATGAATAATGGACTACATGACTGCAAATGCGAAGACAGATGACCTAAAATGATATGTAAACTGATCTGAGGATCTGAGGGTAAAATTTGGGGTATAACATTATTATTCCTCATTCTATTCTTTATATTACTCCCACTATTTTTTAGAGAACCTAACAATTGATCTATGGCAGTTTGATTATGACTGGACAATCCAAAAAATGTAGATTGTTGATAAATAAACATTGCATATATTTATGGTTTCTGATTGCCTTTCACTTCTTTCGAACGCCACTTGTTACCACGGCCTGTTTAGGACACTCTTTGACGTTTCATGATTCTTCATTCCTTATCAAATTCGGGCTACAAATTGGTGTGCTTCGTCGGTATGTCTTGTCAACTGCATTTCCTTCCATTGTTAGTTGAATGATCACTTCAATTTTCTCGTGCGGTGGATGATATGTGTCCCATTGTTTGTGAATTTGCGCTTGCGGATTGCATTCTTTACCTAGCAAAGTTAATGGATTGATTTGTCATTCTCTTGCGCATGATTCTTTTCAATCGGAGAGGAAAGTGACTTTTTGACCCATGTGCCACAAACCTGAAAAAATGTCTCATATTGTCACTCTTTAAAAAAAAACTCCCAAAATGATCTCCTTTTTAATTTTTTTAAGAAAGAGCCCCTTTAGAGGTTCGCCATCATGTATGGAGCCCCTTTACGCGTCACTATCCTTTTTCTACAACTTTCTAACTCCAATAAATCCTAAACCTTTGAATTTCTTTAGTTCTTTTATTTCAATATCTCAAATTCCTTTTTTTAAGGACACAATACATAGAGGAACCCCTGAAAATATTGTTGTGTTAGTATGTGCTTTTTAAATATATATTTGTTATGGACTGTTCATATTTCTTTATATATATATATATATATATATTATGTATTATCCTCCAAGAAATATATATTATGTATTATCTTGAAAGAAATATATATTATGTTCCAAGATATATATTATGTATTTATCTTTTAATAAAATTCCAAAAAAAAAATTTAGGACATGAAACCACAAGATAGTTAATGTCCCCTCTATATTAATCTCTTATTTGGAAACGGTCGGTTTTGCAAACGTGGCCAAACTTAAAGATATCACAATTGATACAAGTTTGATCTATGCTCTACTTGAATGGAGGAGACCTGAAACGTATTCTTTTCATTTTCCAACCGAATAATGTACTATCACATTGGAAGATGTAAGTATGTTTTTGGGTCTACGCGTGAACGATAAAGCTGTGGTACCTACCGAGATCGGTCCAAATGCTTAGACCGAGTTTTTGGGACGCGAGCCATCGCAAGATCATATAAAAGGTAGATAAGTGAATATCTCGTGGTTAAAGCAACTCTTAAAAGACAACAAAATATATAAAAAAATCTTCAGAAAAGAAATAATTATATATGCTAGGATTTACAACATATTGTGCATTGCATTATCCTTAATGCTCGACAAGTGTAATACCCCGTATTTTTATTACTCCGGATAATATTATATTGTGATCGACTAAGCCCAGTATACTCTGAGAAATTATTTGACAAAATAATTAGAATAACTGTGGAACTTTGAATAAATCCAATTAATATTATCTGACTCTGAGGTATTTTACTAATTTGGACTTAAAAGACTTTTTGGACTTTTAGTAGTATTAATTCCTATTAATGCTTACTATATACTTTCTTTCCTCCCATTGCCAAACAAAAAGAAAAAGATAGTAAGAGAAAAAGAGAAAAGAAGGAAAAGGGGAAGAAAGGAAAAGAGAAGAAAATCCAAGGATTTCAAGAGCTAAGATCATCATCAATCCTTCATCAAATCATCTTATCTCCTTCATCTTCAACTTCTAATCCAGGTGGGTTCTAGATAGAAACATTAGTGTAGAATTTCTTGAGGTTTTAGGGTTGTGTTAGGTTTGGGAGAAAAATGGGATTTTGTGAAAAATCGAGGAATCTAGCAGTTGAAATGAGTTATAAATTGCGTAGTATAATCTATACCGGTGTGGAATCATTTACCGATAATCGTTATGAATGTTTGTGTAACGCCCACATATACATACATACATCAAAGCATATATTATACATGAATTCCACGCTTGGTACTGAACTATACAATAAGTTCCTAGTAAACACATTATACATATACATGCCCAAAAAGCCTAAATACAAATAACTACGGAATAGTATATCTACAAGATGTTCAAAAGACAAATACTAAGAACTAGATCAAATAATGATCTCAAAAATCTTCACAACGGAAGCCTTGCCACACAAAAGCTACGATCTGTAAGGAAAGTCAAATAACCTTGTCCTTACCCTTCGCCGAACATGCAGAACCTGTGATGTAAACAACAACAGTGGGGTGAGATACATCAAATCTCAGTGAGTTCGCTATCTTATAGTCCTCTCGGCTTTACAGGGTTCTAGCCAATCCTAACTCAAGTCAAGGGGAAGGGAAGTGACTTTGAGTACACACGCCATATGTTTTGATTCTATCGAGTTCGTTAACCCGAAATGTATCACTATCGTTAAACCGGTCAAGGCATCCCCTTTCTCCCGCACTCTTCTACGTCTAGAAGTAGGAACGAGTCATGGACCCTCGTAGATTTCTTGGCATACGAAATGGATTCGGGATCATCGGCCCGTACCCGTGATCCGTCACTTCACACGGCCCGTACACCGTCACAAGTTTTTTTCCCGTAGGCTCCATTCGTACTATAACATTGGAAATCAAACCTACTAAGAAATCATGCATTCATTACAGAGGAGCTCGTTACTCATGAAACGACACATAATAGAATAGTGGTTACGATTTCGTGATTTCACATATAACCATTCGGTAATAGACGCACGCCTCGGCTTCTCATGCACGAGCGTCGTCGTTTTGGCATTCCACACTTTCCTACAATGGTTTTACGGTTAAAATCGTCACTCTACCTATTTCGTATTTTAACATGCATATATATTCAAACATATTCAACAAGAAGAGCATAGGTATATAGTCATAAATCGCATAATAGAACACATAATTCACATATCACACATTACGCCAATTCACGGTTCCCTCCGATTTATTTAATTGGGCAATAAACTGATATTTCTCACTACCATTAGCTAGAGGATGTTCCTAGCTTCACAGCGATACCATGAATGCTCACAACGGATAACCGAGTCAAAAGTTATGAGAGAAACACAACCACATAACCTGCCATGTTCGCTAGGCGAATGTCCCAGCGAGTCTTCGCTCCAGCCTTCGCTAGGCGAAGCTCCTGGCGAATGTACAAACAGAACAAAAACAGACATAAAGTTCGCTTCGCGAACTCCCTGGCGAACCTTCGCCTCGCCCTTCGCTTCGCGAAAAACTTAGTGAAGCAAGGAAGAACCAAACAGCCCTGAAAAGACACCAAGTTCGCTAGGCGAACATCGTTGGCGATCATTCGCTGACCTTCGCTGACGGGTTCGCTAGGCGAACCCTCGAAAATCTGTTCGCTGTGACTCGCCCCAGGTTCGCTAGGCGAAGCCTGGAAAATCCCACTTCTCAACAGCGCTGTTCTTCATCCCAAAACAATAATTTTTCCAATAAAAACACATCCAAACCTTATTATAACCATCAAAACATAGTATGATCATCACAATAAGCATTTAACAACAATTAAATTGCATTTCATCTGTTAAATTCATGATTTTAGCATAATTATTCATTTTCTCACAATTTCAACCTAACTCTAAATCACATGGAATTCTACATCTAGAGCATCTATCTAGAACCCACCTTATACAGAGGATGATGATGAAGAAGATGAGATGATTCGATGAAGATTTGTTGATGTTCTTGATGATTTTGTTCTTGGACTTTTTCCTCTTTTCTCTTCCTTTCCTTCTCTTTTCTTTCTCTCCAAAATCCTTTCTATCTTTTCCTTTCTCTTGTTCTAATAAGTAAAAAGGAATGGAAAGGAATGATATAGTAAAATATCATCAATTAGCAACACTACTAATTGTCCAAAAAGTCTCTAAAGTTCAAATACTTAAATATCTCAGAGTCAGATAATATTAATTGGATTTACTCTAAGTTCAACAGTTACCCTAATTATCTCTGCAGATAATTTCTCAGAGTACACTGGGACTCAGTTGATCACAACTAATATTATCCAGAGCAATTAAAATACGAGGTATTACAGTTTGGATTGGTTTATGTTGTTTGGAAATGTTAGGGTTTTAGTGGAAATTATGTGATAAATGTTGAAAAATCATATTGTATGAAGTTTATCGGTTAACCCGTAATAGAACCGTGATATTATACCTCGAGGGGTTGTTGAGTATGTTGTGGAGGTAGTGTTGCAGGTTGGGTAAATCTCTGTTAAGAGTTTTATTTTTATGGAAACCGCAGAGCCTGCTCAGCGCGCTCAAGAAAATTTGCAACCCCTCAAGTCAGGGAGAACCGCGCTCAGCGGGGTCAAGGGCGCGCTCAGCGCGCAGGCCTGGGAGTTGAAATTTCTTCCTTTAGCGAGAAATTCATAACTTTCGACTCGTTTATCGGTTTCGATCATACTTTATATCGACGTAAAACCGAGGAAATATTCTATGCAATGAAGATGAAATATGTTGATTTTACCGACCAATTAAATAATCGAGAAAGTTCCAAAAGTGATATAATTATGTTTTAATTTTTATACATTGTTCTACTATGCAATTATGATATGTCTTGCCTATCCTACTATTGTGTAACATGATTGTAAGTGTATATGCATGTTAAAATACGAAATAGGTAGAGTGAGAATTATTACCGTAAACAATGTCGGAAAGTGTGAAATGACATAATGACAACGATCGCGCATACGGTGCTGAGGCGTGTGTCAGATACTAATGTCATAGATGAATAAACACTAGTGTGGAATATGTGTGTTAACCTTTGTGGTTGTGGTAGAGCTGTCAAAACGGATAGCCCAACCCTAAACGGGCCGGCCCTGGCGGGCCTCGAGCTTTTCCGGGCCGGACTCAAAAAGCCCATTTTAAATACGGGCTCCTTTTTTACTACCCAGGCCCAGCCCTGTCTGGGCTGCGGGCTACCCGGCCCTAAACGGGCCCGACCCTAAACGGGCCCATTTTAAAAAAAAATTAAAAAAATTCATTTTTTAAGTAATATATAATGTAATAGAAATTAATACTCATTTTAATATATAATGTTATAGAAATTAATACTCATTTTAATGATCTTAATGTAATATATTCATTTTAGAATACTGTAATGTAATATAATGTAATAGAAATTAATGTTTTGGTAGTCACTGAAGTGTGTGTGGACCGAACCAAAGAAGCACTAACACATTGTATCCAAATGTTTCTTGGGCCAAATTTATTTTTTAGGTCCAATTATATATATTTATTAATTTATATATGGGCCAAATAGTTAAATTAATTCTTTTAAAAAAAGTTGTCGGGCTGGCGGGCTACCCGTAGCCCATACGGGCCGGCCCATTTTTTTTCGGGCTTTTTCGGGCCGGGCTCAAAAAGGCCCGGAATAATATGGGCTCTAAAAATAAGGCCCAAGCCCTAACTTTTTTTGGGCTCGGCGGGCCGGCCCATGGGCTTCGGCCCATTTTGACGGCTCTAGGTTGTGGTAAGGCGTTATGTCCTTGTGATTGTCAAATACAATTACGTGTGTGTGTGAGATCACGTAATCGTAACCGGTTATTTTGTGAGTGCGTTTCATGGGTCTCGAGCTCCTCTGAAACATGTGCACGACTACTTGGCAGGTTTGATTCCCGCATGCAGTACGAATGACGCTCTGGGAACGTATGCTTGTGACAGTTAATGGCCCATGTGAAGTGACGGTTCATAATGGTTAATGGCCCGTAGAACCCGAATCCATTCGTATGTCAAATAAGTTACCAGGATCCATGACTCGGGTCGACTTTTAGACGTAGAAGCGGATGGGAACAGGGGATGCCTTGGTGTGGTTACCGATTAGTGATATTGTGAGTTGATGAACTCATGGCATGTTTCCATATAGTGTGTGTGTACTCAAAGTCTTTTCCCTTCCCTTTCGACTTGAGTTAGGCGTGATAGAACCTTGTAGAGCCGAGAGGACATATAAGATAGGGAACTCACTGAGATTGATGTATCTCACCCCACTGTTGTTGTTTACATCACAGGTACTACAGGTTCGGCGAAGGGTAAGGACAAAGTGGTTTGACTTTTCCTTACGGATCGTAGCTTTTGAGATGGCATGGCTTCCGCTATGACGTTTTATTTTGAGATCATTGTATTGATCTAGTTCTTAGTGCATTTTGTAACATCTTGTATATGTTATGCCGTAGACTTTAGAACTTTGTATTTAGGGCATTTAATGTATATAATGTGTTAACTAGGAACTTATGGTATTTCAGTACCAAATACTTAGATTCATGTATAATATATATGCTTTGATGTATGTTGTTATATATGGGTGTTACAGTTGGTATCAAAGCAGGTCGTATCCTCGACCTAGCCATGAAATAGTATAAGTATTTCTTTCCGTTTCATATGCGTTGTGTCGCCATTGGTCTTACGTGTTATATTTATGGTATTGAGCCTGATCAACTTAATCCTATCTGTATGACATTTAGGAACATGGCCGACGGGCGCAGAAACAACCGTGGGAGACCGAGAACTACTCCAGCAGGGACAAATTTGCCAGTAGACGAAGGGAATGCCCCTTTGTATCAATTCATGCAACAGATGCAGCAACAACAAAATCAGTTTGTGCAACAAATGGTATAGCAGATGGCTGGTGGCTTGCATCCTCCAGTGGTTGTGCCTGAAGCTGTAGGGGGAACCTTTAGGGATTTCATTCGTATGAATCCTCTGGAGTTTCAGGGAGGGTTAGATTCAGTAAAGGCTCATGAATGGATATCCGGTATGGAGCGGATTTTCTTAATAGTTCAGTGTAGTGAAGAAAACAAGGTGGTATTCGCTTCTCATTTGTTAAAAGGTCCTGCCATGAGGTGGTGGGAAAGCGCTTCAGCCTTAATGACAATTCAAGAGGTACCGAAGGTATGGGAGCAGTTTAAGATAACTTTTATGGAGAAGTATTTTCCAAGTTCCTTAAGGTCTCAGAAGGAATTCGAGTTTCAACAGTTGAGACAAGGCAACTTGACTGTGGCTTCTTATGCAGAAAAGTTTGAGGTTATGGCTGCTTATTCTAGGCAGGCCACGTATGCTCCTGATGAGAGGTGGAAGATTGATCAGTTTCTTTTTGGTTTGAGGACTGAAATTTCACATAGCGTGTCTCAAAGGGAATTCACTAGCTATGCTGAGTTGTTACGACAGTGTTATGTGGCGGAGCATAGTTTAAAGAAAGTGCAAGCAGAAGGAGAGTTGAGTAGGGTAAATCAAAATGATCGTGGGAGATCGAATCAACAATTTAGAGCAAGGCAACAATCTTTCAAAGGGAAGCAAGTTCAAAGTTCTAGGACTAGAGCACCTCCTGTATGTCGTCTTTGCGGTAGGAATCATCAGGGAAGGTGTGGTATCAAAGGTGTGAGGTGTTATCAGTGTTAGAAAGTGGGCCACTTGGCGAGGGATTGTCCTCAAAGGAGGAATTAGATGCAAGAGAAGAATACCGGGCGAGTGTATACCTTAGATGCGAGGAAAGCAAAGGGTGATAACTCTTTGATTGCTGGTACGTGTTTTGTGAATGGAAATCCTTGCTTTGTTTTATTTGATTGTGGAGCTACACACTCTTTTGTATCGATGCAATGTGTAAAGCAGCTTGGGTTGCAAGCGGTTCCGTTGCCTCCACCCATGGTGGTTACTACTGCCATGGATGAGATGGTTGAAACACCTTTAATGTGTGAAAATTGTGTTTTATCTGTGGATGGAAGAGTTTTCCAGATTGATTTGATTTGTTTACCGCTTAAGAAAGTGGATGTTGTTATGGGAATGGATTGGCTTTCAGCTAATTCGGTATTTATCGGGTGTGAAGAAAAACTAATCATTATCCCCTCTACCGAGGCCACTCCGAAGGATGTGTTAACTACTATTTTAGAAGGTACGGTTGGAATGATTAATTTCTTGTTTGAGGAGGAAAAATCTGTTCTTTTGATTCTTACTAAGGAGGAGGGTAGTAACCGTCAAGTTTTGAGTATTTCGGTAGTTTGTGACTTTCCGGAAGTTTTCCCCGAGGATATCACTTCTCTTCCTCCGGAGCGGGAAGTGGAATTCTCTATTGACCTGATACCGGGAACGGCTCCAATATCCATTTCTCCGTATCGGATGGCACCACTTGAATTGAGAGAATTAAAGGATCAATTGGAAGAGTTGTTGGCTAAGCATTTTGTTCGACCCAGTGTTTTGCCCTGGGGAGCTCCAGTGTTGTTGGTAAAGAAAAAGGATGGTGGAATGCGGTTGTATATTGATTACCGTCAGCTGAATAAGGTCACCATCAAGAATAAATACCCATTACCAAGGATAGACGACCTATTAGATCAATTGAAAGGAGCCTATATGTTCTCAAAGATTGATTTACGATCGGGTTATCATCAAATTCGGGTGAAGAGTTCGGATGTACCAAAGACTGCGTTTAGAACCCGTTATGGTCATTATGAATTTTTGGTGATGCCTTTCTGTGTGACGAATGCTCCGGCCGTTTTCATGGATTATATGAATCGGATATTTCAACCTTGCTTGGACCAATTTGTGGTGATTTTCATTGATGACATTCTTATCTATTCTCGTGATCCTCAGGAGCACGGAGAACACCTAAGAATCGTTTTATCCATCTTACAAGAAAGACAACTTTTTACCAAGCTAAGTAAGTGTGAATTTTGGATGTCGGAGGTGAATTTTCTTGGACATGTCATATCTCAGGGAGGAATAGCAGTTGATCCATCAAAAGTTGAAGCAGTGATAAATTGGGAAAGACCGAAGAATATGTCTGAAGTTAGAAGCTTCTTGGGACTAGCAGGTTATTATAGGAGGTTTATTAAGGGATTTTCCCAACTAGCTTTGCCGATGACGAGACTTACTCGGAAGGATTTCTCTTATGAATGGGATTCGGCTTGTGAGCAAAGTTTTATGAATTTGAAGGAAAGATTGACGACCGCTCCTGTTTTGATTATTCCTGATCCTAGCAATTCGTATGAGGTATATTGCGATGCATCGAAAATGGGATTAGGAGGTGTGTTAATGCAAGATCGGCATGTAGTGGCTTATGCTTCACGACAGTTGAAAGCCCATGAAGAGAATTATCCAACGCATGATTTAGAATTGGCGGCAGTTGTATTTACTTTGAAGGTGTGGCGTCACTATTTGTATGGTGTACGTTTTGAGATGTTTAGTGACCACAAGAGCTTAAAGTACCTCTTTGATCAGAAGAAGTTAAACATACGTCAAAGGAGGTGGATGGAATATTTGAAGGATTGTGACTTAGAGTTAAAATACCATCCGGGTAAGGCAAATAAAGTGGCGGATGCATTGAGCAAGAAGGTGTTGCATAATGCCGAGTTGATGACGCTAGAGTATACTTTATTGGAAAAATTTCGAAATCTAAATCTTCAATTTGTCTGGACCCCTAATGGTGTGATTATGGGGAATTTGAATATCAATTCTACTCTTAGGGAAGAAATCCAACAAGAGCAAGGGTTAGACGAGAAGTTACAAGAAGTGTTATTGCAACCGGGTTTTGTGCGAGCTACCGACGGGATTATTTTGTTTAACCAAAGGATTTGTGTTCCGGATAACACGGAGTTAAAAAGGAGGATTTTGGAAGAAGCGCATAAGGGTGCTTTCACTATACATCTGGGATCTTCAAAGATGTACCAAGATCTAAAAAGGGACTATTGGTGGTCCGAGATGAAAAGAGATATTATGGTGTATGTATCGGAATGTGCGGTGTTCCAACAAGTGAAGATCGAGCACCAAAGACCGGGTGGCTTGTTGCAACCTTTAGAAATTCCGGTATGGAAATGGAATAGTATCTCGATGGACTTCGCTGTTGGGCTACCCCGTACTCAGGGTGGTTATGATTCGATTTGGGTAATTGTGGATCGGTTGACGAAATTCGCACATTTCTTAGCTGTGAAGACTACCTACAAGGCGAGTCATCTCGCAAAGTTGTTCATTTCGGAGATAGTGAGATTGCATGGTATTCCCACTAGTATCGTTTCGGATAGAGATCCAAAGTTTACTTCGAGATTTTGGAGAGCTTTTCAACAAGCCATGGGAACGAAGTTGTGTTTGAGTACGTCGAATCATCCGCAAATAGATGGTCAGAAGGAACGGATGATACAAACAATGGAGGACATGTTGAGAGCTTGTGTACTTGAAAGTGGGGGAAATTGGATAGAACTTTTGCCGTTGATTGAGTTCTCTTATAATAACAGTTATCATGCAAGTATTGGTATGGCGCCTTATGAGGCATTGTATGGAAGGAAGTGTAGGACACCTTTGTGTTGGGCAGAAGTTGGTGAGGATAGAATATTGGGACCCGAGATTATTCATGAAACTACGGAGAAGATTAGGATGATCCGTGATAAGGTCAAGCAAGCACAAGATCGTCAGAAGAGTTATGCGGATAACCGTAGAAGGCCTTTAGAGTTTGAAGAAGGCGATCACGTGTTTTTGAAAGTTACTCCGAGATTGCGGTTGAAAGGACCGTTTCGGTCGCGGAAATTAAGTCCAAGATACGTGGGACCGTATCAGATTTTGGAAAGAATTGGTGAAGTAGCTTACAGATTAGCCTTACCGCCTTCTCTGTCAGAGATGCACGAAGTTTTTCATGTGTCTCAGCTTCACAAATTTGTCCCAGATCCTCTTCGGCCAATTTTACCAGATACAATTGAGATAGAAGCCGATTTGATGTTTGAGCCTCAACCAAGTCGTATCACAGGAAGAGAAACTAAAGTGCTAAGGAACAAAGAGATTCCTCTTGTTAAGGTCCAGTGGGATGAGACGCATCCGGGTGATGCAACTTGGGAATTGGAATCCGAGATGCGAGAAGTTTATCCTCATCTTTTCAGGTAATTGTTTTAAATTTGAGGGCGAATTTCTATTTAAGGGGGGGAGAATGTAATACCCCATATTTTTATTACTCCGGATAATATTATATTGTGATCAACTAAGCCTAGTGTACTCTGAGAAATTATTTGACAAAATAATTAGAATAACTGTGGAACTTAGAATAAATCCAATTAATATTATCTGACTCTGAGGTATTTTACTAATTTGGACTTAAAAGACTTTTTGGACTTTTAGTAGTATTAATTCCTATTAATGCTTACTATATACTTTCTTTCCACCCATTGCCAAACAAAAAGAAAAAGATAGTAAGAGAAAAAGAGAAAAAAAAGGAAAAGGGGAAGAAAGGAAAAGAGAAGAAAATCCAAGGATTTCAAGAGCTAAGATCATCATCAATCCTTCATCAAATCATCTCATCTCCTTCATCTTCAACTTCTAATCCAGGTGAGTTCTAGATAGAAACATTAGTGTAGAATTTCTTGAGGTTTTGGGGTTGTGTTAGGATTGGGAGAAAAATGGGATTTTGTGGAAAATCGAGGAATCTAGCGGTTGAAATGAGTTATAAATTGTTTGGATTGGTTTATGTTGTTTGGAAATGTTAGGGTTTTAGTGGAAATTATGTGATAAATGTTGAAAAATCATATTGTATGAAGTTTATCGGTTAACCCGTAATAGAACCGTGATATTATACCTCGAGGGGTTGTTGAGTATGTTGTAGAGGTAGTGTTGCAGGTTGGGTAAAGCTCTGTTAAGAGTTTTATTTTTCTGGAAATCGCAGAGCCCGCTCAGCGCGCTCAAGAAAATCCGCAACCCCTCAAGTCAGGGAGAACCGCGCTCAGCGGGGTCAAGGGCGCGTTCAGCGCGCAAGCCTGGGAGTTGAAATTTCTTCCTTTAGCGAGAAATTCATAACTTTCGACTCGTTTATCGGTTTCGATCATACTTTATATCGACGTAAAGCCGAGGAAATATTCTATGCAATGGAGATGAAATATGTCGATTTTACCGACCGATTAAATAATCGAGAAAGTTCCAAAAGTGATATAATTATGTTTTAATTGTTATACATTGTTCTACTATGCAATTATGATAAATCTTGCCTATACTACTGTTGTGTAAAATGATTGTAAGTGTATATGCATGTTAAAATACGCAATAGGTAGAGTGAGAATTATTACCGTAAACAATGTCGGAAAGTGTGAAATGACATAATGACAACGATCACGCATACGGTGCCGAGGCGTGTGTCAGATACTAATGTCATAGATGAATAAACACTAGTGTGGAACATGTGTGTTAACCTTTGTGGTTGTCGTAAGGCGTTATGTCCTTATGATTGTCGAATACAATCACGTGTGTGTGTGAGATCACGTAATCGTAACCGGTTATTTTGTGAGTGCGTTTCATGGGTCTCGAGCTCCTCTGAAACATGTGCACGACTACTTGGCAGGTTTGATTCCCGCGTGCAGTACGAATGGCGCTCTGGGAGCGTATGCTTATGACGGTTAATGGTCCGTGTGAAGTGATGGTTCATAACGGTTAATGGCCCGTAGAACCCGAATCCATTCGTATGTCAAGTAGGTTACCAGGATCCATGACTCGGGTCGACTTCTAGACGTAGAAGCGGACGGGAACAGGGGATGCCTTGGTGTGGTTACCGATTAGTGATATTGTGAGTTGATGAACTCATGGCATGTTTCCATATAGTGTGTGTGTACTCAAAGTCTTTTCCCTTCCCTTTTGACTTGAGTTAGGCATGATAGAACCTTGTAGAGCGGAGAGGACATATAAGATAGGGAACTCACTGAGATTGATGTATCTCACCCCACTGTTGTTGTTTACATCACAGGTACTACAGGTTCGACGAAGGGTAAGGACAAAGTGGTTTGACTTTTCCTTACGGATCGTAGCTTTTGAGATGGCATGGCTTCCGCTATGACGTTTTATTTTGAGATCATTGTATTGATCTAGTTCTTAGTGCATTTTGGAACATCTTGTATATGTTATGCCGTAGACTTTAGAACTTTGTATTTAGGGCATTTAATGTATATAATGTGTTAACTAGGAACTTATGGTATTTCAGTACCAAATACTTGGATTCATGTATAATATATATGCTTTGATGTATGTTGTTATATATGGGTGTTACAACAAGTCCAGCAGAATTATACATAGTACGCGGACATCTTTTCTTCACGATTTACAGTGTTACAAGCAATATATATATATATATATATATATATATATATATATATATATATATATATATATATATAATATGAGGTTTTAGTTAATCTAAAACCTTAATCCCTAGTTTCTCTCAACAAACAAGTATCTCTACTCATAATTCTCTCAAAAATATGAGATTTTCTCTCAACAAACTATAGTTATCTCAACAACTCATAATCATCTCAACAATATGAGTCATATTCAACAATCTCCACCTTGTCAAATATCAAACCCTCATGAATATCAAACCTTAATCCCCGTATTCTCTCAACAACTCATAATTATCTCAACAATATGAGCCATATTCGACAATCTCCACCTTGTCAAATATCAAACCCCTCTGAAGACTTCTTGCATAATTTTTATAAGAATTTGCAATTTTTTATTAGTTTTTGGTTAATTATGTATGAGTTTTATAAAAAAAATAGGAAGAAACTAAAGAAGTGAAGAGACAAAGCAGAAATATGAAAAATCAGACAAATTGCGAAGAAAATATCATTTTTCATAATAATTTACAACATGATGTTTATCTAGTAATTTGATCATATCTAGAATTTCATAACTCGGATTGAGACATGATTTTTTAAAATAAAGCTAAAAATGAGCTCTAGCCAGTGGAATCATTGTGACCGCAATATAAACATCACGAGTGTGTAAAAAATGCATCATGATCACGATGTTGTTGAGACAAAATCATAGTGGTCGCGATGACATCACCGTGGATGCGATGAAAGGCTTATCTGACACGTTTCTACTTCTATAAAAAGTGGAAAACACATAGGAAAAGGGATGGAAATTCTCTGGACTAAATTTTGAAGGCGAAACACTTTCAGGAGCTCTAGAGCGAAGGTTTCCATCATTGAAAGACAAATTCTAACCAGATATTCATGTATTGTTTCTTTATCACTTCAGTTATGATTCCAATTAGTATGAATAACTAAGTTTTATATATTAGGTCTTGTTAGATTAATCTGTATGAACCTGTAGAGACATATGTTTAGATCTTTGTACTATTTGCATCTTTGATTTATTCAGTATCATTATTCAGTTTAATTTTGTGTTCATTTCTTTTTATTTGTTTAAGAATATGTACATCGATCTAGACTCGTATTGATTACTGACAGTAACTTTATGAGTCAGAACTAAATTAATCCGTTCAACTTAGTAATTGATCAGGGATAAGAAATTAAAAGTTGTGACTTAGGGTTTAATGCACTGAAACATTGTCTGTTTTAACTAACCGGGTGACTATTAGTGAGCGTAGTATAAAATAGTGAGTTATACACCAAGGAATTGGGTATAATAGCTAAGTTAAATTGTTGTAATCGTTGATAAATCATTTTTGGTGCAAATAGACGCCAACGTCAACAATGACATACATGAGACTCAAAATAGGTCCAATCGTTGTTAATCTGATCAAGTTTTCAATGAATTTTATTTACGCTTTTATTTTTTAAAATCAAATATGAGAACCCCCAATTTAATTTCAATAGCACGCGAATCTCTTTTTGTAAAATAGCACAATCCCTGTGGAGACGAACTTATACATTTTCTTACTTCGATACCTTTGGTACACTTGTTGAATTATCATCACCCTCATACTTTGATATCTATTCTCATTTTGTTCAGTGAGCCACCTCTTATCCTAATGTATTTCTAGTTTGCTTTTTTACTCTCAAAGTTGAAGTCGACGTGTTCCAAAAATTTTGTTAACATCCAACCATATGGTAATGACATATTCTTTTCCATGATGTCAACCATGCAAGCAATTATAGTGCTTGTCCAATTTGTTTCCACACTGTTTGTAATTTTCCAGATCGCGATAACTCAGTCCTGGATAATTTCCCAAAGTTTGGAGCAAGTATATGTGATACCCCATAATGTGTGAGACGAATATTAGAGAACACCACCCTCGTGTTGAAAGGGGTGTGAATGAAAAATTAGGATCAATAAGGAAGAAAGTAGTAATAGATAAATGAGAATATTTGATACCTTCCGTTTCTGGTTTTGAGCAGGGGAGATTGCAGATCTAAACAAATTCTTGAAGGTTCAACTTGATTTGGTGCTTCTTTACCTCACTTGTGATTATCCCTTCAACATATATGAGTTTAGAGTAAAACATCCTCACTAATATTGGATATATGTCCACTAGGACATCAAAGATAAAACTCTTCAGAGATGCATCATCAACCCGCTTTAGAAAATCACAATCCTTGAAAAATATTTCTATCATGTGATAAGATTTGAGAATCCTTCTTTTTGCAAAGTCTCGGGTGAACATGACATTTTGCTCTTTAGATGAAATTAATTTTGTCAAGTAACTGGAATTTGAATAACTTCAAGAATTTCACATTCTCTTGAGAGCCATTGATGATGATATATATAACTATCGATGCTTGGACTCCAAAATCAACAAGATCATAAAGACTGCTGAGCACCACCATCAATGCCAATGAATAGCCTAGTCGAAAATAACTTGTTAAACATCACCATTGATGCCAAAGAACGTGTTGTCGAGCATTACCATCAATGTTAGCAATGGCACAGTTTGAGCACCACCATTGATGCTTTATCAAACAACTGTTGAACACTACCAATGATGTTAACAGTTACATCATCAAGATCCCTATGGACCAAAAAAAATTCTTTTATACTCACAGTATACACACGCTTTTCACATCTTTATCAAATTTGAAATAAGTGTCTTCAAAGCTGCAAAGCGATCCCTCCAAAATAGAATTAGGTTTTCATCTTTAGTACCCAATTTTTTTGGAGTCCTAGTGCGTTAGTGGATCTAAGAAGTCAATAGTTATTCTCTTTGGATCATCTTACTAAACATGGGTCCAAGTGGCCAAACTTATTGCAGAAAGATAATTTATAAACATGGTGATTCAATTTTTTCCTATTTTTAGTTATCTTTCTAAATGATCTATATGAATTAAAATATTACCCATTTTTATTAAAGGAAAAACTTTGATTCGATAGAATTAAATCAAGTTCTATTTTCCCTTAGTAAATTTACTTAGATTTTTATGAAAAATTGTTACTTCAATTTTAAATAAATTGTAGGAATCACATTTAGTTAATTTTCACTTTTTTTATAAAAACAGTTTCTTCACGAATAAATTTTTTAATTAATTGGTGATATATTGATGCAAAGGCAGCTTCAATTCATGTTTTACCTACGCTGGTTACTTTTGGATCTTATCAAAATTTGAATGTGAAATGTGCTAGCATAGATGCATTTAATATTGTGGTTTAACACTTCTAAAATGAGATTATGATATTAATGCAACTCTTTAATTTGAATTCTTGATCAAATAAGATATATTTCAGATTGTTAACAAGATATGTGTTTCAATTAGGGGTGGTAAACGGGTATACCTGTCCCGCAAAAACCCGTAAAAAAAACAGGGTGGGGTTTGACGGATATGGTTGAGAATGTGTGCTTAAAACCTAACCTGCTCTGAAAACAAGTGAGGGCGGAGCGGAGAAAGCATGAAGACATTGCACTTTTTAAGTTTAAAAATATAAAAATTTATGTAAATATATGTGTCAGCAAAAGTCCTAAAAAAAGAACAAGATGGAAAAAACAGACATATCCGATAAATTTGACTCATTTTGTCATGAGTAGTTTCAATTGATGTGTCGAAAAGAGAGTCGATGCATTTGTAAGGAAATTTGTGCTTTGCATGCTACTAATCTTGCTGTCTGAAATTTTTTAACTATATCTAAGGTGTTTTATTTATTTTATTAATGCTTTGGACTTGTAACAAAAAATCAATAACATTCCGCTTTATATTGACAGAAAAGTCCATATTTTTTATGGATGACAGAAAGTCCGTATTTTTTATGGATGTAAATATGTAATCTACATGTGGAGCTGTCATTTTTGTAGTTTTTCCTTTTGGGTCTTTTTAGCCTTGTGTGTTGTGTTTAATATAATTAATTGAGCTCCAAACCACACTTATTCATTTGTTGAAGTCTCTTCACTTTTTTTAATAGAAGATAGTACTCTTATTATGTTGGAAAATTAAGCTGTAGAACTAAATCTCACAAGACATCCTAAAAAAACGCTATATTAATAATTGCTTGATTCATTATCTAAAATTCACATGTCTCATTCATTTTGCTCTATGATGACAGATCCTATATAATTTCAATTTTATTTTATGCACCACCATAAAGCTAGAGCCTTCAACTGCAACTGCATCATTGTTTGTAAAGGTCATAATCATAACTATCAGTTCAAAAAAATGCTAGTAGTGCTATTAGTTATAAATTTTGAATTTGAGGGTTAAATATTTATGATACTCACAAACACAATTTAGAAAATGTCTTATTGTATATTACTAATTTTAATTTTGTTTCAGGTAGTCAATATAGTTGCATTATTGACAAATAATAATTTCATTGCAGGCCATTGAAATACAGTTTCTTCACTAATTAGAGATGGAAAATAAATCTTATTAATTCAATATCATGTGATTTATAATTTTGTGAGGCAAATAGATTATGTCCCAAAATAACATCGGTGAAGGAATAAATTCTTTGAAATGAATGAGATTTGGGTACGGATTTGGATATATCACTAAATCTGTCACTAAATAATTTGTGATAAAATTTTATCACATTAATAACGGAAAAACTTCTCTAAATTTAATTTTTTTTTAGTAGTGAATGTAAATAACTAACTTGAAGGTAGTTAACAATTGGATATGAGTTATTTGAAGTTACTTAATATATAAGCAACTCATCTCCATTGTATCAAACTATTCTTTGAGTAATGAAAAAGCTTGTATACCAGTTTTCTTTTCTTGATCTCAATGCTTATTCTTGTTTTAGATTGAGTTTTAACCAAAACAGTACTTGCATACATGGTAGTAATAAAAGTTCACATACAGTTATCTCAAAAATAATATCTTTAAATGAAGTATAGAACTACCAATAGTACTTAACAATTTATACTAGTAGTAATAATAAAGTTAGAACAAGTTGCAGAAGAAAAAAAGTTTAGAGCGCCTAAGAAAATGAACGTGTGGCTATTATGAAGATGAGGTTGAATGCAATGAATGAATCATAATTGAGAAGGTGTGACGTTTCCGAATATTGAAAAAACAAACGTGTTCCAACAAGTAATTGTCAGCAGATGTAACATCAGTCTCATTTTTAGATAATTTCGTTAGTAAGCGGGGACCTTATTATGCATAGACAGTCGTTGCTCCAGCTCATGCTGCGCTGTGGCTGTCTGCAACTAGACCCACAGTCCCACATAATAACTTCTCAAACAAAATTGTAGAGTTGCGGCTCATTGAATCCTCGATAGTGGGCAAAATAAAGTACAGTAGGTAAAAAAAAATGTCGCCCATTCAATGGGCAATAGTGTTATAACGTCTTTTATGTGTTTTAAATTATAATTGAAGTAAATTTATGATATTGTCGCTCATTCAATGTGCGATATTTCTTTTTGTTATACACTATCGTTCATTCATTGAACGGAATCCACTTTATTTATACACTGCTATCTATTTAGTATTTTTAACCTAAAAGAAAGGTAGGATAGTGCAACTTTCCACATAATAAGGACACTTTGGTATATTTAATTGTTTTATTTTACAAAATTGAACCCAAACATTAAAGGTTGTAAATAATTGCACATATTAGCAACTACACTCATTTATGTTTTTTTAATATTTAATATTTATATATATTTTTTAAATAACTTAATTTTTAATAAATATAAATAAATTTTGTCGTTAAGTTTAAATTCTAAATTAGTTAAATAATATATACAAGTTGAGTTATCTCCGTCATCTCATTCAATTCACAAGTATTTTTTTTTCAAATTTTGATATTAATCAAAAAAATATTATTTAATGTGATTTATATCTACCAGTAGTTAACCTTATGAAAAACTTCAAATATTCAAATTTTGATATTAATTAAAAATATTATTTAATGTGCTTTTATATCTACCAGTAGTTAACCTTATGAAAAACTTCAAATATAATTCACTAATTCATTCACTGTTCATTAGTATAAAGTTATATGTTATCAACCACATTAGATTCATATAAAAGTGGTTAACCATATTTTTTTCTTTAGGGTCCACATGTGAATGCAAAAGTCCATGTTTGATAATTGAGTTTTCATTGTTTGTTTACTTAAAGTTACTATAAAAGTATATAACATTATCATTGAGAGAGAAATTTCATTATGGGTGATAGTTCTGGCTAACGAAAAGGGTGAAAGTAAGTGTGCTATTTTTTACTATTGATTTAAGTCTGTGGTGAAAATTTGGATATCTCGTTAGTTGGGGTTAGGAGAACTCCAATTTTGAAGTTAACCGAATTAATTTTGATGAACAAAAATCAATCTTGTTGATTGATCACACCTCTTGTTCTCCACCCTTTACTCAGGTGAAACAACTACTCCTTGATTGTAAGATGATTCTACAGTACACAGAGAATTGAAAGAAGAAAACAAAACAGTATAATGTGAGAGAAAAGAAATTATGGTGGAAGAAGATGAATGTAATATTGTTGTTGTGCAAATTGCACTCTAAGTGTTTGATAATGTGTGTTAATCACATTTGTGATTTCAAAAACTACACAATGCTTGATTACGAATGAATAGAGCTCCTCTTTGATCTTATCCACAAATTCAAATAAATTTCCTTCAGTACGAGCACATTTTCCCTCCCATACTCCACTTCTTTTGAGCTTTCCCTAGGACTTAGTTGCTTTCTCCATTTAACTCTTTAGTAAAGTTCATCTTCTTGCTTCAGCTAGAACTCTCAGGGGTTGTTTGACACAGTCTTGCCTTAACTCATCTGAGACAACCTTAATTCAAGCAACAAAATTGTTAAACCAACAAAATGGAGCACCTATTGTGCTTCATGCTAAATGCTACAAAACAATTAAAATGATCTAAAAAAAAATCTAATAAAAAGTTAAATAAACTAAGAAAGTGAAATAATTAAGGCCAATGATAACTCACAAAAGGTGGGTTATAACCTAGAAGCAATCAAACGCAAATTAAACAACATTGAACTAAGGGAACAACGTGTAACCTTAGGTGTTTGATTAAGTGGTACAAGCTCTACTAGTTAGTAACATCAATTTGCAAGAAGAATGAAGAATCGTACTTACTCAGAGAGTCGAGGATTACTTTCGTCAAGGTAGAAGTTAAGAAAGATGATGAAGAAAACCACATGGTCAACGCCACATGCTCAGGTAAGCTCTAGTCTGTGATGTTTAGTTCAATTACTTTTCTTCTTCTTCCTTTTCGAACTCTTGAATTAGAGGGATTAGTCTGTGGTGGTAGACCGTTGTTGTTGTAGAATAGGGTAGAGTAAGGACCAAAACAATGAACTTAGGCTATTTGATTGAATTGTTATTGATGATGGTGATAAATAGTTGAGATTAAGCTCAATTACATGGAGCTTCAAAGGTTGAAGCTCCGTCAATGGTGGAGAGGGAAAGCTTTAGTGAGTTTGTGAGGCTTAGGTAGTGAAACTGGCAGAGTTTATTAGGGTTGATGATGATTGTTAATGATGTCATAAATTTAGGGTTTATATAGAATGAATTGATGAGGTTTGAATAAATTTCAACCCTTAGTAGTTAGTTTGTAACTAATGGAAGTTAGGTTAGACAATTGTGGAATTAGAAGTTGATTAATGGTTTGAAATTAGTTTGTTAATTTTTAGTTTTAGGGTTAAGTTAGTAACTAACTTGGTAAGCTAACTGGTGGTTATGCAGGTAGTTAAGGGCATGTAACTGACTTGGTCAATTGGCTGTTAGGGCAATTATGGAGTTGGGTTTTAGGATGCAAGTTAGTTTGTAACTTACTTGTAAGTTAGCTAGTTATATGTTGGTATTTGGTTAGTTTAGGGTTTATAACTGACTTGGTCAGTTAGTTAGTTAACTTAGGTGAAAAGTAGCTATAACAATTAAATGATGACATTGGATTTATGGTAATGTATGTATGATGGAAACTGTCATGACAATTAGGATGTTGTGTATGTGTGCATAGATGTATGTTGAACCACATCATGGTCTAGTATGCTTATGTTAGGTTATGTATTTGGATGGCATGGTAGATGTTTGTAGGTTGGTTGCATAAGTTTGGATCACTTAGCATGAGCATGCCAGGTCTTGGATAATGTTATGGTATTTGGGAAATGTGTGTATGTTGCATGTTATTGGTATGATTGTATGTATGTGTGGAATGTGATAATGTATGCTAACTTGTGAATTGAAGCATGCTTGAATGGTATGGTCTGAATTAGTGTGTTGAACATGTATGCTCCTATGACAGTTTTAGCTATATGTTATTCTTGTGTGTGTTGCATTTTCATGTGCCATTGAATCCACTTGATATAATGTGTAGTTTTGTATACTGCTGTGATAATTATGGCAGTTGGGATGTTGTGAATATGTGTACATAATATGTATATGTACTGAATTGGTAATGTGTGTATGCTGCAATTTTGATGGACACTTTCATGACAAATAAGCTTTTGATTGAATGTGTTTTGTGATGTGCATTGCTTTGTGGTATGTGCTTTGATATGTGGAAGGCCTATATGTTTATGTATGTGTGTGGGTTAGTATGCAATCCTAATTGGATGTGTGTGTTGAACTATGTATGTTGAATGTGTTATAATGCTGATACTTATTGGATGTTGCAGGGCTGTTGTGGATTGAATGCATTGCTTGGTCAAAGAATGAAGTTTTTGTCATATCATGTTAAGGCTTGGTCATGACATATACAAGTTTCGTGGACATGGGGTTTGGAATGGAAATGAAGACTTGGAGGCAAAATGGAAAGTCGTGAAGATGAAACAAAGTAAATCTAAGGTTAAGTTTGACTTTGGTCAATAGTTTGACCAAAAGTCAACAGTTTGACCAAAAGTCAATAGTTGGCCAAAAGTCAACTGTAGGTCAAACTTAGGGTTTTTCTTGTAATTTCCAATTCTGGTTTTGTAATGTAGGATTTGCACTTGAACTTTGACTTTGTATCATTGATGCATGCCTTTGTAACTTATGCTCCAAGTAATAAGACTTTTCCCTCCATTTTGTATAATTTGAATTTTTGAATCTTTGCACTTTGAATCCAATTTGAAATGCCTTAATTAAAAAGATCAATAGTCCATCCATACTAACATATAAAACCTCATAAGACTTAGTAAACAAAAAGCCAACCTTCCATGGTTGCCTTTGTTGACCAAAAGTCTACCTTGTGTGAAAGTCCTCAATTCCTTTCCCTTTCCCAAAATGCACCAATAAATCATACCCCAACTTGAATAAGAGGATTCCAAATGATTTAAGTCAAACTTTAAAAGTTGACTTTGACCAAAAAGTCAACATAATAGCCCTTTTTCCAATCAATATCGAAGAGCATATTCCATAAGTGCACACAACAAGAAACCCTAATCCATGAAGATTAATAGTATCTTTAGCATAATTCAACATCTTGTACCATAAACAATAGGAATCCTTTGAACCACTAATGTTACACGTAGATGCAAGTACAGATGAATGATCCTAAGAATGAATGAATGGGGTAGATGTATGCAGATGAATCAAAAGCCATGAGACATATAAAATGAGAATAGGTAGGGAAAATTTTGGGGTATGACACTCTCCACATCCATATGTCCTCAAAATCTTAATCTTGTGACCACTCTGTCTTTCGACCATTGCTTTGAATTTGGTGAAAACATTGATCACATCACTTTTTTTCTTGATTAAGTAGGTCCACAACTTTTTGCTATAATCATCAATAAATGTAACAAAGTACTTGTTACCTCCAAGTGAATCTGTAACACCCACATATAACAACATACATCAAAGCATATATATTATACATGAATCCAAGTTTTGGTATTGAAATACCATAAGTTCCTAGTTAACACATTGTATACATTACATGCCCAAAATACAAAATACTAAAAATTTATGGCATAATATATACAAGATGTTCCAATGTACTAAGAACTAGATCAGCAAAGTGATATCAAAATAAATCTCCACAACAGAAGCTATGTCATCCCAAAAAGTCAAGACAATTAAGGATAATCAAACGACCTTATCCTTACCCTTCGCGGAACCTGAAGTACCTGTAACATAATCAACAACAAGGGGTGAGATATTAAATCTCAGTGAGTTCCCTATCTTATAGATTCTCTCGAATTTACAAGGTTCTATCATCCTAACTTAAGTCAAAAGGAAGGGAAGTGACCTTGAGTTCACAATCTCACACTATATGGAAACATGTTCATGAGTTCATCAACTCAAAATATCACTAATCGATAACCTTACCAAGACATCCCTTTTTCCCGTCTGCTCCTACGTCTAGAAGTCGACCCGAGTCATGGATCCTTGTAATTTACTTGGCATACGAAATGGATTCGGGTCCATCGGCCTGTTAACCGTGAATCGTCACTTCTCATGGCCTGTTAACCATCACAAGTCTCTTTACCCATAGGCTTCAGTCGTACTAACCGCGGGAATCAAACCTACCAAGTAATTCATGCATACATTCCAGATGAGCCTGAAGCTCGTGAAATTGCAACTGAAGGGAAACAGTTACAATTACGTGATCTCACACACAAACGTGATTGTATTTGACAATCACAAGGCCACAATTGCCTTAAGTCCACATTCTCCTTTTCACAAAACACAAGGTTCACACATGTTCCATACTAGTGTTTCACTCTCCTCTAGACCATTACTCGACGAAGATACACACTTTGGCATCGAACGCACGAGCATCGCCATCTAGATTATTTATCAATTCCTAGTCACCTTACTAAGTTCTATTTATAGATTTATGGTAAAATTTCCTCACTCTTCCTATTCCATATTTTAAACATGTTATCACTCAATTTCCTTTCACAATAAGAGATTAAATGCAACACAATACAATAGAACAATCATAGGCATAAAATAATTCAACTCATAAGTTAACACAAATCTTGGGTTCCCTCCGATTTATTTAACCGGGTATCAAAATCGATATTTTTCCCCTTCTATCACATAGGATATTTTCATAGCTTTCCCATTACTATTACCATGCCTCGATCGAAATCACGATCCAAAAGATATGAATTTTTAAAGATTTTTCAAAATCACAACAGTGGTAACCGGTTACCTCAAAATGAGTAACCGGTTACTTCAAGTGTCACTGCTCACACGGAATCAAAATCATAGTTAGAGACACATTTTGGTAACCGGTTACTTCAAAGTGAGTAACTGGTTACTACGTCCATTTTTCACGTAAGACCTCAAATTTTCCTGCTGGTAACCGGTTACCTCAAAATGAGTAACCGGTTACCACTGAACCAGAAACATAAAGACCTGTTTTTAATGGTGTAAACTCAAACCAAAACCAATCAAAACATGATCCATCAAAATAACAAGTATTATTCAGCAATTTCTCACACAACCCAATCATTTTATGCATTCTATTTCATGTTTTAACCATAGAAACAACATTTAACACATTTAATCCAAATCTACCATTTTTATTCAAAGTTCTAACCTAAGTGTACACTTAGGGTTCTAACTAGAACTCACCTAGGAACAAGATGAAGATTGGGAGATGATTTGATGAAGAATGGAGAAGAATCCAAGCTTTCCTCTTCTTCTTCTAGGTTTCTCTTCTTTCTCCCTTTGCTCTTCCTTCTCTCTACCTCTTACTATCTTTCTTTCTAACTTGGCACCAAATGAAGAGGAAAGGAAATGAATATGATATGTAGAGATATCATTAAGTTAGTAACACTAACTTATATGTTCAATTTATCTCTAAAGTATCAATTGCTAAAACCTTTGGGTCAGATAATATTAATTTAATCTGTTCTGAGCTCAGCAGTTACTCTAATTATCTTAACAGATAATCTCTCAGAGCACACTGGAACCCAGTTGATCACAACTAATATTATTCATAGCAAAATAAAATACGGGGTATTACATCCTCCCCTCCTTAAATAGAAATTCGTCCACGAATTTAAAGATTACCTGAAAAGATGAGGGTAAGCTTCCCGCATTTCCGATTCAAGTTCCCAAGTTGCATCACCCAGATGCGTCTTATCCCACTGAACCTTCACAAGAGGAATCTCTTTATTCCTTAGTATCTTAGTTTCTCTTCCTATCATACGGCTTGGTTGAGGTTTAAACGTCAAATCTGCTTCTATCTCAATTGTATGTGGTAGAATAGGCTAAAGAGGATCTAGAACAAACTTATGGAGTTGAGACACATGAAAAACATCGTGCATCTCTGACAGAGGAGGCGGTAAGGCTAATCTGTAAGCTACTTCACCAATCTTTTCTAAAATTTGATACGGCCCCACGTATCTCGGACTTAACTTCTGCGACTTAAACGGTCCCTTCAACCTCAATCTCAGAGTAACCTTCAAAAACACATAATCACCTTCATCGAACTCTAAAGGTCTCATACGGTTATCCACATAACTCTTCTGACGGTCTTGTGCTTGTTTAACTTTGTCACGAATCATTCTAATATTTTCCGTAGTCTCTTGGATAATCTTGGGTCCCAAAATTCTATCTTCACCAACTTCTGCCCAACACAAAGGCGTCCTACATTTCCTTCTATACAATGCCTCGTAAGGAGCCATACCAATACTCGCATGATAAGTATTATTGTACAAAGACTCAATCAACGATAAAAGTTCTATCCAATTTCCTCCACTTTCAAGCACATAAGCCCTTAACATATCTTCCATCGTTTGCATCGTCCGCTCTGTCTGACCATCCGTTTACGGATGAATTGACGTGCTCAAACACAACTTCGTTCCCATAGCTTGTTGAAAAGCTCTCCAAAATCTTGAAGTAAACTTTAGATCTGTATCGGACACAATACTAGAGGGAACACCATGTAACCTCACAATTTCCAAAATTAACAACCTTGCAAGATGACTTGCCTTGTAAGTAGTCTTTACGGCTAAGAAATGCGAAGATTTCGTCAACCGATCCACAATCACCCAAATAGAATCGTAACCACCTTGTACACGGGGTAATCCAACTGCAAAGTCCATAGAAATACTATCCCACTTCCATACCAGAATTTCTAAAGGTTGCAATAAACCACCCGGTCTTTGGTGTTCAATCTTCACTTGTTGGCATACCGCACACTCTGATACATATACCACAATATCTCTTTTCATATCGGACCACCAATAGTCCCTCTTTAAGTCTTGATACATTTTTGAAGAACCAGGATGTATAGTAAAAGCACCTTTATGTGTTTCCTCCAAAATTCTTCTTTTCAACACCGCATCATCCAGAACACAAATCCATTGGTTAAACAAAATGATTCCGTCGGTAGCTCGCACGAAACCCGGTTGAACTAACACTTCCTGTAACTTCTCATCCAACACTTGCCTTTGTTGAATTTCGTCTCTAAGAGTAGAATTAATATTCAAGTTTCCCATAATCACACCATTAGGAGTCCAAATAAATTAAAGATTAAGATCTCGAAACTTTTCCAATAAGGCATACTCTAACATCATCAACTCAGCATTATGTAACACTTTTTGGCTTAATGCATCCGCCACTTTATTCGCTTTACCCGGATGGTACTTTAGTTCCAAGTCATAATCCTTTAACTACTCCATCCATCTCCTTTGACGCATGTTCAACTCTTTCTGGTCAAATAAATACTTTAAACTCTTGTGGTTGCTGAACATTTCAAAACGTACCCCATACAAATAATGACGCCACACTTTCAGTGTAAATACAACCGCCGCTAATTCCAAATCATGAGTTGGATAATTCTTCTCGTGAACTTTTAATTGTCGAGAAGCATAAGCCACCACGTGACTATCCTGCATTAAGACACCTCCTAATCCCATCTTTGATGCATCCCAAAATACCTCATACGACTTGCTAGGATCAAGAATGATCAAAACAGAAGCAGTCGTCAATCTTTCCTTCAAACTCATAAAACTTTGTTCACAAGTTGAATCCCACTCATAAGGACAATCCTTTCGAGTAAGTTTGGTCATCGGTAAAGCCAATTGAGAAAAGCCTTTGATAAACCTTCTATAATAACCCGTCAGTCCCAAGAAACTTCTAACTTTGGAAACATTCTTTGGTCTCTCCCAATTAATTACCGCTTCAACTTTCGATGGATCCACTGCCACGCCTCCTTGAGATATGACATAACCTAGAAAACTAACCTCCGACATCCAAAACTCACACTTGCTTAACTTGGTAAAAAGCTGTCTCTCTTGTAAGATCGATAAAACGATTCTTAGATGTTCTCCGTGCTCTTGAGAAGTACGAGAATAAATAAGAATCTCATCAATAAAGATCACTACAAATTGGTCCAAGTAAGGTTGAAATATCCGATTCATATAATCCATAAAAACTGTCGGAGCATTCGTCACACCGAAAGGCATTACTAAGAATTCATAATGGCCATAACGGGTTCTAAATGCGGTCTTTGGTACATCTGAACTCTCCAAACGAATTTGATGATAACCCGACTGTAAATCAATCTTCGAGAACACACAGGCTCCTTTTAATTGATCTAACAGATCGTCTATCCTGGGTAATGGGTACTTGTTCTTGATGGTGACTTTATTCAATTGCCGGTAATCAATACATAACCGCATTCCACCATCCTTCTTCTTTACTAATAACACTGGAGCTCCCTAGGGAGAAACACTAGGTCGAACAAAATGCTTAGACATTAACTCTTCCAATTGATCCTTCAATTCTCTTAACTCAAGTGGTGTCATCCGATACGGAGAAACGAATATAGGAGCCAATTCCAGTGTCAGGCCAATAGAGAATTCCACTTCCCTTTCCGGAGGAAGAGAAGTGACATCCTCGGGGAAAACTTCAGAAAACTCACAGACTACAGGAATATTCAGAACTTGAAGATCGCTACTCTCCTCCTTAGTGAGAACCAAAAGAACAGATTTTTCCTTCTCAAACAAGAAATTTATCGTTCCAACCGTACCTTCTAAAATAGTAGTTAACACATCCTTCGGAGTAGTTTCAGTGGACGGAATGATGATTAGCTTCTCTTCACAACCAATAAATACCGAATTAGCAGAAAGCCAATCCATTCCTAAAATATCATCTACTTTCTTAAGCGGCAAATAAATTAGATCAATCTGAAAAACTCTTCCATCCACAAATAATACATAGTTTTCACACATTAAAGGTGTTTCAACCATCTCATCCATGGCAGTAGTAACCACCATGGGTGGAGACAACGGAATAGCTTGCAACCCAAGTTGCTTCATACATTGTATTGACACAAAAGAGTGTGTTGCTCCACAATCAAATAATACAAAACAAGGATTCCCATTAACGAAACACATACCAACAATCAAAGAGTTATCACCCTTTGTATTCTTTGCATCTAACATATAAACTCGACCGATACTCTTTCCTTGCGTCTGATTCCTATTCTGAGGACAATCCCTCACCACATGACCCACTTTCTGACACTGATAACACTTCACTCCTTCAAAGCCACATCTACCAAAATGCATCTTACCACAAGTACGACACACAGGAGGTGCACTTGCTCTAGAATTCTGAACATGTTTTCCTTTGAAAGCTTATTGTCTAGGCCTAAACTGTTGGTTTTATCTCCCACGATCATTCTGATTCGACATACTCAAATCCCCTTCTGTCTGAACTTTCTTCAAACTACTCTCAGCCACATAACATTGCCTTAGTAATTCAGCATAAGTAGTGAACTCTCTTTGAGACACACTGTGAGAAATCTCAGCTCTCAATCCAAAAAGGAATTGGTCAATCTTCTATTTTTCATCCGAAGCATACACGGTCTGTCTAGAGTAAGTAGCCATGATCTCAAACTTCTCAGCATAAGCAGCCACAGTCATAGTACCTTGCCTCAACTGTTGGAAATCGAACTCTTTTTGGGCCCTCAAAGAACTAGGGAAATAATTCTCCATAAAAGTAATCTTAAATTGCTCCCAGACCTTAGGCACATCTTGGATAGCCATTAAAGCTGAAGCACTCTCCCACCACCTCATAGCCGGACCTTTCAATGAGTGAGAAGAAAACACCACTTTGTTTTCTTCACTACACTGAACTATCAGGAAGATTCTCTCCATATCAGCCACCCATTCATAAGCTTTCACAGGATCCAATCCGCCATGAAATTTTGGAGGATTCATGCGGATGAAGTCCCGAAAACTCCCACCTACAGCATCTGGAACAACTACCTGAGGATGAAAACCCTCATTCATCTGTTGTACCATCTGTTGCATAAACTGGTTCTACTGCTGCTGCATCTGTTGTAAAAATTGGGGCCATGGGACATACTCGTCGCCGCCTGGCGGATTTGTCCCAACAGAAGTAGTTATGGGTCTACCACGGGTTCTGCGTCCGTCAGCCATGTTCCTAAAGGTCATACAGATAGGATTAAGTTGATCAGGCTCAATAGCATAAATATAACACTTAAGACCCATGACGACACAAAACATATGAACGGAAAGAAACACTTATACTATTTCATGGCTAGGTCGAGGATACGACCTGCTTTGATACCAACTGTAACACCCACATATAACAACATATATCAAAGTATATATATTATACATGAATCCAAGTTTTGGTATTGCAATACCATAAGTTCCTAGTTAACACATTGTATACATTACATGCCCAAAATACAAAATACTAAAAATCTATGGCATAATATATACAAGATGTTCCAATGTACTAAGAACTAGATCAACAAAGTGATATCAAAATAAATCTCCACAACAGAAGCTATGTCATCCCAAAAAGCCAAGACAAATAAGGATAATCAAACGGATTTATCCTTACCCTTCACGGAACCTGAAGTACCTGTAATATAATCAACAACAAGGGGTGAGATATTAAATCTCAGTGAGTTCCCTATCTTATAGATTATATCGGCTTTACAAGGTTCTATCATCCTAACTCAAGTCAAAAGGAAGGGAAGTGACTTGGAGTTCACAATCTCACACTATATAGAAACATGTTCATGAGTTCATCAACTCAAAATATCACTAATCGATAACCTTACCAAGGCATCCTTTTTCCCGTCCTCTCCTACGTCTAGAAGTTGACCCGAGTCATGGATCCTTGTAATTTACTTGGCATACGAAATGGATTCGGGTCCATCGGCCTGTTAACTGTGAAACGTCACTTCTCATGGCCTGTTAACCATCACAAGTCTCTTTACCCGTAGGCTCCAATCGTACTAACGCGAGAATCAAACCTACCAAGTAATTCATGCATACATTCCAGAGGAGCCCGAAGCTCATGAAATTGACACTCAAGGGAAACGGTTACGATTACGTGATCTCACACACAAACGTGATTGTATTCGACAATCACAAGGCCACAATCGCCTTAAGGCCACATTCTCCTTTTCACAAAACACAAGGTTCACACATGTTCCACACTAGTGTTTCACTCTCCTCTAGACCATTACTCGACGAAGATACACAATTTGGCATCGAACACACGAGCATTGCCATCTAGATTATCTATCAATTCCTAGTCACCTTACTAGGTTCTATTTATAGATTTATGGTAAAATTTCCTCACTCTTCCTATTTCATATTTTAACCATGTTATCACTCAATTTCCTATCTCAATAAGAGATTAGATGTAACACAATACAATAAAACAATCATAGGCATAAAATAATTTAACTCATAAATTAACACAAATCTTGGGTTCCCTCCGATTTATTTAATCGGGTATCGAAATCGATATTTTTCCCCTTCTATCACGTAGGATATTTTCATAGCTTTCCCACGACTATTACCATTCCTTTATCGGAATCACGATCCAAAAGATATGAATTTTTAAACATTTTTCAAAATCACAAAAGTGGTAACCGGTTACCTCAAAATGAGTAACCAGTTACTTCAAGTGGCACTGCTCACACAGAATCAAAATCATAGTTAGAGACACATTTTGGTAACCGGTTACTTCAAAGTGAGTAACCGGTTACTACATCCATTTTTCACGTAAGACTTCAAATTTTCCTGCAGATAACCGGTTACCTCAAAATGAGAAACTGGTTACCACTGAACCAGAAACATACAAACCTATTTTTAATGGTGTGAACTCAAACCAAAACTAATCAAAACATGATCCATCAGAATAACAAGTATTATTCAGCAATTTCTCACACAACCCAATCATGTTATGCATTCGATTTCATGTTTTAACCATAGAAACAACATTTAACACATTTAATCCAAATCTACCATTTTTATTCAAAGTTCTAACCTAAGTTTCTACACTTAGGGTTCTAACTAGAACTCACCTAGGAACAAGATGATGAAGATTGGGAGATGATTTGATGAAGAATTGAGAAGAATCCAAGCTTTCCTCTTTTTCTTCTAGGTTTCTCTTCTTTCTCCTTTTGCTCTTCTTTCTCTCTACCTCTTACTATCTTTCTTTCTAACTTGGAACCAAATGAAGAGGAAAGGAAATGAATATGATATGTAGAGATATCATTAAGTTAGTAACACTAACTTAAATGTCCAATTTGTCTCTAAAGTATCAATTTCTAAAACCTCAGGGTCAGATAATATTAATTTGATATGTTCTGAGCTCAACAGTTACTCTAATTATCTTAACAGATAATCTCTCAGAGCACACCAGAACCCAGTTGATCACAACTAATATTATCAAGAGCAAAATAAAATACGGGGTATTACATCCTCCCATCCTTAAATAGAAATTCGTCCACAAATTTAAAGATTACCTAAAAAAATGAGGGTAAGCGTTCCGCATTTCTGATTCAAGTTCCCAAGTTGCATCACCCGGATGCGTCTCATCCCACTGAACCTTCACAAGAGGAATCTCTTTATTCCTTAGTATCTTAGTTTCTCTTCCTGTGATACAGCTTGGTTGAGGTTCAAACGTTAAATCTGCTTATATCTCAATTGTATGTGGTAGAATAGGCTGAAGAGGATCTGGAACAAACTTCCGAAGTTGAGACACATGAAAAACATCGTGCATCTCTGACAGAGAAGGCGGTAAGGCTAATCTGTAAGCTACTTCACCAATCCTTTCTAAAATTTGATACGGTCCCACGTATCTCGGACTTAACTTCTGCGACTTAAACGGTCCCTTCAACCTCATTCTCGGAGAAACCTTCAAAAACACATGATCACCTTCATCGAACTCTAAAGGTCTCCTACGGTTATCCGCATAACTCTTTTGACGGTATGGTGCTTGTTTAACTTTGTCACAGATCATTCTAATCTTTTCCGTAGCCTCTTGGATAATCTCAGGTCCCAAAATTCTATCTTCACCAACTTCTGCCCAACACAAAGGCGTCCTACATTTCCTTCCATACAATGCCTTGTAAGGAGCCATACCAATACTCGCATGATAACTATTGTTGTACAAAAACTCAATCAACGGTAAAAGTTCTATCCAATTTCCTCCACTGATCGTGAAGGCTGGATCAGATCCTGTAGAAGTGGGCCACCAAGTGCGTCTGGGATGCTGATCGTATGGAGAGGAGGGGGTGTACCTGCAAGGCACTCCGACGCTCAAGTAAGAAAGGGTCAGAGAAGAGGGGTAAGTACAAAATAATAGTTCGTAGGGTGAATATTGGATACCTGGTCCTCTCAAGTGAGAGGGTTTATATAGAGCCCCCAACGCGTGGCCAACGGTCCTATTTTCAGGGCAAAATAACCGTTTTCCCAAAGAATATGTAACTACCCAAACTAGCCGTTATGTCGGGCAGATTGCCCGAAACTAGCCGTTATGTCGGGCACAGGCATAGTTTTGGGAACCTGCCCTTAACTGTTTGGGGAGCAACGGAGCCGTGCGTAACGGGCAGTAATTTCGAGGAGGAACGATGCATTCCTTACCCGGTTAGAGGGGCAGAAAGGTAACTTTTTCCCCCTTGTGGGTTGGACTTAGGCGATTTGGGCCGCTCTGGAGCAGAAGCGGATTGGGCCATGTCCAGCCATTGGTCCAGTACAGAATAGGAGCCCCCCAAGTCGTTACTCCCGAGCATGGGAGTGATGACTTAAGGACAGCTTGTTACTCCAGGGATCTAGCGTGAAGTCGTCGTTTGAAGATGAGGAGGGTTGTCTCAGTGTGCCCGTGACCCCTGGTGTCTGTGAGATTCATGGTCGTGACCTTGTTGCCCGATGTCCGGGGAGACTAAAGGTCAGTCAGAATTGGAAACGTTGGGGCGCCACATGTGCCTAGAGCTCCGTGTAGCAGTCACTAGGTAATGATGGCTAGTTGATAGTCATCATGGCCTACGAGCGCGTGTCTGCACGTGCCCTTTTGTATAAAAGGGGGAAATTCATTCCATTTGGAATTTTTTTTCTCTGATTTCTCTTCGTCTCCTTCAGCATTCCTGCCCGTCACCTCCGTCTGCTTACTCCGACCACCGCTCCAAGCTTCGAGCAGCCACTTTCATCTTCTTAAATCAAGTAAGTTTCTGATCCTGTGCTTGTTCTACTCCTTTTGGTGGTCAATGGTAGATTGCATGTGGTTTGGGCTAGGTTTAGAGGACGAAATAGGTTGATTTCCGGAGATTGTTGGTGGTGGACGGTGGTTGTGCCATTTTTCCACTTCTGACATGCCGTCGGACGTGTTAGTATGTTTTGGTTATGAGGGTGGTTGACGGCGTCGTTCCGATGGCGATGCTTGTGTAACCGTCGTGATTGTTCATCTTCTGAGTGGGTGATGAGTTTTCCGGTAGAATGCTCCCAGATTCCGGTGAACCTTTGCGGTTTCCGGCGAAGCTTCGATCGAAAACTGGGTATGAGTGCAGGGAAGCTCCTTGTTTAGGGATGATTTGTTTCGAGCGTCTCCTCGCGGGGAGGTTTCAGTTTTTTGATGTTAGGGCTTAGGCCGGGGACGTTGTCCTCAGCCCTTTGCGCGCCCTTTCACTTGACTTAGCGCTGGAAGGGTGGATTTGATTTATTGTCGAATTCACTTTTCTTCTCTGCTTTTCAGGTGATCGACATGGCGACGGGGCCAGATAGAGAGATTATCTTACATACGTCCGAGGAAGAAACAAGCTCTTTGGATAGTAGTAGCTCGAAGGCTTCGAGTTCCTCCAGTGAGGTCGGTGAGGAAGAAGAGTTAGAGGGTATGGACGAGGACGTCGCCGAGGATTCTGTGGAGGAGTGGGAGGTGGCCGAACCTGCTGAACATGTGTCCAATTTTGCAACGTACTTGGGCGATGTCTTCACGGAGGTCGGACCGGAGGGGGAGTGGAAGGTGCACTTTCCCTCCGAGGAAGAGCGGGTCTATACGAATTTCGGGGACCGCTTTAGCATGTATGAGTACGCCTTCAAGGAGCTGGGTTTGAGGTTGCCGTTCACCGATTTTCAGCAGTCGGTGTTCGTCCATTTGAAGTTGGCCCCCACGCAACTGCACCCTAACTCGTTAGCCTTCATCCGGGCGTTCGAGCTGGTGTGCGAGTATCTTTCTATTGGGGCTACTCTCCCTCTGTTCTTCACCGTCTTCCATTTCCAGAGGCAGGTGTCAGGGAGGAAGTATGGTTGGGTCTCTTTGAAGCAGCCTCGCAAGTTGTTTAAACCATTTTTGGAGTCGATACGGATGCTTAAAGAGCGGTATTATGTCATCGAACCCGTGTCCGAAGCTGCCCATGATAGTACATATGTCTGGAAGATCGAAGTTGATGAGGATGGGAACGACCTGCACGACGAGACGGGGAAATTTATTAGGCTGAGGATCTACAAGTTCCCCATCTATTGGGCACCCGACCATTTCGCCAAGAGGCCCAACGACTATGTTCTCCAACCGCACGAGCTGCGCGGGCAGGATGTCGTGGCGTACGAGGAGTTGGTGAAGTACGTTAACTCCTTCCTGCTCGCAGAGTGTTGGACGAATAAGGGTGCTCCGATCTTCTAGGAGGATAGTAGTCAGAGGGTTGAGTACCGATTCATCAACACCAAGGCACTGCTGGAGTGCAAGACTCCTGCGGAAGTCGAGAAGCTGCTTGGTAGTCTTAGTTATTTTAGATTTGCTCGCGTTGTTTCTTTTCCTCGTATTTAACGTGTTCAACTTTGTTTATGCAGGTGAGATGCCTCAGGCCCATGAGAGGGTTGTGAAGAACGCTCTTGCGAGGAACAAGGCCGGAGCGGTTCCTCTGAAGTCTCGGTTTGTTGGTGCCCGTGCTCCCCCTCCAGTTCAGTCTGCTGCGGGGACCTCTTCTTCTCCTACTCCCGCCCCCCGGGGATCTCCCCTGTCTTTGCCCGGACGACCCAAGCGGCCAAGGGTTGTTGACGCTATGGATCTCACTCGGGTACCGGAGAAAGGGAAGTTCGAGCTTCCTCCTTGCATCCTTGATAGGAGATTTTTTGAGGGAAACTCTTTGGTCGTGCCCCAGGCGAAGTCTCTTCGCTTGGAAAGCATGGACCGCCCGAGCAAGAGGGCGTTGGTGGCTCAGGACGCTTCTGCTTTGGTCAGGATGTTGGAGATGGCAGCCGTTTATGCTGAAAGGGGACTCTGCAATTGAGTCTGAACTAAATACTGCCCGGGCTACCATGAAGTCCCTTAAAGAAGATGTCAAGGGTGCAGACGATGCTCGGAAGAAGGCTGAGGAGGAGGTGGCCAGGTTGAAGAAGGAGAACTCCACGCTGGCGGCGGAGAAGAAAGCTGCCGAGGAGCTGGTCCAGCAGCTGAGGGGGGTCAATGCCCCGGGTGAAGATGAGCCGGAAGATGTGAAGGAATTAAAGACGAGATCTGAGATGGTCGCCCGCATGCTAATGGCCGAGGATGACAGTATTGCCGTCGCGAATGAATCCTTCAGAAACGTCGTGGCTCAACTGCAGGTGGTGAACCCCGAGCTTGACTTTTCTGTCGAGGGTACCCACTATCTGGCGCATGTTGAGGATGGTCGGATCGTTATGCCCGACACTCTCCTTGAAGGGAACACCGAGGATCAGCCCGTGGAGGACTAGGGGCCTCTGCCTGAGCCTGCTGAGCACATGGATGAGTGAGGAGTTTGTTTTTTTATTGTTGTAACTTGTCCGACCTGCGTGCTGAGTAATTGTTGTAATTTATTTTTGGGGGGGCATGGTCCGCATTTTATGTAACCAGCACAGCCGTGGTCCTAGTGGCCACTTATCATGTTAAATTATATGTTCGATTCTATTATCTGCATGGTTTTACTTGCTTTTATTTTTTTGCTAAGTGTTGTACTCATGCTCGTTGTGAATGTATGTCTGCCCGCGATTGGGAGTATTTGACTTATGCGAATTTTTATGGGGATTGCTCGTTGTAGATGTGTTCGGCAATGAGCGGTACTGATCGAACGGCTGGGGAATGTCCTTGCGGGGATGCGGAGCTCAGGTCGCGTTTGAGGCGTGAGTTCGCGGCATGAACGTCCCATCGCGAGTTGGGGTTCTTCCAATCATGGTACTTTGACGATGGTGATGCTCGATCGAGGACCACCGTCGAGCAGTTACTCGGCTCGTTCTTGAGCGGGGTTCTGCTTTATTGGTACGCGACGCTTGTACCTAGGCGTGCATAGTGATCGGTAGCTGACGTCCGTCGTCGTGACAGGTCGAACCGGGAATTAGCTGTAGTATTGTTTTAGCTTTTTGGCGTTCCATGGTCGAGCGAGTTCTTCCCCGTTGAGATGTTCTAGGTAGTAGGCCCCATTCTCCGTTTTTGCTCGGACGCGATAGGGTCATTCCCAGTTGGCGGGTAGTTTACCTTTGCGAGAGTCTTTGTGGTTCCTTCTCAGAACAAGGCTTCCCACGTCGAACTCTCGTCGTATTACCTTGGCGTTGTGCCTGATGGTAATTTTTTGTTTTAGTGAGGCTTCGCGGAGGGCTGCCCCAATTCGGATTTCCTTGACGAGGTCGAGTTCTTCTCTTAATGATTCGTCGTTCATCTCCTCATCTAGGGCCGACTCTGTCTACCTGGAGGGCACATGAACTTCGACGGGGATTACAGCCTCGATCCCGTATGCTAGACGAAAAGGTGTTTTCCCGGTTGTAGAGTGTGGAGTTGTGTGGTATGCCCACAGTACGCTGTGCAGTTCCTCGACCCACGTCTTCTTTGTTTTGTCCAGCCTTCGTTTGAGGCCTCGAAGGATGATTCGGTTAGCTGCTTCAGCCTACCCATTTGTTTGAGGGTGCTCGACGGATGCGAAGTGTTGCTTCGTGCCCAGTTGGGCGACGAAGTCTTGAAACTTCCTATCCATGAATTGCGTCCCATTGTCCGTTACTATCGCTTGAGGGATACCGAAGCGTGCAAGGATGTTTCGTTTGTAGAAATGCAGGATGTTGAGGGCAGTTATTTTAGCTAGAGCCTCTGCTTCTATCCATTTAGTGAAGTAGTCTACGCCCACTATTAGGTATTTATTCTGATTCGATCCTACCACGAAGGGTCCTAGAATGTCTAGGCCCCACCAGGAAAATAGCCACGGGGAGGACATAGCCTTGAGCTCGTTAGGTGGAGCCAGGTGCATGTCCCCGTGCCATTGGCATTTATCGCATTTCTTCACATGTTCTTTCTCGTCGTGCTGCATGGTCGGCCAGTAGTATCCTGCTCGGAGGGCCTTTCGGGCAAGTGACCTTCTGCCGAGATGTTGGGCATTGATTCCCTCGTGGATTTCGTGCAGGATGTGTGCGACCATTTCTTCCTCGACACATTTGAGCAGCGGAATGGAGAATCCCTGCCTGTAGAGTTTATCTTTGACCAGGACGTAGGAGCAAGTTCTTCGCCTAACTATGCTGGCCTCTTTTGGGTCAGACGGAAGTTCGTCTTTAGCAAGATAGTTGTACACAGGGGTCATCCAACAGTTGTTGTCACCGATCATTTGTACGTTGAGGGTCGGGGAGGCCTTTTCGATACTGGGTCGAGGAAGTACCTCCTGTATGACGGACTTGTTTCCGCCTTTCTTCTTTGTGCTGGCCAATTTGGACAGAACGTCTGCTCGGACATTATGTTCGCGGGGAACATGTCTTACCTCCACCGCTGCAAACTTTGTCATTTCCTTTTTGACCAGTGCTAAGTATTTGGTTAGGTTGTTGTTTTTGGCCTGATATTCTCCTCGGACTTGAAGGGCCACGAGTTGTGAATCTGTGCAAATGACGACTTCTTATGTGCCCAGGTCCTCGGCCAGGCGTAGCCCAGCGAGGAAGGCCTCGTATTCAGCCTGGCTGTTGGAGGTTGGGAAGGACAGGGTGAGTGATACTTCA
This sequence comes from Lathyrus tuberosus, assembly GCA_022829125.1. Lineage (NCBI taxonomy): Eukaryota > Viridiplantae > Streptophyta > Magnoliopsida > Fabales > Fabaceae > Lathyrus > Lathyrus tuberosus. Next base: position 5,168,399 of record JALAZF010000036.1, on the reverse strand, counting down.
ACGATGATTCCTTTGTTGCTTTCCAGTATGATGCCCGCGTCGCTCCCTGCCGAGCTTGAGGCACCGTCAATAAAAATGGTCCATTTGCGCGCTTCGCTCGCGGGGGAGTCCGCGAACGTCATTTCTGCGCCGAAGTCGGTCAGAGCTTGGGCCTTGAGGGATTTCCTGCTTTCGTATTGGATGTCAAATTCGGACAGTTCTAGCAACCATTTGAGCATTCGACCGGCCATATCTGGTCGTCCAAGCAGTTGATTTATGGGTTGATTTGTTCGAATCACGATCGTGTGGGCCATGAAGTAGTGTCTTAGTCTTCTGGCTGCGTTGATGAGGGCCAGTGCCACTTTCTCTATCTATTGGTACCTTAGTTTTGGTCCCTGCAGTGCTTTGCTTGTGAAGTATATGGGCTTCTGCCCGTCAGGTTTCTCGCGGATGAGAGCGGCGCTCACTGCTTCGGTTGCTACGGCGAGGTACAGGTACAACATTTCGCCATTGTCTGGTCGGGAGAGGATTGGTGGATCTGAGAGTGCCTGTTTCTGATGGAGAAGGGCCTTGTCACATTCCTCGGTCCATTCGAATGCAGCCTCCTTGCGGAGGAGTTTGAAGAATGGTAGGGCGTGTTGTGCAGATTTGGCCACGATACGAGATAGTGACGCGAGTATCCCGTTGAGGGACTGGATGGATTTCTTGGACTTGGGCGTAGGAAACTCGGAGAATGCTCGGCATTTATCGGGATTGGCTTCGATTCCTCGTTCCGTTAAGTAGAAGCCGGGGAATTTGCCTGCTCGGACACCGAACGTGCACTTCTTCGGGTTAAAATGCATTTTGTACTTCCTGGCCTGTTCGAAGACCTTTCTCAAATGGACAGTATGATCGGTTTCCTCGTGGGATTTCACGATCATGTCGTCCATGTAGACTTCGAGCATGTCGCCTATTTCTCCCCGGAAGACCTTGTTCATCATTCTTTGGTAGGTTGCTCCGGCGTTCTTCAGGCCGAAGGGCATTACGTTGTAGTAATAGTTGCCCGATTCGGTCATGAAGGCCGTGTATTTTTTGTCGGCCATTGCCATGGGAATTTGATTATAGCCCGAGTAGGCGTCCATGAATGATAAAAGTTTAAAACCAGCAGAATTATCAACAAGTTTATCAATATTGGGGAGGGGATAGGCATCTTTCGAGCATGCCTTATTGAGATCGGTGTAATCAATGCACATTCGCCATTTTCCATTAGATTTTTTAACGAGTACAACGTTGGACAACCAAGTGGTGTACTTGGCCTCCGAAATAAATTTGGCCTCGAGGAGGTCCTTTACAGCTTTTTCAGCAGCCTCCGTTTTCTTCGGAGACTGCTTTCTCCTACGTTGTGCTACGGCCTTGACGGACAGGTCAATTGTCAGCTGGTGGCAGGCGACGGACGGATCCAAGCCGGGCATTTAGGCGGCGCTCCACACGAAGAGGTCTGCATTCTCATGGAGGCATGCTTTGAGCTGCTTCCTCGCGATGTCAGACAGGTCTGCTCAAATCTTTACTCCCCGCTAAGGTTCGTCGCCGAACAGAACGATCTCGAAGTTGCCATTCGGGATTGGGCGCATTGGATGGGAGCTGCTGCTGGACGATGTGGACGGGTTGGCTGAAGCTGCTCGTTCCTCCTGTTGGTCTTCTTCGGGGAAGCGACTGTCGAGGTCGATGGAGTCGACCTGGGGCAGAGGCTTGGCTTCCTCGGAGCTGCTTGGAAGTGCTGGCTTGCTCGACGCCTTTGGCTTGGACGTAATGGCGTTGAGCCCCTTTGTAGCTGCTTCGAAACACCGTCGTGTAGCTTCGATATCGCCGTGGAGGGTGGCGACCATCCCTTTTGAAGTGTAATACTTCATCTTCAGGTGGACTATTGAAGGCACCGCTACCAACTCGGCTAGAGTTGGCCTTCTGAATATGCACTGGTAAAGCGACGAGCAGTCGATTACCAGAAATTGTACCTTGACAAATCTGGTCGTCTCAGCTGATCTAACGGTTACGATCAGTTCGACGTATCCCCATGGCTTGGTCACTGATCCATTGAATCCCTGCAAATCAGACCCTACGTAGGGGGTAAGGTGTGATTTGTCCAGCTGAAGTGTCGAAAACAACTAGGAGTACATGATGTCGACCGAGCTGCCATGGTCGACGAGGATTCTGCGAACGTCGAAGTTCTCCATTCGGGCTCTGACGAGCAAAGGTATGCTCGAGTTCGAGGATCCCCCGAGGAGCTCTTCCCGGTAGAAGGAGATGGGGACGGAGCCCTTCTGGGCCTGATTAAGCGTGGTCACCTTATTAGAGCTTGTGTTGATCAGATGCTCGAATTTTCGTTTCACGGAGCCCACCGTGACTTTGTTGAAGCCCCTGCCAGAGATGACCATGGTGGAGGGGAACGTCTCCCACGGGTTGTGGGCCGCGAAATAAGCAGGGGCGCAGAGCCCGTCCGGGACGTAGAAGTCCTCTGGTCGCGATATGGACATAGCGACCTGGATGTTGGCCTCTTCCGAGGAAGGCATCTCTTCCTCTATCTTTTTGGACTCCTGGGCGTCCTGCCGAGGAGTGTCTTTCTTCTTAGCGAACTGCTTCAGGTGGCCGTCCCTGATCAGTATTTCAATAGCATCCTTCAGATGGATGCAGTCCTCAGTAGTGTGGTCGTGACTCTTGTGGAAACAGCAGTACTTCAATTTGTCCATGTTTGGTCTGGCCGACAGTTGTTTGGGGAAGCGTACCCCTGCCTGCTTGAATTTCGAATTGGCACATTCGGACAATATCTTCTCCCTGGAGACGGTCAGGGGGGTGTAGTCGTGGAATCGCCCGGAGGGTCCCTTGCTGTCGCGGGAGTCCCGGGGACGGTCCTCGCGCCTCCGTTCACCCCGACGAGAAGTCGAGGCTTCCTCTCCTCTAGAGGCCCGAGTGTTCTCCTAATGGCGTGATGCTCGGACGTTGCTGGCCGCAACCTTCTCTTCGTACTGAATGTGCGATTGGGCTTTGAGGAGGAGTGCGTCTAAGTTCTTCGACGGTGCGAGGCCAACGGCTTTAGAAAACTCGGAGCCCGGGCGGAGGCCTTGCTCGAGCAGAAACTTCTTCATTTCGCCCATTGTAGGGACCTGTACTGCTTCCTTATTGAACCTCTCGATATATGCGTGGAGAGGTCCGTCGTTTCCTTGGATTATGGCTCCAAGGGAGGCCTTAGTCTTGGGGTGACGGCGAGATGCTGTGAAATGCCGGGAGAACATCCTGCCCAGTTTTCTCCATGAGGTAATGGACTCCTCGGGCAGCTGCTTGTACCATGTAATGGCTCCCTTTCGGAGCGTGGTCGGAAATAGTCGGCATTTGATGGCGCCCCGTATGCCACGGTAGTCCAATAGGGCATCGATGTTCTCGATGTGCTCGTCGGGGTCAGTGGTCCCGTCGTACGTGCCCAGTGACGGGGGCTTCTCCAGGCCTTTAGGGAGACGGGTAGCTAAGATTTCCTGGAACAATGGCCCGCGAGGCTCATCGTCGCTGCTAGAACTGGTGAATGATGGGGACTGAAGGGGACGCTCGCGGCGGCGGTTCCTCCGGGGAGAAGGAGAGCGGTTCCTTCGAGGAGAAGGTGAGTGGTTCCTTCGGGGAGTATGCAAACGGTTCCTTCGGGGAGAAGGTTAACGGGCCCGGCCTTTAGACTTGACCGGGGGAGATTGCTCGTTCCTTTGAGTCCTCTTGTGGCCGGGAGAGTGCTGGTTACGCGGGGAGATCTGGTCGCGCTTCCGGGCGACGCGAGGATCAGGCTTTTGGCGCAGCCTTCGGTCGATATCTCTCCGGGGCTGCGGGCTCCTTGATCGTCTTTGGTTCCTCCTTGGGGGAGGGGATCTTAGATGGTTTGACTCTTCTAACGCCCCGATCCTTTCGTTTTGCTGTAGGATCAGGGTGTTGGTTTTGTTGATCGCCTCCAGGAGGGCTGCCACGGCCGGGTCGGCGTTGGGAGGAACAGAAACGGGCTGGACGTCAAGTAAAAACTGATTGTTGTTGCGATCAGCAGGGGTAGGGGAAGGAGAAGCATTGGCTCCGTCCTTTAGAAAACATGCATCTCGGAGGAGAGATGAATGGCCGTTAATGTCAGATTTGTTGACGGGGAAGATAGTGGTTTGGAGAGCATCCTTGGTGCGATCTTGAGAGGCCATGACGATGATGATCTTTGAAAATTGTTTTGATCTTCGGTTTTCGGGGAAAGAAAGATGGGGAGAACAATGATTCCCACAGACGGCGCCACTGATCGTGAAGGCTGGATCAGATCCTTTAGAAGTGGGCCACCAAGTGCGTCTAGGATGCTGGTCGTATGGAGAAAAGGGGGTGTACCTGCAAGGCACTCCGACGCTCAAGTAAGAAAGGGTCAGAGAAGAGGGGCAAGTACAAAGTATTAGTTCGTAGGGTGAATATTGGATACCTGACCCTCTCAAGTGAGAGGGTTTATATAGAGCCCCCAGCGCGTGGCCAACGGTCCTATTTTCGGGGCGAAATAACTGTTTTCCCAAAGAATAGGTAACTTCCCAAACTAGCCGTTATGTCGGGCAGATTGCCCGAAACTAGCCGTTATGTCGGGCACAGGCATAGTTTCGGGCACCTGCCCTTAACTGTTCGGGGAGCAACGGAGCCGTGCATAACGGGCAGTAATTCCGGGGAGGAACGATGCATTCCTTGCCCGGTTGGAGGGGCAGAAAGGTAACTTTTGCCCCCTTGTGGGTTGGACTTAGGCGATTTGGGCCGCTCTGGAGCAGAAGCGGATTGGGCCATGTCCAGCCATTGGTGCAGTCCAGAACATCCACTTTCAAGCACACAAGCCCTTAACATATCTTCCATCGTTTGTATCGTCCGCCGTTATCATTCTATCTTCGATCAATACTTTGTAATTCCTTTTGATCAGCTGACCTATACTTAGCAGATTAGTCATCACTCCAGTTATGTATAACACATTGGAAATTAATGATTGTTTACCATCCTTTATCCTTATCAGAACATCACCAATACCTTCAACAAATAGGGTATTGTCGTTTGCAAATTTTACCTTGTTCTTCGATGAGGGACTGATGTTTATAAACCAATCTTTTCTTTCAATCATGTGCGACGAACAACCTGAGTTAAGATACCGTTGATCTTTGAATGTTTCTTCTTCTTTTGTTGTGACCATTAGCATCACTTCGTCTTCTGCAATCTTTGCATCACTTTCTTGATTTTTCTTGCCTCCTCAACATTGATTTACATAATGGCCATACTTTTGACAACTGTAGCACTGAATATGACTTTTATCAGGTTTTCTTCCATCATCTCTTCTTCTACTGGCACCGCCACCTCTGTGAATGCCTTGGTTAGAAGATTGTCTCTGATTTGATGAACTACCTTCTTGATGGTTTCCTCAACCAGGAATTTTTTTGTAACTTCCTATGCCCTTGTTACCATTCCATCTTCATTTGTCTTTCTTAGTCGATTGAGCTTGCAAGGCCATGTTAGTCTTCAACTTTCTTGTAGATCTTTCATCGATTCTTTGTTTGTGAGATTCAAGAGTCCCTTGAAACTCTTCTTTTGTCATACTTGACAAATACTTCGATTCTTCTATGGCTATTACCACATGATCGAACTTTAGATATCATAACCTCAAAATCTTTGACACTACAGATTTTGATGTCAACACTTCTCCACACGTCATGATTTGATTCACCACTTTTGTTACTCTGGTGAATAAATCAATCACAATTTCATTGTCTTCCATCTGAAGTCATTCCTACATTCTTTTGTGAGTTTGAAACCTCACATCCTTCACTTTCTCAGTGCCTCCAAATGATTTTTCTAGGATGTCCCATGCTTCCTTTGCTGAATCTACATCACCAATTTTCTCAAAGTGCCTTGTAATCTTTCTTTTTCAACTCTTTGCATGCAACCTTTTGTTCATCTGTAAAGTTCTCTCTAATTGATGTTACTCTATTTGTAAGCTTCTAGAGCTTGTTTTGTTTCCCTTTCAGAGTTTCTTTCAGTCAGACGCAATTCTTATGCCTCTAAACGACTCCGAAACTCTTCAATTCTCATGGTGCTAGTGTCTTTTGAATGTTCTATGGCTACAACTATGTAATCAAACTCAGGAGTAAGTGATCTTAGTACTTTTTCAATGATTACTTGTTCAGATAGCGTTTCTCCACAAGACTTAATCTCATTTGTGACCATAATCACTCTGGATATGTAATCAGACACCTTTTTCAACATTCTTCATGCTGAGATTCTTGTATTGCTTGCATAAGGACTGCAACTTTACTTTCTTCACTGATGCATCACCACCATAGCACTGCACAAGTGTATCCCACGCCGCTTTTGCCGTCGTCGAGTCAACAATTTTCTCAAACACCTTCGTATCCACACACTGATGGATATATAACAATGTCTTTTGATCCTTCTTCCTTATTTCACATTGTGTATTTCTTTGCGCTTCTGTTACATTTTCTACAATCCACGTGTAACCATCATTGACGAGATCAAGAACATCTTGAGCGCGAAACAACACACGCATCTGAATCGACCACCGATTCCAATTCTTTCCATCGAATACTTGAAGCTTTGTATTCAAGCTAACGTTTCCGTCGTTCATCTTCGTTCTTGTGCAAATCGTTCAATTCTCACCAACGCTCGTGTTTCCCTAACCATGAGAATTAAGATTATGATTCTCTCTGATTTCAATCTTCAATTCAGTGTAAATTTGCGAAACAAAATCAATCACACACCTCACGTGCACTCGTGTTTCTTGTGAATCGAACTAGAACTCTAAATACCACTTATTGGAGTTAACAACGAAACTCCATTGATGTACAAGAAAAAGAATAACGTTGAAAGAATTACACACAGAGAGAAAGAAATGTAACTAACTTTTTCAATCTCAACAAACTCTATCAATCGTGTGTAGCAAACTGAACTAACTTCAGTTTATATACAATTTCAATCAAATCACGTAACAACTAAAATGATAATTTAAATTACATTTAACAATTTATATCGAATCACACAATATATTTTATTTTTAAAAAATAATTATTGGTCCTGTAAATTATGTATCAACTTTTAATTTATTCTTTTGGTTAAATAATTTAATATTTGAAATTTATTTTTTAAAAATATACAAATAGGATATCGCGTATATAAACCCACACCATTGTCTATGATGTTTTTAGATAACTACCAAAACATCCATGTGCATCTAACGTTACTACCTAACTTATCAAGTGGGGTCAATAAACATAATGTATCAACTTTTAATTTTGGTCTTCCTGTAGTTTATTTTTTAGTTTAACTATTTTATCTTCAAATAATAGTCGTATTTGTAAATAATGCTGCCGAAATAATAGTCGTATTTGTAATGAGGAAGAAGAAGATCAATGCAATGAATTATGATGCAATTTAAAAGATAAATACATGTAGATGTCAACGCCATTTATCAAATGTCGGTGCTATAGTTTGGAACACGTTTTTTCAATATCTAACTGTAGTTAACTTTATGAAAATCTTGAAATATTTATCCACTATCCATTTAACACTGTAACCATATCTCTTCATCTATGCCCCACATGTTAATGCAAAGTCCAAAAGTTTGTTGATCAGCATTCATTATTTCAGATAATGTGCACGTAACACTCACCACCACATTTCAACAATATTACTACTATTTAGTAGAAGTTTTTGAAGTTGCATTTGTCTGAAATTGAAAATCAGTTATTGAAGCATGGATGTGAAGAAGAGTGAGAATCAAACAAGTTTGATATTTGTTATCAATGGTGAAAAGTTTGAGCTATCCAAAGTGGAACCATCAACTACTTTGCTTGAGTTCTTGCGTACTCAAACTCGATTCAAGAGTGTTAAACTTGGTTGTGGTGAAGGTATAATATATTCAGTTTTTCAGCTTGCTTTGGATTTTCAATTATTTTATTCTTTTCTATGTTTGACTTTTTATTGTTTTTTGAAGTTTCAGCTATTTTGATACTGATTCTGATGAATTCTTTTTATTTCTGTTTCAATAAGATTATTTAACTAGGATTCTGAATGTTGATTTTTTGAAATAAACAAATCACAGAAAAAAAAAGTATTTTTCATAGTTTTAAATTGCGGTTTGCAGCGGGATCCATTAACAATTCGCCATCACTTTTAATATCTTTAATCCTTTTAAAACATATCTTAAATTTATGATATAAATAGAATGGAAGGTAGAACAAGTATTCTTTGCGATCAATGCATAATTTGATGCACCTTTATGTGGACTGATACGATCGTTGCGGTGTTATGATGAGGTTGTTGCAGTGTTATGATGCGGTTTTTAGTGTGATTTATGATTACACCGCAGTTGCGGCCAGATGCATATGCGGACACTACCGCAACCACCATATTGCGGCTGCGTCACGTGATACTGTCCCCAATTTTAAACCATGATACTTTTTATGATTCTGATTCTGAATGTTGACTTGGTGAAATAAACAAATCAGATTTAAATATTCTGATTCTGAACTTGGATTACTCCGATCATAGTTTAGAATGTAAGGATATATAAACTTGGAACTTTATGCTTTGGTATTGTCGGTTGCAGGTGGTTGTGGTGCTTGTGTAGTTTTGATCTCCAAATATGATCCTTTGCTCGATAGAGTCGACGATTTTACCGCGAGCTCTTGTCTCACACTACTTTGTAGCATACATGGTTGTTCAATAACAACAAGTGAAGGCATTGGAAATAGCAAACAAGGATTCCATCCTATTCATCAAAGATTTGCTGGATTCCATGCTTCTCAATGTGGCTTCTGTACACCCGGAATGTGCGTTTCACTCTTCGGCGCTCTTGTCAAGGCCGATAAGAACGATTCTCCAGAGCCACCAGCTGGTTTTTCAAAAATCAATGTTTCTGATGCTGAAAAATCTATTGCAAGTAACCTGTGTCGATGCACAGGTTACCGACCAATAGCTGATGTATGTAAAAGTTTTGCAGCTGATGTTGATATGGAGGATCTTGGTTTGAACTCTTTCTGGACAAAGGGAGATAGCAAGGATGAAAAGATTAGCAAGTTGCCTCGATATGATCGAGATCACGATCACAAGACTATCGAATTTCCGATGTTTTTGAAGGAAGTCAGCCATGATTTGTTCATAGCTTCTGAGAAACATTATTGGCACAAACCCACTACTTTAAAGGAACTTCGGAGGTTAATTAAATTAAACCATTGCAACAAAACCAAGATAAAAATTGTTGTTCATAATACTGCTATGGGATATTACAAAGATAGACAAGGTTATGATAAGTATATCGATATAAGTGGAATTTCTGAGCTTTTAAAGATAAAAAAGGATCAATCAGGGATTGAAATTGGAGCAGCCGTTACAATATCTAAAGCCATTGAAGTACTCAGGGAAGAAAACAGAAGTGATTTTATCTCCGATTATGTTATGATACTTCAAAAGATTGCTGATCATATGAACAAAGTTGCTACGGGGTTTGTTCGGAACACAGCAAGTGTTGGAGGCAATTTGGTAATAGCGCAAAAGAGTAAGTTTCCTTCAGATATCGCTACTATACTTCTTGCGGTGGATTCAATGGTTCAAATAATGACTGGCTCAACGTTTGAATGGATTGCATTGGAGGAATTTCTTGAGAGCCCGCCATTAGCTTTTGAAAGTGTGCTTATAAGCATTAAAATTCCATGTTTGGAAACTATTAAAAGTGAATCTTCGGCATCAAGAAGTAGATTTGTCTATGAAACTTACCGAGCTTCTCCTCGACCGCTAGGAAATGCACTTGCCTACTTAAATGCTGCTTTCCTTGTTCAGGTATCTTCATGCAAGGATGCTCATGGAACCATGATAGATACTTGTAGGTTGTCTTTTGGTGGTTTTAAGAATAAGCGGGCAATCAGAGCTAAACACCTTGAGGAGTTTTTAGCAGGAAAGCTGTTAAATGTTAGAAACCTGTATGATGCTATTAATTTGCTTAAGGCTTCTTCCACTATTATACCTCAAGATGATACCTCGGAAAGTGCTTACATTTCGAGTTTAGCAGTTGCTTTTCTTTTTCAGTTCTTTAACTCAATGATTGACAGTTCAGCAAGAAAAACCAGTGGTTATGCAAAGGGATATACTCATCCTAACAAATCTCCTACTTTATTGATGTCCGGGAAGCAAGTGATTGTACCAGGAAGTGAGTATGGTCCAATTGGCAAGCCAGTCGTGAAATCTGGCGCTGCGCTACAAGCTTCAGGTTTGTTTCGAATCAAGTTTTGAGTTACATACTGATGCCTATCAATCACTTCTTTTCATAATTAGTTGATCTTATATATGGTCAGAAAAAGTACAAATTTATGAATAAATCGTATGCAGGTGAGGCTGTGTTTGTGGATGATATTCCATCTCCGCCAAATTGTCTGCACGGAGCGTATGTTTATAGTGAAAAACCATTAGCAAGGATAACAAGTATAAAACTCAGGCAAGAATTGGAACTTGAAGGAGTGAGGGACATCCTTTCAAGTAAAGACATTCCCAATGGCGGGGTGAACCTTGGAGCAAAGATTATTTTTGGACCAGAAACTTTATTTGCCGAAGAGATTGCTAGATGTGTCGGCGATCGTCTTGCCTTTGTGGTGAGTTCTTAAATCCCTTATTTTGATCCAAAATCTACAGTTTTTTGTGTTGAAAATAATTCTGATATATTTCGAAGTTGTACTGCAGTGATTAATTTGTTTAAGTAGACTATTCTAAATCTGATTGACCGGATAAATGAAATACAAATAATATACATAATTACAAGTATTCGTTGTTTACAACGCTCGTTTTCATTTACTTAAAGATTGATACATGTCATTCTTTGATTTAATCTTCGAATGGCTTCTTCAGGTTGCAGATACTCAGAAACTTGCAGATTTTGCTGCAAACTCTGCTTCTGTTGAATACAGTATTGAAAATCTTGAACCACCTATCCTATGTGTTGAAGATGCTGTTAAAAGATCTAGTTTTTTTGAAGTTCCTCCATCTTATCAACCAAAAATTCAATTTGGTGATATATCGAATGGAATGGCTGAAGCAGATCACAAGATTGTTTCTTATGAGGTACACGTGAGAAAACTGAGATTTTTGTGGTTGATATAATTGTTAAATTTTCATTTGAATAATGAATGATGTTGTCTATTGATCAACCATATTTAATCATCTCCTATCAACAAAACACAGATGAAACTTGCATCTCAATACTTTTTTTATATGGAGACGCAAACCGCACTTGCTGTACCGGACGAAGACAATTGCATAACTGTTTACTCGTCAAATCAAAACCCTGAGTATGTACATTCTACTATAGCAAGTTGCCTTGGTATTCCTGAAAATAATGTTAGAGTAATTACAAGAAGAGTTGGTGGAGGTTATGGAGGAAAGACCATGAAATCTATAGCTGTAAGTTTTTAGTTGTATTTAGAATTATTCTCTCTATTTAATATCATTGATACAGTTTCCTTTGTGTAATGCAAGTTGATCATTCTAAAATATTCAACTATACTATATGCTTTGACCTCTCCATTGTGCGTGGCGTGTCATGTCATTTGCAGGGTGCTGTATCTTGTGCACTCGCAGCGCACAAATTACAGCGACCTGTCAGGATGTATGTAAATCGAAAGACAGATATGATAATGGTCGGAGGAAGGCATCCAATGAAGATAACATACAGTGTTGGCTTTAAGAATAACGGGAAGTTTACTGCATTACACCTCAAGGTATTGGTGGACGCTGGGATTTATCCCGACGTTAGTGCAGTAATACCACAAAAAATAGTCGGTGCAATTAAAAAGTATGACTGGGGTGCTCTCTCTTTTGATATAAAAGTATGCAAAACAAATCATCCTAGTAGAACTATAATGAGGGCCCCGGGGGACGTGCAGGGATCATTCATCACGGAAGCTATACTAGAAAACGTTGCAGCTACACTTTCAATGGAAGTAGATTCTGTCAGAAACATTAATCTTCACACCTACACAAGTCTCAAGAAATTCTATGAGGACTCTTCTGGCGAACCTCTTGAATATACCCTGCCTTTAATTTGGGACAAGTTAGCTGTTTCAGCAAACTATGAGCTTAGAGTAAACAAAGTGAAAGAGTTTAACAGTATTAACATTTGGAAGAAGAGGGGAATATCTCGTGTACCGGTGGTGTATGAGCTGAACGTAAAACCTGCAGCAGGAAAAGTTAGTATTTTATCAGACGGTTCTATTGTTGTTGAAGTTGGAGGAATTGAATTGGGTCAAGGTTTATGGACAAAGGTGAAACAAATGGCTGCATATGCACTCGGTACAATTCAAAGCGATGGAAGTGGAAGTCTCTTGGATAAAGTAAGGGTTATACAAGCTGATACATTGAGCTTGATTCAAGGGGGAGCTACTGCTGATAGCACAACATCAGAGGCAAGCAGTGAAGCTGTTAGGCTTAGCTGCAATATCTTGGTTGAAAGACTAAAACCTATCAAGAAAACGCTTCAAGAGAAAATGAGTTCTATCAAGTGGGAGGATCTTATTCTTCAGGTACTACTAGTGTAAAATAAAAGAGCTTCTATTTCAATATTTTTCTACCATGTTTCTGACATTTCATTAATTTACAGGCATCCACGCAAGCCGTGAATTTATCAGCATCTTCATATTTTGTGCCTGGTAATACTTCCGTTAATTACCTCAATTATGGTGCTGCAGTTAGTGAGGTGAGTTTGTTTCTTTTGTATATAATACATTAAATGGATTTTTCTTAAATTCATTATAACTTCTAATGTTATTGTTAAAGTATTTATGTGATATTGTCACAGAAGCCATATTACTGAGTAAATGAAAATTGTTTCTCAGGTGGAAATAGATCTTCTGACAGGTGAAACCAGATTTCTGCAAACAGATATTATCTATGATTGTGGACAAAGTCTCAACCCTGCTGTGGATTTAGGACAGGTAATACACACACATACATATTGTAAGGTCCTATATGTATTTGATATCATAATCATAGAAATAAAAGAAATTCTGAAAAACTCCTTATAAAATGACACAATTGCATCTTGCAGATTGAAGGAGCTTTCATACAGGGATTAGGATTTTTCATGCTTGAAGAATATGAAACAAACCTTGATGGTTTGGTGTTGGAAGATGGCACATGGAACTACAAAATCCCAACAATAGACACTATTCCTCACCAGCTTAATGTTGAAATCGTCAACAGCGAGCATCACCAAAATAGAGTTCTCTCTTCAAAGGGTATGATTTAGGAATTTTCCAATATTTAAGTATTAAACTATAAGTGTTTGCAACAAGTAAATAATAATTGATAATTTGTTGGTGCAGCATCTGGTGAGCCACCCTTGCTTCTTGCAGCTTCAGTTCACTGTGCCACAAGATCAGCTGTCAAAGAAGCAAGGAAACAGCTGTTATCATGGAGCAACTTAGATGAATCAGATTCAACGTTTCAGTTGGGGGTCCCTGCAACGATGTCTGTAGTAAAGGAAGTCAGTGGACTAGACATTGTAGAAAGATACTTGAAATGGAAAATGGGCAAGAAGTAAAACACCTCAATCACTCAATGATCGAAAGCTAGTCATGCCAAATGCCTTATCTGTAACAATAATCAAGTTGTCATTAGCTGAATTTCATTTGGATCTTGTTATTTTATGCTATTTAATGGGACTTGTGTGATTTATTTAATAATTGATGTATTGAAAAGACTGTGTAGAACAGAAAATGATGCGGATGAGTTATTCAAGCTCGCATAATGTAATAGATGAACAAATATGAGAGGAAAGATCTTGTACTGTTTCATTGAAAATACTGTAAGTGGAGTAACTCAACTTCCAATGTGTATGTTGGAAGGTATAGTACAAGCTATAGAAAGAAATATTTAGAGAGAGGAACCTTTGCATGTAATGTTGTCTCTGAAAACCTCCTCTTTTTACAAATTTTCCACGAATTTGTGTGAACCAATTCCCCATAGTATTGGGGACCGTGCTCACGAATTCGTGGCTCCTAAGTTTTTGTAGAGATTTATTGGACATTAGGTGGTGTAGTGCACTTGCGTTATAAATTGTGAGTGTGGGTGGTTTTGTACACTTCCATTAACTTGGAAAAATGAGAAAGAACGGACTGGAATGAAGAATCTTTGTAAAAATATCAGCCAATTGTGCAGAACTGCTCACAGGAAGTGAGTGGCGGCAACATAGTGAGGAACAAGAGGCTTCAAGAGGTGTCCTTGTATTGGTGAGATAAATAAATCTTCCAATAAGCTTTCTATAAGAAGAGGGGTCTTCTAGAGGTGTCCTTTCAGTGGGCGAAAGATTCATAGTTGAATTTATAGAAATAACATATGGCTTGGCATTCAAGAAACCGATAACTTCAAATTACTCAAGGGTATATATACTTCCTTGGATTGACAAGGATTTCTTTGTCTGATCTTGCAATTTCTAAGCTAAGGAAGAATCTCAATTTGACAAGATCTTTAATGCAAAATTGTTGGTCTAGAAATAACTTTAACATGTTGGATTTCTGACATACGATTCCCAGCTAACATAATGTCATGCACATAGACTGGGAGAGCTTTAAAATTAGTCACTTCGGAACTGGTATAAAGGGAAAGATTTTCTGATGTTAAAGTTGAGGACAATTTTGAATGTCATTTTCTAGTGGCCTGCTTGAGGCCATAGAGAAACTTGTGCGGTTTACACATTTTAGGTGAAGCAGAATTATAGGTGTTCTGGGCTGACCGGAACGGCCATCGGCCTTGACCTAGAGGAAACAATGATTCAACTAAATTGCCTACAACACAGGGGAACTACCTTGCGAAAGAGTAAAGGATGTCCATGCAAGGCTGGCCCAAATAATCCTGAAGCCCTGTTCTAATTCAAAATATTAGTTCCTAATAAAGAAGTACAAATAATTAAAAAACAATCACCAATTTATTTAAATTGTAAGTAATATTGTAACATTTGTTAATATTATCAATAACTATAATGCCTTTTCAATTTTTAATATATTTTTTTATTAAAATGTTATAATACATTTATTATTTAAACAACTTAAATAAAGTATTCTAGTTTATTACTCCCTCCGTTTCAAAATGACTGTCGTTTTAGGAAAAAAAAATTGTTTCAAAATGACTGTCGTTCTCATTTTTCAATGTAGTAATAATTGTTATTTTTCCAATTGTGTCATATAATTATTACAATGTACACTGTTTCCAACACATTAATAAGACTAATTTAGTAAAAGTGCAATATCTTATAACAATATCATTGCATTCCTTAATCTGTGTGCAAAAATCTTAAACGACCGTCATTTTGAAACAGAGGGAGTATTATTTTCTTATTTGTTTAAGATATCTAAATCTTTAAAGACAGTCCTATTGACATGCTAAAAAAGTATTAAATAAACAAAATATACATAAAATTATAGAAAAACTTTGTGTAACAAAAGTTAGAAAAAATAGTGTCATTATCCGATACAAAACAAAACTATGGTAGTTAAAGTTGAAGCATGCTCCTAGTAAACTTTACTTTTTCAGATTTATTAGCAAGAGGAATAGTTTACTCAACCTCATGAATGTAGCTGCATTTGAGAAAAAAATCGTTTGTTTATTAGAAACACAGTCCAATTTATTATTATTATTATTATTATTATTATTATTATTATTATTATTATTATTATTATTATCTCTTGAAGCAACAAATTTGTCAAGAACTCTTAGTCAGTCACTTATTCATTATTATTATTAGTGTTGTTATTTCCACCATAAATTGAGTGAAGATTTTGTTGATGATACCATAAATATTAAATCTGTTGTTATTGATGTTGATGTTCAACAAGTGCAATCAAACCTTGTTACTATTGTATCACAAATTCTGAGTTATTGAAGCATTTAAAATATGAGATACTTGAACTCCTCTTGCTAATTTTGGCTATAAATGTAAAACGTAAAATGGCTTAATAGGAATTATACTTGTGGGCATAGTATCATACACACTTATAATAAATAAACTGTTATGATTAATCTATGTTATTTCTCCCTTATGGTCAATGCAATTTTTGAGGCCCTGTGCTGTGGGGCTGGCTGCACAGGCACAGGGCCGGCACTGATGGAACCACCAAAGTCAAGGACGGTAGCACACACACCTTGCTTTTTGATGTTTACGTGCAACTAATTTTCTTCTACTAACCATTCATAGCTATCTATCCTTTTCATGTTTTGACAAACTCTCGTACAAAACAAAACTCATAATCATATTATAACGGTTCACCTCAAACCACGACATTTCTAAAATATTACTATTTCTTTAAAAAATGCAGAAAAGTCTTTGCCATATAAAACAAACACAAGTAGAAATCAATATTATACTAACAAATAAGAGTTTTTGAAGTTTTATCTTTCTGAAACTGAAATCAGCTATTGAAGTATGGAAGTGAAGAAGAATGTCCCTCAAACAAGTTTGATATTTGTTATCAATGACGAAAAGTTTGAGTTATCCAGCGTGGAACCATCAACCACTTTGCTTGAGTTCTTGCGCACTCAAACTCCATTCAAGAGTGTCAAACTCGCTTGTGGTGAAGGTATATCATATCCTATCATGTATATTGAGTATTTCTGCATCCTTTGGATACTGACTTCATAGTTATTATTTCTTCTCTATGTTCGACTTTGTATTGTTTTAATAAGTTTCAGAAATTTTGATACTTCTCCTTTCTCATGCATAATAATCCTAATATTTTTCACTCAACTTGGAACTTTAAATTTATGCTTTGGTATTGTTGGTTGCAGGTGGTTGTGGTGCTTGTGTAGTTTTAATATCCAAATATGATCCTTTACTCGAGAGAGTCGAAGATTTTACCGCGAACTCTTGCCTCACGCTACTTTGTAGCATGCATGGATGTTCAATAACAACAAGTGAAGGCATTGGAAATAGCAAACAAGGATTCCATCCTATTCATCAAAGATTTGCAGGTTTCCATGCTTCTCAATGTGGCTTCTGTACTCCTGGAATGTCTGTTTCCCTCTTCGGCGCTCTTGTCAATGCTGACAAGAGAAAATCTCCAGAGCCACATGCCGGATTTTCAAAAATCAATGTTTCTGAGGCTGAGAAGTCTATTGTAGGTAACCTTTGTCGATGCACTGGTTACCGACCGATTGCTGATGCCTGTAAAAGTTTTGCAGCCAATGTTGATATGGAAGATCTCGGGTTGAACTCTTTCTGGAGAAAAGGAGAGAGCAAGGACTTGAAGCTTAGTAAATTGCCTCGATACGATCCCGATCACAAAAGCATCAAATTTCCTATGTTTTTGAAGGATGTCAAACATGATTTGTTCATAGCTTCTGAGAAACATCGTTGGCACAAACCTTCTAGTTTAAAAGAGCTTCAGAGTTTAATGAAATTAAACGATGCCAATGAAACCAAGGTAAAAATTGTTGTTAGTAACACTGGCATGGGATATTACAAAGTTAAACATGGCTATGATAAGTATATTGATCTAAGTGGAATTTCTGAGCTTTTAAAGATAAAAAAGGATCAATCAGGGATTGAAATTGGAGCAGCAGTGACAATATCTAAAGCCATTGCAGTACTAAAGGAAGAAAGCAAGAGTGACTTTATCTCAGATTTTCAAATGATACTTGAAAAGATTGCTGATCATATGAGCAAAGTTGCAACGGGGTTTATTCGGAATACAGCAAGTGTAGGTGGAAATTTGGTGATGGCGCAAAAGAATCGTTTTCCTTCGGATATCGCTACTATACTTCTAGCCGTGGATTCAATGGTTCACATAATGACTGGCGAAAAATATGAATGGCTTGCATTGGAGGAGTTTCTTAAGAGACCGCCATTAGGTTTAGAGAGTGTGCTTTTAAGTATTAAGTTTCCTAGTTTAGAACTCAATAAAAGGGATTCTCCAGAGCCAAGAAATAGATTTATCTTTGAAACTTACCGAGCCTCTCCTCGACCGCTTGGAAATGCGCTTTCCTACTTAAATGCTGCTTTCCTTGTTCAGGTGACACCATGCAAGGATAGCGATGGAACCATGATACAGACTTGTAAGTTGTCTTTCGGCGGTTGTGTGAATAAGCATGCATTCCGAGCTAAACATGTTGAGGATTTTTTAGCAGGAAAGTTGTTAAGTGTTGAAAACCTGTATGATGCAATCAACTTGCTTACCACTACTGCCACCGCTATTATACCTCAAGAAGAAACCTCGAAAAATGATTACCTTTCAAGTTTGGCAGTCGGTTTTCTTTTTCAGTTCTTTAACTCACTCATTGACAGCCCTGTGAGAATGAACAATGGTTATTTAAAAGAAAATCAGAAGCAGGCTCAGCATAACATAGTTCCTACTTTATTGTCGTCGGGTAAGCAAATCCTTAAAGCGGGTAGTGAGTATAGTCCGATTGGCAAGCCAGTCGTGAAATCTGGCGCCGCGCTACAAGCTTCAGGTTTGTTTTGAATTACATTCTGATGACAGTTTCATATTTAATTGATCTTGTTCTTGTATGTATTCAGTAACATATACATGTTTTCATATAAGGCGAGGCTGTGTTTGTGGATGACATTCCATCACCATCAAATTGCCTACATGGAGCATATATTTACAGTGAAAAACCATTGGCAAGAATAACAAGTATAAAACTCAGGCAAGAATTGGAACATGACGGAGTGAGAGACATCCTTTCAAGTAAAGACATTCCCAATGGAGGGGAGAACCTTGGGATGAAGACTGTATTTGGTACAGAACCTTTATTTGCTGAAGAGATTGCTAGATGTGTTGGTGAACGTCTTGCCTTTGTTGTGAGTTCTTAAATCCCTTATTTTGATCCAAAATGTATGATCTTATGTGTTGATACATGTATCACTTATATTTTGTCTCCAAATGGCTTCTTTAGATTGCAGATACTCAAAAACTTGCAGATTTGGCTGCAAATTCAGCTTTTATTGATTACAGTACTGAAAATCTTGAACCACCTATCCTATGTGTTGAAGATGCTGTTGAAAGATCTAGTTTTTTTTAAGTTCCTCCATTTTTACTTCCAAAAAATCAAGTTGGTGATGTATCAAAAGGAATGGCTGAAGCAGATCACAAGATTCTTTCTGTCGAGGTACATGCGCAGAATAAATTTCTTCTGAGTAATGAATATTGTTGTTTATTGATCAAAGTTATTAATTGTCATTATCTATCAATGAAACACAGATGAAACTTGGATCTCAATACTATTTCTATATGGAGACGCAAACCGCGCTCGCTGTACCAGATGAAGACAATTGCGTTACTGTTTACTGTTCATGTCAAAGCCCGGAGTTTGTACATTCTACTATAGCCAGTTGCCTTGGTATTCCTGAAAATAATGTTAGAGTAATTACAAGAAGAGTTGGAGGAGCTTTTGGAGGAAAGGGCGTAAAATCTGTAGCGGTAAGTCATCTATCAAACTACTGATCTGTTTTATTCATGCTATTTACTTACCAGCATAAAATGATGTCATTTGCAGGGTGCTGTATCTTGTGCACTTGCAGCACAAAAATTACAGCGACCTGTCAGGATGTATGTAAATCGAAAGACAGATATGATAATGGTTGGAGGAAGGCATCCAATGAAGATAACATACAGTGTAGGGTTTAAGAATAATGGAAAGATTACTGCATTACACCTTAAGATATTGGTCAACGCCGGGGCTTATTCCGATGTTAGCGTGATAATTCCACGCAACATATCTGCCACACTTAGAAAATATGACTGGGGGGCTCTCTATTTAGATGTAAAATTATGCAAAACAAATCATCCTAGTAGATCTGCAATGAGGGCCCCAGGGCATTTACAAGGATCGTTCATCGCGGAAGGTATAATAGAAAAAGTTGCAGCTACACTTTCTATGGAAGTAGATTCTGTCAGAAGCATTAATCTTCACACCTACACAAGTCTTAAGGAATTCTATGAGAACTGTCATGGCGAACCTCTTGAATATACCATGCCTTTAATATGGAACAAAGTAGGTGTTTCTGCAAACTATGAACTGAGAGTATACAAAGTGAAAGAGTTTAACAGTGTTAACACTTGGAAGAAAAGGGGAATATCTCGTGTTCCGGTGGTGTATGAGCTGAACCTAAGACCAACTCCAGGAAAAGTTAGTATTTTATCGGACGGTTCTGTTGTTGTTGAAGTTGGAGGAATTGAACTGGGTCAAGGTTTATGGACAAAGGTGAAACAAATGGCTGCGTTCGCACTCGGCACGATTCAATGCGATGGAAGTGAAAGTCTCTTGGGTAAAGTAAGGGTTGTGCAAGCTGATACATTGAGCATGATTCAAGGGGGATTAACTGCTGGTAGCACTACATCAGAGGCAAGCTGTGAAGCTATTAGGCTTAGCTGCACTATCTTGGTTGAAAGACTAAAACCTATCAAGAAAATGCTTCAAGAGAAAATGAGTTCTATCAAGTGGGAGGATCTTATTCTTCAGGTACTACTAGTGTAAAATAAAAGAGCTCTACTTTCAAATTTTAATTACTGTGTTTCTAACGGTTCGTTAATTCATAGGCATACATGCAAGCAGTGAATTTGTCAGCATCTTCATATTATGTACCTAGTAATAGTTCCAATAGTTACCTCAATTATGGTGATAAGAACACAAGAATGGAACAGAAATGAAAAGGATGAAAATAGAAATTTATATCGATAATTTTGGAATATTACAACTCAGGTTTTCGAAAGCCTGTCTCTCCCAATTCAAATTCTTCCTAACTTTCCAGAATGCTTTCCTGATTCTGGTTTGCTTCTATTTATACTGTATTTAACATCTGTTCCTAATTGGTACAATTAATCTGAATGGTTGTGACTGTTAGATTTGATGCTGTTTGGTTCCAAGGGTTGCATCCTTTTGGATGGGTGTGTCTATTCACCAAGGGTCATGCCCCCTGATTCGCATCTCTTGATCCTGCACTCCTTGGACATCGCTGCCTGCGGGTGTAAAACTTGGTGATGGGTGGTCTAGGCTTATCAATACCCCCGCCTAAAAGACTCACCTTGTCCTCAAGGTGATAATCTGGGAAGACCTCTTGTAATTTAGCCACAGATTCCCAACTATTTTCACTTGTAGGGAGATTTTGCCATTTAACTAAGACTTCCACGTTGCCAGGTTGTAACTCACGAATATCTAAAATAGCGTCCGGATAAACCTGGAATTCCTGATCCTCAGATAACATCGGTGGTAAAGGTTGTGATTGGAAAGAGTCACCAATGGCCTTCTTGAGGAGAGAGACATGAAAGACTGGGTGAATTTTACTGTGAGATGGAAGATCCAATTTGTAAGCAACAACACCCACTTTTTTTAACACCTGGAAAGGACCATAAAATCGAGGGGAGAGTTTTTCATTAATCCTTCTAGCCAAGGATCTTCTCCTGTAAGGTTGCATCTTCAAGAACACCCAATCACCGATTTCATATTCTATATCTCGGCGGTGTTTGTTGGCATTTGCACGCATGACATCTTGGGACTTCAACAAGTTCTCTCTCAGAGCCGCCAATAATTCATCCCGAGCAATTGTAAGTTTGTTGACTTCTTCAAGGCGGGAAGGAATGGTGGATCCCTTAAGAATGTGAGGTGGATCATGTCCATACAACGCTTTGAAAGGGGACATTTTGCTTGAAGCATTATAATTGGTGTTAAACCAGAATTCTGCCCAGGGAAGACAAGAGACCCATTTCTTTGGCTTAGTACCTGTTAAGCATCGTAAATAAACTTCCAAGCATCGATTGACAACTTCCGTTTGTCCATCCGTTTGAGGGTGGTATGCCGAACTGAATTTTAGTTGTGTTCCTGCTGCTTTAAAAAGGGCTTTCCAAAAATTGCTTAAAAACAAAGGATCGCGATCTGAAACGATGGAAGACGGAAATCCATGCAATCTTACAATTTCTTGTAGAAAAACTGCAGCAACATCGGTAGCGGTGTAAGGATGCCCTAATGGTATGAAGTGGGCATATTTGGTGAGTCGGTCAACCACCACCAGAATTGTATCCTTCCCCATGGATTTGGGTAGTCCTCCAATAAAATCCATCGAAATGTCTGTCCATACTTGAGTAGGAATTGGTAATGGTTGTAGCAGTCCTGCTGGTGATAAGTTGTCGCTTTTGTTTCTTTGACAGACTTCGCAAGCTGCAACGAAATTTTTTATGTCGGTTTTCATCCCTTCCCAATAAACTAGATCTGCTATTCTTTTATAAGTCCTGAAGATTCCTGAGTGTCCTCCTACCAAGGATGAATGGAATTCTTTTAAAATGATGGGAATTCTGGAGGACGTTTTGGACAACACCAATTTCTCCTTGTAAAATAGTTTCTGATCCCTTAACGTGTAGCCAGCATGAGACATAGGATTGATAATTAGGTCTTGCATGATTTTCTGTAACTTGACATCTTGTTTGATCTCTTCAGCCCATTCCTCGAAATCGTGAATTTGTAAGATTGTCATGGCATAATAAGAACTTCTCCTGGATAGGGCATCGGCAGCAGAGTTTTCCTTCCCTGGTTTGTACTGTATTTCAAAATCATATCCTGCTAATTTGGAAATCCATTTGTATTGTTCCTCACTGATCATCCTCTGATCTGTCAAAAATTTCAAACTTTTTTGGTCAGTTTTAATAATAAAATGGTTTCCCAACAAGTAGTGTCGCCATTTCTGGACTGCTTTTACGACTGCCATCAATTCACGTTCATACACTGATTTCTTCTGATTCCTTTCTGATAGGGTAGTACTCCAAAAGGCTAGGGGTCTTCCTTCTTGCATTAGAACAGACCCTAGTCCGGTTCCGCAAGCATCTGTTTCAACCACAAAGGGCTGTGAAAAGTTGGGTACGGCTAAAGTAGGCAATTTGGTCATGGCTTGCTTTAGTTGTTCGAATGCAAGTTGTGCCTCCGGACTCCATTGGAAGGCATTTTTCTTCAACAGGTTGGTCAATGGCCTTGCTATTCTTCCATAATCATGAACAAACCTCCTATAATAGCCAGTAAGGCCTAGAAATCCCCTTAAGCTGGTGACATCCTTGGGTGAAGGCCATAATGTCATTGCTTCCAACTTCTTAGGATCTGCGGATACTCCTCCAGCAGATATAACATGTCCCAGATATTCCAAGTTATCTTGGCCAAATGAGCACTTCTTGCCGTTGATCTTCAATTCATTTTGTTGGAGTAACATTAATACTTTTTGCAGATGTTGCTTATGTTCTTCCATAGTCGGGCTGTATATTAGGATATCATCGAAGAATACCAAAACGTATTTTCGGAGTACTGGCCTTAATACTTCATTCATTAATGATTGAAAAGAAGAAGGTGCGTTAGTAAGTCCAAATGGAAGTACCATAAATTCATAATGACCTTCATGTGTTCGGAAAGCAGTTTTTGCAATGTCCTCTTCCTTCATTCTGATTTGGTGGTATCCGGATCTTAAATCCAGTTTTGAAAAGATGTTGGCCCCTCCTATTTTGTCCAACAACTCTTCAATCACCGGGATGGGAAATTTGTCGGGAACAGTGATTTTGTTCAAGGCCCTATAATCTACACAAAACCGCCAACTACCGTCTTTCTTTTTGACTAGGATGACAGGACTAGAATAAGGACTCGTGGATGGTCGGATGATTCCCGCTTCTAACATTTCCGCAACCAATTTTTCAATTTCTGTTTTTTGATAGTGAGGATATCGGTATGGTCTTATATTTGGTATTTGCGCTCCTTCTTTGAGGTGAATGGCATGGTCTTGACGCCGATGAGGAGGAAGTCCTTCTGGGGGTTCAAAGATGGAAGGGAAATCATGTAGCACATCTTTTAATTCCGACGGGATTGAATCCTTCCAATCTATCTCTGCTTGAATATGACGATAATCGATAAGGAACCCTTCTCCTTGCTGCAAAGCTTTCAACATAGAATTAAGTGAGGCGTCTTTCTTTGAAAGTTCTGGTTCTCCCTTTAAAATCACCTTTCTGCCATTAACCTTGAAGCCCAACGTTAGTTGTTCAAAGTTGGCATTAATCTCTCCCAAGCTTGCTAGCCATTCCATGCCTAAAACCACATCCACACCTCCGAGGCCAAACAAGAAGAATTGTTGTTGTACTTGTACTTCTTGCACTTTCAAGGGAACCTTTCGGCATACTCCCTTACATTTGATTTTGTGACCATCTCCGACTTCTACAACGTATGATGGGGTGTCTTCCACCTCTAATTGTAATTTTTCCACCAGTTCCTTCGAAATGAAGTTGTGGGTGGCGCCGCAGTCTATCAATACTATGACTTTGTTATCATTAATGCTTCCCCAAACCTTCAAGGATCGGCGAGAAGTAAATCCCACAATACTATTCATGGATAATTGGGGTGTTTCTCTAAATTCTGGTTCGGGCTCCTCTTCGGAGTTTTCGACATCATCTTCATCAGTTACTAACATTATCCGAAGTTGTTTATTTCTGCATACATGAGAAGTGCTCCATTTTTCTTCGCAACGAAAACATTCTCCTTTCTTTCTCTTCTCTTGAAGTTCTGCTTCGGTTAATCGTTGAAATCCTCTGGGTTGGTTGCTGTTTTCTGGTTTGTTCACGGATACACTGCCCGCAAAAGAATTAGAAGGGCCATTACTTTTTCCCCCACCTTTCTGACTAACACCATAAGTAACAGTCTTCGAATAGGATGGACTTCGATATGAGTTGTTGAATTTTGAAATTGAGTTAGAAGGCGCATTCGGTCCCCCTTTCCAAATTGCTCTATTTTTTTGTTCAATCATTAATGCCTTCTTGACCATGATTGAAAAAGTGGGTGGTTCGTAGAGTTGAATTTCTGCCCCAATGTCTTCCTTCAGCCCGTTCACAAAAATGTCCTTTAAATGTTCTTCATCGACATTTTTCAGCATGCCTGCAAACTTTTCGAATTGTTCAACGTACTCTTCCACCGTTTCTTCTTGTTTAAGTGCAAGGAGGGCAGCAAAAGGGTTGAGAGTGGCTGAAGTTTGGAACCGTTCAATAATGGCAAGTTTGAAATCTTCCCATCCAATATCAGAATTGCAATTCTCCCACCATTGGAACCACGATAGCGCCTTTCCCTCTAGAGCCACCATAACTGCCTGAATTTTCTCTTCTTCTAGGATGTCTCTCATTTGAAAGAAGCGTTCCAATTTATTTATCCAGCCATAAGCATCGGATTCTCCATCGTATATGGGGATTGCCAATTTTCTCCATCGTTCTGTTTTTCTTTCTCCGGTGTGGACCTTGGTTGAATGTTCTCCATTGGTAGAACCCTTGGGTGTGCCATCTTCTGATCGCTTGGATAAATTTTCCACCATGGCTTCTAGGCGTGCAAAGCGTGTTTCGAAATGTTGTCGTTCTGCATCTCGGTTTTGTCGGTCCGCCATCAACATTTCCAAAATTCTCTCCATTGTGTCTGGATTTTCGGGACTAGATCGAGTTGTCACCATAGTTGGAAGCAAAGCACCTGGTCGGTGCTCTGATACCAATTGATAAGAACACAAGAATGGAACAGAAATGAAAAGGATGAAAATAGAAATTTATATCGATAATTTTGGAATATTACAACTCAGGTTTTCGAGAGCCTGTCTCTCCCAATTCAAATTCTTCCTAACTTTCCAGAATGCTTTCCTGATTCTGGTTTGCTTCTATTTATACTGTATTTAACATCTGTTCCTAATTGGTACATTTAATCTGAATGGTTGTGACTGTTAGATTTGATGCTGTTTGGTTCCAAGGGTTGCATCCTTTTGGATGGGTGTGTCTATTCACCAAGGGTCATGCCCCCTGATTCGCATCTCTTGATCCTGCACTCCTTGGACATCGCTGCCTGCGGGTGTAAAACTTGGTGATGGGTGGCCTAGGCTTATCATATGGTGCGGCAGTTAGTGAGGTGAGTTTTTTTCTTATGCATACTATTACAAATCAAAATGTTAGTACATCCCTTTAATGTTAAAAGAACCAAATTATCATATAATGATATGCTAAATACTTGAAATTGATTTTCAGGTGGAAATAGATCTTCTGACAGGAGAGACCAGATTCTTGCAAACAGATATTATTTATGACTGTGGACAAAGTCTCAACCCTGCTGTAGATTTAGGACAGGTAATACACACGTATACATTTTGTAAATTTGTAGGCATTTTATGCAGGTTGACTAAAGCACAAAATGTCTCACTGAGAACATAATTTGATATCATAACCATAGCAAGAAAGTGCACAATTGATAATGACACAATTGCATCTTGCAGATTGAAGGATCTTTCATACAGGGGTTAGGATTTTTCATGCTTGAAGAATATGAGACAAACCTTGATGGTTTGGTGTTGGCAGATGGAACATGGAACTACAAAATCCCAACAATAGACACAATTCCACAACAGTTTAATGTTGAAATCCTCAACAGTGAGCATCACCAACATAGAGTTCTCTCTTCAAAGGGTATGCCTTAGGATTTTTTCAATATTTGAGCGTTAAACTTCAAGTGTTTGGAACCAGTAAAAGTCATTTTAACTAATTTGAGTAATAATTGAAATTTGTTGGTGCAGCATCTGGTGAGCCACCGTTGCTTCTGGCAGCTTCAGTTCACTGTGCCACAAGATCAGCTGTCAAAGAAGCCAGGAAACAGCTTCATTCATGGAGCAACTTGGATGAATCAGATTCAACATTTCAATTGGGGGTCCCTGCAACCATGCCTGTGGTAAAGGAACTCAGTGGACTAGACATTGTAGAAAGGTACTTGAAATGGAAAATGGACAAGAAGTAAAAGACCTAAATATCATGTAAATGAAAAAGGTAGTAATACAATGTAGTATTTGTAACACTTATAAAGTTATCATTAGATGAATTTGATTTGAACCTGGTTAAAGAGCAAGCTTATGCTACAAGTATGTTTGCTCACCTAAAGGCATTGAATAGACTCTGTAACATATTAAAGAAACAAGAATCAACTGTGACTTTAAATAGCACAAAGGAAATATATTACAAAAGGAATTATAAAGTTAAAAGTATTAACTGAAAAAATATATGTTGAATAATATTCTATTTTAAGAATATATTTGCAAAATATTTTTATTGATATTTTTAGAAGGTGCTTCGTAATATTCTAATTTAAAAATATTTTTGTAATAAAATTAAGTATTATTTATATTTTTATAAAATTAATACTCTTATTTGTATAATTTCTTATATAATAGAATTTTTAGGGTGTTATAAATTTAAATGAAAGATTAACATTTATGTCGGCCTTTGGTATTCAACATGCATTCATACAATTTGTATTTGATATTTGGCTTAATCTTTCAAAAAGAAGCCCCATGTAGTTTCCAACCTAAGACTTTTTGATTACCACAACAGCACGTCTCCACCAAACCATTCACTTCCTTTTAATTATATTTGTAATGCATATACTAATATACTAATATTACTGCATCTATTAAATATACTAATAGTAATATACTAATATACTAATATTAAATATTAAATATACTAATATTACCGCATCTATTAAATATTAAATAGTAACATTAATATTACTACATCTATTAGTAAAATACATTTTTTTTAATAGTTTATTAAATATTTTTTAAAATA
Source organism: Lathyrus tuberosus (assembly GCA_022829125.1). NCBI lineage: Eukaryota > Viridiplantae > Streptophyta > Magnoliopsida > Fabales > Fabaceae > Lathyrus > Lathyrus tuberosus. The sequence continues at coordinate 5,140,773 of JALAZF010000036.1, read as the reverse complement.
CTTGATAAAATAGATTAGTTATTAATTAATATTTCAACTATTAATTATTGATAAAATAGTTTATTTAATATTTATATTTCAACTATTTTGTTAAATATTAATAAAATATTAATACCGTTAATTAATAGACTAGTTATTAAATAAATTATTTAATAGATTATTTCATTAATCATTTAATATTTAATATTTCAACTATTTTATTAAATATTAATAAAATATTAATATCATTAATTAATAGATTAATTATAAAATAGATTATTTAATATTTAATAAAATAATTATTATTTCATAGTATTAATAAAAATAAAATTAAAATATAATATTAGTATAAAACAAAAATTAGTTATTTAAATACATAAGTATTAATATGAAATAAAAATTACTTAATTAAACACATAATATTAATATGAAATAAAAATTAATTTATTAAATAATATGAAATATTAATACTAAAGCACTTAATGGAACATTAAGTAATATATAGTTGAAATAAATTAAGTAATATTATTAAATATTAAGTAATTTATTAAATATTTAAAAAACTATTTATCAAGTATTTTAAAAAACTATTAAATAAACTGTTAAAAAAGTATTTTTAAAAACTGTATAAAACTATTTAATAATGTTAATTAACTAAATAGTTGAAATATTTAATAAAATATTTAATAATATTAATCTTATTTCATAAAATCAATAAAAATTTACTACTTCAGTATTACAAAAGTAGTTGAAATATTTAATAAATTACTTAATAATATTAATATTAATATTAATAAACTATTTCAGTATTACAAAAGTATTTTATTAAATAGTTTAATTTTTTCATATCATTAAATAGTTTATATTAAAATACTTGATAAACATTTTTTTTGTAAAATATTTTTTAACCGTTTATTAAATAGTTTTTAAAATACTTGATAAATAATTATTTTGTAAAATATTTTTTTAACAGTTTACTAAATAATTACTTTATTAAAATACTTGATAAACTATTTTATTTAATATAAGTATTAAATAGTAAATATTGGATTTATGTAATATATAAATTTGTTGCAAGTAAAAACATAAGTGAGTTGAATGGTCTAGTGGCTAAGAACCATGTTATGGAACCAAAGGTCATGGGTTCAAGGCCTCTTGCACTACTACGAAAAACCCATTTAACGATGTCAGGTTTACCACGGTTGCGTATCCCACCGTTGTAATACATGTATCACCATTCGATTCGCAGAATGTATTTTTTGTCATATTTTTAGGTTTTAAACATGTATTAATTTTTTGAACATGTATATCGCTATGTAATGTATTCTTTAGATTCCCAGCAATGAATTCTTTAGTATTTTTAAGTGCAAGAGATGAACATATATAAAATAAAACATTAAAAAATAAAACTGTAAAAATGAACATATATAAAATAAAATTTTATTATGATTCCATTTAGAGGAGTACATAATCATATTACATATCATTGTCAGAGCCCATAGCATAAAAAGCATCTTCATAATCTAGACATCTCTCCTCACTCCCCTCATCGGAATCATAATATACTGGCCTCCTTTTCTTCTTTATCTTCTTCTTCTTCGGCTTCTTCTTCTTCTTCTTCTTCTTATCCTTCCTCACCCTTAAGGCATCCCTGACGTTGGACAACGCAGGTTGGACCTCCTGCTGGATTGGCGCCTGGCGTTCCTCACTGTTGATGTTTCTAGAATTCTCAGTTGTTGAACTCATTGTTACGAAGAATGTATTATTTAGAATTGTAAAATTGTCTATTTATAGATGAGGTTGAAGATGAAAAGTCTGATAATTTAATGCTTGCAATGATGATAACTTGTAAACCGTTCATATTCTGGAACTATATTTTCTTGTAAACTGTTCATATGTTGGGAAGAGCAAGGGTTAATTATATTATGACGGTTAGAAGTAATGACCGTAGCGATATCCCTTATAATCCAAGCTTAATTTTATGAAAATGTTTTGCCATGGTTCGAACCTTGTACCACGTATCGCTACGGTTAGTTTAAATAACCGTTGTGATATATTTAAAATAATATATAATATATCATAACGGTTGTTTAAGATAACCGTTGTGAAATATTTACCTATATAAGGGAATTAACTTTCCCTTTTTGACAGTCGCGACGTTTCCTTCACAGCGAAACCCTAGCACCCAAACTTCATCTTTTTTTAGAATCTGCGAGAAGAAATACAAGAAGTATGAAGCTTTTGATTTAAGCTTCTTCCTTCTTGTAGTTCTTCTTGCAAAATCTAAAACTAGATGAACATGGTGATGATGTTGGCGGTAGCAAGCGTAATGTACATATTATTTATGGAAAATAAGGTAGTCTTTTACTTCAATCTTTTTGTTAAATAGTTCCCATTATCTCGTTTGCTTCATGTTGTTTTTGTTGATTGTTCTCATTTTGTACAGATTCGACTTCAATGCTTCACAAGCAAGGTGAACTTCATTGTAATGGTACAGTCCCACTTCTTAGGGTTTTGTTTCAACTTTTGGTTGTTTTGTTTTGAATACTAACTAATTTTCTTCATTGTTTCCCATTTCTTAGGGTTTGTTTCACATGGTGATGATGATGGTGGTACATATATATATGAATTTATTCTGATAAGGTACATATATATATGAATTCATTCTTATATTGTAGATGAAATTTAGTTTATTATATACTATGTACATTGTTTGTTTCACTATCCTTTTATTGAAAATGCAATCAGTTAAATTGATATAGAACATTAGTTTATTATATATATACTATGTATATTGTATATAGTTAAATTTAATACTAACTAATTTTCATCATTGTTTCCCACTTCTTAGGATTTGTTTCACATGGTGATGATGATGGTGGTACCTATATATGATTTCATTCTGATAAGGTACATATATATGAATTCATTCTGATATTGTATATGAAATTTAGTTTATTATATACTATGTATATTGTTTGTTTCACTATCCTTTTATTGAAAATGCAATGAGTTAAATTGATATAGAACCTTATAATCTGAAAATTAGGATGTATTTGAAAACCAACCTTTATCATGTCAATGTTTTCCGAATTGCATCCATTTCATTCAGCACATTTTATGTTCCTTAACATAAAATTTATGGTCCAATGGTCTGTTTGCTTCAATTCATCGATATCTTTTATTATAGTTTACATCATCGTCGTCACTAATCGCCGTGGTTGTTAAGATCATGATCATTGTTATGATGATAAAATCGTGGTGATTTTTGGCGATGATGAGGTAAACTATAATAAAAGATATTGATGGATTGAAGGAAACCGACCATCGAACCATAAATTTTATGTTAAGGAACATAAAATGTGCGGAATGAAATGGATGCAATTCGGAAAACAGTGGTGTGTTTAAGTTGGTTTTCAAGAACAGTTTAATTTTCAGATTATATAGTTCTTTACCAATTTTAATGGTTGTATTTCTTTAATTAGGTGGATGGTAAAACAAGCAATATACATTTGTATTTAATAAACTAGGGGTACATTCCACAACGGTTGAGACAAATAACCGTTGTGATAGTTAACATATATGACAACGGTTCATACTGATAACCGTTGTGATAGTTAATATAGATTACAACGGTTGAAATATCTAACCGTTGCAATATATCGCACGCTTCTAGAATACAACAACGGTTTCCTGACCGTTGTAGAAACGACGAACTTACAACAACAATCTACATAACAACGCCTTCGCCCGCGTCATTATATGTCATTCTCAACCGTTGCTAAATGGGTTTTTTGTAGTAGTGTTGGGACCAAAATTTTAATTTTTGCCTTTTTAAACTATAGGGACCAAAATCAAAACGCTTATGTGGAATTATTGAAGATTAAAATAAATGGAAAAAGTAAAAAAATCTGCCACGTATGCGTTACGTACCACATCAGCAGCGCCAAGTCATTACCGTCTGCCACCTCAGCATTTTTTTAACGGTTAACTCACAACAAGGACTAACGCCAAAAAGAAATAGACCTATGGGGACTTGGACCGAAAAAAAAAGATTCAGGGACGAAAACAAAAAACTTGCCAACTTACAGGGACGAAAACATTATTTAAGCCTTGATATTTTTATCTTCCTAACGTTAAAGACGTAGATGAATCTTTTACGTTCTATTTGAACACGAGTTTACCAAATTTTTCTTTCTTTCAATTGAAATGCAGTTTTAGTTCTCCCCTATATTGATTTTTCTAACCTTTTAGTAGCCCTTTAAAAAATTCAGATATTTAGTCCATCTTTATCATATTATGTGTTTTTTTTTGTGGTCCCCTTCCACTTGTCAACCAAACATATGACATAGCACATTGAAATTGGCCTCATTTATTGTCGCGGTGCATAAATTACTGGAGCGTGCAAACGCTCGAAATATAACAGAGTCGTCACCGAAATTTATTTTTTAAAGGAAAAATGTCGATAAAACCCTAAAAAAACAAAATTATGATCGTCGCAACCAAATTTGAATTTAAGAGTAGATTATACGCGGGCATGGTGTTAGCACCCCACACATCTATTATACTCAACAAACACCGTTTAGTCAGCTTTGTGAATTAAAGTGTTAGGGTAATGTGTTTATGATTTTTTCTAATTATTGTGGGATATTTAAAAAAAAATTAAAAATAAGTTTTTTATTAGGGTGTTTGACAAGACGTTAGATCTCGCTCCTACGAATCTCCAGGTGCGATGGGAAACTCAAAACTATGTTGTTCTTTATAGTAATGTTTGTTGGTTGATTGGTTTTCGTGAATGATGTGTACGTCGCATTCGAGCAGTTAAACATTGCTTGTTGCTCGCGCATGGGAGGCTGAAACATTTGTTTGTATGTCGCGTCGGAATAGATAAAACATCGTTCGTTTATAAAAAAGATTTTAGTCGTGCTATGGGCAAAAAATGTACATTTGATTGGTTGAAATTGTTTTTAGGTGAAAGACGAATGCTCAGTTGGTACGAGGCGTTCATCTCGCATCTAATTCGGGGATCAAAAGAGTGTGCACCCAATTGTCCTTTTTAGTTCAATTATTTTTAAAAATAATAATTGCGAAAAATGAATAATCGGTTAGAAAGAGGTGTACGCATTGTGTCCGATTATTTGGGGATCAAAAAAGTGTGCACCAAATTGTCCTTTTTAGTCCAATTATTTATAAAAAAATCGTTTGTGGAAGACGAATAACTGGTTGGAACGAGGTGTACGCCTCGGGTCCGTTTATTCGTGGATCAAAAGAGTGTGCACTCAATTGTCCTTTTTATTCCAATTATTTATAAAAAAATCATTTGCAGAAGACGAATAATCAGTAGGAACGAGGCGCACACCTCGAGTCCGATTATTCGACGATGAAAAGAATGTGCACCCTATTGTCCTTTTTAATCATATTTTAGTTATGTGTTTTTTGGCGAAAGATGAATGCTCGGTTGGAACGAGGTGTATGCCTCAGGTCTGATTATTCGGGGATCAAACTCGAGTGGGGATTGAGAACACTACAGTCTAGAGATAGAGACGATTATTCCAGGCACAAGGTCATTCGTCCCCTACCCAAAATAATCAACATGAGTGTAGGAATTCTTCACTCTCATCCCTTCTCTAGCACAAGAGTATAGTGCGGAGATTGAAACCGACAGAGTAACAATGCCCAAATTGTACAGTGCTCCAGTGCGTCGTGCAGACTTCCGGCTCAGCAGGGGATAAAAAGAAACAAAGCTCTAAAGGACCCTAAAGAGAGAAGAGGGAGGGAGATTGACCAATCGAAATAGGGTTTCGATGATCGATCAAGGGAAATGATCAAGCCAACAATCTTCCAAACGGATCGGAAGATCGTCAAAGCAAACGTGCGGATTATTAATTGTATAAGATTAAACTTGCTCAATGAAGAACAAACTTAATATGATCAAGGATGAAAGTGCAGGCAGTACCAAATGTCAATTAGCATGCATCACAAATCATGTTACAATGTAAGCACAAGTGTGCAAGAATCAACATGCTCTTACAATGTCAAGAATGCAAATAATTCCAAGAATCGACAAATCGTGCATCGAAAGTTTTCATACATGCTTCAAACAGAAGTTGAACAGCTCATAAAACATCCACAAATATCAAGCATATCAAGCCATGGAAGTTAAATGAGGAAAGAAGATCAAACAACCTTGAAATAGGCAAAAATGGCACTCTGGTTCAGTGTTAATCGGTTAACCATTTTCTAGTGCAAAATGGTTAATCGATTAACCCTTAAAAAATAGCATAATTTTGCTGAAAACAGAGGTGTTAATAAATTAACCATTTTGTACTGGCAAATGGTTAATCGATTAACCCTGGAGCAGTGGCTAAAAAATCAGTTTTCAAAAGCACTTCCAGCAATTAATCACTTATCCAAACAACCACATGTTAGGGCATGCATTTGTACACGAAAATTACATTAAATAGAAGCAATTAATCATCAATTGGAAGCATTAAACATGGAAATCAAAGATCAAACAATCACATGATTAATCAACATCGAAAAACTATCGAAATTACATCGTAAACACGCAAAAATGATCGAAACAGTAAATCGAGTGAGAATTACCAACCTAAAAGGCGGAGAATTGCCTTGGTGATTGTTGTGAGTGAAATGTAGTGAGAAGAAGACAAGCTTGTGCTTAAATCGTAGCGAAACCGATCAAAACGCGATAAAAGCTCAGAAATCGAATTTGCATCGAAACGATTGAGTTGAACACTTAAATTGAAGTGGAAGTTGTTGTAATTGCAGAGATCCAAGAAGAAATGCAATGTGGTGGAGGTTTAAGCTCAAGAGAAAGCAATTTCAATGTGAAATTTTCTACTCTTCAATGGTGAGAATTGAGCTCTAGTGTGGTTTGGGGGAAAAGATGAAGATGATGTGAAGAAGTTGCAGAAAATGCAGAGAGAATTGAGGGAAATGAGAGAGTGAAGAATGAAGAATTTTGAAAATGGTTCAAGCCCCCTTGTGAAATGGTGAGGGTTTCTTTATATACAGGCTAGGTTTGGGGTGTGCTTTAGAGTGTACTTTGGAGCTTGCTTTGGAGTTAGTTACACTTAACTCACTGAGTTGGAGGTTGACTCAGTTAGTTAGTTGGTTAACTCAGTGGAGCAATCCAAATGCAAGTCCAAATCAAATGGTTTTCATGCTTGGAAATGAAGTTACATGGTAGTCTTGATTCAAAGTGATGTATTGGAATAAATGCTTTGAAGTGTCTTGAAAGGTCTTAAAATGTCTAGAAATATCTAGAATATTCCACACAATGCTAGCACCAAGTAGACTCCAAAATAGTAGAGGAAAAGTTGTTGTCATGAAAATGCAGCAGAAACTGCCAAATTACAAGGGTTAATCGATTAACCATTTTGCACTAGCAAATGGTTAATCGATTAACCTAGCCAAAATTTGCTCAATTTGCTTGAAAAAAGGGTGTTATGGCCATGGCTCCAATTTTTGACCTTTTGCTTTGATGAATAGGCATGGAAACCCTCATTTTTTGCTTGTGTTGATGACGTGATGACCTTGTGAGGATATGATTAATCGGGCTTTGAAAACCTAAATATTCCTGCAACAAAAAACACAGGGAAAAATGCAATATTGTATGCCAGCGATGCGAGTGCACATGCTTATGCAAAAAGGGCAAAAGGGGAAATCAAATTTCGGGTTACGACAGCTGCCCCTATTTAATCCTCTTGGACCTGAATATTTGAATTGCGCCAGCTTTTCAATGATTCGAGGTAGAAGGGGATTAAATAAAATAGTAGCTCGAAAATTTGGCTGACAGCGACAAAGGAAGAGTTTGTAAAGGTGAATATGTAAAGGGTTTTGATTGAGTGAGAAATTGGCTGAATATCTGCTGAGAAGATGAATCAGATGGCAGGGAGTATGCTTAATATATATGCTATATATGTATGATCTACATGATGCTTGATATCATGTTATGCAGCGGTGCTGGTTAAGGTCTTGTGTTGTGGTTAGGCAGAGATTGTAGCAAAACAAACTCGACATCCTTAGCTGGGGAAAGAAATCCACGGATGGCGACGACTCCATTGAGGAAGAAACCGAGAGTCTCGGATTTCCAAGCTACTACCATTATCATTGCTGGCGATGAAGGAACCAGGATGACCCTCCAACCATGGTTGACTCTGTCTAGGGAACAAACCTCGAAATCTCCGATTTCCAAGCTATCAACAATATTGCAATTTGGACGATCTTCCAACCTTGATTGATCCAGATTAGGGGAATTCCAAGGTCTGGATGATCTTTACTGCTTGGGTAAAATAGGAAACCGAAACACACCACTGCTGGGGAATGACGGTTTTGACCTGCTGGGAATGTTGCACGTCCCTTGTTGAGGATGTTGCACAACTCTTGCTGGTGACAAGAGAATAAACATGCCTCTGCTTGGGGATCAATCTTAGTTCTGCTAGCGAAATTATGGCTCTGTCGGGGAGAGAAAAGGTAAACATCATTTCCAAAGAACCAAAATAGTGTTTGTTGGTGAAATTATGGCTTTGTTGGGGAAAGGAAAGGTAAACAACCTTTCCAAAGAACCATAATGGTATTTGTCGGGCAGGCAGGCTTGCAATGGAAACTACCAATCATCCCTTAGGGATCTCCGGTGAAGCATGCAATGCATAATGCTTTCTCTATTGATTTAGCTTTTTATTATTCTCAACGCTTTATAGTATTATGTGATCACAAATAATTGTTTATTTTGCAAACAAAATACTGAAAAGAGACAATCGAGAAATCAAATGATGAATTTTATTGAATGTGAAAAATTTTGTACATAAGGTGTGTACAAGGATTCAAAAATCCTTGATGAGGAAATTTGCAATAATATTGAAAAACAGAGGTAAATGGCAAAGGGAAAACATGTTTTGCATTGATTACAACATTGACCACCATCAACTGTAAGTCTAGGTTCCAACATTTTACACCAGTTGATGATGACTTGATTGCTCTGTTACCATCTGAGATCCAGCTATGGTGAAGACAGGCTCAAGTGTTCGCAGTCAAATGCATTTATCCCTAATTTTTGTCTGGACATATTTTTATTTTTATTTTCGTCCACCGAGATACCCATTTTTTCCTAAGTCGCCCTTTCGGGTTTTCAACTTACCCGGCTATTATTGTTTTTTGCTTTGTCCCTAACTTTTGCATGGACATTTCTTTTTTTTGGTCCATCGGGACACCCATTTTTGCCTAGATTGTCCTTGTGAATGCCAATCTAGCGGGCTCTTTATTCATTTTATTTTTTCAGGCATAATATTTTTTGATTGCGTCAGAGTTCACGGACAATGGCAACTCCTCCCCATCCATGGTGGTGAGGATCAGGGCTCCGCATGAGAAGGCCTTCTTGACAACAAAGGGTTCTTCGTAGTTGGGAGTCCACTTGCCGCGTGGATCCGAGTGAACAGGTGAATATCTCTTGAGCACGAGTTCGCCTTCTTGGAAAGACGAGGGAGAACTTTCTTGTCAAAAGCTCACTTGAGGCATCTCTAATACAATTGACCATGGAAAACGGCTGTTAGATGCTTCTCTTCGATGAGATTCAGCTGGTTATATCTGGATTAGACCCATTCAGCTTCATCAAGATCTACATCCATAATGACTCTGAGCGAAGGAATCTCGACTTCAATGGGTAAAACAACCTTCATATCATACACAAGCAAATACGGAGTTGCCCCGGTAGAAGTGTGAACTGAAGTTTTGTAGCCATGCATTGCAAAGGGAAGCATTTCATGCCAATCCTTGTAAGTTTTGACCATTTTTTGGATAATCATCTTGATGTTTTTGTTTGCTGCTTCGACGGCACCATTCATCTTGGGCCGATATGGTAAATATTTGTGGTGCTCGATCTTGAATTCTTGACACAACTCCTTCATCATCTTGTTGTTCAGGTTGTTTGCATTGTCAGTGATAATTCTGCTAGGAATACCATAGCAACAGATTATCTCTTTCTTGATAAATCTGGCAACCACTTGTCGTGTAATGTTCGCGTAAGAAGCAGCTTCAACCCACTTGGTGAAGTAGTCAATAACAACTAGAATGAAATGATGACCGTTAGAAGCCTTCGGCTCGATCATCCCAATCATATCGATACCCCACACAGAGAAGGGCCAAGGAGAAGTCAAAATATTCAATGGAGTTGGAGGCACATGGATCTTGTCACCATAGATTTGGCACTTGTGACATCTTTTGGAAAAGTTATAACAATCGATCTCCATTGTTGTCCAATAATCACTAGCTCGAAGGATCTTCTTAGCCATGGCAGCCCCTTTAGCATGTACACCCTTGCAGCCCTCTTGTATGGACCTTATGATCGTGTCTGCTTCGTGTCTATCCACACATCTGAGCAATACGGAATCATAATTCCTCTTGTACAATACACCACCACTTAAGAAGAATTTGGCGCAGAGCCGTCTAAGAGCTTTCTTGTTAGTGATAGTGATACCCTCAGGATATTCCTTTTTTCCCAAATATCTCTTAATGTCGTAGAACCAAGGCTTGTCATCAGACTCGTCCTCGATTGCTAAACAATGTGTTGGTTCATTCAAATGATCAATGCAGATAGCCGGAGCTTCATTCTTTCACTTGACATGCCAGGGTGGCAAGAGCGTTGGCTAGTTGATTCTCTTCCCTAGGGATATGATGAAAAGAGATTTCATCAAAGTAGGGAACCAATTTCGCGATGTGCTTTTGGTACAGAACAAGCTTGGAATCCCGAGTTACAAAGTTCCCTCTGACTTGGCCAATCACTAAAGTAGAATCTCCATAGACCTCAAGAATCTTGATTCTCATGTCAATTGTCGCTTCAATACCGTAGATACATGCTTCGTATTCAGCCATATTGTTGGTGCATGCAAAGCATATTCTGGTGTGTCATACCCCAAATTTTGACCACCAAGATTTCCCATCATTGTGAAGATCATTACCACAATATGGATGTACCATCATGCCTCATCAATCTCCTCAAGGATTATTGAGCATTCACTACAATCAAGAATTAGGGTTTTGAGCCCTCCCAAAACATTTAGACAAAAGATCAATCAAGAAATGACATGATCTTCAACTTGTCTAACCTCTTAAAACATCCACAAAGGATCAAGAGGTCTCCCATATCAAAAATCAAGCACAGTTGTAACATTCCAAGTGTTTTGAGCCTCGAAACACCCGATGTCGCCAAATTAGGGTTTTGGACGACTGAGACCTCCAGAGTGAAATTTTCACGAGAGAATGAGCCAAGACTTCAACATGTGACTCAATATGCTCAAAATAACCCTAAGGATCCATTTGCAAAGCTAAAATACCCTCAGAGGATGCATTCCCCAAAAGTCGGGAATTAGGGTTTTTACGCGCCGAACCGCTTCGGAGCCAAAAGTCAAAACATGAATTTTTTGGCAAAAATGATCCTTATGACTCATATTTTCATAAAATATGATTTATAATGTCATTTGAACAAGAATAGATCAAGAAACCAAAATAACTTGCAAAATGGGTAATCTTGAAAAATTGGAAATTTTTCTAAGTTACTAAATTTGAATGATTTTGGTACCAACTTCCAAGGATCATAACTTGAGATCCAAGCAGCCATTTTGGGTGATCCAATGCCTGATTTGTAGGTCTTCCTACACTCTACAAAAGCTTCAACTACCTCAAACTCCAATTCTTCATGGATTTTAAGTTATGGAGTGATCAAAATGACAAAAATGAAGAAAATGACATTTTTCAACACTTAGTAAAAATATGCCTAAGTTACCAGCCTTGAACACCAATGTTCATGAGGATTTTTCAATGGAATCCAAATAGTTTCAAGACAAACTATGATCATACATGGATTGTACCATATGAGGGCTCTTTAAAAAGTACAAGAGCCTCCCATAATTCAACCTGAGCAAGGAGATATGATCCATTGAAAATGGCATTTTTCACTGATTTTTGCAAGGCAGATTTGTGCATTGTTGCTCGAATTGATCAATTTGTGCCATAACAAGCATGGTTATCCATCTGCACACCTCAAGGGGGAACAACCAAGGGACAAAAACTGATCCACCAGCCTCACAAGTCCATGGATCTATGTTTAGGCATGACACTCCTAAAAATTCAAGATGCTTCAAATGGTCAATTTTGTTTCCAAGCATTTAACTGATGCATAGAGGTGGCATTCATCAAGATAATGACAATGTTATCCAAATTCAGTCAAGCCTTATCTCTGAATCAGAGAACTCCTAGCCTGTGCTCTAACCTCAAGTCAATGGCTAGAGGAGACTTGAGATTCCATTTGATCACCATTTGCCAACAGACCTGCTGCAGTTGCCATTCACTATTGCAGCCAAAACAAACTTGCTCTACTATAAATAAAGCTCATTTGTGATCAGTTTGAGTACACCAAAGCACCCAAACTGATGCTTTACTCAAAATCTTTTCTTCACGCCAATTTTGCCTTCTAACTCAAGTCATTATCGGGTTTTGAGATTGGGAGTGATTCCAACCAAACCAATCACACACACACACCTCATAAACATCATATATGAATGATCCATAACACAAAATCACATCTGGAATATCAAATTCACAAAATCACCAGCCAATTGCTCAAGTTCTTAACAGAGTTGCAGTTGAGGTACCACAACCAGTTCCAGCTCATTTTAATCCACTCCAAGCATTCAAACACACTCCTTGGCACCTAAGGAAGTTGTCCAGATCAATGGAACCTATCTGCAATTCCTCAATCATCAAACTCGATCACCAGCTGCAAGAGGTAAGCCTGAACCCTTTAAACTCTATGATTCATGCACCATGAATGAATTTTTGAGTTACCATCTTGTTTATGCATGTATGTAGAGTAATAACTCTCAATCAATTGCCATGAATCCATCGTGTATGGAATTTCATTGTGTTCATGCTGAAATTAGGGTTCTTGAGGTTTTCTGTTGATTTCTTGCCTCATACTTAATATAAATGCAATTAAACTATATGGTTGTGTTCCTTGTTCAAAAACGAACAAGATTGGTACTTGAATCGTGCAAAACCATTGGGAAATCATGGAGAAAAGTGAGAAAACGCAAATCTGCAGAAACAGGGCACGCGGGCAAGAACTTAGTGTTCTTGGCGCCCTTTTTCAAAATTTTGAATTTTTGAATATTTTGATATTTTTGTTAATTGATTCAAAAATTAATTTCTCTCTGAATATTTGTATTTTTGAATTGATTCTTTTTCTCAAAATTCATAAAAATGTTTAAATATTTTAATTTACAAAAAAATCCAATTTATATTATTTTTTTAATATAGTTAGAATTTTTGTAATTAATTTCATTTTATTTGTTTTTAAACATTTTAAAATGAAATTCCCATTTTGATCTTTTCATTCCAAATGAATTTCAAACTTTCATGTGAATAAACATGATTTTTCAAAGGGTTAATAGCCATTTTTCCCCCTGCTATATAGGCGCTTTCCGAAAAATCCCCTGTAAAAAAAAATTTGCAAGAATTCCCCTAACATTTGAAGATTCTCTTAATTTTGACCTTCATCACATCCAGTCATCAAAAATGCTGACGTGGAAGGTATTTATTATTTTTTATATAAACATTCAAAAAATGCTAGAACCCATGACCTCAATATCATATGAGAGAGACACTACCACTAGGTTAATTTGTTTTTTCTGATATGATATGCTATTCAAATGTATATATTACATATTTCCTTTAATATTCAGTATTTAATGATATTTTTGATATTTAGTATATTTCTATTATATTATTTAGTATATGTTATATATTGTAACTAAAATATTATTTAGTATATTATTCATTATTTAATATTATTTAATGTTATTAACGTTATTATCGTTATTATTACTAAAATATATTAATGTTATGACTAAAATATATTATGTTTTAATATTAATATTAATTTAGTATTATTAAAAACTATTAAACTATTAATAGAAACTATTAGTATTAAACTAAATTGAATAAATAAATTCTAACGTATTAGTAAATAAAAACTAAATTGAATAGCAATATTAAACTATTAGTATTATTAGAAACTATTAAACTAAATACTAAATTCTAATGTTAAAATAATTTAGTTTATATTAATAGAAAAAGTACTAAACATATAATATATACATTTTAAAAGCATGGAATAACAAAGGAAGTGGATTGACTTAGTGTTAAGGAGGGGAACCTATGAATGAAAGGGGATGGGTTCAATTCCCACCTCCAACAAATTTTGAACATGTGACATATTTTTTAAAATAAACCAAAAATAAATAAAAAACGAAATGCCAAGGTGGCATTAAAATAATTCAAAAATAAAATTAAAAAATCACTTGGCCTTCCACATCACTAAAAAAAAAAACTAACACGTCAGCATTTTTGCTGACCGGGCGTGATGAAGGTCAAAATTGAGAGAATCTTCAAATGTTAGGGTATTTTTTGCAAGTTTTTTTTATAGGGGGGTTTTTCGAAAAGCGCCTATATGGCAGAGGGCAAAATGGCTATTAACCCTTTTTCAAAATATTTTTCAAAGTGTACAACTTATTTTTGAATATATTTGGTATTTTATATCATTTTTTATTTTCTTTTTGAAAATTATATCTTTTAAATTCAAAATTAGGGTTTCCTCTAAATTTTGATTTTTTTTTCAAACATTTTTCAAATAAACTTTTGGGCCTCTAATAGAGTGTAAGACCCATCCCTAATTGTACAAAACCTTTTTGGGCCTCAGTCATTGTATAAGTCCCAGTACGTAAAAAAATAACGACGCGATCGCCATTTCAAAACACAATCATCTGGGTCTATCCTTGTGTTGTAAGTCTCATTTCTTATCTTTTTCAAACACTTTGGGCCTCTAATAGAGTGTAAAACTCAACTCTCTTTTGTACATAAATAATTTGGGCCTTAGTCATTGTATAAGTCTCAGTACAGTTTTCAAAACAACGGTGCATTCACTGTTATTTTTGGGCCTCTCCTTGAGTTGTAAGCCCCATCCCTTGTACAAAAATAAACTTTGGGCCTCTAATAGAGTGTAAGACCCAACTCTCTTTTGTACATAAATAATTTGGGCCTCAGTCATTGTATAAGTCCCGATACAGTTTTCAAAACAACGGTGCGATCCCTGTTATTTATGGGCCTCTCCTTGAGTATAAGCCCCAATCTCCTTTTCAAAAACAATTTTCCCTTTTGATTTAGGTTCAAATTCATAGTTGTTATCAAAACTTTCTTTAATTTCTTGAACAACTAACCATACAGCTGTTACAATGGAAGCTTGCTCACCTGTAAGTTTTAAACAGCTTTCTTTTACATACTTGCACATATATATATATATATATATTTGTTTGTGTTGGAAGCTTGCTCACCTGTAAGTCCTCCTACCCTCTTTTACATACAGTGTATATATATATATATATGCTTAGAGTTTTCCCCGACAATTAGGTATAGGATTAGATAAAACCAGTGGTCACTCTTTCAACGCAGTCAAAACTAGTTCCCCATAGGAATTCCAGATACAGTCTTGCCTTCTCTTGGGCTTATACAATATGGAACAAAGAGAAAGGCATTATTCTCAGTGAAACTTTTCTCAGACTGTCACTATTAGAAATTTGTCAAAGAAATTCACTTCCCCAGAGAGGATTAATTCCCGGTGAAACCTCTCTTGAATTTCTTCAAACCTTAGAACTGTTCACTAAAGAAAATATTATTTCCGGCGAAACTTTTCTTGATCTCTTATTAAGTTTGGACCCACAGGCTTCCTAAAAGCATCCCCGCCTCCTCTTGGGCTTTGTACAAGGATCCTCTGGCTTCTTAGAAGTTCTTATGCCTTCTCTTGGGCTTAATACAAGGACCCTGAAGACCTCTTAAAGGTATAAGACAGAACTTAGTCATCCTTTGTTAGAGAAGTCTTTCCATATAGTCAAACCTCAGACCAATTTTAGGGTTGATTCTCATCCCTTAAAACACCAGCCTCCTCTTAGGCATCATACAAAGATAAACCTTTTCATACCAGTAGACTTGGACAGTCTAATCTCCTCTTGGATCTCAAAGACATTCTTAAGTTCCCTACAAATAGAGGAGAAACCCTGGTCATTTAATCAATCTCCAGTAGAATCAAAACCCCCATAGGTTCTAAAACTCAAACTTTCTTCCAAATTTCTCCAGTCGGGGTCAGCTTATTATTAGTGTAGCACTATCCCAAATCAGAACCTCAAGGCATCTGATACCTCAACTCTTCTGTAATCCTCAGCAAGAGTTGATTCCCCCACTTTGGACCTACCTCTGGAACTCAATAATCCTCAGCGGAAGACAGCCTCCTCTTAGAATTTGTATAATGATTTTCCTCAGCAGATTGAACCTCAAAAGCACTCTCTTGTTGAGTCAATATCTCTCAGCCTCAATCTTGGCCTTTGTACAAGACAAATAAAAAACTCTCTTGTTGAGTCAATCATTCTCAGCCTCCTCTTAGGCTTTGTATAATGATCTTTCTTTTCCTCAGCAAAATTCAGGCTCAATCTTGGGCTTTGTACAAGACACCCATAAATATATTCAGCTGAGTCAGTCAAATATTTTTCAGCCTCAATCTTGGGCTTTGTACAAAACACCATATAAAGTCTCCCTAAGCAGAGTCAATTCTCTTTTCAGCCTCCTCTTAGGCTTTGTATAATGATTTTCCTCAGTAGAATTTGCCTTAATCTTGGGCTTTGTACAATGAAATTCTGGTACCAGATATGTGATGTCACACACGATGTCATAACAACACACTCTGAACAATGGACACAAGCAACACAACAGAATAACACACAAATATGTTTACCCAGTTCAGTTCAAACAACTTAATCTTGGGGCTACCAAACCAGGGATGAAATTCACTACTTGTAGAATTAATTTACAGACTCAACAACCTAGTTGACAATCTCCTAAACTTAATCTCTACTAGTGACTTTCTACCTAAGAAACCACTTAGATATGAGAACACTACTCAATCCCTAAAACCCTCAAAGAACACCCTCTTTGAGAAACCTTGATCCTGCTTCACAACATTGTTCAAGGCACACAACTCTCTTTGCTTCACAGCTTTAGAGAGGACGGAAAACAACTCACCAATTCAACCTAGAATGGTGTATACAAAACTCGTACAAAATACTCAAGACACTCAGCCTATGCTCTTGATCTTCTCTCTGTATTTCTGTACCTTATTCCTTTGGTCTTGTGCGCTTTATATAGCCACCTGAATTGGGCTTGGACTCCTTGCAATATTTGATCTGATTTGTTATTTAAAACTGAATCTTCAAAACAGATTTTATCCCCAAAATCTTTTCAAATCTTCAACCTTTTAAATCTCCTAGAAATCTGCATTAAATCTCCATGCAACAGAGAATATCTAACCCAAGATATTCGTATCCAATGAGACTACCTGCTCTCCACAATTCCAGCTAAAACGCAAACCCTAACAACATCACAAAACCTGATGTTATTAATTCTGCAGATCTAATGTCACAACATCGCTTGTGACATCAGACATCCAACTTCACACTTAACACAACCCAGTGTTAAGACTCAATGTTGCAACATCACCACCTTGACATCAACATTGAACAACCTTTGTTTTACCAAAATTCCAGCCAATCCAAGAACTTACAATCTCCCCCTTTGGCTAATTTTGGCTAAAATAATCTCTGCACCTTCAGAGACTTCAGCAGCGGAATAAACTTCAATATATTTTTGAAACTCCAAACATCAGCAGCAGCATCCTCAACAACAACTTGGCAAGCAACAACTTCAAATAGCCTCTCAACAACTCTGCTGCAGCACCATCTTCAACCATCTTCAACAGCTACAATTTCCACAATCAACAATGGTGCTCCCCCTCAATCATGAGCCAGCATACCAGCTGTTCAACAGACCAGCATTTACTCCCCCTCAATATCTGCACATCACCTTAGGCTACTTAGGCTACTACTCCCCCTTTTTAGACACAATTTGACAATGCCCTGACATTATTAATGACCTAGTCAAAAATAACTTCCAACACCTTGACTGGTCAGGCGATACAAATAATGCTCCTAGATAGCATTATAAAAATAAGTCTTCTCCTTCATACAGCACCACACAACAGACAAGAATGAGCCAGTCTACTTCCAAAAATGCAGCCAAGACCCTCGAGCAAGAGGAGAAGAACCCAGATCCACTGAAGAAGAAGATCAACACACAGACAATGGCTGGAACTTCTTTAGGAGCCATAAGAACAGGCAGAACCAGAACCACAGAGACTATAATGAAACCAAGCAAGAAATTCTCTGGGCAATAACAAGCTTCAGAAGATGATTGGGATGAAGATTGGAAAGCATTTCTGGATGCAGGGGGTTGGGATAATCTGTAAATGATGATGTACTTAACCATGTATCCCTCCAGCAGTTGAATAAAATCATTATCTAATAACAACAACTGCATTTTAAAGCTATAAACTAGTAGTATCACGTGTCTTTAGCATCTTTACTCTTCATAAATGCCAATTCCCAATTTGCTTCTTAACCTTTCAAATTGGTTTGCATCTAAGGCTGACTTTCTACTTCATCATTCTCCCGTATGACTATTAGACGCTTATTAGATATAATGCAAGCACTAAGCTTCAGATCCAGAACAAAGACATCTTTCACCAAGGATACTCTTGACACTCTTGACACCAGGGTATTACATATGCTCCACTACTGGATTTACTATCAGCAAAATAATCCAAACTCAACACTGTGTCACAAACTCCACAAATTCTCAGCTTACTTAAAAGCTTTACTGAGATCCAGTATCTTCAAGAGATAATGATCAGATCATATCACAATACCTCTACCATTTCATCCACCAGTAGTTGTTGATACTAGTGAAGTCTTCAAGACCAGTAGTAGTTATAGTATAGTGGTGAGTATTCCCGCCTATCACACGGGTGACCCGGGTTCGTTCCCTGGCAACGGCGCCATTCTAATCCACATAATCAGAAACACTTTTTCCACATGTCCAATCTTAATCATCTTCCAGATATAACCACCAGCAAAGATGATGTTATAACATCTTTTAGGACATCAGCTTCTCATCACCATTCAAAGGACTCATTGCACAAAGAAGTCCTTCAAGAAGCTCCCAATAAAACACAGTCAGAGCAACTTATTCATACACACCTGAATACCATAAGTTCCCACACCCTCTCTGAACCATATCCTAGCAAACACAACCATATCCAGAGTATCTATACCAAATTCTTTTTCCAGAACATACTTCCACCATTTTATGAAAAGCACAGAAGTTCTAACAACAACGGCTTCCTTCATTTGAGAGATATCCTGGACATTATCATCAGACTTATCTCTGATCTTCCTATTTCTGGAAGAGATGAACACTTTACTCCTGGATTTTGTAGTACCATCTACATAGATCTTCTGCTTATCAGTTCTCATCTTTGAAGGTGACTCAATAACTTTCCTCTTTCTTGATTTCAGTCGTTTAGCAACCCCAGGAACCACTTTTGCAATTAGGTCATCATCACTCTTCTTTATTTTAAGGCTAGAAGTACCTCTCTTGACTTAAGATGTTTTAACATCAGCTCTAACCTCTGCATCTCCCAACCTAAGGATTGTCAACTTGTGAAAATTTTCTTCTGAACTATAAGAGTCATTAGTCAGGTTGTCATCTTTCTTGGCCTTGCAAGTATTCAGCTCCCAACATTTTTTAAGGTCACAGCTTTTGATCCTTCCATCAGCATTGTTGACTCCTTCATCTTGCTCACATAACTGACTACTCAAGTTGGGTTTTAACACATCATCCAACTTCGGAGTAACAGCACCATAAGTCATTAACCCAGATTGACTTTTCACCATACTTTCACACTTGATGTCACCATCTGATGTTACAACATCAACCTTAACATCACTAGATAAGCTGTCCACTTGAGGTATCCACTGATAGCAATTATCTTTGGATCTTACTCCCTTCATCACTACCTCATTCTGCTCATCAGCTACCACACATTCATCTTTGGTGTAGCTTACCTTGTAACCTTCATCACAGAGTTGACTTATGCTAATTAAATTAACACTCAACCCTTGAACAAGGAGCACATTATCAAGAGTAAGACCATCATGATTCTTCACTCTTCCAACACCTTCTACTACTCCTTTTTCACCATTGCCAAAACTAACATCATTTGCATGGCACGGATTGAACTCTACCAAATACTCCTTGGATCCAGTCATGTGCTTTGAACATCCACTGTCAAAGTACCATGCATCTTTAGCAAAATGTCCATCTGAGGTGTGAGCCAATAGACATTTGGCCTAAGGTTTAGGAACCCACTGTTTAACACCCTTGGGCCTGTTCACCTTCCGTCTGGGTTGAGGGTTAGACTTGGGATACCCATGAAGCTTGAAGCAAGAGAACTGCATATGTCCCAATCTGCCATAATAGAAGCATTTGACTCTATCATTTCTGAAGTGATTAATCCTTTTTCCACCTTGATGATGATACTGTTGTGGCTGCCACCCATAGTGTTGATGTTGTCTTCTACTTTCATAGTTTGACTGTCTTCTTTGGTAAGGTTGTTTCCTATGGTGATGTGGCTTTCTCCTTCCATAATAATGAGGCACAGCATTATTATATCCATACATGTTTCCTTGATGTTGAGACCTCTGATGGAACATGTTCTGTTTGAACCTGGTAGCTTGCATGCTCTTGTGATATTGGGGCGGCATATACTGACTAGCTCCTTGAGGCTGCACCTTTCTCTGATGAGTACTATTTTTCATCTCACCATTCTATGGCTGAACAACCTTCTTAGGTTGATGTCGAGATAATGGTTGAGACATCTCCTTCTTTGATCCTGAAGTGCTAGCTTCTGAAGAACCCTTTTCCTCAACCACATATCCTATACCTGATTTATCTCCAGCAGCTTTCTCTGACTGGAGAATCTTATCAAGAGTAGTTGTACCACTGTTCATCATTCTAACAGATTTTGTCATCTGATCAAGTTGAGATTTAATCAACAAAACCTCATTTTCCAGATCAGCTTTAGCAGTCTCAAGCTGGACAATCTGTTTCTTCTGTTTTTCCCTTTCTTGACAAATTTCCACACTCTTTAGACAAAGCTCTTGATAAGTAGATGCTAACTCCTCATAAGTTATTTCTCCATCACTATCATCATCAGAAACAATAGTTCCTGTCAAGGCTTTGACATGCTTTGCTGACTCACTTTCACCTTCACTATCAGAGTCAGACCAGGAACCTGTCATGCCTTTATTCTGCTTCTTCAAGAATGTGGGACACTCTTTCTTGACATGTCCATACCCTTCACATTCAAAGCACTGAACTCCTTTATCTTGGGCAGTCTTCTCTTCATCTTTCTCTTTTGACTTGCTGATGTCAGAAGAGATGTGCTTGACATTAGGCTTGTAGTTATAGTTCATCCTCTTGAACACTTTGTTGAACTGCCTTCCCAACATAGCAATGGCTTGAGACAGATCTTCCTGAGAATCATCATCTATGACTTTCTTAGCTTCTGCAGGAGTGGAGACTAAAGCTATACTCTTGGGCTTCTTTTCTGGTTCTTCCTCATTCAACCCAAGCTCAAATGTTTGAAGAGATCCAATGAGCTCGTCAACCCTCATCTGGCTGATGTCTTGTGCTTCTTCAATGGCAGTCACTTTCATCTTGTATCTCTTAGGAAGGGACCTAAGGATTTTCCTTACAAGCTTTTCTTCTGTCATCTTCTCACCAAGAGCACTAGATGTATTGGACAGCTCAAGAATACTCATGTGGAAGTCATGGATTGTCTCATCTTCCTTCATCTTCAGATTTTCAAACTTTGATGTTAGAAGCTGAAGTCGTGACATCTTAACTCTAGATGTTCCTTCATGTGTAGCCTTCAAAATATCCCATGCTTCCTTAGCAACTTCACATGAGTTGATCAACCTGAATATGTTCTTATCAACCCCATTGAAGATAGCATTTAGGGCTTTAGAGTTACCAAGGGCAAGCTCATCTTCTTCCTTGGTCCACTCTTCTTCCGACTTCAGCTTTGAGGTGCCTTCTTTGTCTTTCCCAGCATCATCTTTTTCACATACAACAGGTGCTTTCCACTCTTTAATAATGGCCTTCCATGCCCTGCTGTCCAAGGATTTCAAGAAGGTAATCATCCTTGCCTTCCAATACTCATAATTGGATCCATCCAAAATAGGGGGTCTGTTGACAAATCCTCCAACCTCTTTGTCCATCTTTACACCAGAAAGTAACTTCCCTAGATCTCATCCAGAGACAGACAGGATGCCTGCTCTAATACCAATTGAAATTCTGGTACCAGATATGTGATGTCACACACGATGTCACAACAACACACTCTGAACAATGGACACAAGCAACACAACAGAATAACACACAGATATGTTTACCCAGTTCAGTTCAAACAACTTAATATGTGGGCTACCAAGCCAGGGATGAAATTCACTACTTGTAGAATTAATTTATATACTCAACAACCCAGTTGACAATCTCCTAAACTTAATCTCTACTAGTGACTTTCTACCTAAGAAACCACTTAGATATGAGAACACTACTCAATCCCTAAAACCCTCAAAGAACACCCTCTTTGAGAAACCTTGATCCTGCTTCACAGCATTGATCAAGTCACACAACTCTCTTTGCTTCACAGCTTTAGAGAGGATAGAAAACAACTCACCAATTCAACCTAGAATGGTGTATACAAAACTCGTACAAAATACTCAAGACACTCAGCCTATGCTCTTGATCTTCTCTCTGTATTTCTGTACCTTCTTCCTTTGGTCTTGTGCGCTTTATATAGCCACCTGAATTGAGCTTGGACTCCTTGCAATATTTGATCTGATTTGTTACTTAAAACTGAATCTTTAAAACAGATTTTATCCCCAAAATCTTTTCAAATCTTCAACCTTTTAAATCTCCTACAAATCTGCATCAAATCTCCATGCAACAGAGAATATCTAACCCAAGATATTCGTATCCAATGAGACTACCTGCTATCCACAATTCCAGCTAAAACGCAAACCCTAACAACATCACAAAACCTGATGTTATTAATTCTGCAGATCTAATGTCACAACATCGCTTGTGACATCAGACATCCAACTTCACACTTAACACAGCCCAGTGTTAAGACTCAATGTTGCAACATCACCACCTTGACATCAACATTGAACAACCTTTGTTTTACCAAAATTCTAGCCAATCCAAGAACTTACATACAAAATAAATCATACTCTCCAGCAGAGTCAATCTTCTTTTAGCCACAATCTTGGGCTTTGTACAAGACTGATAAAACCTCCCACCAGTAAAGTCAGTTTCCCCTTTTAGCCTCAATCTTGGGCTTTGTACAAGACACATATTCCTCAGTGGAGTCAAAAATCCCTCTTTAGCCTGAATCTTGGGCTTTGTACAAGACATACCACATATTTCCCCAGAAAAGTCAACTTTCAGCCACCTCTTAGGCTTTGTATAATGATATCCCCCAAAGAGTCAGTCTCTTCTCAGCCTCAATCTTGGGCTTTGTAGAAGACAGATAATAAACTCCCCAGTGGAGTCAATCAATCTCTTAGCTTCAACCTTGGGCTTTGATCAAGGCACACAAAAATCAAATCCCCTCAGAGGAAATCAAAAGAAATCTCTCTGCATGAAGACATTTCTCTGTACATCACACATCAAAACAGATAAATCAAAACAAACCCTAATTCCAGATAACTGCTGTAAGTGGCACACTTGTTGATTCAAAAATCCAAGCTGTAGTCCATCTCTTATCTTGGTAAATCCCCTTTCTTTCATCTAATTGCTGTAAGTGGCAAGCCTCTGGATTATTTACATCCAAGCCAATGTCCATCTCTTAGCATGAAAGATTCCGAAGGAAAAATGGCATTGCTCAACACTGAGTTAAAGTTTCCTCCTTTAGGACAAATCCCTTATAAAGGAAATTATGGCATTGCTGGATTCACATATCCCAGTTAAAGTAATCCTCCTTTATAATCAGTCACCCAACAACTGTGATAAACAGACGAGATGTCTCCCTTTAGAGATGACAAATTCTCTCTCAGTCAAAACTTTAGCTTCAATCTTGGGCTTTGAACAAGACACAAATAACCTTTTAGCTTCAACATTGGGCTTTGAACAAGACATCCAATATCTTTTCCTCCCATAGAATAGGAGGGAACTACGATTGCTCTGATTTCCCTGTTTTCTTTAACGGGAATACATAGGCATAAGATTGTGATATCTTAGCGAGCACACCAATCAAAAACTTTAGGTCCAGTACCTTCACACACCAATCAAAACCTTAGGTCCAGTACCTCACCAAAATCATCAAAAACTCACTCTCTCTCTCAAACACTCCCAAAGGAGAAACTTTCCCAACCCACAACAGACAAACACCAGTAAGTAGAAAGCAGTAAGGATAATCGCTAACAACCTGTGGATAACCATATATTGGATGGGTAATTGACAACTCCCAATTGTATAACCTGACCCCGAACTCCTTAATCTCTAAAGCATTTGTTCAGTTAAACATTTGCGTGCAAGGTTAGTTTTAGATGGCTTCTCTTTCCTTTCCAGCTTCATAAGATAAATAAGAAATCAGAAAGTAGCACCCAATCCCCACCATTACGGTGAGGAAAAACCCAAATGGCGATAAGGTGGTCGCGTCAGCGCCAAAAATTGCATGTTACAATAAAATGGCGACTCTGCTGGGGAGTATGCCAGACTAGGACTAGGATTAGAAATCCTACGAGGTCTAGGTTGTTAGCAATCATACTACATACTATATATATACTGCTTTTCCTACTTGATATCCGTGTTTATTTTTCTGTCAATGGGAATGCAATTGATACGCATCTGGAAAGTTTGAGAGAAACCTAAGATAAGGGGTGGCATTGACAGGGGGTCTTATAAAGAGTGAATCCCGAATAAGCGATCCTGGTAGACCACCAAATCAGGTGAGGGCCCGTAGGATTCAGCCTGCTAAACACGATCGTTGTGAAAGCAGAGTTTTCCTAATGTGGCACCTGTGAACCTGAGGATTTAGTAGGCATTAACCTTATGACCATTTGGTAGTGTTGTAACTATCGGGAATAGTTGATACACGATACTACACTCAAGTGAGATTACCCTAGGATGCTACAGCTCGCTCGGGTGAACCAGCTCGCTGTTGTTATCCCTAGGGGAGTCAATGATTTTGGGAACCTTAGGATCCATTCTACAAGTACAAAAATTGACCAGAATACAACCTTTGGGGATGGGTAGAGCCATGACTCCATGCTCGTGACGTTGAACCCTTAAACCCATATTTTTTCAATGTTTTTGTGTGCTGCATTCATGCATTCATTTAAAAAACTCTTAAACAAAGAAAAATCTTCTTTTCTCCTCTCTCTTTTTTCAAATTAAACTGAAACAATGATTGCAAATATCAGAGAGATTGCGTTATGGATTTCGGTAGAAGGATTTAAGGGGGTTGGTAAGGATGATCACCAACCCTGATGCTTTCAGAGCTAAGTACGGAGGGTTGTTGTCTCTATTAAGGGTCCACGTAGTTGAAGGAATCCTGTCTATGTTAGTTCAGTTTTAAGATCCGGTTTATCACTGTTTCACATTTTCGGATTATCAATTAGCACCAACGTTAGAGGAGTACTCTCATCTGACTGATCTACCTATCACTGATCAAGCTCCTTTTTCTGGACTGGAAGAAATTCCAAAGGATCAGGTCACCGCAAAAGCCATTTGTTTGGACGAGTCAGAAGTCAGGACTCACATGACCACCAAAGGAGGAATCCAAGGTTTACCAGCCAATTTTTTGGTGGAGAAAGCCATGTACTTCGCCAGTGTAGGGAACATTACTACTTTCGAGGATATCTTTGTCCTACTCACATACGTGTTGTTCCTTTTTCCCAACATAGATAACTTCGTTGATACCAACGATGTTAAGATATTTCTGATTAGAAACCCCGTACCAACTCTGCTTGCAGATGCTTATCATTCTGTACACTTAAGGAATCTGTACAGTGGAGGAATGATCACATGATGTGTACCCTTGCTTTACAAATGGTTCATTTCTCATTTACCCAAGTCTTCTGCTTTTTGGGATCACAGGAGTACTCTACGTTGGTCACAATGGATCATGTCTCTTACCAACTCTGACATAGATTGGTATGATAGGATTTATGAGGGGATAGAGATCATCGACAGTTGTGGAAATTTCCCTAATGTAACCCTCATAGGAACTAAAGGAGGAATCAACTATCATCCAATTTTAGTAGCCGTCAACTCGGATACCCGATGAAGCATATCCCGCATAATGCTCATCTGGAAGGTCTTTTCTTCAAGGAAGAGGAAAATGACAGGGCACTAAAGAAGGAAATAGTGCATGTCTGGCAACATGTTCACAAGAAAGGAAGAGAGTCTCTAGGAAGACCAAATTGTACCTCCGTGGAACCTTATCTCCACTGGGTGCAAACTAGAGCTCTCAAGCTGAGGATGTCGTACCCTCGTCAAGAAGTTTTTACGTTAAAGGAATATGTCCTTTATTTCATGTCTGACACGGAAAAACTCCAGGTAGCTCTTAACAAAGTTCAACGGGAGAAAAACTCTTGGAAAAACAAGTATTGTATCCTCAATGTGGAGTGTACCAAAGATCAGGAACTGTTAAAAGAAAAAGATGCTCTGATTAAGATACTAGAACAACATGTTGTGGAGAATCAAGAAGACCGAAGAAATTTGCTCGCTCATTTCACTTGGAAAAGGACTGACAACCCGACAACAGCTACAGAGCCCTGGTCAAAGAAAAGGAAGATACCAGAACTAGCATCTGAGATCTCCTCAGAGAGGACTCAGGATCCCTGAGCTTAGACATTTTCCTTACAGCACTTTGTAAAATACTGTATTTTCCCTTTCTGTAATCTTTCAAATTCAATAAAACAAGGGGTCTCCCCACTGTATGATATTTGCAATCTATTTGTTGAAGTTTCCTTTTGATTAAAGCAAAAAAAAAAAAATATATATATATATATATATATATATATATATATATAACTTTGCATATCATTCATCATTCTCACATAACGCGTTCTTCTTATCTTCGAGTCTCACGTATGTGTCACGATTCTAGAGTCAAACTGTCTCACTCATACAATACTTGGGCCAATCGACACTAGAAAATGGACGATCTCGAGGAAAAGAACAGAGAGCTGAGAGAAGAAATCGACGCTCTGAAGGAAGATCTGAAAAACTTCATAGTGACATGCAATCCCTGGCAGCGGCTTAGAGGCAACAACAAAGGACTGTGATCTCAAAGATCACATCTACACCCATAGTAGAAACATATTATCCTCGGTACACATGCCTAAAGATCGCCCCTGGGGCATGCCTATCAACTTTGTCCCTGAAGGATACATTTCGCCGGTCACTGAAGACCCAGAAACTGCAGCAGGAACCGCTGGGCCTGAAGGTTACAAACTTCGGGAAAGCGAAGACGCAAGAGTTATGACAGCAACTCCTGAAGGTTACAAACTTCGGGACATGGAAGCACCAAGAGTCACCGCCGTAATGACTATACCACAACCAGTGGTACACACTGTCCCGGAAGGACATATTCCGCAAGTAATTTCTGGTGGAAACGAAGACATGTACGAAAGGATGAATGAGTTCCAGGAGCAATTCCTGGAGATGAAGAAGGAACTGCATGCCATTCGCGGTCAGGATTTATTCAGAAAAGATGCCGCAGACCTTTGTCTGGTCCCTAACGTGAAAATACCGCACAAATTCAAGGTGTCTGACTTTGAAAAATACAAGGGCAACTCTTGCCCTCAAAATCATTTGGTGATGTACGCTCGAAAAATGTCAACTCAGACAGAGAATCAACAGCTACTGATCCATTACTTCCAAGACAGTTTAACAGGCGTCGCACTCAAATGGTACATGGGTTTAAACCGCACCAAGATCGTTACTTTTAGAGATCTTGGCGCAGCCTTCGTTCAACAGTATAAGTATAACCTGGACATGGAACCAAACAGAGATCAGCTCCGAGCAATGTCACAGAAGGACAAAGAGACTTTCAAGGAATACACTCAGAGATGGCGTGAAATTGCCGCCCAGATCTGTCCCCCTCTTGAGGAAAAAGAGAAGACCAAGATCTTTTTGAAAACCTTGAGCTCCTTCTATTACGACCGAATGGTTGCAAGTGCGCCCAGCGACTTTACTGAAATGGTAAACATGGGAGTGCGCCTTGAGGAAGTAGTCCGAGAGGGACGTTTGGTCAAAAACACAGAATCATCAAGCAGTACCAAAAGATACGGTGGTGCTTTCCCAAAGAAAAAAGAGCAAGATATTGGTAATATCTCTCTCGGAAAGCAAAGCCAAAGGTATCAACCCAACGCCGGTTCTGACATATCAACCTCAGGTTGTTCAGAGCGAACCAAATCAACAACAGTATCAGCAAAGGCCGCAACAGCCTCTTTAGCAAGCTCGTCCTCAGTACAACAATAATAATTGTTTGACATGACCACCAGGGTTTGACCCTATACCGATGTCGTATACAGAACTATTTCCACTTCTACTGGCCAAGGGGCACGTCCAAACCAGGTCTCCTCTTACAGTACCAGAAAATCCGCCTTTTTAGTTCAAAGCGGATCAAACTCGCCCTTACCATCAAGGAGGATCGGGGCACAACATTGAGAAATGTCTCAGCTTCAAGTCTGATGTGCAGAAGCTTGTCAGGAACGGGGTCCTATCTTTCAAAGATACTAATCCAAATGTTCAGACGAACTCGTTGCCTCAACATGAGAATACTGCCGTAAATTTAATAGAAGAATAATTTAGCCGCATTTATCTGATTTACGATGTACTCTTGTTAGGAACCAATTTGGTTAGGATGCATTGTAGACAGTGTGGGTACGGTCATGTACTGCCTCACAATTATCACCAGTGTGATATCTGTTTAAAGAATAATCAGGAGTGTTTTGTAGTGCGATCAGCTCTACAAGAATAAATGGATCTCGGTTGGATCCAAGATCACCGAATTCGAGAAGTCAATATGGCTCACGCAAATCCTAACATTATTCAGAACCACGACATTCTTGCGATGAACATCAATTTGGTGGCGATGCACTCAAGGCAAAGTCAATATCATAATCTGCCACGACACGATTACAATACCTGTCCGATCTGCTCAATAAGCAATCAGGGATGCTTTTTTGTACAAGAGGCCCTCCAACGTCAGATGGATCTCGGATGGATTCAGGATTACCGTGATAGGAATAACCATCAAGTCAATATGATTCAGATCTTTGAGATTCGCTTGATGAATACCAGTCTGGTAGAATTACACGCTAAGCAAGTCAAGCTCGGTTTTCTGGCTTCACATGTTTATCAAGACTGTGAAAAGTGTCGTAAAGACGACCAAGGATGTGCACTTGTCCAAAGAACACTTCAACACATGTTGGACCACTGGTGGCTTCCAATCTACTTGGACGAAGTTACACAGCAGATCAGTATGACTGACGGGAATCCTACTAGATATCATAGTCAGGATGCTCGCTCGATGGAAACAAATCTAGTAAAGATGCACTGCATACAAAGCAGACGTGGTCGGGTGCCACTACACAACTACGAGCGCTGTAGAGTTTGTTTAGAGAGCAACCAAGGATGTTATCTTGTACGGTCAGCTCTTCAAAATCAGTTGGACCGGAAAGAGATTCGACCATGTTCAAGTCCTGGTTTGATCAACGTGATGCAAGACTATCTTCCTGATCAAAGCAAAGACGTTGTCACAATCTCCAATCACGAAATGACCAAAAATGTTTGCGCCAAAATACCTTTACTCGATGAATCAAGAATTCCTCTGGACAGTAGATAGGTTCCCAACCAGGAACTGATTGAAGTTGCCTATAACGGTAAGAGAAGTCAAAAGGCTCCCATGGTTATCTATCTTCCAGGTCCAATACCGTACAAATCCGATAAGGCTATCCCTTACAAGTACGGTGCAACAATAATCGAAAATGGAAAGGAAACTCCATTACCCTCAGTCGTAAACATTGCCGACATCAGTCGAGTAACACGGAGCAGCCGGATCTTCAACAGAGGAGTGGGAGAACCCGCCAAAGAAAAGGAACCTCAAACAGATGTTCCAAATCAACTAATCGGGCAATCCAGTAATCTCAAACTTATAAAGAACAACGATGAGATGCTGAAGCTCATCCATAGAAGTGAGTACAACATTGTGTACCAACTGTTGCAAACTTCATCTAAAATCTCTATGTTATCTCTCCTGCTTAGTTCCGAAGTTCACAGGGAACCTTTGCAGAAAGTCTTGGACCAAGCTTTCATAAAACAAGATGTGACGGTAAAACAGTTCGACAACATCATTTCCAACATCACTTCCTGCAACAATTTAGGATTCAGTGATGAAGAACTGCCGGAAGAAGGCAAAAATCACAACATGGCGCTTAACATTACAGTCAATTGCCAGGACGATGCTCTAGCCAACGAACTGGTAGATACAGGATCAGCTCTAAATGTTATGCCAAAATCTACTCTGATGCGACTATCATTTCAAGGATCTCCGATGAGAGGCAGCAAGGTCATCGTCAAAGCCTTTGACAGATCCAGAAAAATAGTTATCGGCGAAGTTGATCTTCCCATAACCATCAGTCCTCACACTTTCCAAGTCACTTTCCAGGTCATGGACATTCGGGCAACATACATCTATTTATTAGGAAGACCTTGGATACACGAAGCTGGGGCAGTCACTTCGACACTTCACCAAAAGCTGAAGTTCGTCAAGAATGACAAGTTAGTCACAGTATGCAGAGAGCAGGCCTTAATAGTGAGCAACTTATCATCATTCTCATGTGTAGAACCTGAGGAAGTTATTGGAACCCAGTTTCAAGCACTCTCGGTGAGCAATGAGAATCAATCAGAGAAAGGGACGTCTATTTCCTCATACAAAGATACTCTCAAAGTGATCGAGAGTAATAACACAAAAGGATGGGGATAGCTTGTCATTCCTATGGATAATAAGACAAAGAAAGGTCTTGGTTTCTCCTCAACCTGTACCCAGACTACTACTAAAGATGAAAATTTTCATCCCATTCAAGACTTCTTCCACAGTGGAGGTTTCCTTCACCCAGTGTCTCAAGAAGTACACACCATCAACGAGGGTGACTCCTCCGATACGGACGAGGAATGAAAGTCTTATCTCAACGAGGACGGTTATATGTCTCAGAGAGAGACACATACGCCATTTTGCTTTCCCATGCAGAATCTGAGATACACACCAAGATCAGATGTCAAGATGATGTACGGAGATTGTGATCCGAAAGGATGTCGTGCTCCGCCCAACTCATTAGAGGAGGACACTCCAATGAAAGATAACTTTAACTACGACTATTACGACCCACCGGATGACTTGCCTATCTGGAAGCCATACCCAGAAGACTTAAGGCAAAAGAGTCAGCCAAATGATGCTTATCAGCTGAGCAATATTGAAAAGAATACATGCATCCCCACCAAGTCATGGGATCATTACTTAGGACATTCCGAAGATATCTAGCACAACGATGAATCTGCAAAGATTGCAGGACAAAAGTTCATCAACTATGTTTTTCCTGAGGTCAATGTCATCGAGAAGGATGACTCCTCCAGTTCCACAGAAGTATGGGACACCTTAGGGCAGCCGAGTGGCAAGTACGACTTCTTGGTCAAGTACACCGCTCCTGAAAGCTCTCGTATCAGGCTCGAAGACATCCAGCCAACTGGATGGGAGATCCGCCTGGGAATGAAAACATTGTGCAAGATACAACAGAAGAGTTCGTTTACGACAACTCTGCATGGGAGAAAGACTCCAACGATCCTTCTCCTCCAGAAATCAGCGTCATTTCTGAGGACATACCAAGAAAGAAGGTACCATACTTTGTGATTCACCGAGGAGTTTGTCGCCAATGGGTTGTTGTCGATGTCCCGAAAGTCATCCATAAGTCTAAGTAATTGCCATCTTTGTTTTAACCTTTCACCCTGTCCAGGTGAAACGGGTGTCTTTATAGGGATCACTTTTCTAGAAATGTCCCTCTTCGCTTCGCCCAAGGCGACAGAGTTTTGTTTTATAGGGCTGTAGTTTCAATAATCGACAAAATCATAAATAAAATAACGTCGTTCTGTAATTTTCGCATTTATTGTTGTTTTCACTTTTCGCTTTTTCAGAAAATGGTAATCCCAAAAACAACTCAAAATAAAAACAAGCATTTTTCAGAAAATACACTATACACACTCTTGCATTTCTCTCTATCTCTTCTAAAAAAATAAATCATCACGTCATGCAGATTGCTTATTTTAAACCCCGTTGAAACATACGATCCAATGCCTTCTCCCAACTTTGAATTCTCGGTATTTGAAGTTGAAGAAGACGAGGACGCAGAAATTCCAGAAGAGATCTCACAACTACTCAGGCAAGAGGCAAGGTCTATTGAGCCTCAAAAAGAGCCGTTGGAAAAGGTCAACTTGGGTTCAGAAGAAGGGAGGAAAGAAGTTAAGATTGGCGCACTGCTCCGTCTGACTGTCAAAGAAAGCTTGATAGAACTTCTCAAAGAATTTCCCGATGTATTTGCTTGGTCCTATCAGGACATGCTAGGGTTAGATACCAGCATCGTGGAACATCATCTACCATTAAGATCAGAATGTCTGCCGGTGAAACAAAGGTTGAGACGGACTCACCCGGATATGGCCATCAAAATCAAAGAGGAAGTTCAGAAACAGATTGACGCGGGTTTCCTCGCCACCTCAGAATATCCTCAATGGCTAGCCAACATAGTGCCGGTTCCAAAAAAAGGCGGAAAAGTCAGAATGTGTGTAGACTACAGGGATCTGAACAAAGCCAGTCCAAAAGATGACTTCTCCTACCACACATTGACATGCTGGTAGACAGTACAGTAAAGTTCAAAGTCTTCTCCTTCATGGATGGATTCTCGGGCTATAATCAAATCAAAATGGCGCCGGAAGACATGGAGAAAACTTCGTTCATCACCCCATGGGTCACCTTTTGTTACAAGGTAATGTCGTTTGGTTTGAAGAACGTCGGGGCAACCTATCAAAGGGCCATGACAATTCTGTTTCACGACATGATGCATAAAGAAATCAAAGTGTACGTCGACGATATGATTGCCAAATCTAAAACAGAAGAGAAGCATGTGACCCACTTGTCAAAGTTATTCGAGCGTCTGAGAAAGTACAAACTCCGCTTGAATCCCAGCAAATACACGTTCGGTGTTCGCTCAGGAAAACTTTTAGGGTTCCTCGTCAGCCTAAAAGGAATTGAGGTTGATCCTGACAAGGTCTAGGCCATTCAAGAAATGCCTTCACCAAAGACTGAAAAACAAGTCCAAGGATTTTTGGGACGTCTGAATTACATCTCAAGGTTTATATCCCTCATGACGGCGACATGCGCGCCGATCTTTAAACTGCTCAGAAAGAATCAAAGTTGTGTATGGACGGAAGACTGCCAAAAACCCTTCGACAGTATCAAGGAATATCTGTTGAATCCACCTATTTTGTCTCCTCCAGTGGAGAGAAGACCACTGATCATCTACCTAACAGTCTTGGAAGACTCAATGGGTTGTGTACTTGGCCAACAAGACGAAACGAAAAGAAAAGAGTCTGTCATCTACTATTTGAGCAAGAAATTTATCGACTGTGAAACTCGGTACACTATGCTTGAGAAAACTTGTTGCGCTTTGGCTTAGGCGACCAAACATCTTCGCCAGTACATGATTTGCCACATTACTTGGTTAATCTCAGAAATGGATCCGATCAAGTACGTCTTTGAAAAGCCTATTCTCACGGGAAGGATTGTCCATTGGCAGATGTTGTTATCGGAATATGACATCGAGTACCATGCACAGAAAGCCGTCAAAGGAAGTATTTTAGCCGATCATTTGGCTCATCAACCGATTGACAATCAGGAATCAGTCGGATTTGACTTCCCAGACGAAGATGTCATGTACTTAAAAATGAAAGATTGCGATGAACCGCTACCCAGTGAAGGGCCAGGGCCAAGTTCCCTATGGGGATTAATTTTTGAACGAGCTGTCAGCAATTATGGAAACGAAATTGGGGCAATCATCATAACACCTCAAGGTACCCATATTCCTTTCACCGCCCGACTGACTTTCAAATGTAGAAACAACGAGGCCGAATACGAAGCTTGTACCATGGGTCTCGAGGAAGCAATTGACTTAAGGATAAAGAATTTGGATGTATATGGCGACTCAACTCTGGTTATAAATCAGATCAAGGGGGAGTGGAACACATATCAATTGGGACTGATTCTTTACAAAGACTACGCAAGAAGGTTGTTACCATTCTTCAACAGAATCAAGTTTCATCACATCCCTCGGGAAGAGAATCACATGGCTGATGCATTAGCCACTCTCTCTTCCATGATTAGTGTAGGTCAATGGAACGACATACCTAAGATTGGCATAATGCGCCTAGAACGGTCTGCTTACATCTTCGCGATTGAAGCAGTCATAGACGATAAACCTTAGTATCACGATATCAAATGCTTCCTTCAGAAACAAGGGTACCCACTTGGGGCATCAAGAAAGGACAGGAAGTCCCTCAGAAGGCTAGCAGGAAACTTCTTCCTAAACGGTGATACACTTTATAAGAGAAACTTCGACATGGTTTTGGTCAGATGCGTAGACAAACCAGAAGCAAACATGTTGATGAAAGAGATCCATGAAGGATCCTTTGGCACTCATGCCAACGGACACACAATGGCGAGAAAAATTCTGAGAGCAGGATACTATTGATTGACCATGGAATATGATTGCTACAAGTACATGAGGAGATTTCATAAGTGTCAGATATACTCAGACAAAATCCATGTACCGCCAACACATCTCAAAGTTCTCTCTTCCCCATGGTCGTTTTCCATATGGGGAATCAACATGATTAGCATAATTGAACCCAAGGCTTCGAACGGACATTGGTTCATCCTGGTAGCCATTGACTACTTCACCAAGTGGGTAGAAGCAGCGTCATACACCAATGTGACTAGACAAGTGGTGGTCCAATTTATCAAGAACAATCTCATCTGCCGTTACGGTGTTCCAAGCCAGATCATTACTGATAATGGATCTAACTTGAACAATAAGATGATGAAAGAGTTGTGTGCTGAGTTCAAGATCAAACACCATAACTCATCTCCCTACCGACCTAAGATGAACGGGGCGGTAGAAGTGGCTAACAAGAACATCAAGAAGATTGTTCAAAAGATGGTTGTAACCTACAACGACTAGCACGAAATGCTGCCCTTTGCTCTTCACGGTTATCGTACATCTGTCCGCACTTCAACAGGGGCAACCCCTTTCTCTCTAGTATATGGCATGGAGGCAGTGCTTCCCACAGAAGTAGAGATCCCATCGATTTGGGTATTGATGGAAGTTCAGCTAACAGAAGCTGAATGGTGTCAAAGTCGACACGATGAATTGAATCTGATCGAAGAAAAGAGAATGGTAGCTCTAAAGAATGAAGTGAGCATTTGACAAAAAGGTCCGACCCCGTGTCTTCAGGAAAGGAGACCTTGTGCTAAAAAAGATACAATCATTTCTCACTGATTCTCGGGGCAAATGGACTCCGAATTATGACGGCCCTTATGTAGTCAAGAAAGCCTTCTCAGGCGGTGCCTTGAGACTCGCAACCATGGATGGAGAAGAATTTGTCTACCCCACGAATGTTGATGTAGTCAATAAATACTTCGCCTAAATAAAAAAAAACGTCTCGGTGGATTGAAACCCCGAAAGGGCGGTCCAGGCAAAAATTAGAGACACAAACAAAAAATCATCCCGATGGATTGGAAATCTCAAAGTACAATCCAGGCAAAAGTTAGGTATTAATGGCTAGTAACTACATCCGACAAGGTTAAATCCCCAGCGGTGACACTATTCATCAAAAAACTTAGAGTCAAGGTCATCTTCAACAGAAGCTCAGGATGTCCAGAATTCAAAGTTGGTAGAAGGATAACGGTCGTTATGTTTCAATGTAGCCCCTTTTCCCGTAAATTACCATTTTCTAAACTTTGTAAATACTCTATGGAATCATACGCTTGGTTGATTTCCATCCTATCAATAAAATTTGAGCCCTAATGCTTATGTTTGCAATTCTCATTTGTTTTAGCTTTATAGAATGACATTTTAACATGATCAACGATTCTTGAAATAAAACTAAAATTAATTTACTTATCAAAATTTTTCTGCTTTTAAAATAAAGATGACAATTCTTTTTGACTGATGAACATCGAAAGAACATCGATCGCTTCTCTGAAGGTGATTGAACCTTAAAGTGCAGAATTAAAGTACTCCTTTTAAACCAGTGCACCTGAATGAAGGATCAACTGTGTCAGATGTAAATGTCCCATCTGATATCCACGGTAGAGTTCGTACCTCTTAAGACCGATTGACAATTCTTCCTCCCCGCAGGGACCGCCTCTTCTAAGCAAGACAGGATTGCTATTTTGAACCAGTGATACTTTTCATCCCCCGCCGTGGCCGAGTTTCCAGTCGTGTTCATCTATTAGTCTGTATGTCGCGTCAGTTTTGTCAGTATAAACATACATACATCATGCATTATTGATTCATATTCATATTCATATTGCATTACTATCACTCTGGTCATACTCATTTCCCAAGTGATAAAAGTCCTCTTATCAATCGAGTTGTCAGTTCTTTCCTCGTCAGGAAATATTCTGTCTGAACAATCTCTCCCCTAGTTTATTTCTGGAGTGGAGACGATCCTCGACCACTTTGATAACTTCAACCTCTGAAAGGCAAGAAGACATTCGGCAGACACCTTTGGAACATCACTCTTCGCCATTGAAGATGATATTTTCGCTTTCCCGGATTAAGGAAAATCCCCAGAGAAAGCCTCTCAACCCAAGACTCTCAGCAACACATTGGTTTTTCTCCCAAGAAAGTTAATGTTAATGAAGTCATCAGCACCTCAAATTTGGATTACATCACATGGAATTTCTTCGAAAAGATCTCGAAGAAAGGTATGATGTAATATCCCCGAGCAAAAAGCAGTCTTTCAAGAGATTCGTTTTCCTCAGTAGAGTCAACAAATGGCATCTCCGACAGAGAAGTTTGCACACCTCTACAGCTCAGACAAATAGGTGTCACCAGCAAGCCTGGCCTCAAAAAATTTCAATCAAATGGCGTCTCCCCCAGTATAGCTCGGCGAGAAGTTTGATGAAAACCGCTACGCATAGCGTCCCTTGTCAAGGAAGGAACTTGACAAGAAGAAACTGAGACCAGTTCCTTGGCCGAAGATCAGGATCGAGGGGAAGTTTATTTCAGAATCTAAGACCAGTTCCTTGGCCGAAGACTAGGATCGAGGGGAAGTTTATTTCAGAAAGTAAGACCAGTTCCTTGGCCGAAGACCAGGGTCGAGGGGAAGTTTATTTCAGAAACTGAGACCAGTTCCTTGGCTGAAGACCAGGATCGAGGGGAAGTTTTACCATTTTCTAAGCATCATCACTTAGAAAAAGAAGATGGATGAGCAAGCTACCATTCATAACCACTGTCAAAATTTTGGGTATTCCGATATTTAATCCTCTTGCACCCTGAATGTCCGAATATCTTCACCATTCACACCTTCAGGTCCAAGAAGATTAAATAGGGGCATCTGTCATACCCCAAATTTTGACCACCAAGATTTCCCATCATTGTGAAGATTATTACCACAATATGGATGTACCATCATGCCTCATCAATCCCCTCAAGGATTGTCCCAAAATATTTAGACAAAAGATCAATCAAGAAATGACATGATCTTCAACTTGTCTAACCTCTTAAAACATCCACAAAGGATCAGGAGATCTCCCATATTAAAAATCAAGCACAGTTGTAACATTCCAAGTGTTTTGAGCCTCGAAACACCCGATGTCGCCAAATTAGGGTTTTGGACGATTGGGACCTCCAGAGTGAGATTTTCATGAGAGAATGAGTCAAGACTTCAACATTTGACTCAATATGCTCAAAATAACCCTAAGGACCCATTTGCAAAGCTAAAATACCCTCAGAGGATGCATTCCCCAAAAGTCGGGAATTCGGGTTTTTACGCGTCGAACCGCTTCGGAGCCAAAAGTCAAAACATGACTTTTTTGGCAAAAATGATCCTTATGACTCATATTTTCATAAAATATGATTTATAACGTCATTTGAACAAGAATTGATCAAGAAACCAAGATAACTTGCAAAAGGGGAAATCTTGAAAATTTGGAAATTTTTCTAAGTTACTAAATTTGAATGATTTTGGTACCAACTTCCAAGGATCATAACTTGAGATCCAAGCAGCCATTTTGGGT
Source organism: Lathyrus tuberosus (assembly GCA_022829125.1). Classification (NCBI taxonomy): domain Eukaryota; kingdom Viridiplantae; phylum Streptophyta; class Magnoliopsida; order Fabales; family Fabaceae; genus Lathyrus; species Lathyrus tuberosus. The sequence goes on along the minus strand of JALAZF010000036.1, from coordinate 5,102,351 downwards.
GATTCAAAGCCTAATTTGTAGGTCTTCCTACACTCTACAAAAGCTTCAACTACCTCAAACTCCAATTCTTCATGGATTTTAAGTTATGGAGTGATCAAAATGACAAAAATGAAGAAAATGACATTTTTCAACACTTAGTAAAAATCTGCCTAAGTTACCAGCCTTGAACACCAATGTTCATGAGGATTTTTCAATGGAATCCAAATAGTTTCAAGACAAACTATGATCATACATGGATTGTACCATATGAGGGCTTTTTAAAAAGTACAAGAGCCTCTCATAACTCAACCCGAGCAAGGAGATATGATCCATTAAAAATGGCATTTTTCACTGATTTTTGTAAGGCAGATTTGTGCATTGTTGCTCGAATTGATCAATTTGTGCCATAACAAGCATGGTTATCCATCTGCACACCTCAAGAGGGAACAACCAAGGGACAAACACTGATCCACCAGCCTCACGAGTCCATGGATCTATGTTTAGGCATGACACTCCTAAAAATTCAAGATGCTTCAAATGGTCAATTTTGTTTCCAAGCATTTAACTGATGCATAGAGGTGGCATTCATCAAGACAATGTTATCCAAGTTCAGTCAAGCCTTATCTCTGAATCAGAGAACTTCTAGCCTGTGCTTTAACCTCAAGTCAATGGTTAGAGGAGACTTGAGATTCCATTTGATCACCATTTGCCAACAGACCTGCTGCAGTTGCCATTCATTATTGCAGCCAAAACAAACTTGCTCTACTATAAATATAGCTCATTTGTGATCAGTTTGAGTACACCAAAGCACCCAAACTGATGCTTTACTCAAAATCTCTTCTTCACTCCAATTTTGCCTTCTAACTCAAGTCACTATCGGGTTTTGACATTGGGAATGATTCTAATCAAACCAATCACACACACACACACACCTCATAAACATCATATATGAGTGATCTATAACACAAAATCACATCTGAAACATCAAATTCACAAAATCACCAGCCAATTGCTCAAGTTCTTAACAGAGTTGCAGTTAAGGTACCACAACCAGTTCCAGCTCATTTCAATCCACTCCAAGCATTCAAACACACTCCTTGGCACCTAAGGAAGTTGTCCAGATCATTGGAATCTATCTGCAACACCTCCACCATCAAACTCAAACACCAGCTGCAAGGGGTAAGCCTGAACCCTTCAAACTCTATGATCCATGCATCATGAATGAATTTTTAAGTTACCATCTTGTTTATGCATGTATGTAGAGTAATAACCCTCAATCAATTGCCATGAATCCATCGTGTATGGAATTTCATTGTGTTCATGCTAAAATTAGGGTTCTTGAGGCTTTCTGTTGATTTCTTCCCCCATACTTAATATAAATGCAATTAAACTATATAGTTGTGATCCTTGTTCAAAAACAAACAAGATTGATACTTGAATCGTGCAAAACCATTGAGAAATCATGGAGAAAAGTGAGAAAACGCAAATCTGCAGAAACAGGGCACGCGGGCAAGAACTTAGTGTTCTTGGCACCCTTTTTCAAATTTTTGAATTTTTGAATATTTTGATATTTTTGTTAATTGATTCAAAAATTAATTTCTCTCTGAATATTTGTGTTTTTGAATTGATTCTTTTTCTCAAAATTCACAAAAATGTTTAAATATTTTAATTTACAAAAAAATCCAATTTATATTATTTTTTTAATATAGTTAGAATTTTTGTAATTAATTTCATTTTATTTGTTTTTAAACATTTTAAAATGAAATTCCCATTTTGATCTTTTCATTCCAAATGAATTTCAAACTTTCATGTGAATAAACATGATTTATCAAAATATTTTTCAAAGTGTACAACTTGTTTTTGAATATATTTGGTATTTTATATCATTTTTTATTTTCTTTTTGAAAATTATATCTTTTAAATTCAAAATTAGGGTTTCCTCTAAATTTTGATTTTTTTTCAAACATTTTTCAAATAGACTTTTGGGCCTCTAATAGAGTGTAAGACCCATCCCTAATTGTACAAAATCTTTTTGGGCCTTAGTCATTGTATAAGTCCCAGTACGTAAAAAAATAACGGCGTGATCGTCATTTCAAAACACAATTATCTGGGCATACCCTTGTGTTGTAAGTCCCATTTCTTTTCTTTTTCAAACACGTTGGGCCTCTAATAGAGTGTAAGACCCAACTCTCTTTTGTACATAAATAATTTAGGCCTCAGTCATTGTATAAGTCCCAGTACAGTTTTCAAAACAACGGTGCAACCACTGTTATTTCTGGCCTCTCCTTGAGTTGTAAATCTCATCCCTTGTACAAAAATAAACTTTTGGGCCTCTAATAGAGTGTAAGACCCAACTCTCTTTTGTACATAAATAATTTGGGCCTCAGTCATTGTATAAGTCCCGATACAGTTTTCAAAACAACGGTGCGATCACTGTTATTTCTGGGCCTCTCCTTGAGTATAAGCCTCAATCTTCTCTTCAAAAACAATTTTCCCTTTTGATTTAGGTTCAAATTCATAGTTGTTATCAAAACTTTCTTTAATTTCTTGAACAACTAACCATACAGATGTTACAATGGAAGCTTGCTCACCTGTAAGTTTTAAACAACTTTCTTTTACATACTTGCACATATATATATATTTGTTTGTGCTGGAAGCTTGCTCACCTGTAAGTCCTCCTACCCTCTTTTACATATAGTATATATTTCATATGTATATATATGCTTGTATATATCTGCTTAGAGTTTTCCCCGACAATTAGGTATAGGATTAGATAAAACCAGTGGTCACTCTTTCAACGCAGTCAAAACTAGTTCCCCATAGGAATTCCAGATACAGTCTTGTCTTCTCTTGGGCTTATACAATATGGAACAAAGAGAAAGACATTATTCCCGGTGAAACTTTTCTCAGACTGTCACTATTAGAAAATTGTCAAAGAAATTCACTTCCCCAGAGAGGATTAATTCCCGGTGAAACCACTCTTGAATTTCTTCAAACCCTAGAACTGTTCACTAAAGAAAAGATTATTCCCGATGAAACTTTTCTTGAACTCTTCTTAAGTTTGGACCCACAGGCTTCCTAAAAGCATCCCCGCCTCCTCTTGGGCTTTGTACAAGGACCCTCTGGCTTCTTAGAAGTTATCATGCCTTCTCTTGGGCTTAATACAAGGACCTTGAAATTCTCTTAAAGGTATAAGGCAAAACTTAGTCATCCTTTGTTAGAGCAGTCTTTCCAAAGAGTCAAACCTCAGACCAATTTTAGGGTTGATTCTCATCCCTTAAAACATCAGCCTCCTCTTGGGCATCATACAAAGATAAACCTTTTCATACCAGTAGACTTGGACAGTCTAATCTCCTCTTGGATCTCAAAGACATTCTCAAGTTCCCTACAAACACAGGAGAAACCCTGGCCGTTTAATCAATCTCCAGTAGAATCAAAACCCCCATAGGTTCTAAAACTCAAACTTTCTTCCAAATTTGGGGTCAGCTTATTATCAGTGTAGCATTATCCCAAATCAGAACCTCAAGGCATCTGATACCTCAACTCTTCTATAATCCTAAGCAAGAGTTTATTCCCCCACTTTGGCCCTGCCTCTGGATCTCAATAATCCTCAGCAGAAGACAGCCTCCTCTTAGACTTTGTATAATGATTTTCCTCAGCAGATTGAACCTCAAAATCACTCTCTCGTTGAGTCAATATCTCTCAGCCTCAATCTTGGGCTTTGTACAAGACAGATAAAAAACTCTCTTGTTAAGTCAATCATTCTCAGCCTCCTCTTAGGCTTTGTATAATGATCTTTCTTTTCCTCAGTAAAATTCAGCCTCAATCTTAGGCTTTGTACAAGACACCCATAAATATCTTCAGCTGAGTCAGTCAAATATCTTTCAGCCTTAATCTTGGGCTTTGTACATGACACCATATAAAGTCTCCCTAAGCAGAGTCAATTCTCTTTTCAGCCTCCTCTTAGGCTTTGTATAATGATTTTCCTCAGTAGAATTAGCCTCAATCTTAGGCTTTGAACAAAATAAATCATACTCTCCAGCAGAGTCAATCTTCCTTTAGCCACAATCTTGGGCTTTGTACAAGACAGATAAAACCTCTCACCAGTAGAGTCAGTTTCCCCTTTTACCCTTAATCTTGGGCTTTGTACAAGATACATATTCCCCAGTGGAGTAAAAAATCCCTCTTTAGCCTCAATCTTGGGCTTTGTACAAGACAGACCACATGTTTGCCCGAAAAAGTCAACTTTCAGCCTCCTCTTAGGCTTTGTATAATGATATCCCCCAAAGAGTCAGTCTCTTCTCAGCCTCAATCTTGGGCTTTGTACAAGACAAATAATAAACTCCCCATTGGAGTCAATCAATCTCTTAGCTTCAACCTTGGGCTTTGATCAAGGCACACCAAAATCAAATCCCCTCAGAGGAAATCAAAAGAAATCTCTCTATAGGAAGACATTTCTCTGTACATCACACATCAAAATAGATAAATCAAAACAAACCCTAATTCCAGATAACTGCTGTAAGTGGCACACTTGTTAATTCAAAAATCCAAGTTGTAGTCAATCTCTTATCCTGGTAAATCCCCTTTCTTTCATCTAATTGCTGTAAGTGGCAAGCCTCTGGATTATTTACATCCAAGCCAATGTCCCTCTCTTAGCATGAAAGATTTCGATGGAAAAATGGCATTGCTCAACACTGAGTTAAAGTTTCCTCCTTCAGGACAAATCCCTTATAAAGGAAATTATGGCATTGTTGGATTCACATATCCCAGTTAAAGTAATCCTCCTTTATAAACAGTCACCTAACAACTGTGATAAACAGACGAGATGTCTCCCTTTAGAGATGACAAATTCTCTCTCAGTCAAAACTTTAGCTTCAATCTTGGGCTTTGAATAAGACACTAATAACCTTTTAGCTTCAATCTTGGGCTTTGAACAAGACACCAAATATCTTTTCCTCCCATAGAATAGGAGGGAACTACGATTGCTCTGATTTCCCTGTTTTCTTTAACGGGAATACGTAGGCATAAGATTGCGAAATCTTAGCGAGCACACCAATCAAAAACTTTAGGTCCAGTACCTTCACACACCAATCAAAACCTTAGGTCCAGTACCTCACTAAAATCATAAAAAACTCACTCTCTCTCTCAAACACTCCCAAAGGAGAAACTTTCCCAACCCACAACAGACAAACACCAGTAAGTAGAAAGCAGTAAGGATAATTACTAATAACCTGTGGATAACCACATATAGGATGGGTAATTGACAACTCCCTATTGTATAACCTGTCCCCGAACTCCCCAATCTCTAAAGCATTTGTTCAGTTAAACATTTGCGTGCAAGGTTCGTTCTAGATAGCTTCCCTTTCCTTTCCAGCTTCATAGGATAAATAAGAAATCAAAAAGTAGCACCCAATCCCCACCATTGCGGTGAGGAAAAACCCAAATGGCGATAAGGTGGTCGCGTCACCGACAAAAATCGCACGCTACATGGTGGTGAAGGGAAGGTGAAAACCTGTGAGTGAGATGATGATAGCACCAATTCCACGACCTTTAGCATTGGAGCACCATTGAACATGAGCGTCCATCGCTCCCCTGGTTCGGGTTCTATGTCAGGGTCTGGAGTCTCATAATCTCTGATAAACAGAACATCCTCATCGGGAAAGTCAAACTTCATTTGTTGATAACCCTCCACAGGTTGATGAGCAAGGTAGTGAGACAAAACGCTCCCTTTTATTGCTTTCTGGGTAACATGTTGGATAGCATACTCAGTTAACAGCATTTGCCACCGAGCAATTCTTCCAGAGACAACATGCTTTTCAAATATATACTTTATCGGATCCATTTTGGATATCAATAAAGTAGTATGGCAAATCATGTATTGTCTTAGGCGTCGAGCAGCCCAGACCAGAGCACAACAAGTTTTCTCCAATAGTGAGTATCTGGTCTCACAATCGGTGAACTTCTTACTCGGATAGTAAATTGCATGTTCTTTTCTGCCAGTTTCGTCACGCTGACCCAATACACATCCCATTGATTCATCGAGAAGAGTGAGATACATGATTAAAGGCCTACCCAGAACCGGCGGTACTAAGATCGATGGTTCTTGCAAATATTATTTTATTTTGTCGAATGATTCTTGACAATGATTATTCCATTCAACCGATTGATTTTTTCTTAGTAATTTGAATATCAGTTCAGAGGTAGTCGTCAAGTGAGAAATGAATGTTGAGATGTAATTAAGTCTGCCCAGAAAGCCACTGACTTATTTTTCTGTTTTGGGAGGCGGCATGTTCTGAGTTGCTCAAACCTAATGCCCTTCTGACTCATAATAAAGCCCAACAGTTTACTGGATCAAACTCTAAAGGTGAATTTCGCAGGATTCAACCGCAGTCTGAACTTTTAGAGTCTGTCAAATAGTTTCTTTAGATGGACCAAGTGATCATCTTCAGTCTTGGACTTAACAATCATATCGTCTACGTAAACCTCAATCTCTTTATGGATCATATCGTGAAAGAGGGTTGTCATGGCATATTGGTATATCGCCCCTACGTTCTTCAAACTGAATGGCATGACTTTGTAGCAATATGTACCTGATGGCGTGATGAAAGTGGTCTTCTCCAAGTCAGTTGGGGACATCTTGATCTGATTATATCCTGAGAAACCATCCATGAATGAGAAGACAGAGAATTGTGTAGTGTTGTCTACCAAGACATCAATATGAGGCAGAGGAAAATCATCTTTCGGGCTTGTCTTATTGAGATCTCAATAATCCACACACATTCTGACTTTCCCATATTTCTTCGGAACCGGAACGATGTTAGCAATCCATTCAGGATATTTGGAAGTGGCTAGGAACCCAGCATCAAGCTGTTTCTTTACCTCTTCTTTGATTTTAAGTTCCGTGTCGGGTCTAGTATTTCTGAGTTTCTGTTTGACAGGAGGACATCCGGGCTTGAGTGGCAAGTGATGTTCAACGATGTTGGTATCCAACCTAGGCATATCTTGATAAGACCATGCAAAGATATCCACATACTCTTTCAATAACTTGACCAACTCAGAGTGTACATGCTTAGTGAGGGATGCCCCAACCTTGACTTCTCTTCTGACATCATCAGTACCAAGATTGATAACTTCCACTGGCTCTTTATGTGGCTGAATCTCTTTCTGTTCGTGCTCAAGGAGCCTTGCTAGTTCAGCCGATAATTCACAATCTTCCTCACCATCTTCTTCGGCTTGGTTGATTGGAATCCCAGAACTACAATGGATGTTTGTCATGTTGTTATCAATGCATTTATGTGTTTTGCATGTTTATGAATTCGTTTAGAATGAGCTAATTTGAAATGTGAAAATAAAAGAAACTTTTGCCATTTGTTTGTGAAAAAGTAAAATAAGACAGAAAATAGAGCATGATTTTGAATGCAAAGAAAACTTTTATTTATTGATCACATAATATTGCAAAAGTGGGAGGCCCTTTACAAGCTATCCACTCGTCTCGGGCGAGGACGAAGGAATTAGAAAGCAAAATGTATTACATGTTTGCAGGAAAAATCATGGGAATCACAGTAGATGTCCAATTGTTGAGCTTGAAGCCAGGCAGACACTTGCGTACAAAGCTTGCACTCTGGTTGCTAGGACCAACATCATCAATGGCTGTCATGATGTCACCCTTTTGGAAGCCCGCGCTATTGAACTTGATCAAGTTACACTGCTTTTAACCATGTGAGCTAGCTTGTAGACCAGGACAGTAACCCAATCCAAAGCGCTCATGCTTCTTTACCACATCCAAAACATGCCCCCAACCAGGCAAAGCACCTTTCTCAATGGTCTCTTTAGCACTTTTGGCAGATGACAAGGTCATTTTCGGTGATCTACTTTGACTAGTTAAAGCGGAGCTGACATCTTCGAACTCAAGACATTGCAACAGCACCTCAACTATGCCTTCATCGGTCTCGACGTATCGGAAGGATGATAACTCGCTTACTAGCAAATCCTCTTCACCACAAACGATGACCAGCTGATCGTCAATCATAAATTTCAATTTCTGATGCAATGTGGAAGTTACTGCCTCTGCGGCATAAATCCACGGGTGACCCAATAAGCAACTGTATGTAGGATTGATATCCATCACTTGAAAAGTAATGGTAAACAAATGCGATTTGATCTTAATGGGTAAATCCATCTCTCCAATAACATGTCTTCGGGAACCGTCAAAAGCTCTGACAATTAAAGCACTTGGCCTCATATCACTCCCTTCTACCAGTAGTTGACTCAACGTGCCTTTAGGAATCACGCTGAGAGAAGAACTGGTATCCACAAGGACACGAGATAGCAAGACGTCTGTGCAAGTCACTGATATATGCAAGGCTCGATTGTGGGTAGTTCTTTCAGGAGGCGATTTTAACTCGTAAAACCCAGATACCGACTTGCAGTTATGTTTGCGACCACATCATCAAACTGGATGAGTCCAAGCCTTTGAGGTTGGAATCAATTTTGGTAAAACTAACTTAATAGTGAGATGTTGGACAAGATGTCCTAATATGTTGAACTGGCTGAAGGTTAAGTTGTTAGACAAGATGTCATATCATGTTAATTCGACATCTTTGTCTGTTATAGTTTGGAATAACTGTTATCTGATTTCCAGTTTTTATGGGAATGTGTATTTGTCCTAGGTGGCGTCAGAGATTGAGGAATCAGAAATCTTGATTCTAAAAGGAATATGTTGTTTCTAAGTTTGGAGACACTTTAGGAAACTTAGGAATAAAGAAACTATTCTAGAGAAGAATAGGCCGCAGATTCTGTGGAGCTGAATTGATGCGAGTCTGAAGCCCAAATCCAATTTTGTTTAGTGTTATAAATAGGTTAGATTTAACCTAAAGTAGGCAGTGAATATACACGGCTGTTAGTGAGTACTAGGGTTGTACTTTTGTGAGCCTATCTTGTATTGCGTGAATACCTGAGTTGGACATTTTTATTGAGTTGTAATTGTTCAGTCACTGCTGTGATTGAAAGGGAATTGAGAAGGGTCTCATACCTAGGAGTGTCTTGGGTAGAAATCTAGCAGGGGTAGTTTTATGTGACAAGTTGTAAACGGTGGAGTTTAGCTTAGAACTAATACTGGTCAGTGGATTTCATTCCTGGCTTGGTAGCTCCCAGACGTAGGTGTTGTTGTTCACCGAACTGGGTTAACAATTCTTGTGTATTATTTACTTTCTGTTGTATGTATTCTGTTCCTCATTATCCTTGTGTTAGAAGCAGAGATCAAGTATCATGACATCCTGTCCAAAATCTTAGTGATCTGCTTGACCAAAATTTCAATTGGTATCAGAGCAGGCATCTTGCTCTGTATCTGGGTGAGATTCAGGGACGAGACTTTCTGGTTCAATGGATAAAGAAGGAGGAATTTTAAATAGACCACCCATACTTAATGATTCCAATTATGAATATTAGAAAGTGCGCATGGTGGCATTTATCAAGTCTATGGATGGTAAAGCTTAAAAGTCTGTGGTCAAAGGGTGGGATCCACCAAAGATCAAAGACAAGGATGGGAATATTACTGATGAGCTGAAGCCTGAGGAAGACTGGGGTGATGAAGATGATAAGCTTGCTCAAGGTAATTCCAAATCCTTGAATGCCTTGTTCAATGGTGTGGACAAGAATATCTTCAGGTTGATCAAGAACTACACTGTTGCAAAGAATGCCTGGGAAATCTTGAAGATTGCTCATGAAGTAACCTCTAGAGTTAAATCCTCAAGACTTCAACTTCTCACCTCTAAGTTTGAGAACTTGAGAATGAAGGAGGATGAGAGTATTCAAGAATTTCATATGAATATTGTGGATATTGCCAATACTTCAAGTGATCTTGGAGAAAAGATTCCAAAAGCAAAGCTTGTCCAGAAAATTCTAAGATCTCTTCCTAAGAAGTTTGACATGAAAGTGATAGCCATCGAATAGGCTCAAGATATCAATACCTTGAAGGTAGATGAACTCATGGGTTCCCTACAAACTTTTGAAATGGCAATGAATGAAAAGACTCAGAAAAAGAAAAGTTTAGCCTTGGTGTCTAATCGTGATGAAGGTAAGGCAAACTCCAAGGAAGAGATGTCTAAGGCTGTTGTGCTTCTAGGAAAATAGTACAGTCAATTACTAAAGAAGATAGAGGGAGAGTCAAGAGCTAGTGTCAAGGCTCAGCCGCTCAACAACCATAAAAGGAACAATTTTGGAAGGAATTCCAATTATGAAGAGAAAATTGGCAAAGAAAAGGGGATCAAGTGCCTTGAATGTGAGGGATTTGGACACATTAAATCTGAGTGTCCTACATTCCTCAAGAAAGAAAAGAAAGGCTTCTCTACATCCTGGTCTGAAGATGATTCTGCAAGTGATGAAGAATCACATAAGTAGGTTTATGCTCTCACAGGAGTGTTTGACTCTGATGTAGAATCAGACATTAGAGATCTCTCATATAATGATCTAGTCAACTCTTACAGGAAGTTATACACAAGAAGTGCAGAAATCTGTCATCTAGGAGAAGATCAACATAAGATTATCATGCTCCTTGACGTTGAAAGATTGAAGTATCTTGGCATCATCTCTGGTCTTCAAGAGAAAGTTGTCTTGCTCAACTCCAAACTTGGCAATGTAACCAAAACTGTTATAATGCTCAACAGCAGCTCTGATGTGCTAGATGAGATACTATAATTTGGGAGGAATGCTGAAGATGTCAGAGGACTTGGATACAATGACCAAGTTGTGATGAGCAAAAGAAGAGATACAAAATCTAGTTCTCCTCGGCTAAACAAAAAAAGGCAGAATAAAAAAATGTCACATGGGATGTCTCAACGTCAGTGTAGACATCAAAGACATGCTACAGGCAAAAAGAAACAAGACTGGAAATGCCATCATTGTGGTTGATAGGGCATATTAAACCCTATTATTACCAGATACATGGCTATCCCAAGTCTGGTTCTCAATCCAGAAGGATGCAAATTGGTAAAAATGGAGAGAAATGGAGTCTGAAGAATGAGTCTATAGCTCTGATAGTCCATTCCTCTCTAAAAAGGTATGCTGAAGAGAAGTGGTACTTTGATAGTGGTTGTTCAAGACACATGACTGGTGTCAAGAACTATTTGGAAAATATAGAACCCCATGCCTCCAACTGTGTCACCTTTGGAGATGAATCCAAAGGAAAGATTAAAGGGATTGGAAAATTGGACCATGCTGGGAAACCTAGACTTGACAATGTACTGTATGTCAAATGACTAACTGCTAATCTAATTAGTATCAGTCAACTTTGTGACCAAGGTCTGAAGGTTAACTTTACAAAATCTGAATGTTTGGTTGTAAATGATAAAAATAAAGTTATTATGAGGGGTGCCAGATCAAAAAATAATTGCTATGTATGAACTCCATTACAGACAGAGTGCTCATCAATGTTAATTAGGAAGCATCAGAAATCCTCCTCAAAATTGAACATTGATAAATGGCAGAGTGGAAGGTTAACTAAGATGTCACACAGAAAGTTACAACATCAGACCATCTCAAGGATTCAGGACCTTCTTCATAAGGTTTCTATGATAGATGATCTTGAAGGAAAGAGATGTGCCTATGTGGCCACTATTGACTAAACAATAGAGAATGATTATACAGCTACCATAATTAGTCGCTTTCGGTGCACAGGAATGAGGCAGATGCTAACAAGGGAAAATGTCACACAAGATGTTGTGACATTATCCCATGACAACCTGAGCATACTTGATGCACTTAAAAATTAGTTTAAGAAGTTGAAGGGTAAATGAGGGTTTTACATAACTAGGGGTCTAGAGAAATTAATTTGTGGGGATACTGGTCAAAAAGGTGTATTTTCCCAACAAACAAAGGGAGGGTTTCAAAATCAATCATTTCAAATCAAATTAAATTACTCTCACTTCGTTCTCTTCTCCACAATCTACTTCTTCTCCCGGTGTGAAGAAAAATCCAATCTTGTTCTCTCTATGATGTCTCAACAACAATCATCAAAAGGAGAAGGCATGAAGGAGACCGTTACATCTTCCGCTACTAGGACAAAATCTGGGAAGATGTCTACTAGAGATGCGATCAATGTTGTTCCCCTATCTATGGTGCCATGCAAGCCTGAGAAATTCCTTGTAAGAAGGTCTAGGAATCTCCTTGCAGGTAATACTCTTAAAACTACTTATGCCTCTTTTGATCCTAGAAGTAAGAAAAAAATTGTTGAAATGGATAAAAGAATAAGGAAAATAGTGGCTGAGCAATTAAATATAGGGGGTAGACTGAATACTGATGGGACTATGCCAACCACCTTCGCTCCTAGTGCAGAACCGGAGGAGGTGACTGAACAAAAGGGTGATAGAGATACTTATGAAGGAGATGGTAATACAATGTCAGAAGAGAACCTCCACACCCTTGTTGATTCTGTTGAGAAAAATGTTGGACCAGATAATGGAACATCCTCATCACTAGAGGAATCACTAGAACAGGCATTAAAGGGTACTGCTGAAGAAGTAACTAACAAGGTTATCAATGTTGATGACTTACCTTCTAATGATGAGATCATTGCTAAGAGTCTCAATCCTAGTGTGGTCAAGAGATTGAAGAGAAGAAAAGATAAAAGTGTGGATACTGAAAACACCACTATCAGAAGAAATAAGAAATATGTGGTTGGACCTCAGAAACCTTGGAGCAAGGTTGCAGTTATATCCAAGAAGAGAAAGGCTGAGTCTGACACTGAGTTATACTATGATGTTAGAGAAGATGTCCAGGACATCATACGTCCAAAGAATCCAGTTGTTAAGAAAAAGACTATCATTATTCCTAAAGTTCCCTTGGATAATATATCTTTCCATGCTTCTGAGTATGTAAACAGATGACCATATGTGTACCAAAGAAGAGTAGCATTGGAAAGGGAACTAGGGAAGGATGCATTAGAATGCCAAAAAGTGGTGAAACTGGTTAATGACGCAGGGCTAATGAGGACAGTCACTAAACTTGGATCCTGCTATGAGAGGTTGGTCAAGGAATTTGTAGTAAACATTCCTGAAGACTGTAATGATGCAACCAGCAAGAGAGTGTATGTCAGAGGTAATGTTGTGACATTTTCCCCCACCGTGATTAATAGGTTTCTGGAAAGATCTGAAGAATCTCATCCTGAATGTGAAGACACGGATGATCAAATATGTCAAGAGATCACCTGCAACACTGTGAAACACTGGCCTAGCAATGGGAAACTTTCAGCTGGGAAGCTCAGTGTAAAGTATGCAATTTTGCATAGAATTGGTACTGTTAATTGGGTGCCCACCAACCATACTTCAACCATCTCAGCTGGTCTAGGAAGATTCATTTATATTGTTGGCAAAGGAAGAATGTTCGACTTTGGAACTTACATCTTTAATCAAATCTTGAAGCAATCTACATCAACTGCAGTTAAACTTCCTATATGCTTTCCTTCACTTATTTGTGGCATAATTCTGGATCAGTACCCTGGCATCCTAGTATCTGCAGATCATGCAATGAAAAGGGAATTTCCTTTGACACTGCATTACAAGTTGTTTGCTGGAAATCATGTCCCAGACATAGTTCCAACATTTGCTCCTACATCTGTTACTAAAACTTTAAAGGAGGAAACTATTGCTCAGCTGAAGGAGACCTGCAGGGAGCTTGATGCCATCATCAAGACCAGTACATCTAGGAAGGACAAATTGGAACGATTGATACAAGCCTTGTCTGCTGAGCAGAACAAGGACATTGAAGCTGACATTGGAAATGTTAAGAAGCATGCTGCTAGCATTAATGAGGCAAACAATGATGAGGATTTTGCTGCTGATGATGGTTCTGGTGATGATGCAGAAGAAGAGGATGATGAGGAAACAAAAGATGACTACTGAAAGTTGTCTTCCTTTTATTATTTTTGTTTCGATTTTGTAAGGGCTTAATGCCCAGGATAAGTTATTTTTTGTTTTAGGTGTGTACTTTAAATACTATATACTGTTTATTTGGTTATGTAGTTAGTCTTTCTGCTTTTGTCATATTATGGCTAAAAAGGGGGAGTAATACTAACTTTACTAACCACTGCTGACCGTTACTAACCATTCAGGGGGAGTAGTGTTGCTTGCAGAAGAAGGAACTGGTTGAGGGGGGGACAATATTTTTTCCGTTGCTGTTCTGATGATCTGGTCTCCTTGTTCTGAGTAACTTTGTCTGCAGGATTAACTGTAGTTAGTTTTAGCCAAAATCATCCAAATGGGGAGATTGATGAGTCCAAGCCTTTGAGGTTGGCATCAATTTTGGTAAAACTAACTTAACAGTGAGATGTTGGACAAGATGTCCTAACATGTTGAATTGACTGAAGGTTGAGTTGTTAGACAAGATGTCATATCATGTTGGTTCGACATCTTTGTCTGTTACAGTTTGGAATAACTGTTATCTGATTTCCAATTTTTATGGGAATGTGTATTTGTCCTAGGTGGCGTCAGAGATTGAGGAATCATAGATTCTGATTCTAAAAGGAATATGTTGTTTCTAAGTGTGGAGACACTTTAGGAAACTTAGGATTAAAGAAACTATTCTAGTGAAGAATAGATCGCAGATTCTGTGGAGCTGAATTGCTGCGACTCTGAAGCCCAAATCCAGTTTTGTTTAGTGTTATAAATAGGTTGGATTTAACCTAGAGTAGGTAGTGAATATACACGACAGTTAGAGAGTACTAGGGTTGTACTTTTGTGAGCCTCTCTTGTATTGCGTGAATACCTGAGTTGGACAGTTTTATTGAGTTGTAATTGTTCAGTCACTGCTGTGATTGAAAGGGAATTGAGAAGGGTCTCATACTTAGGAGTGTCTTAGGTAGAAATCTAGCACGGGTAGTTTTTAGGTGACAAGTTGTAAACGATGGAGTTTAGCTTAGAACTAATACTACTTAGTGGATTTCATTCCTGGCTTGGTAGCCCCCAGACGTAGGTGTTGTTGTTCGCCGAACTGGGTTAACAATTCTTGTGTATTATTTACTTTCTGCTGTTGTATTTTGTTCCTCATTATCCTTGTGTGAGAAGTAGAGATCAAGTGTCACGACATCCTGTCCGACATCTTAGTGATCTGCTTGACCAAAATTTCAAAACTGTTCTACAGGGATGTCGTGCATTGCATGAGCAGCATTCAAAACTTTCAACAAACCAAGTCTGTGCGCGGGTGAACTCATGGGCAAGGATAAGATTGAAATCCTTGAAGGTGTTTGCCCCAGCTGATCCACAATCTTAAAATCACTCTTCTTGATTAGCTTGAGGAACTCTTGATCATCAATTGACTCTTTGCTTTTGGTTATATCCTCAGATGGAGTGACTTGTACTGATGCAGCGGTAGATGCCCATGGTTAAACAACAGGGGTTATTGAAGCAGACTTCTCCTTGGGAGGAGCAACAATTGGAACTTGCACATGCTTAGATGTGACCTTCGGAGCAAACACTCGCCCACTACGAGTCATGCCTCCAACGGTGGTTACATTCACAATCTAGGATTCAAAGAACCAAATCTCTTGACCTCCAGAAAACACGGTAGAACGATACTTCCAAGGTACCTCTTTTGAATTCTGATAAAGGCTTCGGCCCACAAACAGTGATCGACTATATCTTCTACTTAGGAGCTTCCACAGGAACCTTCCTATATACGATCGTGAACGGCTTAATGGTAACTACCTCATCCACAGACTTGGATCTGGAAAACTGAACCACACCTCGGTTCATCAAGAACTAAACACAACCCTTCAACCTTCGACACTGATTAGGATTATCATCGCAAATCTGGCACTTTCCATGAAGACCTTTCAATAACCATCGCTCATTCAATTTCTTGAACACAACAGTCATCAGAGTTTTCACTTCATCGATATCCAGGATCAATTCAGCCCCTTGATTGTCTTCGACCACGTTAACCCCTGATCCACCGTGATTAGGCAAAGGATTAGTTTGTATGTTAGGCTGATCTTCGGCAAATGTCAGGATTTTCCGATCAATAAACTCTTGAACCTTGGTCTTTAAAACAATACAATCTTCAGTAGCATGTCCTATGTACCCAAAATGGTAAGTACAGGACGCATTCGGATTATGCTTCGGATTGAACAGAGGAATTGCAGGTGCGATCTCTTTTGGACCAATTGTGTAACACCCCAATTCCCATCGCGAATAAATAATACATTATAAAATCAGAGTAACTAAAAATTTATTTTTCCGACAGAAACAAGGATGCCACATTTTAAAGTAAGAAAACACAATCCCTGCTCATAAATTTCGATACATAGCACATAATACATATAGCAAGCCACAGATGCATAACATATTTCTAACAATCAAACCACATAGCATATAACAATTATACCAACATAATCACACATTCACACATAATGTACACCAAAGTTATGACATATGGAAACACATCACCACATCACATAGCATGTCCATACATAAAACATATTATCCACAACCAATGCATTTATCACATATGCACATCAATTCACCAATTCTATCATAAATCTCAACACATACTCAATCAATTCACAATTCCACACATAATCACATAATCAATCCATTCATGATTTATGCAAATGCACAGATACCGACACAACGACTCTATGCACATGTCATGCGGTACCGACTTCCAATATTTCTCATCACTAGTTCACTCAAGAACTACAGGAACCATCGCTCGTTACATCACTGTAACTCTCCGTCGGGCATACGATGTTTACCCGTCGCTTGCAGTCCTCTTTGTATAAGGCTCGCGACGTTTATGGATCGCTTGCAGTCCTCTTTGTATAAGGCCCACGATCTGATAGCTTGCAGTCCTCTTTGTTAAGGCTCACGATCGTCTATAATCATCATTTTCGGTCCTCTTATTTTTAAGGCTCACGATCCAATCAGATCGCTTTCAGTCCTCTTATTTTTAAGGCTCACGATGTTATAGCAGATTCTCTCAGGAATCAATCCGTTGCTCACACCCCACATGGGCACACGACGTTTATGGATCGCTCACACCCCACATGGGCACACGATCCGATCACTCACATCCCACATGGGCACACGATCACACAAGATGCATATCATGATGCTTGACACACAAGAACTCATAACAATCAAATGCATCTTCACACATATAAGCAACCATCATCATGCATATATTTCAACTCATCAATTCCATACATTCAAGGTTCAACCATATGAATTAATCAACATCAGCACACTCATGCATTGTAAATCAATTCAAACAGTGCATTTCAAACCATAAAGGCCACCACACAACATACATTGAATTTCACATAAACAATGCATTTCACCACAAACCACAAACCACAACAATCATGCCATCACAATTACTTCCACAAGGGATTCACACCACAAAGGCTACCCACAACACATCATAACAACATACATTAATATTCAATCAAACAATGTATTTTACCACACAACAACATCATTAATCACGCATCGAAGTCTAATTCAAAACAATGCACATATTTGCCATAAAGCCACAACACAACATTCCATCATGTATATTCACATCATATAACGGCACACAAGCTACACGTTACATATCAAAAGCATATAGCATGATAACACATCAATCGCACACAATTAACGCGATAAAAACCCGACAACCCAACTATTTTTCCAAAAACACGAATTAATTAAATAATCTTTTACCCTCCAAACCATTTTTAATAGAAAGAATATTTCATTAGCTTTCCAACGCTTCAAACGGGGGTCAAAACGGGCTTACGGTTCAAAAGTTATGAAGAAAACAAAATCGGACATTTTGGAAAATTTGCGTCACTCGCGAGTATGCACAGGTCGAGTCTTTAGGTCTACGCAAAAGTCTTTAGGTCGACGCAAAAGTCCTTCAGGTCGACGCATACTGCGCAGAATTTGATAAAAACTCAATTTTCGATCGTTAAATGACTTCCGGACCTCCGATTTCGATTCCGTAAAAAGCTGCGATCTCAGGATTCGACACACTACAATATTCTCACAATAAAAAGATCATCCAACACATTTTCCATTTTTGAAATATTTTGAAACATAATTTTATCAGTTTAACCCAACTCCAAACTCGCTCAAAACCACTCGAAAACACACAAACAACCACTCCCGATTAATTCCTATCCTCACCCGACTATACTACACAACTTATTCCACATTCCAACCGTTAAAACATCGACTTCTCACCATTTCATCATTATTGCCCTAACTCTCACAAACGATATAACTCAATCCTAAACTCCCAAAATCATACCAACGAGTATTCCCGATTAAACCCAAACATTACCCGACTATTCTACACGATCTATTCCAAATTCTAACCGTTAAAACATAGATTCCCACACATTTGTTCTTCAATCCAACCAATAAGGAAAAGTATATATTTCAACCAAACAAATACAAACAACACATACATATACATATACAATCGAAATATAATCGAAACTTCTCACCCTTACCCGATTAATCACGCTTGAAATGGAGAATCTTTGACTTTCCCCTCTTTTCTTCTTCTCCCTTTCTTTCCTCTCTTTTCTCTTCTTTTCCCTTTCTTTCTCTTCTTTCTCTTTTCTTTCTATTTCTCTCTCTCTATTTCTATTTATATAAAAACATAAAACTTACCCAAGCAAAAGACCAAAATACCCCTCAGCTCAATTATCTCCCAAACGCTCTCAAAATGCGATAAAACATAAACATACCGATGAAATATATTTCGGGAAATAAAAGTTGAATAGAAATTATAATTTATTGCAAATATTTTACCTATCAGAGAAATTAACCAATTAACTCAATTAGCAGGTAAAATACAATAAATTCACACATTTCACAAAATTCACATAAATGAAATAAATAAATACAATTAAACAAATCGGGGCGTTACAACTCTCCCCCACTTAGACATTTTCGTCCTCGAAAATATAACTGAGACGAACAACTCGGAATACGACTCTCGCATCCGACCAACAAACCAACAGGCCAACTAAAGCACACCACGAATAACACAAACTGACAAACCACCCTGATAACAACAACTACTACAACAACACTACACGACGACAACTACAACGACAAGATGCAAATCCCATACAATGCACTTGACGACTAACTCACGACTCAAAGAAAACCATGTTGCCAAACTCCCACATAAGGATTAACCACACGCACTCGAACCAGCACCATGGGAACGAGGCAACAACACAAACAAGAACATAAAGTTCCACGACACCACATCGTTTCAACAACCTCTACACCATCATAATACCAACTTCCTTGTCACACAATAATATTACAATTATGCTACGATTCCCCAATCGAACACATAACCAAAACATCCAACTACATAATAGTACCTGATTAATATTGAAACCTTCCACTTATCACTTCCATTCTGAAACGTCCAATGGTCTCATCACTCCTACATATTCCCAATATTCAACCTTTGAACTCTTACAAGTCACACACGCCTATACGAAATGTACCACATCACGCTTTCGCTGCGTACTCTGATTACTCGTAACCATCAAAACTACCAATTCCTCGTCCAAAGTCTAACTCTTTCTCATATTCGCCAAAAATCATTGTTCACTTTTAATATACCCAACTTCACACTCCACTGTGTTATCTCACACACCAGACACAAGTCTCTGAACTGCTCAAACAATTCTAATTCTCGGACCATCAAAACAGACATACATAGAAACTTTCGACTTAACTCCTCAGGCACAACAATAACTTTTCCCAAAGGATAATCCAAGCCAAATTCATAACTCGTCATGAATTCCAATTAAAGTCATAACTCATCACAAATTCTAACCATCCTCGTTGTCTCTTACTCTATTCCTTCAGACCAAACCAGTACTCTACACTCTTGTGGTTACCAAACACTGCGAACCTAGAACCATACAGATAATATCCCCAAATTGTCCAACACAATACAACTGCAACCAATTCCAAATCCAGAATAGTATAGATCCTTTTATGAACCCTCAATTATCGTAAAGCATAAGCTACGACTTTACCCTCTTGCACGTCAACTGAGATAACAGAAGTACTAACTTAGCAAAGTCTTCCATAACCTGCAGTAGCAACCAACTAAGCCCAAAAGTTTCTAATCTTCCTAACCAACTTCAGAATCTCTCAATGTAGAACGGCATCTACTTCCGAGGGATCCATAATCATACTCTCATCTGAAATAACGTATCCAAGAAAACTAACCTTTTCAACCAAGATTCTCACTTGAATAACTTAGCATAAAACTTCGTCTCTTTACAACACTTGTAATTCAAATCTCAAACACTCTACCTGTTCTTCCTCTGGGTTTATAACAGATTCGAACATTCTCAATCAAAGCCCTTACGAACTTATCCAAATAAATATGGAAGATACGATTCCTCTACTCCACAAACATTACAGACGCATTACTATCACCGAACAACATCACTGCACGTTGTAATGTCCAAACAAACCAAACCTCATCCAAACTTGTCCAGACTCAAATACAAGCTTAACCGAGCAAATAACAACCTATTCCGATGATAACAACCATAACTGGTCACATTAAATCGATCAAAGCCTCAACTCACATAATTCACTATCCTTATCAAACATGCCAAACAATTGTAATTTCACTCCAACTCAATCAAACCATTCCAGTTATCTAACCATGAAAGCGGACACTTATTCTCAATCGTTACCTTACTCCACTGTTAGTAATCCATACACAAGTCCTTCTCTTAACCGTCCAAATTCCATAAATCCCAACATGTAGCAACAACCAACCAAAAAGAACTCTTAAATATTACATCCATACCTAAAGGTTCTCTCAAAATTTCCATTGATGCTCTACAATTCCAAAGACTCCAAACCTCACAAGAACTCTAAGTTTTGTTTTCCATAGTCTCGATACCGCCATACACATCATGC
This sequence comes from Lathyrus tuberosus, assembly GCA_022829125.1. Lineage (NCBI taxonomy): Eukaryota > Viridiplantae > Streptophyta > Magnoliopsida > Fabales > Fabaceae > Lathyrus > Lathyrus tuberosus. The sequence continues at coordinate 5,081,418 of JALAZF010000036.1, read as the reverse complement.
TTGTTCTTCTACTTACTTAGCAGATCCAAACCTTAAATCCTTACCTTCGTCCAATTTGAGTTCACACTCTACTATCTGAGAACAACCTTTAACAATACCCAATCGTTCTCTCCCAATGACTTCCCAACTGGACCAACATACCAAAACCTCTAATCCATTTCATCTTCTGATATTAGCATCTTCATCGACTCATCAAAACAATCCGTAATCATTTCCTTAAATTCCAAACAACTCATTTCACACACTATCAAAGCCGGAAAGACACGCCTATTCCATCCAACATAATTTCCGTCTGCTATCAACAAGAGATTAAGGGTGATCAGTTCCTCAATTTGTCAATAGACAGCCGACAATCATGATGGGGCATAAACCGTCTTTACCAAACTATAATAGCATTTCTTACATCTTATGCACAAAACTACCTAAGGCACAAATCCTTAGTTGACATAAACCTTACCTCCGCATTCCCTCCGGAATCGGAAACAACACTGTCCAAACAACACTTACAATCTTGCAACCAACGGCACACAACCGAAGCAACTGGGAGACGTACAAGCTTCTCCCCCACTTATCTCATTCTTAATTCTGAAGACAAAAGATTAGGAAACCAGAAAGCACTGGCAGTGTCTCACACACATATCACGTACTAAGGGACGAACAACAACGACAGTATTCAACTGTCACACCAACTGACTCAACAACTTGGCCGGACGGACCGACCTGCTCTAATACCACTAATGTAACACCCTAATTCCCATCGCGAATAAATAATACATTATAAAATCAGAGTAACTAAAAATTTATTTTTCCGACAGAAACAAGGATGCCACATTGTAAAGTAAGAAAACACAATCCGTGCTCATAAATTTCGATACATAGCACATAATAGAATACCCTCAAGGGGAAACTTGTTCCATATAAAATGAAGGTCAATTATGGAATAAAGCGGAAAGATCCATAACTGACTTGTTTACAAAATAAATTTGTTTTGTAACATCAAAATATATATACAAAAGTAATACAAGATAGATCCACCAAATATATACATATATAATACGAGCGTTCCCCCGACTCCTATGCTACGTATCAGAGCAGACACCAAGACCGACAACAGAACGGAGGGCTAATCTTCACAAAAAGACCTCCAACAACTCTAATCTGCAATGCCTCATAGAGCATTATAAAACAGCAGAGGGTGAGAAATAACAACTAAATCAAGATTGCATAATAATATGCAAACACACATAAAAATCACATACACAGTTATTCTCACCTCACGCATCACATACCAATACATATAGCAAGCCACAAATGCATAACATATTTCTAACAATCAAACCACATAGCATATAACAATTATACCAACATAATCACACATTCACACATAATGCACACCAAAGTTATGACATATGGAAACACATCACCACATCACATAGCATGTCCATACATAAAACATATTATCCACAACCAATGTATTTATCACATATGCACATCAATTCACCAATTCTATCACAAATCTCAACACATACTTAATCAATTCACAATTCCACACATAATCACATAATCAATCCATTCATGATTTATGCAAATGCATAGAGACCGACACAACGACTCTATGCACATGCCATGCGGTACCGACTTCCAATATTTCTCATCACTAGTTCACTCAGGAACTACAGGAACCATCGCTCGTTACATCACTGTAACTCCCCGTCGGGCATACGATGTTCACCCGTCGCTTGCAATCCTCTTTGTATAAGGCTCACGACGTTTATGGATCGCTTGCAGTCCTCTTTGTATAAGGCTCATGATCCGATCGCTTGCAGTCCTCTTTGTATAAGGCTCACGATCGTCTATAATCATCGTTTTCGGTCCTCTTATTTTTAAGGCTCACGATCCAATCAGATCGCTTTCAGTCCTCTTATTTTTAAGGCTCACGATGTTATAGCAGATTCTCTCAGGAATCAATTCGTCGCTCACACCCCACATGGGCACACGACGTTTATGGATCGCTCATACCCCACATGAGCACACGATCCGATCGCTCACATCCCACATGGGCACACGATCACACAAGATGCATATCATGATGCTTGACACACAAGAACTCATGACAATCAAATGCATCTTCACACATATAAGCAACCATCATCATGCATATATTTCAACTCATCAATTCCATACATTCAAGGTTCAACCATATGAATTAATCAACATCAGCACACTCATGCATTGTAAATCAATTCAAACAATGCATTTCAAACCATAAAGGCCACCACACAACATACATTGAATTTCACATAAACAATGCATTTCACCACAAACCACAAACCACAACAATCATGCCATCACAATTACTTCCACAAGGGATTCACACCACAAAGGCTACCCACAACACATCATAACAACATACATTGATATTCAATCAAACAATGTATTTTACCACACAACAACATCATTAATCACGCATCGAAGTATAATTCAAAACAATGCACATATTTGCCATAAAGCCACAACACAACATTCCATCATGTATATTCACATCATATAACGGCACACAAGCTACACGTTACATATCAAAAGCATATAGCATGATAACACATCAATCGCACACAATTAACGCGATAAAAACCCGACAACCCGACTATTTTTCCAAAAACACAAACCAAACCATTTTTAATAGAAAGAATATTTCATTAGCTTTCCAACGCTTCAAACGGGGGTCAAAACGGGCTTACGGTTCAAAAGTTATGAAGAAAACAAAATCGGACATTTTGGAAAATTTGCGTCACTCGCGAGTATGCACAGGTCGAGTCTTTAGGTCGACGCAAAAGTCTTTAGGTCGACGCAAAAGTCCTTCAGGTTGACGCATACTGCGCAGAATTTGATAAAAACTCAATTTTCGATCGTTAAATGACTTCCGGACCTCCGATTTTGATTCCGTAAAAAGATGCGATCTCAGAATTCGACACACTACACTATTCTCACAATAAAAAGATCATCCAACACATTTTCCATTTTTGAAATATTTTGAAACATAATTTTATCAGTTTAACCCAACTCCAAACTCGCTCAAAACCACTCGAAAACACACAAACAACCACTCCCGATTAATTCCTATCCTCACCCGACTATACTACACAACTTATTCCACATTCCAACCGTGAAAACATCGACTTCTCACCATTTCATCATTATTGCCCTAACTCTCACAAACGATATAACTCAATCCTAAACTCCCAAAATCATACCAACGAGTATTCCCGATTAAACCCAAACATTACCCGACTATTCTACACGATCTATTCCAAATTCTAACCGTTAAAACATCGATTCCCACACATTTGTTATTCAATCCAACCAATATGGAAAAGTATATATTTCAACCAAACAAATACAAACAACACATACATATACATATACAATCGAAATATAATCGAAACTTCTCACCCTTACCCGATTAATCGCGCTTGAAATGGAGAATCTTCGACTTTCCCCTCTTTTCTTCTTCTCCCTTTCTTTCCTCTCTTTTCTCTTCTTTTCCCTTTCTTTCTCTTCTTTCTCTTTTCTTTCTATTTCTCTCTCTCTATTTCTATTTATATAAAAACATAAAACTTACCCAAGCAAAAGACCAAAATACCCCTCAACTCAATTATCTCCCAAACGCTCTCAAAATGCGATAAAACATAAACATACCGATGAAATATATTTCGGGAAATAAAAGTTGAATAGAAATTATAATTTATTGCAAATATTTTACCTATCAGAGAAATTAACCAATTAACTCAATTAGCAGGTAAAATACAATAAATTCACACATTTCACAAAATTCACAAAATTCACATAAATGAAATAAATAAATACAATTAAACAAATCGGGGTGTTACAAATTTCCCCTTGATGAACCAGATAAGGGAACAACTCAACATACAACACAAGAATTTTGTCAAAATTTTGACGCTTACGGTTTTTCTGATTACCACTGTTCTGTCTGTTCTGCTGATTACCATTGTTTTGTTGAGATTGTTGACGTTGTGGTTGTTGCTTCTGAGAATTCTGAGCTTGTTTTTGTGGATGATACTGGTATGGCGGTTGTTGATACTATACGGCAGCAATATAAGGATATGGATAGTATGGCATGGGAGTCGTAGGAGCCTGATACTGAGGAGGGGCTTTTGCCATTATAGCATTCGCCTCACCTTCTTTCTTCTTTGAATGACTGCTTTGAGGTTTCTTGTTGGTTGACTGTTGACTCGCAGAACCAGCAATCTTACCAATTTTCAAACCATTCTCAATTCTTTCACCAATGGCCACAACATCAACGAAGTTTGAAGAGGAACTGCCCACCATCTTTTCATAGTACAACCCTTGCAAAATGCCCATAAAGATATCAACTAACTCAGTGTCAGAAAGAGCAGGTCGCACACGAGAGGCCATCTCACACCACCTTTGCGCATATTCTTTAAACGTTTTTGTTGTGCGTTGAGACTGATTCTGCAGTTGCAATCTGGTATGAGCCAAATAAAGACTATACTTGTATTGTTTTAGGAATGCTTTGGACAAGTCTCTCCACGAGCGAATCTTGATATGCTCTAGACCTATGTACCAATCCAAAGAAGCTCCGGACAAGCTATCTTGGAAGCAATGCACTAGCAGTTCATCATTGTCAATGTAGGACGCCATCTTCCTACAGTACATTGTCATGTGATTTTGTGGACAACTCAATTCTTTGTACTTTGGCAGCTCTGGAATCTTGAACTTTTGCGGTAGCACAACATTAGGAACCAAACACAAGTCTTTGGCATCCGTGCCAAAAACAGAATAACCTTTGATAGCTCTGATCCTTTCATCCAACAACTTATAATCAGTAGGTCTGTTATGATCAGCAGGCCTAACAAGAGTCTGTGGATTTGGAAGTTATGATGCGGCTGGAGCGGGCACATGCGGGGAAGCAAACTGAGATGGATATACCAGCCCAGGATTCGCCATCTGACCAGAATTCTGACCCATCTGAAAACCATACTGATAACCCAGAGGAGTTACCATGGCAGCTGAGGATGTCCCAGGATAAGGCATTCCAGAATGAACATTCTGAATAACAGTTTGGGCAGATTGAGACAGAACCGAAACATGAATCGGAGGACCTCTGTTCATATGCTCATCTTTATCAGGGGTCTCAACATCAGTAGACACAGGAGTCTAGTGAGTATGTGCCTGAGGAATCTCATGATCATTGTACACCACAAGAGGTGGAATCGGAGTAGGCATGCCCCATGGGTAAGTAACATAATTCACATTGGGCATGGGTGCCACAAAAGGTTGATACGGCACAAAGGCACTACCACCGGCGATCTGAGGAGTGAAATTCGGAGGCATTGCCCAAGGAAAGGCAGCAGGCATCTGATTCATACCAGACTGAGAGCTTGGCAAGTTGACAGTAGGTTGAACAACAGTCTCAACCAGTGGTTTAACAACAGTATGAGAAGTAGTAAAAATAGGAGGAGAAATCACCACAGGAGTGACAACAGTTGCATCAGTAGCGGTTGCAACAATAGAAGTAGCAACAACAACCTCCTTTTGAGCCCGAAGGAACTCCATGATAATGTCTATGTTAGTCTGAAACTGATCCATTCGACCTTGAAATTGAGCCAGAGTTTCCTCGATGGTGTTCACGTTGACAATCGAGGTGGGTTTCTCATTGCTTGGTCGAGAAAGTACCTCCTAGATGACAGACTTACTTTTTCCCTTCTTCTTCATGCTCGCGAGTTTTTACAGGACGTTTGCCCAGGTGTTATGCTCGCGGGGGGACATGCTTTACCTCCGCGGAGTCAAACAACTTCATCTTCTCTTTCACCAGGGCTAGGTACTCGAAGAGATTATCGTTTTTGTCCTGGTACTCTCCCCATACCTGAGAAGCGACGAGCTAGGAGTCGATAAATATCTTCATCTCCTTCGCGCAAAGGTCCTCGACTAGGTGCAGCCCGGCAAGGAAGGCCTCATACTCGGCTTGGTTATTCGAGACCGAGAAGGATAGAGCGAGGGAGACCTTAATCAAGGTGCCTTCTTCATTCTCAATAATGATGCCCATTCCACTTCCTGTCGAGTTGGATGCCCCATCGACATAGACGGTCCACTTGCGGGCTCTGTTCATCGGGGAGATCGGGACGGTCATTTTCGCGAAGAAGTCGGCCATAACTTGAGCTTTGAGGGCCTTCCTGCTCTTGTACTAGATGTCGAACTCAGAGAGCTCGAGTGACCATTTGAGCATCCTACCTGCCATGTCGAGACGGCCGAGTAGCTGTTTTACAGGCTGGTCCGTCCTAACCACGATCGTGTGGGCCAGGAAGTAGTGCTGCAACCTTCTGGACGCATTGATGAGGGCCAGAGCGACCTTCTCGATTTGTTGGTACCTAAGCTCGAGGCCCTGTAGGGATCTGCTAGTGAAGTAAATCGGTTTTTGTCCCTCGGGGGTTTCGCGAATGAGAGTCGCGCTGACAGCCTCGGTCGCAACGACGAGGTACAAATATAAAGTTTCCCCGCTCTCCGGTCGCGAGAGAACTGGGGGTTGTGAGAGGACTTGTTTAAGGTGGAGGAGAGCTTGCTCGTACTCCTCGGTCCACTCGAATGTGGCCTCCTTACGCAAAAGTTTGAAAAATGGGAATGCGTGTTGGGCAGATTTAGCCACGAAGCGGGACAACGAGGTGTGCATCCCATTCGGGGATTGGATCGATTTCTTCGAGCTCGGTGTCGGGAACTAGAAGAAAGCCCTGCACTTGTCAGGGTTCGCCTCGATTCCTCTCTCTATCAAATAGAAGCCGAGGAATTTTCCTGCTCGGACACCGAAGGTGCACTTCTCCAGGTTGAATCTCATCCTGTATCTCCTCGTCGTGTTGAAGACTCTTATGAGATGAGCAGTGTGGTCGATTTCTTCTCGTGATTTCATGATCATGTCGTCTATGTAGACCTCGAGCATGTCCCCGATCTCACCTCGAAAGACTTTGTTCATCATCCGTTGGTAAGTAGCACCAGCATTTTTCAGGCCGAAAGGCATTATGTTGTAGTAATAGTTGCCTGACTCAGTCATGCATGTCGTGCATTGCTTGTCTACTTTCACCATGGGGATTTGGTTGTACCCCGAGTACGCGTCCATGAACGATAATAGCTTGAAACCTGCAGAATTGTCGACCAATTTATCGATGTTAGGCAAGGGATATGCATCTTTGGGGTAGGCCATATTGAGATCAGTATAATCAACACAAATACGCCACTTTCCATTAGATTTTTTGACAAGTACAATATTTGAGAGACGGTTATGTACTGGGCTTCACTAATAAAATTTTCCTCTAGGAGGTTTTTGCAGCTAACTCAGTAGCCTCTTCTTTTTCGGGAGACTGCATACGCCTAAGTTGTACTATGACCCTAGCGGTCGGATCTATGGTGACCTGGTGGTAGGCCACATTGGGGTCAAGTTCGAGCATTTCCGCAGTGCTCCATGCGAACAGGTTAGCATTCTCCCTGAGGCAGACCTTCAGCTGCTTCCTCGCCAAGTCGGGGAGTCCCGTGCCAATCTTCACGCTCCTGTCCGGATCATCACCGAGAGTGATGAGCTCAAAGTCTCCATTTAGAATGGGGTGCACGGGATGGAGAGGCTGCCTGTTGCCGCTATTTGCTGGATGGGCGTCAGCTACCGCTTCGTTCTACTCCTTCTTGCTGGGGAAACGATTGTCGAGGTCGACTGAGTTGACGCGGGGAAGAGGCTTATGCTCCTCGGCTCGAGCTGGCTTGCCAGCAGTCTTGGGTGTTATGTTGATTGAGTTCAGCCCCTTGGTGGCCGCCTCGAAACACCTCCTTGCAGCCTCAATGTCCTAGTGGATGGTGATGACGTGACCCCTGGTCGTGTAGTACTTCATTTTCAGGTGGACTGTGGATGGTACTGCAATCAGCTCGACCAAGCTTAGTCTTCCCAGAATGTATTGGTATAGAGAGGGGCACTCTATTACCAGGAAGCAGACTTTAACCTGCCTGGAAGTCTCCTCGGCCCCAAAAGTGACGACCAGCTCAACATAGCCCCATGGCCTCGTGGTGGTGCCATTGAAGCCTTGCAAGTCGGAGCCGACGTATGGAGTCAAATGCCTCTCGTCAAGCTGGAGAGTGGTGAACATGCGAGCATACATTATGTAGACCGAGCTCCCCTATTCGAAGAGGATACGACGGATGTCGAAGTTTACCATTTTGGCTCTGATAAGCAAATAAATATTGGAATTGGGGGCGTCATTCGGTAGCTCCTCGAGGTAGAAAGTGATCGAGATTGATTTTCCCTCGAACCTGTCGAGGGTGGCGTTCTGCTTCGAGCTTGCGTCGATTAGCTCATCAAACTTCCTCTTTACCGACCCCACGAAGAGCTTGTTGAACCATCCGCCGGATATGACCATGGCGAAGGGGAAGTTCTCCCATGTGCTACGAGCAGACAAAGGTGTGTCGGCCTCGTAGGGGAGGTAGAAGTCCTCTGTCCAGGAGACGCACATGGCGACTTGAAACCTAGCATTGTCGGAGGGTGGCGTCACCTCCTCGACCTTCTTCGCCTCGCGGGCATCCTGTCGAGGAGCTTCGTTCCTCCTAGTGTACTGCTTTAGATGCCCTTCCTTGATCAGGATCTTGATTGCATCCTTGAGATGGATGCAGTCTTCTGTGACGTGTCTGTGGCTCTTATGGAACCGGCAGTACTTGGACTTGTCGACGTTGGGCTTGGGGGCATTGGCTTTGGAAAGCGGGGCCCACCTCTTTGGAATTCCAAGTTGATGCACTCGGCTAGAATACGCTCGCGGGGAGCGGTGAGTAGCGTGTACTCGGTGAAATGGCCTGTTGGCCACCTGTGTTCTACGGAGTCTTCGTGCTTGGAGACTTTGTCACTTTTCTGGTTCCGCGAGTCGCGGGCATTATTAGCGACCTCCTTCTCCTCATATTGGTGTAGGTATGGGCCTTGAGGAGGAGTTCGTCTAGCGTACCGGGTGCTTCAATACCAACCACCTTGGTAAAATCGCTGCGGGGTCGCAACCCTCACTCGATCAGGTATCTCTTCATACCGTATGTAGTGGATACCTGGACAACCTCTCAATTGAATCTCTCTATATAGTCCCGAAGAGATTCGTCCTTCCCCTGAATAACGACCTCCAGGAATGCCTCTGTCTTCAGATGTCGCCGAGAGGCGGTGAAGTGCCTGGTGAACTATGTCTTCAACTCTTTCTAGGAAGTGATGGATTCAGGTTCGAGGCTCTTATACCACGCCATCGCGCCCTTCCTCAGGGTCGTGGGGAAGAGTCTGCACTTTATGGCTCCCCGGACGTTGTGGTAGTCGAGCATCGCATCGATGCTCTCAATGTGGTCATCTGGGTCGGTCGTTCCATCTTAGGTTGCCAGACTCGGGGGTTTCTCCATCCTGATGGGAAGTGGAGTCTCCATGATGGCTCTGGACAGTGGAATGCAGGGGTAGTCCTCGTCGCTTCTGATTGGTGATCGCGATGGAGAAGGGTCGTATCGGGGGCTCCTGTCACAGCGTGGTGAGCTCCTTGGTCGACTTTTTGGTTTCTCCTTCTGCCCACCAGCTTTGTTTCTCTTGGGAGCCGGGGAGCGTCGCTCTTTTCGAGGAGGAGTGCGGTCCCGCTTTTGGGTAGCCATGTGCTAAGTCCTTTCTAGTCGTGGGTAACATCCAGGTTATCATGGGGAGAGGCTCCACGACTCCTCCCTTTGGAATCTCTGCGAGGGAGAGGGAGGACGGATCTCTCTTCGTCGCGGGGACAGGCTACGAGAAACCGGGCGCCGATGTCTCCGCGAGGGAGAGCACGATTGTCGTTCCTTCTCCATCATCCTGATCTGTTCATTATACTGGAAAATCATTTGGTTCGTATGGTTGATCGTCACGAACAAGACCACCATGGTCGGGTCGGCATTGGCCGACACAGGAATTGGTTGGAAAATAGCTGGATTGTTGAAGCGTTGGGCGGCATTGTAGGCTGCATCATCAGGGAAGGGAGAGGCGGTGCGCCCATCTCTTGGGTCACCCTCTTCGACGGGGACAGCCATGTTGGGATCGCGGTTGTCGTCGTTGGTGAAGGTGGTGAAAGTAGATTCATGGACGTTATCGTCAAAGTGTGGGTTGGCCATGATCGACGGAAGTTGATGGTTGCTTTGGTCCTTTGATTTCAGAGGAATAAAAGATGGGGAAGAAAAAGGTTCCCACAGACGGCGCCACTGATCTTACTGGATCAGAAAAGAGATTAATAGCCAACAGCATGTCGTGAGCTCCAAATTCTCTGGTGGTAGAGAAGATGAAGGGTGTACCTGCAAGACACTCTGATCCCAAAATGAGTTCAGAGTGAAAGAGAGAGATGTATAGAAAGTGCAGTGAATTTAGAATACCTGACCCTCCTCTAGAGAAGGGTATTTATAATGTGCCCCCGGCACTGGGCCAACGGTTATCTGTAATGGGTTTGATCATTAGGCCCAATACAGATAACTGTCAGGATCTACATGGAGTAGGGAAGAGCAGCACGTGGTCTTCGTCCTGGGTCAACTGTCACGTGAACTTCGGAAGGTGGAGGACATTTTCTCTTAGACGTGGGTAGTTGGCTAATGACGTGTCCCCCAGCGGGGAGCACATGGAGAGCGCGGGGAAGACGCGTGAGGAGCATTCCCTGTGTGAGATGCTGGATTGGGCCTTTGTTGGGCCCTCCCCGACGAGGAGCTGGGTTGGGTCGTGCCCGACGGTAGGTCAGCCTCTGGCCCAATCCAGAACAAGTTGTATGTTAGGAAACATGTCCCAGAAATTAATTCCCCATAATATTCCACATTTTGACAAGTCTGATATGGCTGCTGGTGAAAACGTTCCTGATGTCCCACTCATGTATGAACCTGTAAGAAACCATCCTCCCATTCAAAAGATTGTTGCTGATGAGACCTAGGAAACTAATCTGGGAGATCAAGATATTGATAAAGATATGTTGGATATCCAGTCTGACATGTTGGAGACTGAGTCTTAAGTTCATAAGGAGAATGATAATGTGACCCCTGCGAATAATGTTGAAAATGATGCTGAGAACATTTTTATCAACAAGCCTAAAAACAACATTGATAATTTTATGAGTAATGATGATTATGTCTATGAAGATGGTGAGGTTGATATTGTTATAGCCCATGTTGATGTTGTTAATAACAATAATAAGAAAAGAAAATTTTCATCTAAAAGAAAGAAAGCCCGTGCAGTAGAAGATATGGATGAAGGTGTTAATGACAACTTGAATGACATAAAGGTGCCTTTGAACCGGAAAAGTAATGAGATTGTTACTAGAAATAAGGCATAACATGTAACACAAAAATATACTCAAATCAAATGGGCTAACTTTGGTGAAGCTTCTACTAATATTGCTCATCTTAAAGCCATCAAAATGTTGTTTGGTTTGTCTTGTAGCCTTATGTTCACACTTTATTAGATGGATGTGAAAAGTGTCTTCCTCAATATGTACTTGAATGTGAAAGTCAATGAGGATGTTAGTAATGATGTCACAAACAAGGATGGTGTCATTGAGAAGGATGATTATGTGAAAATCTATGAGGATGATAGTAAGGATGCACTAGTACAAAATAGACCTTTCGTAACACCAATTTTACAACGGTCATAGTGTTAAGCATAGTAATAGTTTATTTATGGGCACTTTTTTTGGTATTTACTAAAGGACAAGTCACAACGGTCAAATGAAGCAACCTTAGTGAAAGGTACACTGAGTGAATTGGTTCGAATCCCAACACCAACAATTAACCATTTATCGTGATAAAAATGTGATTGACCTTGTATATCACCACAGTTTTTGTTTTCAATCGTGATGAAAGGTGATACTTATTTATATAAGCAAAATTATCTCCCACTTCAGTACATAACAGTCGTCTCTCTCAAAATAAAACCCTAACAACTCTTTCACTCATCTCTCACAAAACGAAACCCTAACAACTCTGTCACTCACCTCTCTCATATGGAAACCCCAAAACGAAACCTAACATCAAATCTTTGCCAATGGGTATTTACAAGTTCGTTTTCTCTATATTTTTTTTTTCAAAATTTGTTTCAATAGATTGTTTCATGTGTTTGAACTTTTTCTTGTTTTGACTTGTAGAAATGGATGATTGTTTCAATAAAGAGGACGAAGCTAAAGTTAGCGTTGCAAACTTGTAGGTATGGATGTTAAGTTTGCGGCTCTAACTTTAGCTTCATCATTATTTCATTGTGGACACGCCATTATGGAACATGTATGGTACGTTTCTGAAGCATTCTATGACTTGATATGTTTGTTGTATTTGTTGTTGATGAATGTTGTTCTTAATGTTTGTTTAAAAGATGAGTTTATTATATATTATGTGGTTTGAGCGTTTTTCCAATCCCTTACCGAATATATAACTTTCCAAACTGCATTAGCAAATTATGGTATGATAGATAAAGTTGTATTAGAAAACAAGTACACGTTCAATTCTTGACAAAAATTCTTCACACCGTTAACTGCATGTTGTTCTTTGACAGTTAGAATTTGGTTTAGTGATTGTAGGTCTTCAACCACCCCTCTCTCCACCTCTAATATTGTTTGCAAAGTAAATAATATTTTGCAAAAAGAACTAGAGTTGAAGGCAGAGGCGGTTAAAGAACTAGGATCATTAAACCAAGTTCTTACTGTCAAAGAACAAAATACTGATAAGGTGTTGAAGAAATCTTGTCTAGCATTGAATGTGAACTTCTACTTCTAATATAACTTAATTTGTCATATTATAATTGAAATTCTGGTATCAGATATGTGATGTTAAGTGTGATGTCACAACATCAATATCTGTTGTATGAACAAGGCAATAATAGTAACAGTACTTAACCACAATAAACAACACATAGAATTTGTTCACCCAGTTCGGTCTAACAACCTACATCTGGGGGCATACCAAGCCAGGAAGGAAGTCCACTATTAGTAGAATTAAATTACAGACTCAACAATCCCAGTTGACAATCTCCTAACTTAATCCCTACCCAATGAACCTTCTACCTAAGTCCTCCCTAGGTAAGAGACTCCATCTCACTTCCAATCATCGCAATGATGTCTAGCAGTCAACATCTCAGTCACTGCATCAACAGCTTGATTTCTAAAAACTCTCCAAACACATAGAAGACACACTCCTATAACAATACCTAGACATGACCCTCATGACTAAGAACAATACTTAGAGTTGCTTAACAACTTCCTCTAAGAACAATACATCTTTTACCTACAGGCTTAGAGATAAACATGATGACCATCCCACAAACCGAGTGGTTCATCAACCAACACAGCCCTTATAATCTACATGATGGCTGGCTTACTAAAACTAGGTTACAATGCTTCTATTTATAACCTATTTCCCAACTGGATTTGGGCCTTCAAATCCCAACAAATCAGCTGCTACAAATCTGCAAAAGATTCTGCTATTAAATAGATCTTCAATCAAATCTTCAATTAAATCTTCAATTAAATCTAATTATTCTCCATATCTTTTTGCATGAAAATAGTAACAATATCTGCTCAATATAAGATTGCAACAGAATATATTTTTTCCCATGATATTCACCTGCAATCTCTCCACCAGATCTTCTCAAAACACACTTAAACAAATGCAACCCTAACAAAACACATCAGGCCTGATGTTCTGATGTTCTGTCAACTGATGTTAAGACATCAGGTTTAACATCAGCATACAAAACTGCAACCCTTCTGAACTTAACATCAACTCAATGTTAAGAACTCATGTTAAGACATCAAACATATGACATCATTAACAACGCCATTGTTTTACCAAAATTCCAGCCAATACAAGAACTAACAATCTCCCCCTTTGGCTAATTTTGGCTAAAACAATCTCAGCCTACACCAGAGATACCAGCACCAGCAACTCTCCCTCAAAACTGCAACCAGCAAAACAGCTGCACAAACTACACACTTAACAGACAAGCTAACTAGGCTAACTCTCCCCCTTTTTAGCCACAATTGGACAAACTCTGAATCTGCAAACAAAAACCAGACTTAGCAGCTACTACAGTACATTTTCTCCCCCTTTTTGGTGTAAATGTATACTTTTGATTCAATCCATTGACACACAAATCTATAGAACCAGGTCTAAACTGTCAAGTACACCATGAACTTCACCAGTAACACAATGTCACGACATCTTGTCTGACATTACAATCTGGATAAACAACTTCTTCAACAAAATATCAACTCCCCCTATCCAAGATAACCAGTGCTCCTTTGCAAGAAGAATACCTTAAATGAATGGAAAACATAAGACTCATCTTCATGTCTTCAAGAGTACACCCTCTGTTCAACACACCTGCTGAACGCATTCACTTAATGCTTAATCCTCAAACAAACCATGTACCACACTAGTACATTTAACAGACAGAAGTTCTTCCCCAAATTCACCAATGATATGCCATGACACCTTCATGATCACATAGTAAGAAAGTACCAGGATCACATCCTTATACTACAACCAACAAACTCTAGGATTGAGACCAAAATCACCATTGATCCCTCTTATCCAGAAACCATCCATACCATACATCTTCTGTCAGCACTATCCACAGGAATGATCACAATGAACTCCTTGGCCTGCACAGTCTTCATCCATCCAATCAGGTATGCTTCACACAATCATCCACAAGTTCTAAAGCACACACACAATGCCTTCCACTGAACTCACACACCAGGACAAGTGTGACATCTCCCATCAACAAAAACCTTCACATAGTTTTTCCAAAAAAATAAAATTGTCTTCAGACTTCTCCTCAGAAGCATGTGCACACATGATTCAAATACTTAGCTTCACATGGCTAGAACCATCCAATGCCAACCAACAGCCTAATGTCATAACATGCTATCTGACATTATATCCTCATAAGAGGCAGCCAATCTCCACAAGCTTGATCATCATGCAAGCTTCACAATATATGCACCTTTGCAGCAAAATCCATAGACACGTACTCCCCCTGTCATGGTTAACTAATGCTCTAGATGGAGATAAACATTTAAGCACACTTGCTGAGCACATTCATTTTGGTACCACTGTCCCTTATGACAAAAAACAGCAGTCACTCACACATAAAGTCACAATTAGGCTATTCATAAGGATCACCAACCTCCTTCAAATAAATAGTTAGATAAAGATCAAAGTCACATAGATCACCCAACTCTCCAAAGGCAGTCATTCTCTATCATACTCTTCATCTTCAGACTTCCAATCAATCAATACCTGATCTACTTCAGTCTTCTCTACAATCTCCATCCAAGTGTTAGATGTCAAACATGTTATATATTTGTAGGTAATACTTAGCATTTTTCAATTCTTTCTAACGGAAAAGTGTGAACGTAAGCGATGTTTTGTGGTGTATTGCGTACATTTGAATGTATGAGTGGAGCTTGTGATTTGTGTGTTAATGTGCAGGTATAGGCATGAAAGGAGCAAAATTGTGAACACAATGAACCAATGCAAGTTTCTACTATTTTGTGTGCTGCAACAGGGTGTTCGCAGTGCGAATAATCTGGCGAAGGCCCAGCGAAGGTTCGCACTGCGAGGAACCAGCGAAGGCGCCAGCGAATGGAGGCAGTAGCTCCAGGATTTCAATTTCCATGTGTTCGCACTGCGAATAATCTGGCGAGGATCCAGCGAAGGCTCGCTGGTTGGTTCGCAGTGCGAAGGTGCTGGCGAAGAGAGGCAGAGAGTTCCAGTTTTGAGAATTCTGGTTCGCTAGTTTATTCGCAGTGCGAATGAAGCTAGCGAATGATTCGCAGTGCGAGTGAGGGGTTCGCAGTGCGAACCCACGATTTCTGCCTGGGGCGGTTTAAGTCTCAGAGGCACTTCAGGTGCCATTTTCCCTCATTCGCAGTGCGAATGGATTGCTCGCAGTGCGAATCCAGCAGAATTCTGCTATGTATAAATAGAATTTCACTTTTTGTATAGGGGGGATCTTGTTCATTTTGATCCAAAATCATCGTTTTTCAGTCTTTGACCATTGGAGCTTGTATTTTCACTTGGAGAAGCTTATTTTGCATCCATTCTTGTTTATTAGGCTTGGATGTTTACTCACCTTCTCTCTTTACTTGTTATCCAAGTTACCATGAGAAGTGGTTGCTAAACACTCAATGTTGAGGTTAGAGGTAGTTGATCCTAATTTCTTGTATTGCTTTTGATCTATTGTATATGAACAAAGTCTTTGATCAATGTAGATGATGTTGTTTTCTCTTAATGATCCATTTATGATTTGTTTTACTCTAGACATAGATTTCACAAATCTTGACCTAACAATTTCATCTCTTAAAAACCAAACTCTAGACATAGATTTGGGATTTGCTATTCGCATTGTATTGATGTTAATGATCGTTGCTTAGATTGTTAGCGTGAGACATCATCTAATGGTCTAAACAACGATACTCACGACTTCGCTTTAGACATAAACTTAGTCGGGAGGATACGCGGTTATATTGGTCAGAAACCGAGTTCATATGCTTGATTAATTGTTTATACGTGGAAAGGATTAGCGAAACCTAACCTTAACATGCTTTTATAAATCCTTTTTCAAAAATCTTTGTGACCAAGTTAATCTTTGCTACAAGTGAATGATAACAACAATTGAAACTTTTGAAACCGTTAACTTAGAATATCGCAACTATTGAACGGCAAGCATCAAATATCTAACAATCCCTGTGGAGACGATTAAAAACAACCCACACTATTACTATTCTAACAAAATGGCGCCGTTGCCGGGGATTGTTTAATGATAATTACAAGCATTGCGATAGTTGTTCTGTTTTAAGCTTGTTACCACTTTATCTTGAACTTGTTAATCTGTTTGTTTAGTGTGCAGACTTAGTTTATGCGAGGGAAACTACCGGCGGATCAACTTCTTTTCGATCCTGAGATTGAGAGAACCGCTCGTAGAATCAACAGCAGAACTAGACGAAGGAGGCAGCTAGCGAGGCAGAGGCGAGAATAAGAGGAAAGTACGTCTACACCACCACCACCACAAATACTTCCAGAAATGGCTGAGGGAGATCCACCACCACCACCACTACCACCACCTGCTTCTAGGTCATGCACAAACAGTCCGAGACATAATGCTCAGTTTGCTCGCCATGTAAACAACGGTCGTCATACTGAGATGAAGACCGGAATTCTCCAACTGTTATATCAGAGTACATTTACGGGTATGGATCATGAAGATCCGTTCACGCATTTGACAAAATTCTATGAAATTGCGGGAGCGACTGGTGCACCCGAAGCTGAAGAGGAGTCTCTGTTCAAGAGACTATTCCCGCATTCTCTCATTGGGAAGGCCAAGGAATGGTACCTTGATCAGTCGACTGCAATAATGACGGATTGGAATGCATTGGAAGAGAAGTTTTTAGAGAGATTTTTTCCTTATACTCGGTTTATGGATATTTTTAAACAGTTACAAATAAATATCCCATTTTCCGAGGCCTTGGAACAAATGCCTAAATACGCTAAATTCATGAAGGACATCCTTACGAAGAAGAAAAGATACACGGATCAGGAAACTATTATGGTGGATGCAAGCTGTAGCGCAATCATTCAACGGACTCTCCCTCGGAAAGAATGTGATCCGGGAAGAGTTACATTGCCGGTTACGATAGGAAACATCTATGTGGGTAATGGATTGATTGATTTGGGTTCTAGCATCAACTTGATACCATTATCGATTGTGAGACGGTTAGGACATATGGAATTGAGGTCCACTCAAATGACTTTGCAACTCGCAGATAAATCCACTACCCGTCCTTACGGTGTAGCGGAAGATGTGTTGGTTAAAGTCGACAAATTTTTGTTTCCAATTGATTTCGTTGTCATTGAAATGGATGAGGATGAGGATGCACCTTTGATTCTTGGAAGGCCTTTCATGAAAACTGCCCGTATGGCAATTGACATGGACGATGGTCTCATGAAAGTGAGAGTCCAAGATGAAGAGGTTTGTTTCAATCTTTATGATGCTATGAAGCACAAGAAGGATAAAGGTGATTGTTTCCGAATTGATGTAACGGAAGAAGCAAGTTCGGGGGTGACAAATCAGATTCATGTCATTGAACCGTTACAAAGAGCTTTAGATGAGTCCTTGGAAATATTCTCGGTTGAAGAAGAACAAGCTTTAGAAGAGTGTTTATTAGAACTTGAAGCTTTGGATGAAATGCAACCATGGGAATATGAAGAGGAGATTCTAAAAAAATTAGTTAATGATGATGAACCACCCAAACTTGAATTGAAAATGTTACCTTCAAACTTGAAGTATGCTTTCCTCGATGACGGAGGGAATAAACCGGTGATCATAAGTAATATTTTGTCTGAAAACGAGGAAAGCCGATTAATTCAAGTGCTGAAAAAGAATCAAGATGCAATGGGATGGACATTGTCCGATCTCAAAGGCATTAGTCCGTCATATTGCATGCACCGTATTTTTATGGAGGAGGATTTTAAACCGGTTGCTCAACCTCAACGCCGCCTTAATCCAATCATGAAAGAAGTGGTAAGAAAAGAAGTGGTGAAAATGTTGGACGCCGGAATGATTTACCCGATCTCTGACAGCCCGTGGGTAAGTCCGGTGCATGTGGTGCCAAAAAAAAGTGGAATGACGGTGGTCCGAAATGACAGAAATGAGCTTATTCCAACAAAGACTGTTACCGGGTGGAGGATGTGTATCGACTACCGTAGGTTGAACAAAGCTACGAGAAAAGATCATTTTCCTTTACCTTTTATGGATCAAATGCTCGAACGTCTCTTCAGTCAAGAATTTTATTGTTTTTTGGATGGTTATTCGGGTTATAACCAAATCATTGTTAACCCGGATGATCACGAAAAAACTGCTTTCACATGTTCGTTCGGAATCTTTGCTTATAGGAGGATGCCGTTTGGATTATGTAATGCACCGGCTACTTTTCAGCGGTGTATGCAAGCTATCTTCTCTGATTTGATCGAAAAGACAATCGAGGTCTTTATGGATGATTTCTCAGTTTTTGGACAATCGTTTGATTTGTGCTTGAAAAATCTGGATACGGTGTTGGAGCGGTGCGTGGAAACTAATTTGGTTCTTAACTGGGAAAAATGCAACTTCATGGTTAACGAGGGAATTGTGCTCGGGCACAAAGTGTCTTCAAAAGGCCTGGAAGTTGATAAAGCTAAAGTGGACTTGATCGAGAAATTACCACCGCCGATGAATGTCAAAGGAATACGGAGCTTTCTTGGACATGCCGGGTTCTACCAGAGATTCATCAAAGACTTCGCAAAGGTCGCGAAGCCGTTGAGTAACTTGCTTGTCCAAGGTAAGGTTTTTAACTTTGACGAGTCTTGTCTTTTTGCTTTTAATTTTTTGAAAAACAGTTTAACAACTTCACCGATAATCGTTGCACCAAACTGGAAAATGGATTTTGAATTAATGTGCGATGCTAGCGATTATACGGTTGGGGCTGTTTTGGGACAAAGGAAAACGAAAAGTTTTCCACGCTATACATTATGCGAGCAAGGTGCTAAATGAGGCTCAAATTAACTATGCGACAACTGAAAAAGAGTTGCTCGCCATAGTGTATGCGTTGGAAAAGTTTCGTTCCTATTTGATTGGTTCGAAAGTCATCGTTTACACTGACCATACCGCTATAAGGTATCTGCTTACCAAACCTGATTCTAAGCAGAGGCTTATTAGGTGGATCCTTTTGTTACAGGAATTTGATATTGAAATTCGTGACAAAAAAGGATCCGAAAATTTGGTAGCAGATCACTTATCTCGTCTTGTAAACGTTGAGGTGACCAAGAATGAATTTGAGGTAAAAGAGGAGTTCCCAGATGAAAAACTGTTTAGAGTGCAGGTTAGACCGTGGTTCGCCGACATGGCTAACCATAAAGCCGCCGGATTGATACCGGACGGTCTAACGCACCACCAAAAAAGAAAATTTTTGTCTGACGCCAAGACTTTTGTATGGGATGAACCTTATTTATTCAAACTTGGTGTCGACAACCTCTTAAGAAGGTGTGTCTCATTGGAGGAAGCCACGAATATTTTGTGGCACTGTCATAACTCTCCGTATGGAGGACACTTTAATGGGTTGAGAACGGCCACTAAAGTCCTTCAGTCGGGATTTTATTGGCCGTCCTTATTCAAGGATGCGCATGCGCATGCCCTTAGTTGTGACAGGTGCCAGAGAAGTGGAGGAATTTCACGGCGGCACGAGATGCCTTTACAGAATATGTTAGAGATTGAAGTTTTTGACTGTTGGGGGATCAACTTTGTTGGTCCGTTTCCATCTTCATTCTCTAATGAATATATTTTGGTCGCCGTTGACTATGTGTCAAAATGGGTGGAGGCGATAGCTTGCGCTAAAGCCGATGGAAAAACAATTGTAAATTTTTTGAAGAAAAACATTTTTGCACGTTTTGGTACTCCTAGAGTGTTAATAAGTGATGGAGGATCTCACTTCTGTAACACTAAGCTTGACAAAGCTTTGGAGCAGTATGGTGTGAAGCACAAGGTTGCTACACCATATCATCCGCAAGCTAATGGTCAAGCAGAGGTATCCAATCGTGAGATTAAACGTATTTTGGAGAAAACTGTCTCGGCCTCGAGAAAAGATTGGGCCAACAGATTAGATGATGCTTTGTGGGCGTATCGGACCGCTTTTAAGGCTCCGATCGGTCTCACACCGTTTAAAATGGTGTATGGTAAGAATTGTCACTTGCCGGTAGAGTTGGAGCACAAGGCGTTTTGGGCCTTAAAATTTTTGAATTTTGATCCAACTCTAAGCGGCGAAAAAAGAAAAGTGCAATTACACGAGTTGGATGAATTGTGCCTTGAGGCGTACGATTCCAATAAATTGTATAAGGAACGGGTAAAGTCTTACCATGACAGAAAAATTGTCATCAAACATTTTGAGGTCGGACAACTGGTCTTATTGTTCAATTCTCGATTAAAA
This sequence comes from Lathyrus tuberosus, assembly GCA_022829125.1. Classification (NCBI taxonomy): domain Eukaryota; kingdom Viridiplantae; phylum Streptophyta; class Magnoliopsida; order Fabales; family Fabaceae; genus Lathyrus; species Lathyrus tuberosus. Next base: position 5,060,389 of record JALAZF010000036.1, on the reverse strand, counting down.
TTATTTCCCAGAAAATTACGATCTAAATGGTCCGGACCTTTTCGGATTGTGGAAATCAAACCTTATGGAGCAATAGTAATTGAGGACACAAAGTCAAAGGAAAACTGGACAGTTAATGGCCAGAGGCTGAAAGTGTATCTCGGAGGAGATTTTGAGCGGAATCCCGCAGTTGTGCCTTTCCGCGATCTGTGAGGTCCCGTTGGACCGTCGAGCTTAGCCGACGTTAAACAAGCGCTTGTTGGGAGGCACCCCAACATTGTAAGTATTTATGCTTTAATTTGCTGTTTTAAGTCATTTTCACATTATGGGGCATTTGGCATTGTGCAGCAAGACAGACCTGTAATTTTGAAAAAAATCTGTCTTGCTCGCTGGCTCATTCGCACTGCGAATTTGGGGCGAGCATTCGCCAGCCATTCGCATTGCGAAGAAGGGGCGAGCATTCGCCATGCATTCGCACTGCGAACATCAGCGCCCATGCCCTTTTGTCATTGCTGCCACATCAGAAAGAAAGGGAGGGTTTTGATGGGTGGGCTTGTGCGTAGGCCCAAGACCCATGTTGAAAGTCTGATGACTTGGGGGGGACCAAACCCTAAGTCACTTTCACTTTCACTTTCCACCAAAAGAGAGAAAAAAAAACCCTCAAACCCTCACGTGCAAAGTGCTGCAAATTTCTCAAGTTTTATCTCCCAATTCCCAAGTCTAAACAAGGTTTGAAATTCAATTCTTTATTCTTGTTGTTATTTTGATTTTGTTTGGAAACTTACATGAAAAAAATCATTAGGCAATAGGGGTAGGATTTTGTTTAGGGAATGTTCACTGCATGTCTCATTTTCTCCTTGATTTTGAGTATAGATGGTGTAATGCATGTTAAAAGCTAAGAAGTGATGAAATCTGGGTCTGCATCAATTTTTCAAAATTTTCGTGCTTTCGCTGGCTTATTCGCACTGCGAACCTGGGGCGAGCGTTCGCCAGGCTTCGCAGTGCGAGTATTCTAGCGAGCAGCCCAGATTTTTGTTTTTCTGATAGGTCATTCTGTTGCTTGCCTGACTTTGATTCTAATGATTTGTCTTGGTGTGTTGTGTGGACTTGTTTGATATGTGGTGCAGATGCCTCCTAAAACCATGATGAGGAAGAGAAAGGCCTCCGCATCAAGACAAGCGCCGGTCCGTTTTGATGAGACCCGGTTCCGAGGAATTACACAAGCTCAGCGGTACGAAGTGTTGGAATCAAGGACCATCCTTCCGGAGCGGAGATTTGTTCTGAATGAGCAGGGAAGTTATCGTGCCATTGCTACCCTGTTAACTGAAAAAAATGGGATACACTGATAACTCCTGTTGATTCTTATGATGTGGAAATGGTTCGTCACTTCTACGCCAACGCCCTTCCTGATGAGGTAAATCTGTTTACTTGGACTACTTTTGTTGGCGGGAAAATGGTAAGGTTTGACCGAAGAAATATCAGCAGGGTTCTGGGAGATCCCCTTCCACTACGGGTGAGCCAAGAGGATAAATATCATGAGACGCTGAGTAATTATCATAATATTGCTGATATGACTCGTGATCTCCTACGCCCAGGTAAAAGTGTAATGTTTAATCATGCAGGAGTGGCTGTCCGCTTTCGCCGTGAGGACATGGTGCCTTTGGCTCAACTTGTTTTACTCTTGGTTGTGACCAACATTACGCCAAAGTCACACTCATCCACAGTTCCGATTCGTTTAGCTCACCTTGTCCACAGTATCCTTTCTAACGTAGAAATTGACGTCGCTAGGATCATTGCTGATGAAATAAGGGCCATCGTTGAAAGTGGTTTTGGTGGGAATGCTTCGAGGAAGAATGCCCCTCTTGCTTTCCCTTGTTTGATTATGACCTTATGTGCTGATGCGGGAGTGGCTTTGCCTACGCGTCGTCAGGTTACTGTGCCGTCGAATATTTATGATCGATATGTCGACAAGTGAGGGTGCTGAGGCCGGTACAAGTGAGGGTGCTGCTTCTGGATCTCACAGCTTTTATCCATATCAGCAGGAGATCTGCCAATATAATTGGGATTGGATGGCTGCCCAACAGCGTGCCATGACTGATATTCATGATTCTTTGCAGGTTCTCCAATTGCAGGTCCGCGACATTCTTCACAGCAAACTATGATGTCGAGGGAGCAATTCCTCGCGCATGGTGGATGGCCTGAGGCCAGGCCTGATTTCAGTTAGGGAGAGGATGTTGTTGAGCCTGCTGCTGATGATGATGCTGATGGCGATGATATTATGATTTCTGATGATGATGATGATGGGCAGAGGACATATGTGATTGGGACAGAAGCTGAGGATGATCAGGGTACTGATATTATTGAGACGGAGTTCGAGGAGGACTGATTTTTTGATCTTAGACTTGTACACTTCCTTTGGTCTCCAAAGTGAAGTTTTCTTATTTTATATTTTTCAGCTTTTACTAGTCTATATTTGATGTACTCGTACCCTAGAGGTACCTTTTTGGGATATTGTAGGTGTTTTACACCAAGTACTTTATTAGTATTATTATTAGTAATGTTAAGTGTTTGCAGTAAATTTTTTTGTTTCGCTTTACTAATAAATTGTTGGGTTTTAATTTTCATTTTAAGTGTTGAGTTCTTCAGTTCACGAATGCTCAACACTTATATGTGTTTTTTTTTGTAGTGTTATAATTATTAAGAGTTGAATTCTTCAGTTTATGAATGTTCAACTCTTAAGCTGTGCATATGTGTTATTTTGATGTTCCTTCTCTTAGGATGAATTTGGGGAAGTAGGTTGGAGACTCTTGATTTTAAAAGGAGATTCCTCCAAGATGTGAGGGCTATGATAGTACCGTAAGCATTGTGTTGCGACAAGGTATATCGTTACCTAGTTCGAGAATTTTTTATGTTGTAGAACTTTGTGTCTTGGTGCGATTGAAAATGTTGTTTCATGTTTCAACTTCCTTTGAATGCATGTGTCATTTTAGGATCAAAACCATTAAAGTGAGAAGCCTCCAAGGTTACTATATGCTAAGGATTGTGATGAATGTTGTCTTTACTTTTAATTCATGCCTTATCTTAGGACCATGTGATTTTGTGGAAGTATAGGAAGTGATCAAGGCACTTGTTTGAATTTGAGCACAGCCATATCCTTATATTAATTCACCCGTGAGTAGTGAGCATTTGGTAGCCCTTTGAGCCTAAACAGTTTAGAACTCAATTGAATGATGAACTTGTTTTATGTACATAATCTGCAAGTTTGGTTCATCATTGAATCCAGTGAGTTCTAACATTTTCTTCTTTGACCTTTGAAATTGTATATTTTTACTTCCTTGCCTTAAAAAGCAAGGAACATTCACTTTAGGTTGAGTTGAAAATGAGTTGGGGAGAATAAAAAGAAAATGGGTGCATTACTCCAAATTTTGAAAATTATTCAAGTAAGCTTGTAAAGAAAAGAGTGTGAATATGTTGTACAAACGAGAAAATGCTTGCTTGAATGAAAAATGAAGAAGAAAAAAAAAATATATGATATAGAATCAATAAGTGTACACTGTAGTTTGTGAATGTGGAATGAAGAATTGGTGAAGGGAAGTGTGTTGTGTGAATATGTAGATAGTGAATGTTCTTTTGTGTCGGCAACTTCGCTTCAAAGACCGTTATAAATGTCCTTTTTTGTTCACCCGACCAAGCTACATCCTTGAAGTCCTTAGTGATCTTGTACTTCCATGATTTCTTTTGTGTTCATTGAGATATGATATGAATTGCTTAGTATTGCATCATTTGTCATTTGACTGTAATTGTCCCGTGTTTGTATGCACGTTTGCCTTCAATCCTTTTTCGAAGAGGAGTGTAGAATGACATATGCATGATGAGTTAGTTGGTTCATTTAAAACATTGTTTGAAATTGTTTAAGATGCGAGTTCTTTTTCATATCAAATTCTTGAATTGTGTAATTGTGCTTTGTGGTGATTGTTGTTTAGTTGAGCCGTTTTTCGCGTCTTGGTTGAATTGAGTGCTCGAGCAAATCCTCGTGAGAGGCATACTTTGCTTGAGGACAAACAAAGAGTTAGTTGGGGAGAGTTTGTTAGATGTCAAACATGTTATATATTTGTAGGAAATACTTGGCATTTTTCAATTCTTTCTAACGGAAAAGTGTGAACGTAAGCGGTGTTTTGTGGTGTATTGCGTACATTTGAATGTATGAGTGGAGCTTGTGATTTGTGTGTTAATGTGCAGGTATAGGCATGAAAGGAGCAAAATTGTGAACACAATGAACCAATGCAAGTTTCTACTGTTTTGTGTGCTGCAACAGGGTGTTCGCAGTGCGAACAATCTGGCGAAGGCCCAGCGAAGGTTCGCACTGCGAGGAACCAGCGAAGGTGCCAACGAATGGAGGCAGTAGCTCCAGGATTTCAATTTCCATGTGTTCACACTGCGAACAATCTGGCGAGGATCCAGCGAAGGCTCGATGGTTGGTTCGCAGTGCGAAGGTGCTGGCGAAGAGAGGCAGAGAGTTCCAGTTTTGAGAATTCTGGTTCGCTAGTTTATTCGCAGTGCGAATGAAGCTAGCGAATGATTCGCAGTGCGAGTGAGGGGTTCGCAGTGCGAACCCACGATTTCTGCCTGGGGCGGTTTAAGTCTCAGAGGCACTTCAGGTGCCATTTTCCCTCATTCGCAGTGCGAATGGATTGCTCGCAGTGCGAATCCAGCAGAATTCTGCTATGTATAAATAGAATTTCACTTTTTGTAAAGGGGGGATCTTGTTCATTTTGATCCAAAATCATAGTTTTTCAGTCTTTGACCATTGGAGCTTGTATTTTCACTTGGAGAAGCTGATTTTGCATCCATTCTTGTTTATTAGGCTTGGATGTTTACTCGCCTCCTCTCTTTACTTGTTATCCAAGTTACCATGAGAAGTGGTAGCTAAACACTCAATGTTGAGGTTAGAGGTAGTTGATCCTAATTTCTTGTATTGCTTTTGATCTATTGTATATGAACAAAGTCTTTGATCAATGTAGATGATGTTGTTTTCTCTTAATGATCCATTTATGATTTGTTTTACTCTAGACATAGATTTCACAAATCTTGACCTAACAATTTCATCTCTTAAAAACCAAACTCTAGACATAGATTTGGGATTTTCTATTCGCATTGTATTGATGTTAATGATCGTTGCTTAGATTGTTAACGTGAGACATCATCTAACGGTCTAAACAACGATACTCACGACTTCGCTTTAGACATAAACTTAGTCGGGAGGATACGCGGTTATATTGGTCGGAAACCGAGTTCATATGCTTGATTAATTGTTTATACGTGGAAAGGATTAGCGAAACCTAACCTTAACATGCTTTTATAAATCCTTTTTCAAAAATCTTTGTGACCAAGTTAATCTTTGCTACAAGTTAATGATAACAACAATTGAAACTTTTGAAACCGTTAACTTAGAATATCGCAACTATTGAACGGCAAGCATCAAATATCTAACAATCCCTGTGGAGACGATTAAAAACAACCCACACTATTACTATTCTAACACCAAGGCAGACCTTCTACTTCATCATTCTCCCGTATGACTATGTAGACGCTCCTTAGGCATAATGTAGGCACCAAGCTCCTGAACCAGAGCATAATCATCCTTCACCAAGGATATTCAACCAGATAATGTCCCAACATAAGTTAGAACATCTGCCACACACCAAGATATCATCACCATGATTCTTGATATGCTCCACCAACTGGACTTACTATAACATAATAATCCAAAGAACTAGAGAATTAAACTCTCATCCACCTTCAAGAAGAATAATCTCCTTGAGACTTCAACTCATTACCCTTCTGCCCAAGAGTAACTTGTTCCAAGATAATCCTCAATAATAACCAGCTGCCACACTCTGATTATCTTGATTCTTTGAATCCACTTCTGAGACCAACCAGATGCCACAGTTTGATCACCTCATCATGAATCCTCATATGAAAACAATCAATTGCCACATTTTGACCTTTTTCACGTTTGTCAGAACTCTCACAAAGATATCTTGATCCACCAAGGAAACTTGATCTTCAAGTCACATGTTCCACTTGCTCAAAAACAAACACACTTAGACTCCCTAAGTCCTGCAGCTCCCGCAAACTGCCATGAGAACGATCTTTTTGAAGCATCCTAGTGATCATTCCTGTGGATCATCCTATCATAAGTTGATGTGCCACATCACCAGCTGAGACTCCTGATGTTAAGCTAGATGTCGGAACATTATGACATCCAACTGTTGAATTCAGCTCTTCCTTCTGCCACTCAGAAGAACCTCCCCCCTTTGCAAAAACAGATTTCCATGCTCTCATAGACTTGATTCGGCAATCAAGTTTGAGTAGACAACCTTCATCCTGCTCAGAAACTCCAAAGACTTCAAACCTACCACATCTGAATCTTCAGTAAATAAGTAGTCCAAGACTACCCCATAGCAATACTAAAGAATGTCACTTCCCTTAGTAGAGCCGTCAGTAGAAAGCCAGAGATAATTGCCACTTATCCTCGACCTTCACAACCAGAGCAAACACCATGCTCCAAACCACTGATCCAAGATGTAACCATCAAGATTATGATGTCTTCATAGTCTTCCATCTTCATCTTCAACAGCACCACCAACTGGACAAGTCATCCACAACCCTTTCTAGGAACAGATGCTAAGCAATAATCCCAGGTCAACACCTAGGCGACTTGTGAGCGAATGTAGAACCCCTCCCATGATTCTCCAAACCTCTGAAGAAATGATGTTAAAACAATTGACAGAACATCCTTAATCTTGTCTTTCAAGGATAATCAATTAAATACTTGTGAATTTCACAAATAGCAATTGATCTTAAATCCCTATGGTTTAACCCTTCTTTAGATTCCAGCATCTTCTGAATCTTCTTCATGACAAACCATCATGACAACCATTCATACCACAAAAGCCTTCCAGGTTAGGTCAGTGTCTTGACCTTTCACTTCATCCTGAGCAAAGAACGGAAATGATGTTTCAACATCAGTTCTGACATCACATTAAACATATACTATGGCTATAAGACCAACATCCACTCCCAATATCAGATCAACAATACTGCAGCAACTTGCATAACACACTCTTCCAGAAGCTTCTTCTTCTAAGAACAAGGTTCAAACCTCTTGTCTAACTTAAAAGTGATAACTGCCATTCTTCTGCATCTAAAGAAGAAATTCCCTCTAACAGGTATCTAAACCACATTACAACAACCAGGGTATCAACATACCATAAACAATCTGCTACTTCCAATCCTTCAAGCCACAAAACTGGAAGATTTTGGATGACATTCCAAACAACGAATGCAGACACTAAATAACCACTGGCTGATTTACACTGCTACTGCCCACAATCTCTTGGATGCATTTTCTCAGACATTTTAACTCAAACATGGATCATCTCCTTCTCTTCTGCTTTCAAGATTACTTCCTTTTCTTCAACCAGCTCCAGCTAAAAAGCTATGACATTATGAATGATACTTTGCACAAATATAACCGTCAGTAGCATCTCAAATATTGTTCAACTTCGCAGCTTCAGAGATCCTTCAAAACAGCTACAATCTGATAGGTCTTTGACTCAGCATTTACCATAACCTGCTGATGTGTAGCGCGATGTCGAGACATTAGGATTGACATATCAAGCTCAGCTTCTTTCTTGATGAAACTTCCTCCTGTTCATGATTTTGAAAATCAGAAACATGTATCTTCACAAGAGAATTCATCTTTAGATATACCATAACTACAATGGACACCATAACCGGGAAGATCTCCTAATTAGGTCACCACAAATACGCTTAAGAGATAACTTATCAAGATCTTCACTCCCGCATGAAAGATTTGACAGTGATACTCTTTTGCTTTGCCTCCACCCTCTTCTTTCATCATTAATAAAATTGAGAAGGAAGGAATCAATGTTCTGGACAGATTGGTCTTCAATACCTGATTTGAAATATATTCTTCTTCTGCTGAGGAGACCAAACTCTAAAGTCTTTCAAAGAAAATACATTCCTAAAGTCTCACCACAAGAAACAACCAGGGTTACATCAGATACCATGCAGCGGAACACACAACAACTCCTCAACAACCTTCAGGCACTACTCAATAATCCTTGCACACCATCACCATAAACCAAGTGCCAACAAATCAAAATCACAACAGCAGTTCTCCTGATAACAACAGACAGGTCCAATACATACCCTGTCATGAATAGTCCATCCTTCACTTCAAGGGATCAAACAAACAACTATATGAACTGACAAAGTCCATAACTCAGCAAAACTATCTTCCTTGCTCATGAACCAGAAAGTATCTTCCCTAGATCTCATCCAGAAACAGACAGGATGCCTGCTCTGATACCAATTGAAATTCTGGTATCAGATATGTGATGTTAAGTGTGATGTCACAACATCAATATCTGTTGTATGAACAAGGCAATAATAGTAACAGTACTTAACCACAATAAACAACACACGGAATTTGTTCACCCAGTTCGGTCTAACAACCTACATCTGGGGGCATACCAAGCCAGGAAGGAAGTCCACTATTAGTAGAATTAAATTACAGACTCAACAATCCTAGTTGACAATCTCTTAACTTAATCCCTACCCAATGACCCTTCTACCTAAGTCCTCCCTAGGTAAGAGACTCCATCTCACTTCAATAATCGCAATGATGTCTAGCAGTCAACATCTCAGTCACTGCATCAACAACTTGATTTCCAAAAACTCTCCAAACACATAGAAGACACACTCCTATAACAATACCTAGACATGACCCTCATGACTAAGAACAATACTTAGAGTTGCTTAACAGCTTCCTCTAAGAACAATACATTTCTTACCTACAAGCTTAGAGATAAACATGATGACCATCCCACAAACCGGGTGGTTCATCAACCAACACAGCCCTTATAATCTACATGATGGCTGGCTTACTAAAGCTAGGTTACAATGCTTCTATTTATAACCTATTTCCCAACTGGATTTGGGCCTTCAAATCCCAACAAATCAGCTGCTACAAATCTGCAAAAGATTCTGCTACTAAATAGATCTTCAATCAAATCTTCAATTAAATCTTCAATTAAATCTAATTATTCTCCATATCTTTCTGCATGAAAATAGTAATAATATCTGCTCAATATAAGATTGTAACAGAATATATTTGTCCCATGATATTCGCCTGCAATCTCTCCACCAGATCTTCTCAAAACACACTTAAACAAATGCAGCCCTAACAAAACACATCAGACCTGATGTTTTGATGTTCTGTCAACTGATGTCAAGACATCAGGTTTAACATCAGCATAAAAAACTGCAACTCTTCTGAACTTAACATCAACTCAATGTTAAGAACTCATGTTAAGACATCAGACATATGACATCATTAACAACACCATTGTTTTACCAAAATTCCAGCCAATACAAGAACTAACAATAATGTTCTAGTGCAGATTGAAAGGTTATATGTTTAGTGAGCATTGGCGAAATAAGTATTCCACATAATTTATAATAAACTTAGATCTATTTATCACAATGGTTGTTTAGAACAACCGTTAACAACCGTTGTTAAATATGTTGCATTAAAGGATATAACAACGGTTGTTTAAAGTAATTGTTGTAGTAGGTAGTGTGCTACATAGATACAATCACGGTCGCACGTCCGTGGTGGAAAGCATCATACATACTATTCCGGACTCGACCAATGGCTAGACATGGCCCAATCCACTTCTGCTCCCTAAACGGCCCAATTGCCTAAATCCAGTCAATAAGGGGCATAATTTACCTTTCTGCCCTCCAACCGGGCACTTATGGACGGATGGCTCCCAGGGGTCATTTGCTCATCCCCGGTATTTTTGCCCGTCACGCACGACTTCATTATCCAGGAACAATCATGTGCATGTGCCCGGAACTACGTATTTGCCCAACATAACGGCTAGTTTTGGGCACCCTGTCCGACATAACGGCTAGTTTTTGGCAGTTACCTATTCTTCGGAAAACGGTTATTTCACCCCGAAAATAGGGACCGTTGGCCACGCGTTGGGGGCATTATATAAATCCTCTCACTTGAGAGGGTCAGGTATCCAATAATCATCCTAAGAACACACTTTGTACTTGCCCTTTTCTCTGACCTTTTCATACTTGAGCGTCAGAGTGCCTTGCAGGTACACCCCCTCCTCCTCATCTCATATCCAGCATCGAAGACGTTCTTTTTGGCCCATCACATGATCTGATCAGCCTTCACGATCAGTGGCGCCGACTGTGGGGACTTGTTTTCCCCGTCTTAACATCCACCTCAGATTCTAAGAACAAAACACATTCCTCGTCCAAGATTACAAACAAGGCCTCTCAAGATCACGTCAAAGGTGCTCACCATCTTTCTGTCCACCCCGTCAATAAAACCGATTCTGACGGTTCCTCATCCCTCATCGGAGGAGACACCCATCGCTTAAGGGACGGGGCTACCGCGTCTCCCTCCCCTACTCCTACTGACCGTGTTGACGACCAGCCTGTACTAGCCCTCCATCCCATTCCAGCTCCACCCAACGTCGACCCGGTCGTGGTGGCCCTTCTCGAAGCGATCAACAAGACTAACCTATTGATCCTCCAACAAAACGAGAGGATTGGGGCATTAGAAGAATCTGCCCGTCCGAGATCCCCCCCTCCAAGGAAGAATCAACGACGATCGAAGAGTCCACGACCCCGGCGGAAGACCGGCCGTCGAGGGCGCCAAGAACTAGAGTCCCATGCTGTTCGTAAGCGTGATCACGTTTCCTCGCAAAACCAATCTTCCCCGGGCCGCAAGAGAACCCGGCGAGATCAACGTTCACCCCCGATCCGACCAAAGGGTTGGGCCCGTACACCTTCACCCCGAAGAAGTCGACGTTACGAGTAACTCGTCTGCTCCCCTTCATGGACCAGTTCTAGTAGCGACAATGAGCCCCACGGCCCATTGTCCCAAGAGATACTGGCTACGCGCCTCCCCAAAGGCTTAGAGAAGCCCCCAGCTTTGGGTGCCTACGACGGAACGACTGACCCCGATGAGCACATCGAAAACATCGATGCGCTGTTGGATTACTATGGCGTCCGGGGCACCATCAAGTACCGTCTATTCCCGACCACGCTCCAGAAAGGGGCAATGACTTGGTACAAACAACTGCCCGAGAAGTCCATCACCTCGTGGAAGCAGCTGGGCAGAATGTTTTCTAGGCACTTTACGGCATCACGCCGCCATCCCAAGACTGAAGCCTCCCTTAGGGCCATAATTCAAGGGAAGGATGAACCTCTCCGAGCATATATCGAGAGGTTTAACAAAGAAACGGTGCAAGTCCCCACTACCTTCGACTTGAAATTTTTTTTGCTCGAACAGGGACTCCGCCCACACTCAGAGTTTTCTAAAGCTGTCGGTCTCGCACCTCCAAGAAACCTGGACGCCTTCCTCCTCAAGGCGCAGTCGTACATTCAGTATGAGGAAAAGGAAGCGGCCAATTCTTCCCGAGCCTCCCGCCACCGGGAGAATGCCCGGGCCTCCAAAGGCGACGAGCCCTCGACATCCCGTCGGGGGAGAAGGCGCGAAGATCGTCCTCGGGAATCCAGGGACAACAAGGGGACCTCCGTCCGGTTCCAAGACTACACTCCCCTGACTGTCTCCAGGGAAAAGATTCTCTCTGAGTGTGCCAACTCTGAGTTCAAGCAGGCGAGAGTCCAGTTCCCCAAGCAGATACTGGCCAAGCCCAACGCCAAAAAATCAAAGTACTGCCATTTCCATAAGAGTCACGGCCACACCACTGAAGACTGCATCCACTTGAAGGATGCTATAGAAATACTGATCAGGGATGGTTGCCTAAAGCAGTTTACAAAAAAGAAAGATGCTCCCCGGCAAGACGCCCAAGAGTCAAAGAAGGTAGAGGAATAGGTGTCTTCCTCCGAAGAAGCCAACCTCCAAGTCGCCATGTCCATATCACGGCCAGAGGATTTCTACGTACCAGACGAGCTCAGCGCTCCCGCGTACTTCGCGACCCACAACCCGTGGGAGACATTCCCCTCCACGATGGTCGTCTCCGGAGGGGGCTTCAACAAAACCACCGTGGGCTTCGTGAAGAGAAAGTTCGAGCACCTGATCAGCACAAGCTCCAGCAAGGTGATAACGCTCGATAATGTCCAGAAGGGATCAGTCCCCATCTCATTCTACAGGGAAGAGCTTCTCGGAGGGTCCCCGAACTTAAGTATCCCACTGATCGTCCGCGCCAGATGGCCAATTTTGATGTTCGTAGGATTCTCGTCGACCAAGGCAGCTCGGTCGATATTATGTACTCACAGCTTTTCTCGACCCTTCAACTGGACGAATCACACCTCACCCCCTATGTGGGTTCCGACCTCCAGGGTTTCAATGGGTCGGTCACGAAACCATGGGGGTACATAGAGCTGATCGTGACCTTTGGATCTGCGGAGACAGCCAGATTCATTAAAGTGCAGTTCCTAGTAATTGACTGCCCGTCTCTCTATTAGTGCATATTCGGGCGGCCAACTCTAGCCGAACTGGTAGCTGTGTCTTCCATCGCCCACCTCAAAATGAAGTACTACACTTCGAAAGGTATGGTTGCCATATTGCACGGGGATATCGAAGCTGCACGACGATGCTTCGAGGCGGCCACCAAGGGACTCAACGCCATCGTGTCCAAGCCGAAGACGTCCAACAAGCCAGCCTTGCCTAGCAGCTCAGAGGAAGCCAAGCCACTGCCTCACGTCGACTCCGTTGATCTTGACAGCCGCTTTGCCGAAGATGACCAGAAGGAAGATCAGGCCAGCCCGAGCAGCTCATCTGCCTCGACCAGTAACAACTCCAATCCGACACACCCTATCTCGGATGGTGACTTTGAGGTCGTCCTGCTCGGCGACGACCCTCAGCGGGGAGTAAAGATAGGGACCGGTCTCCCTGACATCGCAAGGAAGCAACTCAAAGCCTGCCTTCGTGAGAACGCATACTTGTTCGCCGGAGTGCCACGGAGATGCCTGTCTTGGACCCATCCGTCGCCTGCCATCAACTCACGATCGACCCAGCCGTTAAAGCAGTAACACAACATAGGAGGAAGCAGTCTCCGGAAAAAACGGAGGTTGCAGAACAAGCTGTAAAAGACCTCCTAGAGGCAAAATTCATATCGGAAGCCAAGTACACCACTTGGCTGTCCAATGTTATACCAGTGAAAAAATCTAATGGCAAATGGCGAATGTGCGTTGATTATACTAATCTTAATAAGGCATGCCCGAAGGATGCCTACCCCCTCCCCAATATTGATAAACTTGTTGATAACTCTGCCGGTTTTAAACTATTATCATTCATGGACGCCTACTCCGGCTATAATCAAATACCAATGGCAATAAGCGATAAAAAATACACGACCTTCATGATCGAATCGGGCAACTATTACTACAACGTAATGCCTTTCAGCCTGAAGAACGTCGGCGCGACCTATCAGAGGATGATGAACAAGGTCTTCTGGGGAGAAATAGACGACATGCTTGAAGTCTATATGGACTATATGATCGTGAAATCCCACGAGGAAACCGATCATACGGCCCATTTAAAGAAGGTCTTCGAACAGGCCAGGAAATATCGGATGCATTTCAACCCAGAGAAGTGCACATTCGGAGTCCGGGCAGGCAAGTTCCTTGGCTTCTACCTGACAGAACGAGGAATCGAGGCCAACCCCGACAAGTGCCGAGCATTCTCTGAATTTCCAACACCCAATTCGAAGAAATCCATCCAGTCCCTCAACGGGATGCTCGCGTCCTTGTCCCGTTTCATGGCCAAGTCTGCACAACACGCCCTGCCATTCTTCAAACTCCTCCGCAGGAGGCAGCATTTGAATGGACAGAGGAATGCGACCAGGCTCTCCTCCATCTGAAATGGGCACTGTCTGAGCCACCAGTCCTCTCTTGACCAGACAACGGTGAAACTCTATATCTGTATCTCGCCGTAGCAACTGAAGCCGTAAGCGCCGCTCTTATCCGCAAAACACCTGACGAGCAAAAGCCCATATATTTCACCAGCAAAGCATTGCAGGGACTAGAGCTGAGATACCAGCAGATAGAGAAGGTGGCGCTGGCCCTCATCAACGCCGCTAGAAGACTGAGACACTGCTTCCTGGCCCATACGATCGTGGTCCGGGCAGATCAACCCGTAAAGCAGCTGCTGGGACCACCAGACATGGCCGGCAGAATGCTCAAATGGTCGCTAGAGCTGTCCGAATTTGACATTCAGTATGAAAGCAGAAAAACCCTCAAATCCCAAGCTTTGGCTGACTTCGTCGCCGAGATGATGTTCGCGGATTCCCCCAGTTGCGGGGTGCGCAAGTGGACCATTTTCGTAGACGGGGCTTCCAGCTCGGCAGGAAGCGGGGCAGGCATCATATTGGAGAACGACGAGGGAATCATCGTAGAGGTATCACTTACCTTATCCTTCCCCACGTCTAACAACCAGGCTGAGTACGAAGCCTTCCTCGCCGGCTTGCCCCTGGACGAAGATCTCGGGACAGAAGAGGTCGTCATCTGCACTGATTCACAACTCGTGGCCCTCCAGGTTCGAGGAGAATACCAAGCCAAAAATGACAGTCTGTCCAAATACTTAGCCCTGGTCAAAGAAAAGATGACGAAGTTTGCCGCAGTAGAAGTGAAGCATGTTCCCCGCGAACATAACGTCAGAGTAGACGTATTGTCTAAACTAGCAAGCACGAAGAAAAAGGGCGGAAACAAGTCCGTCATCCAGGAGGTACTTCCTCGACCTAGTATCGAGAAGGCATCCCCGACCCTCGACGTATAGGTAATCGGCGACAGCAACTGTTGGATGACCCCCGTATATAACTACCTCGCTAGGGACGAACTTCCGTCCAATCCCAAAGAAGCCAGCACAGTCAGGCGTAGGGCCTGCTCCTACGTCCTGGTCGAAGACAAACTCTACAGGCGAGGGTTCTCCATTCCACTACTCAAGTGCGTCGAGGAGGAGATGGTCGCCCACGTCCTGCGCGAAATCCACGAAGGAATCAACGCCCAATAGGGATGTCCAAAACCGAACTAACCCAATAAAAAACCGCAAACCAAACCAAACCAAACCGAAACCGCAAAAAACCGCATTTGGTTCGGATTTGTTCGGACCATCTTTTAACAAAACCGCATGGTTCGGTTTGGTTTGCGGTTTGTATTTTTCAAACCGAACTAAACCAAACCAAACCGCATTATGTTACAACCCAAACTTCACTTTTCTCACATCTAACCCAAAACTCAAACCCATTATGGCTTAACCTTACAATTACGAAATATTTTCTCTTACTCACACTTAACTTTTCAGTTTTAATTTTCTCAAATCTCTCCTAA
Organism: Lathyrus tuberosus; assembly: GCA_022829125.1. Taxonomy (NCBI): domain Eukaryota; kingdom Viridiplantae; phylum Streptophyta; class Magnoliopsida; order Fabales; family Fabaceae; genus Lathyrus; species Lathyrus tuberosus. The sequence continues at coordinate 5,045,002 of JALAZF010000036.1, read as the reverse complement.
TAGTATTGTGCATTCTTCTCATCTTCTTTGCCATGTACGTCTCGCCTCTTCTACACTAATCTCTCATCTCACATGTTCTTTCTTTTTCATCTTCTCATTTTTATGTTACTATTTTCTCTTGTAATTATATTTTTATCGCACATTTCTTCTCTAATCTCACATCTGTTATGTTCTTTCTTTTTCATCTTCTCTAATCTCCCTTCTCTTATATTTTATGTTTTATTATAATATTTTGATATTGTTTTATGCTACTATTTTTTTTTCACTTTTGTTTAAATTGATTTTTGTATATTGAATGAGAACCTTTTGTCTAAATATGATGAGTTTTGTTGTTATTTGACAATGTATGAATGACTAAACACAAAGTTATGTTGTTCTCTATAAATGTAAATATCACTCAATAAAAATCTTGTAAAAAACTGAACCAACCGAACCAATCCAAACCGCATTGGTTTGGTTTGGTTTGGTTCGGATTTTTTTTAAAAGCCAATCAAACCAAACCAAACCGCATGCTTTTTTCCCTTGCGGTTCGGATGATTTTTAGCGTCAAAACCGCCCAAACCGCACCGCGAACACCCCTAACGCCCAACATCTCAGAGGAAGATCCCTCGCCCGGAAAGCCCTTCGGGCAGGGTACTACTGGCCAACCATGCAGCAAGATGCTAAAGAATACGTGAAGAAGTCTGATAAATGCCAACGACACAGGGACATGCACCTAGCTCCGCCTAACGAGCTCAAGGCTATGTCCTCCCCGTGGCCATTTGCCTGGTGGGGCCTGGACATCCTGGGTCCATTCGTAGTAGGATTAAACCAGAACAATAGGTGTTGATTACTTCACGAAAAGGATAGAAGTGGAAGCTCTAGCTAAAATAACAGCCCTTAACATAATGCGTTTCTACAAACGAAACATCCTCGCACGCTTTGGCATTCCCCAGGCAATAGTCACGGACAATGAGACACAGGTCACGGACAGGAAGTTCCAGGATTTCGTCGCCCAGCTGGGCACGAAACAACACTTCGCATCCGTCGAACATCCCCAGACTAACGGGCAAGCCGAAGCACCAAACCGAGTCATCCTTCGAGGCCTCAAGCGAAGGCTGGACAAAACGAAGAAAGCTTGGGTCGAAGAGCTGCACAACGTCCTGTAGGCATACCGCACAACTCCACACTCTTCAACCGGGGAAACTCCTTTCTGCCTGGCCTACGGGACCGAAGCCGTAATCCCCATTGAAGTTCATGTACCCTCCAGACGGACCGAATCACCCCTGGACGAGGAAATGAACGGCGAAGAGCTAAGGGAGGAACTCGACCTCGTCCAGGAAGTCAGCTCAGGGGCAGCCCTCCGCGAAGCCACATTAAAATAAAAAATTGGCATCCGAAACAATGCCAAAGTCATACGACGAGAGTTTGAAGTGGGCAGCCTTGTCCTGAGAAGGACCCATAAAGACTCTCGCGAAGGCAAACTCGCTGCTAACTGGGAAGGACCCTATCGCGTCCGAGCAAAAACGGAGAATGGGGCCTACTACCTAGAACATCTCAACGGGGAAGAACTTGCTCGACCATGGAACGCCGAAAAGTTAAAGCAATACTATAGTTAAGGCCTTAACTGTCGGTTTGCTTCTTCAAAACGGCGAACGTCACATCCCGACCATGATGCACGCCTAGGTACAAGCATTGCATGTCAGCTAAGGTAGGACCCCGCTCAAGAACGAGCCAGGTCCCTGTCTGACAGCGGTCCCTCAATCGAGCATCGCCGTCGTCAAAGTACCACGATAGGAAGAACACCCAGCTCGCGATGGGAGGTTCACGCCGCGAACTCAGGCCACAAACGCGACCTGAGCTCCGCTTTCTCGCCCAAAAATTCCCCGGACGTTCGACCAGTCCCCCTCACTGCCGAACACATCTACTTCGAGCAATTCCCTAAAGCTTAAAACAAATCAAAGTGATCCCTGTTACGGGCACAAAAGCATATCGAGCAATAGTACAACACTTAGCAAAAATAAGCAGTAAAAGCCATGCGCGAACATACAAAACCGGCCACACTGACCAGATACATACATTAAATTTAAGTGACCACAAGGGCCACAAGCTGTGCGTATTACAAAACAAGGGGGCCATGCCCCCAAACAAAATAAAGTTACATAAAAACAAGGCACGCAGGCCGGATACATTACAACGAAGAAAAATACAGTCTCATTCCTGCATCTGCTCAGGCTGCTCGGTGTTGGGCTCAGGCTCCTGGTTCTCCTCGTTCAGAATCTGGGCATGCTCGGTGCTAATGTTGAAGAAGTCCGGATCAACTATCTTGCCATTCTCAACATGGCCCAAGAAGTTGGTACCCTCCGTGGAGATCTGGACTTCTGGGTTCACCAGCCGAAGTTGGGCCACGGCGTTCTTGAACGACTCTTCTCCAATGGCAATAATGTCCTCCTCTGCCCATAAGAGACGAGCGACAAGCTCGGTTCTTGTCTTCAGCGCTTTCACGTCCTCGGGCTCATCCTCGGTCGGAGCCATCGCAGCCTGCACTCGCTCCGCCAGCTCCTCAACAACCTTCTTCTCCACCACCAATGTAGCATTCTCCCCCCTCAGCCTGGCAACCTCCTCGTTTGATTTCTTACTGGCATCATTGGCAGCCTTAGCCTCTTCCCTGGCCTTCCTCGCCGTCTCTTCTAAAGACGCTATGGTTGCCCAGGCATTCTTGAGTTCAGACTCTGAGGAGGAATCTCCCTTGGCATAGATCGCCGCCATCTCTAAGACCCTGACCAGCGCAGAGGCATCCTGCGCCAGCAGTGGCCTCTTGCTCGGGTGATCCATACCTTCCAGTTGGAGAGACTCTGCCCGCGGCACCACCAGGGACGTCCCCTCAAAAAATTTCCTGTCAAGGACACAAGGAGAAAGCTCGAACTTCCCTTTCTCAGGCGCCCGACTGAGGTCCAGCGTCTCGTTGGCTCTGGTCCGCTTGAACCTTGAGGTCAAAGGCAACAGGGATCCCTGAGCAGGAGCAGGCGAAGAGCTTCCCGTAGCAGGATTAGGAGAAGGAGGAGCACGTTGTGTAAATCGAGACTTTGAAGCGGCCGCCTCAGGCTTGCTCCTCGCCATGGCATTCTTCACCATTCTCTCGTGGGCGGAAGGCATCTCACCTGCGAAAACACAACAAACATGTTAGACATCAAAGAAAATACAATTCAGGCAAGTCAAAAGGCTAGAACTACCGAGCAGTTTAAAAGCGTCCGCAGGAGTTTTGCACTCCAAAAGCGCCTTCGTATTGATATAACGGTACTCCACCCATTGACTACCATCCTCCTCGAAAATCAGATCGTCCTTCTTCATCCAGCAATCAGCGAGCCTAAAAGAGTTGACATAGCTCACCAACATCTCATAGCCGACCAAGTCTTGCTCGTCCAACATGTTCGACTGAGCAATATAATGGCCAAGTCCCCGAGTGAAGTGGCTCCCACTCCAGCAAAAAGGAAACTTAAACACCCTGTCCGCCAGCAGTTTCCCGTTCTCATCATACATATCCCGGCCATCCTAGTCGGTCGACACCTCTCAGGCATACGCGGTATCTTGGACCGCCAAGGACACAAGCTCAATCACGTAGAACCTCTCTTTAAATGTCCGGATAGACACCGAGAAGAGCTTGAACAACTTCCTAGGTTACTTCAGCGACACCCAACTGTATCTTCTCCCCGTAACCTGCCTCTGAAGGTGAAAGACGGTGAAGAACAAGGGCAAAGTGGTTTCTATCTTCAGGAACTCACAGGTCAGCTCGAAGGCGCGGATGAACGCCAACGAGTTAAGGTGCAATTGCGACGGAGCCAGATCCAGGTGAACAAAGATGGACCGTTGAAAATCAGTGAAGGGCAGCCTCAGCCCTATCTCCTTGAAGGCGTACTCATACATGGAGAATCTCTCCCCATAATCCGTGCAAATCTGATCATCTTGGGAGGGGGAATGCATCTTTCACTCCCCCTCCGGTCCTACGTCCATGAAAACATCTCATGTGTAAGACGCGAAGGTAGATTCATGCTCGGCAGGCTCCGCCACCGACCATTCCTCCGCGGAATCATGCTCAATATCATCCCCGACTTCGCTGGGGGCATTTAAAACTTCTGTCTCGCTACTCTCTGAGGAACTCTCCTCAGACGAATCTATAAGGACTCTCTTTCGGGCCCGGACGCCATCTCGATCACCTGAAAAGCAGAGGACAAAAGTGAATTCGATCGCGAAATCAAATCCACCCTTCCACCGCTAGTCAAGTGAAATGGCGCGCAAAGGGCCGAGGACGGCGTCCCCGACCTAAGCCCTAAATTAAACAAAAACACAAGAGTCTCCCACGAGGAGATGCTCGGGGCAAACCCCTCATACAACGAGGAATTTCCCCGAACCACTACCCAGTTTTCGTTTGAAGACCCAGCGGAAAATTCATACATTCATCGGAAACTTCAGCAGAGCACCGAAAAACTAGGTAGCCACGCCGGTTACACCTGCGCCATTGTCGCGATAACGCCGAAAACGGCCTTACTCTTAGGGGCTCCGATGGCCATACCAGCAGCAGGAGATGGCCTAGCCACCGCTCCCCACCAACAGACGCCGAAGAAACACCACTATCTCGCCTAAGTTAACCTAACTGCATGCATTCTAAACAAAGATGAAAAAACTGGAAGAAAAGAAGAAATTAGGTGACTTACGTGGTTGAAGAGGTTGTGGAAAAGTACTTGAAGCCACTCACGACGGCTGAAACGGTGGTCGACGGCGGAGACGAACTAAGCTCTCTGAGGAAGACGAAGAAGAAGAGAGAGAAACAAAAATGCAAATGAACAGATCCCCTCTCCTTATATACAGCTTGAGAGCACGTGCAAGAGCACGCTCGGATAGGTCATTATGGCCCTAGACTAGCCATTATTGCCTATTCAATGCATCACAAGGCTCAAGGCCCATGTGGCACCCATCGCTTCAGTTCCCTCTACCCGTTGGTCTCCCTGCACGCCGAGCAGACTAAGCGCCGTTACCCTCGGGCACCCCGAGACAACTCCCCTCCATCACCGAACGACGACTCCGTCACAATTCCCCGGAGTTACGGGCTATCCTTAAGTCATCACTCTCATGCTCGGGAGCAACGACTTGGGGGGCTCCTGTTCCAGACTGGACCAATGGCTAGACAGCCCAATCCACTTCTGCTCCCTAAATGACCCAATTGCCTAAATCCAGTCAATAAGGGGCAGAATTTACCTTTCTGCCCTCCAACCGGGCACATATGGACGAATGGCTCCCAGGGGTCATTTGCTCCTCCTCGGTATTTTTGCCCGTCATGCACGACTTCATTATCCAGGAACAGTCATGGGCATATGCCCGGAACTACGTCTTTGCCTGACATAACGGCTAGTTTTTGGCAGTTACCTATTCTTCAGGAAACGGTTATTTCGCCCCGAAAATAGGGACTGTTGGCCACGCGCTGGGGGCATTATATAAACCCTCTCACTTGAGAGGGTCAGGTATCCAATAATCATCCTAAGAACACACTTTGTACTTGCCCTTTTCTCTGACCTTTTCTTACTTGAGCGTCGGAGTGCCTTGCAGGTACACCCCCTCCTCCTCATCTCACATCCAGCATCAAAGACGTTCTTTTTGGCCCATCACAGGATCTGATCAGCCTTCACGATCACATACAATCACCCCTTACCTCACAACGTTTGGACTAACGTGGTGGTATCCATTTTCCAACTGTTGTGATAAGTGTTTTCCGTAGTAGTGATGTCAATAACATTAAAAGTGTCATTATGATAATTCTAATATTTTATGATGATAGTCTGTTTCAAATAATGTCAAGTACGATGTTAGATCATCTTGTTTAACAAATACAAGATGAATTAGAGATGGGCATGGTAGGTGAACTTACATACTTACCTGATTTTCAAGATAAGCAAATGAAGGAATGCGTCTTTGATTCCCAAAGTATATATGCTGGAAGTAGTTGCACTTAACCGTTGTGGAGTAACCAAATGCTCAAAGATGTCAACTAGAATGTGCCAGACAACCTGTATGACATGTTGGTGACTGAGTTTCCAACTAAGAAGAAGGATGAGCAAGTTACTCGTGATAATTTTGAAGTGAATGATGTTGTGAATAAGGAATTGGAGCTTTCTAGTGATGCTTAGTTGTTGAAGACAATACTAAACAATTGAGCTTGTTATCTTAAGTTGATGAAAGAATTTGTGGTTAAGAATGATGGTATTTTTTATGAGTCGTTGGATTTCAATTACAAACAGTTTGTTGGGAAAAATATCCTAGACATTAGTCTTCTCGATGTCATATTATTGACGGCAGTTCACAAAGTTGTGGGATTTCATTATTGGCAGCAATATAGACCGGGTTTGGTTTTTGGTTAGGGCCACATGTGTTTGCAAGTATGTTATAATTCATAGTTGGCTTGTTTCTTTATTTTGTATTTTTAAAGATGCAAGTGGCTGGAACTGATAATGGTGTGAGGGTTAAGATTGTGTTGCTGCATTTCTATTCTTTGTAGTGGTTGACATTTCTTATGCCTAAAGTTTTTAATGCATTTGTTTTCTTTTGCTGTTAAAAAAAAAAAAAGTACCTTTCCCCCAAAAAAAAAGGGCACCAGCACGTTAAATAATTGCCCCTCAACTAATATTGAACCATTCCATAAAATTAGACTAGGAGTCTTTTTTGGTAAGATGAAGAAACTATTTTAGTTTTTAGAAGAAATTTGTAAACATTTTATACATTCGTATGACATTTTTTAAAAAAAAATGTTATTCGATATACTTTTTTGAGTTTTTAATTTTCACTTTGTCTTCTCATTTTTTATTTTTAATTAAAATTCATTTTAATATTTTATAATTAATTATAATTTAAGTAAAATAATTATATTTTAAAATTAAGAATAGAAAAAAAGTATTTGTATCTAAAAAAATCCCAAATCTATTAATGCAACTTTACATAAAATTATTGATTTTTTTGTCAAATTTGAATTGATTATTAATTTAATTTTTTGGATTAAATTATTAATTGTTATATTTAATTATAATATTTAATTAATATTATTTATATATTTTGGTCCTTGTCTTTTACTTGATTGTTTAATTCTAATTTTAATCTCTTTATTTCATCTTATTTATAAAATAAATCATCTTATTTTAAATTCAAATAATTTTTGTTTGTTCTCACATTTTTTTTAATTAAAAATTAACAACGTGTCTATTAAATGCCGCGTTGAAATATGACAAATCTTCATACAACAATCTTTTGTGGAATTTTATCTAAAAAATAAAACTTTAAAAATGAATACCTCATCAATTTTTGAGTGCAATAAGAAGCAACTAAAAATGTTTAAATTAAAAAAAAAGTAGAATTAATTTTATAAATCAAATAAAATAGAAGAGCAAAATTATATATATATATATATATATATATATATATATATATATATATATATATATATATATATATATATATATATATATATATATTTCAATCTCTTTTCATTTATTTTAAGAAATATTTTATACTTTAATTTATTTAATTTAAAAAATAAAAAATTCTTTTTTTTTTCATTCTTTTTAAAATTATCATACAAATAATTTATAGTCAAACCTAAAAGAATAATGTTTTTGTCATAAAATAATTTTCCTCCATATTCCAAATGGTGGTTTGGGTCGATTTTGAAGTAAAAAATAATGTGATCCAAAGTTAAATTTATTCGCGATTCAGTTTGATTTTGGATGGTATGTTAAAAAACTTAATTTTGTTAGATCAAATTCAACTCGGATTAATTTAGATTGGTTTTTGTAAAATTGCAATTCCTTGTGTCGAAACAGGTTGCCCGACATGGACAATGAAGTTGTCGAATAGCGTAGTGTGTATCGAAATTGTTTTGTTATCGAAGTTTCGGAACATGAATTTTAGACTGGGTAATTTTGTAGTGTTGGCAAAATTAGGTATTTGGTCTTTACTTAGGGAGCAAGCAAACACAATCTATAAATAAGGAATAACCCCTATTATTGAAAAATGATTCACTTGAATAAAATTGCAGTTTTAAAAGCAAAAAATTACTCTGCATAAATTATTCTTCTTCCCCTATTTTGTATAGAATCCCTAATTTCCTTTCAGTTTTATTTTTCTTCTTCTCCATTATTGTTGCGCTGCAGAATTATCTTATAATCAAGGTGTGATTGATTCAATGAAGAATAAGACGAGAATTTAATTGGTTAATTGAATCCTATTTATCAAGATTAATTCAGAATTATTCAAAGTCAATTCCAATCTATTTTAGATATCTAAATTTAAAATTATATTTTTTATTATTATAAAAATATTAATAAATAATATATTTGATATAATATATTAAAAGTTAATATTATAAAGATTTGATCATGGTTAAAACAAATAAAATAATAAAAATAAATTAATTAAACAGAATTTATAAATAGTATTTAAAAATTACATATTATTTTGGGTTGAAAAAGAGTCGAGTTAAGTCGAACTCGTCTCAGCTCACCTCAATTCGATAAGACTTGGTCCAGCTTGTCTCGAGTCGATAAAAATTGGTTCAGTTCAAAATTCAATTTGAGTTTGACACAAATTTTTTTTAAGCTCAAACCCGTCTCGTTTGCTCGATTTGAGTTTGACACAAATTTTTTTAAACTCAAACTTGTCTCGTTTATAATTCACGAACAATTCGTTTCAACTTCTTAAGTGTATCTCATTAAATTCATATCATTTTATAAGACTTTTTTTTTTAAATCTAATATTTTCTTAAATATATTATAAGATTATAAGATTGAAAAAAAATAGAGTTGAGGTTTATAATAAATCTTTAATGCTTACTCTTCCAATATATATATATTTGATTCATAAATTAAATTCAACGATTTAGTTATCGAATCAAATTTTAAACTATATTTGAGTTGGTTCGATTTATTGTCAAACTTAGGATCATTGAATAATATATTAACGCAACATATTATATTAAAAAATAAATAAGTCTAAAAATATATAGATATGTTTTAATTCAATTTAGATCGATTTTAAAAAATTATTCGAAATTCGATTCAAATATAATTGTTTTCACAAAATAACATCTAAACATATCTAATAAAATTCAATTTTTTTTTATTTCTTTTAAGAAATTAAGAATAATACACAACAGTAAAAAAATAGTTTTACATTATTGATCGTGAAGGCTGGATCAGATCCTGTAGAATCAGGCCGCCAAGTGCGTCAGGGATGCTGGTCGGATGGAGAGGAGGGGGTGTACCTGCAAGGCACTCCGACGCTCAAGTAAGAAAGGGTCAGAGAAAAGGGACAAGCACAAAGTATGAATTCTTAGGGTGAATATTGGATACCTGACCCTCTCAAGCGAGAGGGTTTATATAGAGCCCCCAGCGCGTGGCCAACGGTCCTATTTTCGGGGCGAAATAACCGTTTTCCCCAAAGAATAGGTAACTACCCGAACTAGCCGTTATGTTGGGCAGGTGCCCGAAACTAGCCGTTATGTCGGGCACAGGCGTAGTTCCGGGCACATGCTCATAGCTGTTCGGGGAGCGATTAAGTCGTGCGTAACGGGCAATAATTCCGGGGAGGAACGTAATGTCCTTTGCCCTGTATGAGGGGCAGAAAGGTAACTTTTGCCCCTCTGTGGGTTGGACTTAGGCAGTTTGGGCCGCTCTGGGGCAGAGGTGGATTGGGCCAATTCTAGCCATTGGTCCAGTCCAGAACAGGAGCCCCCCAAGTCGTTGCTCCCGAGCATGGGAGTGATGACTTAATGACTGCTCGCTGCTCCGGGGAGCTAGCATAAAGTTGTCGTTTGAGGACGAAGAGAGGAAGTCTCAGAGTGTTCGTGACCCCAGGTGTTCGCGAGATTCTTGGTCGTGACCTTGTTGCCCGTTATCCGGGGAGACCAACGGTTAGACAGAATTGGAAACGTTGGGACGCCACGTGTGCCTAGAGCGCCGTGTAGCAGTTAATAGGCAATGATGGCTAGTGGGCAGTCATAATGGCCTACGGGTGCGTGCCTGTACGCGCTCCTCTGTATAAAAGGGGGGAAACCGTTTCATTTGAAACTTTTCCTTTCTGATTTCTCTCCGTCTCTTTCAGTTCTTGCCCGTCACCGTCTTCAGGCTTTCCGACCACCGTCACCAGCTTCGAGCAGCTTCTACCTTCTTCTAAAATCAAGTAAGTTTTCCAATCTGTAACTTGTTTTACTCCCTTTTGTTGTTAGTCGTAGATTGTATGCGGTTAGGGTTAGCTTTAGATGACAAAATAGGTGGATTTCTGGCGAGTGTTGGTGGGGGACGGTGGTTGTGCCATTTTTCTACCTCCAGCACTTCGCCGGAGTATGTAGTACGTTCAGCGAGGAGGGTGGTCCACGGGGTGGTTGTGGTAGTTGTGCATGCGCGACCATCGTGTTTGTTCAACTTCTGATAGAGCGATGAGTTTTCCGGTAGAAAGTTTCCAGATTCCGATGAAGCTTTGCGGTTTCCGGTGGAGCTTCAAACGAAATCTGGGCATGAGTGCGGGGAGGCTCCTCGCAGGAGGATGATATGTTTCGAGCATCTCCTCGCGGGGAGGTTTCAACTTTTTCTTTGATGTTAGGGCTCAGGCCGGGGACGTTGTCCTTAGCCCTTGCGCGCCCTTTCACTTGACTTAACAGTGGAAGGGTGGATTTGATTTGCTGTCGAATTCACTGTCTTCTCTGCTTTTTCAGGTGATCGTAATGGCGACGGGGCCAGACGGAGAAGTTATCGTGGATCTGTCCGAGGAGGAAAGTGGCTCTGAGGAAAGTAGCAGCTCGACGACTTCGAGCTCGGCAACATCGAGTTCTTCGAGCAACGTCGGGGAGGAGGAAGAACTGGACGCCATGGAGGAAGAACTGGGCGCCATGGAGGAAGATGTCGAAGGGTTCTGCGCGGAAGAATGGGAGGTGGCCGAGCCTTCCGAACATGCGTCGACGTTTGCAACGTCCTTGGTGGACGTCTTTACGGAGGTAGGACCGGAAGGGGAGTGGAAGGTGCACTTCCCTTCTGAAGATGATCGTGTCTGTACACGGTTCAGGGATCGTTTCACCATGTACGAATATGCCTTCAAAGAGCTGGGATTGAGGCTGCCTTTTACTGACTTCCAGCGGTCGGTGTTCGAGCATCTGAAGCTAGCCCCTACGCAGCTGCATCCCAATTCGTTGGCCTTCATCCGGGCCTTCGAGTTGGTATGCGAGCATCTTTCCTTGGGGGCTACTCTCCCTCTGTTCTTCATCGTTTTTCATCTCCAAAGGCAGCTGACGGGGAAGAAGTATGGCTGGGTTTCTCTGAAGCAGCCCCGCAAGCTGTTCAAGCCGTTTTTGGAGTCTATCCGACATTTCAAGGAGCGGTACTACGTCGTTGAGCCCGTGTCCGAGGTAGCCCAGGACAGTACGTATGTCTGGGAGATAGAGGTAGATGAGGACGGGAACGAGCTGCACAACGAGGAGGGGAAGTACATTGGGCGGAGAATCTACAAGTTCCCCATCTATTGGGCGCCCGACCATTTTGCTAAGAAGCCCGGTGACTACGTCTTTCAGCCGAGCGATCTGCGCGGGCAAGACATTGTGTCGTACGAGGAGCTGGTGAAGTGGGTTAACTCCTTCAGCCTTGCTGCGTGCTGGACGAGCAAGGGCAGTCCCATCTTCGAGGAGGATGGGAACCAGAGGGTTGAACGCCGGTTTATCAATGTTAAGGCACTGCTGGAGTGCAAAACTTCTGCGGATGCCCAGAAACTGCTCGGTAGTCTTTAGTCATTTAGATTTGTTTGCGTTATTTTTCTTCCTCGTATCTAACATGTTCGTGTTTTGTTTGCGCATGTGAGATGCCTCAGGCGCATGACAGGGTCGTCAGGAACGCTCTTGCGAGGAACAAGGTCACGGCAACCTCTTCGAAGTCTCGGTTCGCTGGTGCTCGTGCTCATTCTTCTGTCCAAGCTGCTGCGGGGACCTCTTCCCCTTCTCCTGCCCCTCGGGGGTCTTCTTTGTCTTTGACTGGACGGGGCAAATGGGCGAGGACAGTTGATTCCGTGGATCTTACTCAGGTAGCGGAGAAGGGGAGGTTCGAACTTCCTCCTTGCATCCTCGACAGGAGATATTTTGAGGGGAACTCCCTGATCGTGCCGCGGGCAGAGTCTCTTCGGCTAGAAAGCATGAACCGTCTTAGCAAGAGGGCGTTGGTGGCTCAAGATGCTTCAGCTATGGTCAGGATGTTGGAGATGGTAACTGTTTACGCTGAAGGGGACTCTGCTACTGAGTCTGAACTTACTGCTACCCGGGCTTCTATTTCGTCCCTCAAGGAGGAAGTTAAGAGTGTCGGCGATGCTCGGAAGAAGGCCGAGGAGAAGGGGGCCAGGCTGAAGGAGGAGAACTCTAAATTGGCGGCGGAGAAGAAAGCTGCCGAGGAGCTGATCAGGAAGCTGAGGGCGGTCAATGCCCGGGGTGTCGACGAGCCGGACGATGTGAAAGAATTGAAGACTAGATCCGAGCTGGTTGCTCGCATGCTGCTGGCCAAGGATGATGGTATTGCCGTCGCGGCGGAGTCCTTCCAAAATGCTGTGGCTCAACTGCGGGCGGTGAACCCTGAGCTCTACTTTTCTGTCGAGGATACTCACTACCTGGCGCATGTAGAGGATGGACGTATCGTCATGCCCGACGGTCTCTTCGTCGAAACCCCCGAGGATCAGCCCGAGGACCAGTCCGCGGAGAACCAAGGACCAGAGTCTACCGAGCATGCCGACGAATGAAGACCTTGTTATTTTGTTGTTGTAATATGCCCGTGCCGTTGAATTATTTGTAATTTATTTGGGGGGGTATGGCCCCCGTTTTATGTAACAACGTACAATCGTGGCCCTTGCGGCCACCTATTATGTTAACTTATTCTGTTTCTGGCTTTGCATGATTTTACTTGCATTTATTTTTGCTAAGTATTGTATGCATGCTCGTTGTGAATGTATGTCCGCCCGTGATAGGGGGTTTCTGACTTGTACGAATATTTTAGGGGGATTGCTCGTAATAGATATGTTCGACAATGAGGGGAACTAGTCGAACGGGCCGAGGAATGTCCTGGCCGGGGAGCGGAGCTCAGGTCGCGTTTGAGGCCTGAGTTCGCGGCGTGAACGTCTCATCGCGAGCTGGGGTTCTGCCATTCATGGTACTTTGACGACAGCGATGCTCGATCGAGGACCGCTGTCGAACATATACCCGGCTCGTTCCTGAGCGAGGTAATGCTTTATTCGTATGCTACGCTTGTACCTAGACGCGCATAGTGGTCGGTATCTGACGTTCGTCGTTGCGACGAGTCGAACAGAGGATTTAGTTGTAGTATTATTTTAGCTTTTCAGCGTTCCATGGTCGAGCGAGTTCTTCCCCAGTGAGATGTTCTAGGTAATAGGCCCCATTTCCCGTTTTTGCTCGGATGTGATAGGGTCCTTCCCAGTTGGCTGCTAGCTTGCCTTCACGAGAGTCTTTGTGGTTTCTTCTTAGGACGAGGCTTCCCACGTCAAACTCTCGTCGTATTACTTTGGCATTGTGCCTGATGGTAATTTTTTGTTTTAGTGAGGCTTCGCGGAGGGTTGCCCCGGTTCTGATTTCCTCGACGAGGTCGAGTTCCTCTCTTAAAGACTCGCCGTTCATCTCCTCGTCTAGGGGGACTCTGTCCGTCTAGAGGGAACGTGAACTTCGATAGGAATTACAGCCTCGGTTCCGTACGCTATACGAAAGGGTGTTTCCCCGGTCGTTGAGTGTGGAGTTGTATGATATGCCCAGAGTACGCTGTGCAGTTTCTCGGCCCATGCCTTCTTCGTTTCCTCCAGCCTTCGTTTGAGGCCTCGAAGGATGACTCGGTTAGCTGCCTCGGCCTTCCCGTTTGTTTGGGGGTGCTCGATAGATGCGAAGTGTTGCTTCGTGCCTAGCTGGGCGACGAAGTCTTGGAACTTCCTGTCAGTGAATTGCGTTCCGTTGTCCGTTACTATGGCTTGGGGAATACCGAAACGTGCAAGGATGTTTCGCTTGTAGAAACGCAGGATGTTGAGCGCAGTTATCTTGGCTAGAGCTTCCGCTTCTATCCATTTTGTGAAATAGTCCATGCCCACTATGAGATATTTGTTCTGATTCGATCCTACTACGAAGGGTCCTAGGATGTCCAGGCCCCACCAGGCAAATGGCCACGGGGAGGACATTGCTTTGAGCTCGTTAGGTGGAGTCAGGTGCATGTCCCCGTGCCGTTGGCATTTATCACATTTCTTTACGTGTTCTTTCGCGTCATTGGCGTGCTGGTCACGCGGGGAGATCTGGTCGCGCTTTCGGGCTACGCGAGGATCAGATTCTTGGCGCAGCCTTCGGTTGATTTCTCTCCGTGGCAGCGGGCTTCTCGATCGTCGCGGGATCCTCCACGTAGGAGGGGATCTTGGACGGCGAGACTCTTCCAGTGCCCCGATCCTCTCGTTCTGCTGCAAGATCAGGGTGTTAGTCTTGTTGAGCGCCTCCAGGAGAACTGCCACGGTCGGGTCGGCGTTGGGCGGTATGGAAACGGATTGGAGGTCGAGAGAAGGTTGATCGTTGTTGCGATCAGCAGGGGTAGGGGAAGGAGAAGCGGTGGCTTCATCCCTAAGGAAACGGGCATCTCGAAGAAGAGATGGCTGGCCGTCAACGTCGAATTTGTTGACGGGGAGGATGGTGGATTGAAGAGCATCCTTGGAGCGATCTTGGGAGGCCATGATCGTGATGATGTCTGAAAATTGTTTTGATCTTCGGTTAGAGAAAGAAGGGGAGAACAAAAGTTTCCACAGACGGCGCCACTGATCGTGAAGGCTGGATCAGATCCTGTAGAATCAGGCTGCCAAGTGCGTCAAGGATGCTGGTCGGATGGAGAAGAGGGGGGTGTACCTGCAAGGCACTCCGACGCTCAAGTAAGAAAGGGTCAGAGAAAATGGGCAAGCACAAAGTATGAATTCTTAGGGTGAATATTGAATACCTGACCCTCTCAAGCGAGATGGTTTATATAGAGCCCCCAACGCGTGGCCAACGGTCCTATTTTCGGGGCGAAATAACCGTTTTCCCCAAAGAATATGTAACTACCCGAACTAGCCGCTATGTTGGGCAGGTGCCCGAAACTAGCCGTTATGTCGGGCACAGGCGTAGTTCCGGGCACATGCTCATAGCTGTTCGGGGAGCGATTAAGCTGTGCGTGACGGACAATAATTCCGGGGAGGAACGTAATGTCCCTTGTCCGGTAGGAGGGACAGAAAGGTAACTTTTGCCCCTCTGTGAGTTGGACTTAGGCAGTTTGGGCCGCTCTGGGACAGAGACGGATTGAATCAATTCTAACCATTGATCGAGTCTAGAACAATTATTATTCAATAGAAATTCATCTTCCATTCATATCACATTACTAATTTAAAAATATTATTATAACTTAGTTGAATGTTATGATGGTCATTGCTCTATACATCTCCTATTTTTCTTTTCTTAGATCACTTGCTTTTTAGTTAGATTGGTTTGAATTTAATATCGGATAACTCTGTTAATCAAAGAAATTCAAACTTTGTATGGTTGCGTTAGGAGTCTACCATCTTCATATATTCAATCTACATTGGTATGTAATATATTTTTCAATTTATATATTTTTACAGTAAATTTTGTAAAATTAATATTTTAAATAAATTTAATTAATATGTATGGACAATATAAAGATATTTTATACCATTACTTAATGTTGATTTATTTAAAAAATTTGACTTTTATTTTAATTTTTTTAAATAATATAAATTAATAATTGTGATGTATTAACAATTTAAAATTTTTTGGACTAACCATTCGTAACAATTAATCTCATTTTAAATTATTTGTAAAGTTATATTTTTGGTCTAGAAAGTACAAAGCACGTCCCTGTAAACAATTGATTAAGGCGGCAAGAAGGCACATCATCAAATGTTCCACTTTTCCAACTCTCAAATTCACTTAATTATTCCAAGCTTAAATTAAAATCACTTTTTTCTTCTTATTCTGTCGTTAAGCGATTACTACGCTATAAGCGAATATAAATAGTATGCAGATACACTGTAACTAGTATTTTTCAGAAAATCAGTTATTGAAGAATGGAAGTGAAGAAGAGTGAGAATCAAACAAGTCTGATTTTCGTTGTCAATGGTGAAAAGTTTGAGCTATCCAGCGTTGAACCATCAACCACTTTGCTTGAGTTCTTGCGTACTCAAACTCGATTCAAGAGTGTCAAGCTCGGTTGCGGTGAAGGTATATCATAATCATTATCATACATGTATTTATTTATTTCACTTAATTGTTTGGTTAATTGATTAATTTTTGTGAGGAGAGATTCTTTTGTTTGTTTTGGATTTTGATTTTTAATTTATTTTGAGTGAGCTTGATTTACTGGCTTAATTATTAATTTTTTCTCTATGTTTGGATTTGTAATTTTTTGAAGTTTAAAAGACTCTGATACCGGTTTTAATGAAGTACTATACTTTCTTTATGTTTAAATATGGTTAATATCATGCTTTATGATTCTGAATGTTAGTTTGGTGAAATCCTGAATGAGTTTTTATTGGAATTATTTTTCACTTCCAATGTGGATTAATACACTTTTCATTTTATTTTTTTAAAATTTGTTATCATGTCCGACCAACTAATTTAGGGGACCAATCCTATAGTTCACGAACGAGGTCAAATTAAAATCAAAGCAAAATTTTGTATGGACTGACTCAAATTGTTGGCACTCTAGGAGTGAACAGTACACTTTTTTTTTTATTATAATCCTAAGCAGATGGTGGATGGCGGTCTGCCGCCAAAATCTCTCCATAGTGACGCTTTGCGGCGCCATTATAGCGGATTTCGGCGGAAAACCCGCAACATCGGCTGATATTTACGGCAAACCCAAAAACCGCCATGTGTATCCGTCATGGTGGCAATGGCGCTGCTATTTGATAACTGATCCTAAGCAGGGGAGTTTGGTTCTAATAAAGTAGGAGGTGCACTTTAAAGAGTTAAATTGAAAAATTAGTGTTAAACATTAGAACATATTGTAACCCAAAAGATAAAAAACAGAACAGGTAAGTGATGCTAGAAGAAGTCTTCTTTTCTTTCATTGTGCATATACATGGACACCGGCATAAAATTTATGCTGCATATGAAATGAATAATGACATTTTGCACAAACCAATTGCCAGCGTGGGATTCTGTTATGATTTGAGAAAAAGAAAATAGTGTCCCCTCTTAGTATTATTATTATTATTATTACTACTATTTTTGTTTTGCTGATGGTTTTGTCATGAAAGTGAAGGTGAAAAAGGTGTTTACTTTTAAAAAGCAATAAATAGATCTCAATTTTTTTAAACTTGGGATTACATGCTTTGGCATTGTTGGTTGCAGGTGGTTGTGGTGCTTGCGTAGTTATAATATCCAAATATGATCCATTGCTTGACAGAATTGAAGATTTCACCGCAAGCTCTTGTCTCACACTACTTTGTAGCATACATGGGTGTTCAATAACAACAAGTGAAGGCATTGGAAATAGCAAACAAGGATTTCATCCAATTCAGGAAAGATTTGCTGGATTCCATGCTTCTCAATGTGGCTTTTGTACTCCTGGAATGTGTGTTTCCCTCTTTGGGGCTCTTGTCAATGCTGAAAAGAATAATTGTCCAGAGCCACCTTCTGGATTCTCCAAAGTTACTGGTTTTGAGGCTGAAAAGGCTATTGCAGGGAACCTTTGTCGCTGCACTGGTTACCGGCCAATTGCTGATGCCTGCAAAAGTTTTGCAGCTGATGTTGATATGGAGGATTTAGGGTTGAACTCTTTCTGGAGAAAGGGAGAGAGCATGGACTTGAAGCTTAGTAGGTTGCCTCAATATGACAATCATCACAAGAACATCAAATTTCCTATGTTTCTGAAGAATATTAAACATGATTTGTTGTTGGCTTCTAAGAAAAACAGTTGGCACAAACCTACTAGTTTAGAGGAGCTTCAGAACTTATTGGAATTAAACCATGCCAATGGAACCAGGATAAAAGTTGTTGCTAATAATACTGGTATGGGATATTACAAAGATAAAGAAGGATATGATAAGTATATTGATCTAAAGGGCATTTCTGAGCTCTCAAAGATCAGAAAGGATCAATCAGGGATTGAAATTGGAGCAGCAGTGACCATATCTAAAGCAATTGAAGTACTAAAGCAGCAAAGCAAGAGTGACTTTATCTCAGACTTTGTAATGATACTTGAAAAGATTGCTGACCATTTTGGAAAAGTTGCTTCGGTGTTTATTAGAAACACGGCCAGTCTAGGTGGAAATTTAATTATGGCACAAAAGAACAATTTTCCTTCAGATATTGCTACTATACTTCTTGCTGTGGATTCGATGGTTCATATAATGAGTGGCACACAGTTTGAATGGCTAACATTTGAGGAATTTTTGGAAAGACCGCCATTAAGTTTGGAAAGTGTACTTTTAAGCATTAAAATTCCAAATTTGGATACCATTAGAAGTACATCTTCAAAACAAAGAAATAGATTCTACTTTGAAACTTACCGAGCTTCTCCTAGACCGCTTGGAAATGCCCTTCCATACTTAAATGCCGCTTTCCTTGTTGAGGTGTCTCCTAGCGAGGATTCTGGTGGTTCCATGATAGACACTTGTAGGCTGTCTTTTGGTGCTAATGGGAATGAGCATGCAATCAGAGCAAAAAATGTTGAGGAATTTTTAACAGGAAAGGTGTTAAGTTTTAGCATTCTGTATGAAGCCGTCAACTTGCTTACATCCACTATTGTACCTAAAGACGAAAACTCAAAAACTGCATACCGTTCAAGTTTGGCAGCTAGTTTTGTTTTTCAGTTCTTTAACCCTCTAATTGAAATTTCTGCTGGAGCGACCAACTTCTCAAATGGATATTCTAGTTTTCCTTTTGTGAAGGGTTTTGAACTAAAAGAGAATCAGAAGCAGGTTCATCATGACCAAACTCCAACTTTATTGTCATCTGGGAAGCAAGTCCTTGAAGCAGGAAATGAATATCACCCCATTGGAAAACCAATCACTAAATCAGGAGCTGCCCTACAAGCTTCAGGTTTGTTTTATGTCATCTAAATTTGAATCAATTTACTGACTGATATATAGAATTTATTTTCTTTATCTCTTTGCATTTCTATCAATTTTTTGAAGTAGTGAAGTTAAATATTTACATGATGCAATTTGGTATTTTTATTCGTCTAAAATTCCATGATGAATTCCATGATGCAATTTAGAGGATGAGCCTTGGTGCCTATTTTATTCTGATTTGGTGCTTTTCAAATATCACTTTTCATAAATAATTGTTTTAATTTGTGTCAAGTATCAAATATTCATGATGAATTGTATACAGGCGAAGCTGTGTTTGTGGATGACATTCCTTCACCGCCAAATTGTCTACATGGAGCATATATTTATAGTTCGAAACCTTTGGCAAGGGTAAAGAGTATAAAACTCAGCCCTGAATTGCAGCTGGATGGAGTGAGAGATGTCATTTCAAGTAAAGACATTCCCAGTGGAGGGGAAAACATTGGATCTAAAACAATATTTGGCACAGAGCCTTTATTTGCAGAAGAGATAGCCAGATGTGTTGGTGATCGTCTGGCCGTTGTGGTGAGTTCTTAAACCACTCATTTTGCTAATTCAACAATTTATGAGACTATTTCTCGTTTCTTTATAGATTGGTGTGTGACACACTACCTTTTTACTCACAAATGGTTTTTTAGGTTGCAGATAGTCAGAAACTTGCAGATATGGCAGCAAACTCAACCACTGTCAGTTATGATATTGAAAATCTTGAACCACCTATTCTATCTGTTGAAGATGCCGTTAAAAGATCAAGCTTTTTTGAAGTTCCTCCTTTTCTCTATCCAAAAAATGTTGGTGATATATCAAAAGGAATGGCTGAAGCTGATCACAAGATTCTTTCTGCCGAGGTACATGGAATATATTTATCGTTCTCCTTTCTTTCCCCTCTTGCTCTAATTTCACAACTTTGTGGTCATCAATCTTGGTTTCTGATGAGTTGTATAAGTTTGCTTCTATATAAGTTATACTGAAATGGATACATATTGGTCAAACTTATTCATTCAATGTTGAATTCCAGTTGAAACTAGGGTCTCAATACTATTTCTATTTGGAGACACAAACTGCACTTGCTGTGCCGGACGAAGACAATTGCATTACAGTTTACGCTTCAAATCAGTGCCCTGAATTTACTCATTCTACTATAGCAAAATGCCTTGGTATTCCTGAAAGTAATGTACGGGTAATTACAAGAAGGGTCGGGGGAGGTTTTGGAGGAAAGGCCATAAAAGCAATATCTGTAAGTATTACGCTGTGTATTAATATTTTTTTATTAAATTGTTAAATATTTTTCAATTTTGAAGTACCATTGACTAATAAGTGTTGCATTGTATAAACATGACTCTTGGATTTTCTGTAGTTTGGAGAAGTCACTAATATTAAAAGATAATGAAGAAAAGAAATCTAAGATAACATTTGAATTTGAACTCAAAATATAAGGAGAACATAAATAAAACAAACTAATAATTCATGTGGAGGTTTTCAAAGAGTTACATAGGTGCTTGTTGAAGTGCGCTTTGTTAGTCTTTCATGTTCATGAGTGAAGATTCTCATTTAGGAGTGGTTATCAATTGCTTCTTTACAGTACCATGCTAAGATTTGAATTGGTATAAAATGTTTTTGAACTTTTGTCATTTTCATTTCCTAATTGTTCCAATACATTTAGTGTTTTAGCCTCTTACTTTTTCTACCTCATATTTGATATAGTAGAAATTACTCCTCTGTACCTTTTTACTTGTCGCTTTTGTAGTAATATTTTGTTACTATTTACTTGTCATTTTTAAACTTCAATGCAGCATTAATTATTATTTTGTCAATAATGCCATGAGTATTAATTGCAGTTATAAATAAGTGATATGAAATAATAAATAGTTAAGGGTCTTACAGGAAAAAGACGAATAATTTTGTAAAAAAAAAAAAAATTTATTGATTTGGTTGGTATGTATCAATGACCTTAATAAGACAAGTAAAAAGGAACGGAGGGAGTATTTATAAGTAGAAATTATGCATGAAAACTATGTACACATACAAATATATCCCAAGTACTGACAACCATATCATGCAGACTGCTGCAGCTTGTGCACTCGCAGCACAGAAATTATGTCGCCCTGTCAGGATGTATCTGAATCGAAAGACCGATATGATATTGGCTGGAGGAAGACATCCCATGAAGATTACATACAGTGCTGGGTTTAAGAATGATGGGAAAATAACTGCATTAGAGCTTGAGATATTAGTCGATGCTGGTATATATATGGATATAAGTATAGCAATGCCATATAACATAGTTCCAGCACTAAAAAAGTATGACTGGGGTGCACTATCTTTTGATATAAAGGTATGCCGAACAAATCTTCCCAGTAGATCTGCAATGAGGGGCCCTGGGGAAATGCAGGGATCATTTATCGCTGAACATATTATAGAAAATGTTGCAGCTACACTTTCAATAGATGTAGATTCTGTCAGAAGCACTAATCTTCACACACACAAAAGTCTTCAGTCATTTTATGATCATTGTTATGGCGAACCTTTTGAGTATACACTGCCTTCAATATGGAGTAAGTTAGCTGTTTCTGCAAATTATGAACAAAGAACCGAAATGGTGAAAGAGTTTAACAGAATTAATATTTGGAGAAAAAGGGGAATTTCCCGAGTACCAGTTGTGTATCAGTTGTCTCTTAGACCAACTCCTGGAAAAGTAAGTATTTTTTCGGATGGTTCTATTGTTGTTGAAGTTGGAGGAATTGAACTGGGTCAGGGTCTATGGACAAAGGTGAAACAGATGGCTGCATTTGCCCTCGGTACAATTCAATGTGATGAAACTGAAAGTCTCTTAGACAAAGTAAGGGTTGTACAAGCTGACACGGTGAGCTTGATTCAAGGGGGATTCACTGCTGGGAGCACCACATCAGAGACTTGCTGTGAAGCAGTCAGGCTTAGCTGTGGTACCTTGGTTGAAAGGTTGAAGCCTCTCAAGGAAAAGCTGCAGGAAGAAATGGGCTCTATCA
This sequence comes from Lathyrus tuberosus, assembly GCA_022829125.1. NCBI lineage: Eukaryota > Viridiplantae > Streptophyta > Magnoliopsida > Fabales > Fabaceae > Lathyrus > Lathyrus tuberosus. Next base: position 5,022,854 of record JALAZF010000036.1, on the reverse strand, counting down.
AGTGGGAGACACTTATTCTTCAGGTAGCTACATTACTACTAACTAATAGAGCTTAGTTTCAAATATCGATAGATTTTTCTCTTGAGCAAGTTCCGAGAACATCCTAATCATGATTGTAACCTGATGAAAGTGGTACTTTTTCTGTTTTCTCTCTTTATGATCTATATGGAAAAACTGTTTGTTTAAATTTTACTACTGTCAGCGGCAAGTTCTAGAAACTTGTATTTTTCATTTCATATTGATGAATGTATTGTAGTATTTATAATTGTGCATGCGATACATCTTAATATTTATATTGTGTCAGCCTTTTCCTGTTAAGGTCTTGTAGTATGTAGAAGGTGGCACTTAGCATGTTCACAATTGATGGGAGAATAATTAACCCCTTCTATTTAGGAAAATATTCAGGGACTAAGTGTGGCAATGAACTTTAGGGCAGATAATTACTTTTCTTCTTTTTCTAGCCTGCGAATATATATTTTTCATTTTATGCTGCTGACTATTTATCAATCTACAGGCATACATGCAATCTGTGAACTTATCAGCGTCTTCATTATACGTACCCAGCAATAACTCGACAATGTACCTTAATTATGGTGCTGCAGTAAGTGAGGTGTGTTTTCTTATGCACATCTCAAACCTTAATGTATAAGTTCATTGAAAGCTATTTCTATTGAATGTTAGATACTTAAATTGTCACACGAGCCATATCACTGAAGTAACTGAGCCGAATTATTGTATTATTACATTCTAAATAATGGAAATTACATCTCAGGTGGAAATAGATCTTCTGACTGGAGGAACCAGATTTCTTCAAACGGATATCATCTATGATTGTGGACAGAGTCTCAATCCTGCTGTGGATTTAGGACAGGTATGCTAACTGCATATTTGCTTTACAGGCACTGCCATTATCAAGGACTATCTTAACTTAAAGTTGGAGGCCTAAAAATATTTTTTTTACTCTGTCTATTTCGTAACTATTGATATTTTAGTCTTCTATTTTTGTTTCAAAATTATTGATGTTTTAGAAATCCAAGGTCCAATTAATTCCTCTTTCCTGCTCACAACCTTTGATGGGAAAAGGAAAGAAATTTATTTTTTCTTCTCTCCCCTAGCAAACCAATCTAGAAGAGGTTTATTTTTTCTACCCTCCTTTGAACCAAACACTGTAAGGTAAATGTGCAAGCAAAAAATGGGCTTGTTTGGTCTGTTTTCCTGAATCAGCTAATAACAATATGATGCCACCCTGCAGATTGAAGGAGCTTTTGTCCAGGGTTTGGGGTTCTTCATGCTTGAAGAATATGAAACAGACCATAATGGTATGTCATTGGCAGACGGCACTTGGAACTATAAAATCCCAACAATAGACACTATCCCTCAACAGTTTAATGTTCAAATTCTCAACAGTGGGCATCACCAGCATCGCGTGCTTTCATCAAAGGGTATGGATCAAGTTCTTAAAATTATGGCTATGCATTAAATTATGTCTTCATGTAACCATTGATTAACTAACAAATCAAGGATGGATATTCTGTACATGCATAAATAAAAATAGATGTGTTTACAACAGTTAAAACCTTCTCTCTCTGAATGGGATTTACTAGTTTATAAATATTAATTGAAAAATTAAATGAAATTTGTGTTGCAGCTTCTGGCGAGCCACCCCTACTTCTAGCATCTTCGGTTCACTGTGCCACAAGAGCAGCAATCAAAGAAGCAAGGAAACAGCTTCTTTCATGGAGCAACATGGATGAATCAGATTCAACATTTCAGTTGGGGGTTCCTGCAAACATGCCTGTGGTAAAGGAACTTTGTGGACTAGACGTTGTAGAAAGATACTTAAAGTGGAAGATGAGCATGGTGTAGAAGTGCTCATTATCCTTGAAATTTCAGAAGAGTGGTTTTAATTTTAGGTGGAAAAATAAGTGGTGATTCACCCAAAAAAAATGGTGCTTTTATATCACATAATAATAGTGGATTGATGTTATTTGAGGTATACTTACAATAAGACACAGGCTAGCTCAGCAGGGTAGCTTGTGCAACAAGGAAAAGGACAAGGTGGATAGAAGAGTGGATTCTCTCATGTTGGAACTTCATACAATACTGTCATGCTGAATAAGCTTGTGTCAATATTTATAGATATTATGTATTATAATTATTATTCGTTAATGAAATGGTTAGTGATGTCTCTCTCTTCTGAATGCTCTTATGGCATATACATGTTTTAATTATAGACTAGATCTATTCAAAGAAAAAGAAACACCTCAGTATGAAAATTGAATTCATTTAGTTTCCACAATTTAATTTTGTTGGTTATAGTTTTTTGGCCATGATTTTCTTTTCAAAAGCAGTTTTGAGAGTAATAACAATTGCTCTATGTCCTGAACAAGTAGTTGAGTTTCTTAGATAATAATAACAATTGCTTTATTACATAAATAATGAATTTAGATTTCTAAAATTGAAATCTCTGAAGTAACCTGCATTTGTCAGAGAGATTTCAAGAATATCTTGTTTGCAGGGATACCTGATATCCACTGTTTCCATGCATTTTCAAGTTGCTCATTTCACCAGGATTGTATTAGCAAGGAGGGTTATTGTAAAATTGTACCAAAACATAATAAAAAAAACCTGTTGCAAGGGAATTTCCTATCCAAGCATTAGGAAATGAACACTGCAAGTTTTTCTTCATTATACCCTTTAAGACACCTAGCAAGATCACCCCAATGTTGGTATGATCCTTCTTCATTATCGAAGTCGGTGCCACCAAGAACAGAAGGGCCAAGAGGGTGAGACAAAGATTGTCCACCCCTAGAAGTTATTGCAAAGATAAGTTGCTACAGATGCAACTGAGTAGCTTCCGGCACCTCCTCATAATAACAACAATACTTTGATGCTTTTTGCTTGATCTAATTTGATGTCTGAGTTTAAGCTCGTGCATCTATTACTGTTTGGATCACAATGGCTAGCTAGATCGATCATATGAGTTTAGCCACTGCCAAAGGTTGGTAAAAGTTATGATCACAATCATAGTTTTCTTGTTGCATCAAGCCTCGACTAACGTGCCGACGTATCCATTTTGGCCTCAGGTTTTTGTTATAAAGATGATTCAGCTACTTTTTAAGTTTAAACAGAAATAATAGTCGCAGCTACTTCAAGCTTAAGTATTAGGGACCTGTTTGGGACCTGTTGTTAAATTAATTCACAAGTCTGCATCAGGACATCATGTTTTTGACAGGGTTGGGTGTCGGGTTGCTTTCCATGAGTAACTCAAGAAATTTAATTGTTTCTTTTTTCTCTAGGAGTCATAATATCAACTTTCCCAACACCATAAACATGTGATTTTTCATTTAGAAATAAATATAAATTTTGCTAATGTTGTGAAAAATCTCTATTTTATGATGGAGCCTAATGGCAGCAAAAGTTCCACAAAGCCCATTCTACAATAGTACAGATTTCAAAGCAAGTGAAAGAAAAACCAGAAGGGGGAAATCATGTGGTTATGAAGTACTCAAGGAGTATGTATGAATCATAGGCATACAAAACTTATCATCATTTGAAGTGTACTAAACCCGAAATCCTCAGATTTTTAACCGTTCTGACATAAACTACATATAAATGTTTGCTTAAGTGCCAAATGTTCTATAAGGACACCTTTCTTGGAGGGACAACCACGTTCTTGTTTCCAGGAAACGCATTTCGAGATATGTCTACCAGTGACTTGAAACTGTAGGGTTCATGCATAGATATCTCGGACAAAACCTTTCTGTTAAGTTGAATATTCTCCTTGTTTAGCCCATGCATGAAGTTCCCATAATTGACCTGCAAAAATAAACCCAAAAAAAAAATGACAAAGGAACTATCAGAAGATTACACACACCCATAGAGCATGAAGAAGAATAGGAAGGTCCATGCTTCACATATAGCTCACACATAATAGGAGTCATGGAGGTAACATGAGAAAAAATTTACACATTCCAGATACAGATACAATTTGTATTAAGCATGTTTGAGGATAGAAAGTAGCATTCATACATGTGGTGGGCACTATGCAGTCTATGGTAATTTTAGTATCCAGGTGCATGTACTATATATATATGCAATTGAAAGTGTGTCAAGTGTTCGAGATTAACATAGATACATGTGATTACATTCAATTAACTCATTTTCTAAAACTATTACCAGTATCGGCGTGTTAGTGTTAGTTCCGTGTCTAGTGTCCGTGTATGTACTTCGTGGTACAAATGTCATATTGTTTTCACGGTTGTTGTGTTTTCAAGTATTTGTATAGGAGACAATATTTTTACCATTTCATATAAAATCAAGGTAATGTTTTTAAAACTATTAGTGAAAGAAAACAGAAAATAAGAAACAAAACAATTTGTTAAACTAATCAAACCATCTTGTATATTGGTGAAGCATTGGAATGGAATTGGAGGGTAAAAGATGACGAATTAAGAAGAGAAATCGCAAAAGAAGACATACACCATGAACGCGAGTGCCAGCATTAATCCGTTGGATCCAAAGGGATCGCATGTCCCTCTTTTTGGTACGTCGGTCCCTGTAGGAATATTGCAATGCCTTCTCCACTCTCTCCCTTGCAATCCTAATGCAGTTCTTTGCTCTCCCCCTGAACCCCTTCGCTAGCTTGAATATCTTATCCTTATTCATATTCTTCTCTGAATCTTTCTACCCTACCATCACAATTCACATTAAAATAAAATCCTAACATCTCTGAAAAAACACTGTTATTAAAATCAAACCTATCATCACATTACACAGTAGTTATTAACAAATATTCCGAAAAATTCATAACTTCAACTTTTCATACTTCAAAAAATTATTTTAAATAATTGTACATTGAATTGAAAAACAAAATCATAAGCTATTCAAGTTAACATCTTTTGACACTATGAGTTGAATATATTTATAACTAATAGTTAACGACACTTCTATGTTGTCAATCGCGGTGCGGAGTGGAGCTCCGCTTTACGGCGGCGCAATTCTTTCTTTACGGCCGCAAATTGCGCTGTAATTGAATTCTGGTAAGTGCTAGAGGAGAAGGGAAGGAAAATACGAATAAATAGGGAAAACCTGGACGAGTTTCTCGGTGTTCTTGACGGCTGATGAGCTAACTCCGACTGCGTTTTCCGGCAGCTGTGTTCAGTGGCGACTCCGATGAAATTTGTGTATATTGATGCAACGGAAATGCTACTGGAACGGGTCAATTTTGTTATTTTAGGGTTTTTAATTTTTATTGAGTTAACAATAAAAAAATTATTATTGAAATTTAATATTGAATTTTTATTTTGTTAAAATATATATATATATTTTTTAAATAAACGAGATATTACCTACCAGTTAAAAAGAACTATAACAAATGACAAAACCAAGACTGTATATCTAAGATTGAATTTAAATTCAAAATATTTGATTTTGTCACGACTGCATATCTAAGATTGAATTCAAATTCAAAATATCTGATTAAGTTAGAAGATACTATTACCATCTTCACCAAGTGCTTTTAAAATATGTTTATGTTTATATGTTTTTCTTTGGTATTTTTATGGAATTAAAAAAAATTATATGCATAAAAATATATGATTTGTATTCTTAAATCGAGTTAGTCTTTATGTGATTGAGATTCGTAGCTTCAGTATCGTTGCTATAGTTTCTAAGCTGGTAATTGGTATGAACCTCATTGTCCATGGTGTTTGATCTTCGAATAACAACAAGCTTTAAAGGAGATTTTACAATTTTGACTCCAGTTTGCATACGAGTTCTAATTCTCTAATACATTTCTATAGAAGCGAATAACATTGTTGTATGTGTTTTTATTTATTAATAATTGTTCTTATGGTTGTTATGGTTGTTAGCAAACTTGTTTTTGGATTAAACATAATCCAACTTGATGATTGAGTTCTCAGTGTCAGTGTTTATCCTCATTTTCATATTTTCAGGTCTAAAGGAACATTTGACTGAGTTCATTTAGTTCCTTTTGTTGATATCACTCATTTCCATATTAGGTTGAATGTTTTCCTTGTGTGGTATCCCGGTTAGTTTTTTATTACCTTTGGAAAGTCTGGGGAAGACGGGAGCACCAATGGAACTAATGCTTCAAGACCACAAGACAGAGAGATGCCACATCTCCATCCAAAACATTAAGGCATTAGGTAAATGGGTCATCTCTCTTATAAATCTAACATTTCACCTATTCATAGGAGATGTGAGACATTAACCACTCACACTTGTATCAAACATTCTTCTCTACAGTTGTGAGTCTTCCACATTATATAATAGGATCCAACTCTCGCTTCCCCACCAAGTCGAATCAACCACAGTTCTAATACCACTATTGCGGAGTTCGGGAAAGCCGAGAGCACAAATGAATGCTCCAGGAATATAAGAGTGAGACGTCACATCTCCATCCTAAACCCTAAAGCATTAGGTAAATGAGTATTTTCACTTATAAATTTAATACTTCACCCATTCATAGAAGATGTGGGACTTTATCCTCTCAGACTTGCACCCAATAATTACCTTTCTTATGGTGGATAAATATCCTCCTTTCATTAGATTTGTTATTGTTTATTGTAGAAATTTGTCGGTGGAGGTGTATGCTTTGATGGGTTATCATGCGTACTTATTAAAAGTATAATAGATGACAACCCTTAGTGATTAAGGGCTGTCAAAGACTTTTCGAGTTTGTTGTAGAGTTTAGAGCTAGCTCGTGTAGGGAATGAGAAGCTATATGTGGTATCCTCGTGAATAAGAGATTGATGCCTCCTTAATTATGAACTGAGGTATTTATAGATGACTTCTTGGGCTTGGGCTAGAATGCCAAGAAGTGGTTTCCGCTATTCCATGATCAGGATCATGGGAATAGTGGAAAACTTATTCTTTCTTTGACTGATATTACTTGGAAATTGTTGCGTTGAGAACAAAAGTAAGTTTTAAAATTATCGTATCCGCAGAGTTTAGTGGCTTCAAAGACTATTCAACGGTTTTAAGATTATAAGTATAAAAGGGTTTTATATTTGTTGTCATGCGTAAAAGTAAATGACATAACGTAAAATGGAGATTTCGGTGTTAACAATAAGAAAGCTTTCTAGGGGTAGATTTTATCATTACACATTTATCATGCATAATCATAGGTCAGTAATATGCTCCTCTACTGAGCTATTGATTTACCACATGTTGCTATCATTCGTATCTCCTGTTGGTCTCAAAGCTATGATATTGATGCATTACCTAATAATCGATATCTCGGTCTTTTAAATAACACAAAGCATTATGTTCCAACACTTATAAAGCAATAAGACTCCACACGGTTCTTCTACAGTACGTACGGATGTTGAACCTAACCATATGTCTATGAATTAATATCCAATATATGATTATCTTGGATCTAGTAATGACAAGAACCTTTTGAATATCAAGTCATACCATGAAAACAAATTTTAGGTAGCAAAACTAAAACACGCATTAAGATTAAAAAGTCATCAATATTAAAGCTTGAGTAGAATTACATAAAACGTCATGACCTATTTGATACATGAATATAATAACTATATTTAAACTCTGACAACGATATTTTTAGTTACACTTACTCATCGTAGATGTTCCAGTATCCCACAGAGCTAAGCTTGGAAATTTATTTGCCCTGTCACTTGAGCAGTGCTTTCGCATTAGAGCTCTATCTCATATTCTCTTGTTTTAGACTAAGGTGAACATACTCCAATTTCGTACTACATCACTCCACAAAAACTCCCCTACAATTGAACTGGAAGCCTATATTTATAAGCAAGAACTTCGGGCCCTCGCTAGGTGCACCGCCCATGCGCATAGTGTAACGCCCCGGTTTTGTTAGATTTATTAAATAGAGTAGATTTAATTATTTTTGTTTTTATATTATTTTATTCTTGACTTTTATTGGAGAATATATTATTTTTCATCGTGATTATGTTTTATCGCGTTTTGAGAGCGTTTGCGAGATATTTGAGTGTAGGGGTATTTTGGTACTTTTGTGGGGTTAGATATTTGTGTTATTAAAATAGAAAGTTAGAGGTGAGAAAGAGAGGAAAACAGAATTTTGAGAAGAAAAAGAGAGAAGAAGAAAAGGGAAGAGAAAGAAGAAAAGAGAGGAAAACTTGTGAAGGAAGAAATCAATCTCCCGACTTTCTAGAACACGATTAAATCGGGTAAGGGTGCGAAACTCGGTTATTATATCATTGTGTATGATTATGTATGTTTTGTGTGGATGTTTTGGTTGGTTTTCCATAGGTTTCTGTTTATGCCGTATTGGACGAAATCGTTAGAAACCGATGTTTTTACGGTCGAAAAGTCGTATAAATACATGTGTTGGTTGGTTATATGTATGTGAGCTGCTGTTTTAAGTTTCATGAAGTTTGGTTATGTTTTGGTTCGTTTCGTTATGTTTCCGTTATTTTCTCCGTTTAGGTCGAATTGTAGGAAACCGATGTTTTCACGGTTAGAATTCGAAATAAATTACGTAGTTATATCGAGTGAGGTTAGGTCGTCGTATGTCGTGCTTTTTATTCGATTTGGTGAGGTTTGAAAATTCTGGTTTTTGAAAGGTTGAAATTTAATCGAAAAATCGAACGTCGTAGAAATTTCGTTTATGTGTTCTAAATTGTTCTTATGTATTTGGTGGTTGCGCGTATATGTTTGTTTCGGTGAAAATGTTCGATTTAGTCGAGTTTCCGGGCATTTTGGGAAAGGGACAGCAAAGGGGTATTTTGAGAAAATCTGGTTTTTGAGGAAAAACAGAGTTATGTATCGATATATAACCCCTATGCATCGATACATACTGTGAAAATTGGGAAAAACAGCATTTTCACTACAGCATGTGTCGACACATGCGAGCTATGTATCGATACATGTGGCCTTTTTGTATCGATACATAAAGCCTATGTATCGATACATACTGTGCTGAACCATAAAATTCTGGTTTGTCGGGAAACTTCGGAAATTCATATCTTTTGAATCGTAAGTCGGTTTTAACCACCGTTCGAAGCGTTAGAAAGCTAACGAGATGTTCTTTCTAGGAAAAATAGTTTTGGGGTCTGAACTTGGTCCAATCGGTACAGTTTTTACGAACCGTTTCGTAGTGTCGTGCGTCCGGTTTATGTTTTTGCGTTATTTTGAAATATTCATATCTTGTTAACCGTTTATCGTATTTAAGAGTTCTTTATACCGAATCGAAGTTGTCGATGAGTACTTTTTGATGATGATAGAAAATATTATTTTTGGCCGACTTTTAGCCGACTTTTTCAGAAAACCGAAAAATGGAATTTTGAGTTATTTCTCAATATTGTAAGACATATTATGGTATGTTATGAGATGGCTTGTGTGATGATTCTTTGATGGGAATTTGATGTTGTGGAATGGTATATTGGTGTTTGTGGCCATTTTGGGCAATTGTGTGCATTACTTTATATGTACTTGAAACACATGATTATTGTTAATGCATGAGCATTTGATGTTGGCATGAGTCATTAATGTGTCAAGTATCATGATATGCATTCTTGCATTGGAAGATTCATAGATGAATCAGTTTTATTGTCTTACGCCCTGAAATAATGGTAGAAGCGATTAATCACAAATGATTGTGCGCCCTGAAATAGTGGACTATAGCAATCGGATTGTGCGCCTTGAAATAGTGGTCGAAAGCAATCCATAAACGTCGTTCGCCCTGAAATAGTGGTTTATAGCGACGGGGAACATCGTAGGCCCGACGGGGAGTTACTCTATGTAACGAGCGATGATTCCAAGAGTTCCTGGGGGACTAATGAATAACAAGGTTGGATTGGTACCGCATGCATAGAGTCGTTGTGTCGGTCTCTGTGCATTTGCATAATTCATTACATGAATGTTTATGTGTTGAATTTTGAGAAGGATTTGTTATGCATTGTGTTAATGTATATGCTTATGTGATTGACGTGTGAATGGGGTTTAATATGTCTTGTGTTGTTTACAAGTATCGTATTTGTGTGGTGAGAATAATTGTGCATATTTAGCTAAGTGTTTTATAATGATATGCAATTATATTATAATTCTGTTTCTCACCCTTCTGCTGGAATATGCTTTTTATGGCATAGTGCAGATTGTCAGCTTTAGAGGCTTGGAGGCTTTTGTGGAGATTAGTCCTCCGTTCCGTTGTCGGTCTTGGTGTCTGCTCTGATACGTAGCACGGGAGTTGGGGAACGATTATGTTATGTGTATATAATTGTTGAGTATATTTTGTATTTATATTTTGACGTTCTAAAACCATTCATTTGTAAAACAAGTCAGTTATGGATCTTTCCGCTTTATTCCATAATTGACCTTCATTTTATATGGAAAAAGTTTCCCCTTGAGGGTATTCTATTATGTGCTATGTATCAAAATTTATGAGCAGGGATTTTATTGTCTTTCTTTAAATGTGGCATTCCTGTTCCTGTCAGAAAAATAAATTTTTAGTTACTCTGATTTTATAATGTATTATTTATTTGCGATGGGAATTAGGGTGTTACAATAGTGGTATCAGAGCAGGTCGGTCCGTCCGGCCAAGTTGTTGAGTCAGTTGGTGTGACAGTTGAATACTGTCGTTGTTGTTTGTCCCTTAGTACGTGATATGTGTATGGAACACTATCAGTGCTTTCTGGTTTTCTAATCCTTTGTCTGCAGGAGTTAGAATGAGATAAGTGGGGGAGAAGTTTGCTCCCGTACGTGTTGTTGGTATGTAGAAGTTGTTTCAAGGTGATGTTGCTTGCAAGAGTGCATATGTCGAAGCGATGTTGTTGCGAACCGGCGAGAGTATGGACTCATGAACTCGTATCGGTCGAGTTAGAGATGTGTGTATATTATGGAGTGTGAATTGATTGAAATTAAGGAATTATTCCGAATGGAATGATAAGTTGGTGGATTAATTCGGTAAGTTGTATATCTTGAGTATAGTTGGACTAAAGTTGAGTGATTTTTGTAGTTGGACGAAAAGGAGGATGTTGGTAGATCTTGGAAGCAAGAGAGGGAAATGGAACTTATGTTCATCAACCTCAAATTTTGGTTTTTGTGATTTTAGAGCAGTTGTCAGTAAACGAGGTATAACGTTTTACTCGTAAATCGGATTTGAGCGATTCTTGAAGTTCTGGAATCTACACGAAATTCTCTTCATTTTGGAATATGATTTTGTGTTTGGGAGGTCTGTATTGGAAGCGATAATTGTGTTTGAAGTTGGGTGATTCTTGCTGAAAATTGAAAAGGTGAGGAAGAATGTAAAATATTGATAAGGAATAAAACGTTGGTATTTGTAGGAATGCGACGGTATCGGAAAATGCATGGAGATGCAATTTATGTTGAATGAGAATGATTATAGTGACGGATTGTGGTAGACTTCATTGTGGAATATAAGTGAGTAATTATAATGAGTTGCTGAAGTTGTTGGAAATGCGAAGAATGAGATTTCAAGGATAGGAAGTGGTGGTAATGGCATAAAGGAATTTATTCTGATGATTATCACAAGGTGTGTAGTAGTATGTAGCTGCAAGACGTCGATGTTAGCATGTTCAGAGGACTTTGGGAATTGTTGAGGTATGGTGCTTTTCGTGACGTAAGTATAAGGTTGGACAGGAACGCTATTGAAGTTGGGTAATGACGGTTTATGCCCCATCATGATTGTCGGCTGTCTATTGACAAATTGAGGAACTGATCACCCTTAATCTCTTGTTGATAGCAGATGGGAATTATGTTGGATGGAATAGACGAGTCTTTCCGGCTTGGATAATGTGTACCATGAATTGTTTGGAATTTAGGAAATGATTACGGATTGTTTTGATGAGTTGATGAAGATTCTTATACTGGAAGATGAGACGGATTAGAGGCTTTGGTATGTTGGTTCAGTATGAAGTTTTGAGAGTGAATGATTGGGCATCGTTAATGGTTGTTCTCAGAGAGTAGAGTGTGAACTCAAATTGAACGAAGGTAAGGATTTGAGGTTTGGATCTGCTAAGTAAGTAGAAGAACTTTTAGGACGTGAAACTAAGATGTTGTTAGGTTTGTGACGATAGTTTTCTAGAAATTGGCAGAAAAGACACAGTGATGAGCTACCGGTTGTGCGTAATTTTCAGATGTATTCCCGGATGGAATATTGGATGTTAGTATTAGAAGTACCCGGACTGATGGAGCAGTTGGAAGATTTACTGGAAAGGAGAATTGTGAGGCCAAGTGTGTCGTCTTGGAGAGCTCCAGTATGGTTAGTAACCAAAAGGAGGGATGATTGAATGGAATAACAAGCATTATGATGGTATTGGTATTGAGACTATGGAAAGAAAACTTAGAGTTCTGGTGAGGTTTGAAGTCTTGGGAGTTTTAAGGCATTAATGGAAATTTTGAGAAAACCTTAAGGGTGGATGTAGTATTTGAGAGTTCCTTTGGATTGGTTGTTGCTACCCGTGGGGATTTATGGGATTTGGACTGTAAAGAGAAGGAATTGTGTATGGATTACTGACAGTTGAATAAGGTAATGATGGAGAATAAGTGTCCGCTTTCACGAATAGATGACTGGAATGGTTTGGATGAGTTTGATTGAAATTACAATTGTTTGGAACGTTTGATAAGAATGGTGAATTTTGTGGGTTGAGGCGTTGATCTATTTAATGTGACTGGTTATGTTTGTTATCATCGGAATAGGCTGTTATTTACTCGGTTAAGCATGTACGTGAGTAACCAGTTACCCAGGGAAAAGAATTTTTGCCAAAGCTTTAAGAATTTATATCTTTTGGAATTTGGTTGGGCATTACGATGTACTGTGATGTTGTTCGGTGTTAGTAATGTGTCTGGAATGTTTGTGGAGTATATGAATCGTATCTTTCATATTTATGTGGAGAAGTTTGAAGTGGTTTTGATTGAGGATATTCGGATCTGTTATAAACTCAGAGGAAGAACAGGTAGAGTGTTTGAGAATTGCATTACAAGTATTGAAAGGAGACAAAGTTTTATGCTAAGTTATTCGAGTGAGAATTTTGGTTGAAAAGGGTTAGTTTCTTGGAAATGTATTTCAGATGAGGGTATGGTTAATGGATCCATCGAAAGTAGATGCAGTTCTACAATGAGAGGTTCCGAAGTTGGTTAAGGTGATTAGAAGCTTTTTGGACTTTAGTTGGTTATTACCGGAGGTTATGAAAGGTTTTTCCAAGTTAGTATTTTCGTTACTTCGGTTGACTTGCAGAGAGTAAGTCGTTTGCTTTGGATGTTCATTGTGAGGAAAGTTTGAGAGGATTAAGGTAGAATTTGTCTACGGCTCCAGTTTTGATTCAGAGTGATCCTAACAAACCGTTTGTGAGGTATTGTGATGTGTCTTTGAGGAGTTTAGTCAGTGTGCTAATACAAGAAAGTAAATTCGTGGCTTATGCTTTGCGACAATTGAGGATTCATAAAAGGATCTATACTATTATGGATTTGGAATTGGTTACGGTTGTATTGTGTTGGAAAATCTGGAGGTATTATTTGTATGGTTTTGAGTTCGAAGTGTTTAGTAATCACAAGGATTTTGAGTACCTATTTGGTTGGAAGGAATATAGTATGAGACCGTGAGGATGGTCGGAAGTTGTGAGGAGTTATGACTTTAGTTGGAATTATTCGGTTGGTAAAGGTAAGGTCGTGCTTGGAAAGTTAAGTCGAAAGTTGTTATGCATGTATGTTTGGATGGATGAGAATTATTTGAGCAGTTCAGAGACCGGTGTCTGGTATGTGAGATAACATAGTAGAGTGTGAGGTTGGTTATATTAAAAGTGAACAGTGATTTTTGGTGATTATGAGAAAGAGTTAGACTTTGGTTGTGAGATTGGTAGTTTTGATGGTTTCGGGTAATCAGAGTGCGTAGCGGAAGCGCGATGTGGCATGATTCGTATATGCGTGTGTGACTTGTAAGAGTTCATAGTTTGAACATTGGAAGCATGTAAGATTGGTAAGACTATTAGACGTTTCAGAATGGAAGTGTTAGGTGAAAGGTTTAAATGTTATCCATGAGCTACTATGTAGATGGATGTTTGGTTTTATGTCCGATTGGTGGAGCGTAGCATTTTTGTGATTTGTTGTATGACAAAGATGGTTGGTATCCGGGTTTTGTCGAGGTTGTTGGAACGATGTTGAGTCGTGGAACTTGTGTTCTTGTTTGTGTTGTTGCCTCGTTTCCATGGTGATGGTTCGAGTGTGTGTAGCTAATTCCTATGATGGGGAATTAGGGGAGTGTTACCTACGGTGATGGTAACGATCTTGTTGTGTTTCGGTTCTAGAGTGAACCTGTGTGTTGGTATCGTGATTTTCCTTGAGTTGTGAGTTGGTCGTCAAGTGCATTGTATGGGCTTTGCATCTTGTCGTTGTCGTGTCGTTGTTGTATATGCTGTTAGCAAGGTGGTTTGTCAGTTTGTGTTATTCGTGGTGTGCCTTTGGTTGGCATGTTGGTTTGTTAGTCGGATGCGAGGGTCGCGTCCGGAGTTGTTCGTCTCGGTATATTTTCGAGGACGAAAATGTCTAAGTGGGGGAGGATTGTAACGCCCCGGTTTTGTTAGATTTATTAAATAGAGTAGATTTAATTATTTTTGTTTTTATATTATTTTATTCTTGACTTTTATTGGAGAATATATTATTTTTCATCGTGATTATGTTTTATCGCGTTTTGAGAGCGTTTGCGAGATATTTGAGTGTAGGGGTATTTTGGTACTTTTGTGGGGTTAGATATTTGTGTTATTAAAATAGAAAGTTAGAGGTGAGAAAGAGAGAAAAACAGAATTTTGAGAAGAAAAAGAGAGAAGAAGAAAAGGGAAGAGAAAGAAGAAAAGAGAGGAAAACTTGTGAAGGAAGAAATCAATCTCCCGACTTTCTAGAACACGATTAAATCGGGTAAGGGTGCGAAACTCGGTTATTATATCATTGTGTATGATTATGTATGTTTTGTGTGGATGTTTTGGTTGGTTTTCCATAGGTTTCTGTTTATGCCGTATTGGACGAAATCGTTAGAAACCGATGTTTTTACGGTCGAAAAGTCGTATAAATACATGTGTTGGTTGGTTATATGTATGTGAGCTGCTGTTTTAAGTTTCATGAAGTTTGGTTATGTTTTGGTTCGTTTCGTTATGTTTCCGTTATTTTCTCCGTTTAGGTCGAATTGTAGGAAACCGATGTTTTCACGGTTAGAATTCGAAATAAATTACGTAGTTATATCGAGTGAGGTTAGGTCGTCGTATGTCGTGCTTTTTATTCGATTTGGTGAGGTTTGAAAATTCTGGTTTTTGAAAGGTTGAAATTTAATCGAAAAATCGAACGTCGTAGAAATTTCGTTTATGTGTTCTAAATTGTTCTTATGTATTTGGTGGTTGCGCGTATATGTTTGTTTTGGTGAAAATGTTCGATTTAGTCGAGTTTCCGGGCATTTTGGGAAAGGGACAGCAAAGGGGTATTTTGAGAAAATCTGGTTTTTGAGGAAAAACAGAGTTATGTATCGATACATAACCCCTATGCATCGATACATACTGTGAAAATTGGGAAAAACAGCATTTTCACTACAGCATGTGTCGACACATGCGAGCTATGTATCGATACATGTGGCCTTTTTGTATCGATACATAAAGCCTATGTATCGATACATATTGTGCTGAACCATAAAATTCTGGTTTGTCGGGAAACTTCGGAAATTCATATCTTTTGAATCGTAAGTCGGTTTTAACCACCGTTCGAAGCGTTAGAAAGCTAACGAGATGTTCTTTCTAGGAAAAATAGTTTTGGGGTCTGAACTTGGTCCAATCGGTACAGTTTTTACGAACTGTTTCGTAGTGTCGCGCGTCCGGTTTATGTTTTTGCGTTATTTTGAAATATTTATATCTTGTTAACCGTTTATCGTATTTAAGAGTTCTTTATACTAAATCGAAGCTGTCGATGAGTACTTTTCTATGATGATAGAAAATATTATTTTTGGCCGACTTTTAGCCGACTTTTTCAGAAAACCGAAAAATGGAATTTTGAGTTATTTCTCAATATTGTAAGACATATTATGGTATGTTATGAGATGGCTTGTGTGATGATTCTTTGATGGGAATTTGATGTTGTGGAATGGTATATTGGTGTTTGTGGCCTTTTTGGGCAATTGTGTGCATTACTTTATATGTACTTGAAACACATGATTATTGTTAATGCATGAGCATTTGATGTTGGCATGAGTCATTAATGTGTCAAGTATCATGATATGCATTCTTGCATTGGAAGATTCATAGATGAATCAGTTTTATCGTCTTACGCCCTGAAATAATGGTAGAAGCGATTGATCACAAATGATTGTGCGCCCTGAAATAGTGGACTATAGCAATCGGATTGTGCGCCTTGAAATAGTGGTCGAAAGCAATCCATAAACGTCGTTCGCCCTGAAATAGTGGTTTATAGCGACGGGGAACATCGTAGGCCCGACGGGGAGTTACTCTATGTAACGAGCGATGATTCCAAGAGTTCCTGGGGGACTAATGAATAACAAGGTTGGATTGGTACCGCATGCATAGAGTCGTTGTGTCGGTCTCTGTGCATTTGCATAATTCATTACATGAATGTTTATGTGTTGAATTTTGAGAAGGATTTGTTATGCATTGTGTTAATGTATATGCTTATGTGATTGACATGTGAATGGGGTTTAATATGTCTTGTGTTGTTTACAAGTATCGTATTTGTGTGGTGAGAATAATTGTGCATATTTAGCTAAGTGTTTTATAATGATATGCAATTATATTATAATCCTGTTTCTCACCCTTCTGCTGGAATATGCTTTTTATGGCATAGTGCAGATTGTCAGCTTTAGAGGCTTGGAGGCTTTTGTGGAGATTAGTCCTCCGTTCCGTTGTCGGTCTTGGTGTCTGCTCTGATACGTAGCACGGGAGTTGGGGAACAATTATGTTATGTGTATATAATTGTTGAGTATATTTTGTATTTATATTTTGACGTTCTAAAACCATTCATTTGTAAAACAAGTCAGTTATGGATCTTTCCGCTTTATTCCATAATTGACCTTCATTTTATATGGAAAAAGTTTCCCCTTGAGGGTATTCTATTATGTGCTATGTATCAAAATTTATGAGCAGGGATTTTATTGTCTTTCTTTAAATGTGGCATTCCTGTTCCTGTCAGAAAAATAAATTTTTAGTTACTCTGATTTTATAATGTATTATTTATTCGCGATGGGAATTAGGGTGTTACACATAGCGAGCCTGATTTCTTTTAGATTAAGCAATGTTGGTTGTCTGAAAGGTGGCCCTGGCCGCATTTCCTTGCTTAGCGCACTGCCATGTGTTTAGCACACAAACTCTTTCTTCACCATGAAGTACTTGAACCTGGAAGTGTTATTTAGCCTCTTGAGCTCATCTAGCGAACCTGTGTCTAGGCCTAAAGAGCCTTGAATTTTAGGGTTTTACTCTGTCTTGGTCTTTGCATGTTGAATCATGGTTTTTCAGCTCTTTTTACATGTTTTTAGTTGATACAAGCTAGGAAAGTCTAAATAGGTGTTTTTATCACTTATCACAGATAATGTGAGGTTTTATATTGATTGCTTGTAAAATAAGTTAATAGGTGCCCATGTATTTTAAATATTTTTTGCACATATCAAATCTTTCTAACTTATCTTTTTTTGTCCTCAAACAAAATCAATCAAATGGTCCAAAAATATTTTGAGTGAATGTTTCATTCAAAAAGTTAACTAACTTAGGTCAAGAATTTTAAAATTGTTTTTATGGCATGGTATTATTTCAAATGCAAGTTAATAATTAATATCATGGCCATCCATAAACCATAACATAAAGATGAATAATTTTTTTGGGCAAAGTAAGATTTTAAAACATGTCTAGATCAACAGTTAATTATTTATCAGAATCATGGTCTCATTGAGTATCTCTCAATGATTAGTGTTTCCCTCAAAAAGCATATAATGTAGAGCTATAACAACACTTGGCGATTCATCTATAAATATATCATCAGGATTACTAAGGTCTTTCTTTTGGTTGTAATGTGGTCAGACTTACAAAAAATATTGGTCTTTCTTTGGATTCAAAACCCAAAAGATAAAAGAGCATAAGATATTTCTTTCGAAAATTTTCTTTCTCTTCGTCCACTTTCTTACAACCATTTTCTTTTGTATGCATGGATTTTTTTATTTTTGAATTGTTTTATGTCAAAGCATTTTCTTTTTCTTTCATTACACTGGTACTACTTGATTTTTCTTTTCAAAACTGTGAGATATTGGATCGAACTCTAGTTAGCATGCCGTCGAAGTCTGCTCACATGTTGTTGTCGAAGACCTACATGCTGCAGTCAAAGTGTGTTCTAGTGTGTAGCTGTCGAATTGGGCCTTGTGTTAAGGATCCAATTGTTTAAGTTAGTTTGTACCCTAAGTTATCTTGTAATGGGTAATTGTTAAAAAGCCCATTAGTTTAGTATGCTAGGTTTTATTATAAATAACATACTAGTCTCTCATCTTAGGTGTGGTGTGACAAAACCTAATTAGGGTGAGATGGTTTTTTGTTATTCTTGAGTACTTGTAATCTGTTTTATAGAGAAAGTAAAGAATAACAGTTATAACCAATCCTTGTTGTTTTTTTCCTTGTTAACCCTAACCCTTACGTGTTTCTTGTCTATAAAGAAACCGAGTATATTTTGTTCAAAGGAATCCTAATTCACAACAAATTGGTGCGGTAAGCGTGGAGAAGATGCCTTCAACAAAGTATGAGATTGAAAAGTTCACCGGAGTGAACGGTTTTGGTCTGTGGTGCTTGAAGATAAAAGCCCTACTGGTTCAGCGGGGCTGTCTAGAAGCGTTGAAGGGAGAGGCAGCCATGAACGATGCGTTAAAGGAAAAAGAAAAGACAACCATGATAGAGAAAACCTACAACGCAATATTGTTGAGCCTTGGTGATAAGGTTCTTCGACAGGTATCAAAGGAGACTACGACATCGGGGTTATGGTTGAAACTTAAAAGTTTGTACATGACCAAATCTCTGGTGAATCGACTCTACCTGAAGCAAGCTTTGTATTCATTCAAGATGAGTGAAGACAGAGTGTTGTCTGAGCAGTTGGATATGTTCAACAAGCTGATTCTTGATCTTGAAAATATTGATGTGAAGATCGATGATGAAGATCAAGCATTATTGTTGTTGTGCGCTTTGCCCAGAACACATGCTCACTTCAAAGAAACTCTCCTGTATGGAAGGGAGTCCCTGAGCTTTGAAGAAGTTCAATCAGCCTTGTATTCTAAGGACTTGAACAAACGAAAGGAGCATAAACCTTCGACGATTGGTGAAGGTTTGGCCGTTAAGGGAAAATTCTTGCGAAAGGATGGTAAGTTCGACAAGAAGAAAAGTAAAAGTCAACAAAAGTATTATAGTGGTGAAGCATCTGGTATTCGATGCTATCACTATAAGAAGGAAGGTCACACAAGAAAGGTGTTCCTTAAACGCCTGAAAGATCATGGAGGTAAGGATAATGGCAACGCAACCATTGTTCAAGATGACTTCGACTCATCTGATGTCCTCGTGGTTTCAAGCAGCGACTCAAGAAAGGAGTAGATTATGGATTCAGGCTGCACTTGGCACATGACTCTAAACAAAGACTTGTTCGAGGAGCTATGTGACCAAGATGGTGGATCAGTGCTGCTGGGAAACAACAAAGCTTGCAAAATTGCAGGAATTGGATCTGTGAGATTCAAGCTCCATGATGAGTCAATAAGGTTATTGACTGAAGTCGGGTATGTACCTGATTTGAAGAGAAATTTGATTTCTCTTGGTGAATACGACAATAATGGATATGGTTTTCAGGGAGAGAAAAGTATCCTAAGAGTCGTGAAGGGGTCGAAGGAAGTCTTAAGAGGCGTGAAGAAATAAGGCTTGTATACCCTTGAGGCTGAAGTTGTAAGTGGTTCGACAAATGTTGCATCCACGAAACCTTTGTCGAAGACAGAAATTTGGCACATGAGATTGAGCCATGTCAGTGAAAGGGGTTTGGTCGAATTGGGGAAACAAAATCTGCTTGGAGGAGACAAAGTCAAAAAGCTGAAATTTTGTGAACCCTCTGTACTTGGAAAATCTTGCAGAGTGAAGTTCAACAAAGGCAAACAAAGAACTCATGGATCCCTTGATTACATCCATGCTGATCTTTGGGGGCCTGCAAGGTGTCCATCACATTCAGGAGCAAGATATTTTTTATCCATAGTCGATGATTATTCCAGAAAGTTATGGGTATTCATCCAGAAGACTAAGGATGAAACTTTTGAGAATTTCAAAGGCTGGAAGACTTTGGTTGAAAATCAGACTGGCAGAAAGGTCAAGAGGTTGAGAACCGGCAATGGCCTTGAATTTTGCAATGAGGTGTTCGACAGATTTTGTGCTGCCTCAGGTATTACAAGGCACAAAAGTACTGCAGGTAATCTATAACAAAATGGTTTGGCAGAAAGGTTTAATCAAACTATTTTGGAAAGAGTTAGATGCATGTTGACTAGTGCTGGGTTAAAGAAGGTGTTTTGGGCTAAGGCTATTTCGACAGCAACATATCTGATAAACAAATGTCCTTCAAATGCGTTAGATATAAAGACACCTGAAGAAGTTTGATCGGGACATCCACCTAGTCTCAACAAACTGAGAGTATTTGGCTGCGTGGTCTATGCTCATATTAGGCAAGACAAGGTCGAACCTAGAGCTTTGAAATGCATGTTCATGGGATACCCTGAAGGAGTCAAAGCTTATAGGCTATGGTGCCTAGAGCCAGGCCACAAGAGGTGTATCACTAGTCGAGATGTAGTTTTCAATGAAGCTGAGATTGCTTTCAAGAAAATTGATGATGTTGACGAAGAGCTGGAACAGGGAGATATTCCTATTGAGGTGGAGCATGTTGATGCTGAATTGCATATCCCAGATGAAGTCGAAGAAGAAGCAGAAGCTGCTATCGAAAATGAGGAGACTGATAATGACTACCTGCTAGCAAGAGACAGGTCGAGGAGAGTCATCAAGTCACCTCAGAGACTTGGGTATGCAGATCTTATAGATTATGCCTTAATTTCTGCAAGTGAGGTTCTCGACGAAGAACCTAGAGACTATAAGGAAGTTATGAGGAGTCGAAATAAGACTGAATGGCTGAAGGCCATGGATGATGAGATGAAATCTCTTCATGATAACAACACATGGGAACTGATCAAGAAACCTGCTGAAGCCAGGTTAGTCAGATGTAAATGGATTTTCAAAGTTAAGGAAGGAATCAAAGGAGTGGCGTCGAAGAGATACAAGGCAAGATTGGTCGCTAGGGGGTTCACTCAGAAAGAAGGTGTCAACTTCAATGATGTGTTCTTTCCTGTTGTGAACCACAGGTCCATTCGAATGTTACTTGCCACAGTGGCACAGTTCGACCTTGAACTGGAACAGATGGATGTGAAGACTGCATTCTTGTATGGTGATCTAGATGAAACAATCCTGATGAGGCAACTTGAAGGTTATGTCGAAAAGGGAAAGGAAGATTATGTGTGCAAGTTGAAGAGATCTTTATATGGACTGAAACAATCTCCTCGACAGTGGAATAGGAGATTCGATAAGTTCATGGCACGCATCAGTTTCATTAGAAGTCAGTTCGACCACTGTGTTTACTTCAGATTTCGACCAGGTAATTCATTTGTTATTTTGTTGCTTTATGTGGATGATATTCTAATAGCAAGCAACAATGTCGAAGATGTAATGAGGGTGAAGGCTGAACTCAATAAGGAGTTCGACATGAAGGATCTGAGAGTTGCGTCTAGGATTCTTGGGATTGACATCCGAAGAGATAGAAAGCAGTCAAAATTATGCTTATCTCAAGAGGCATACCTACAGAAGATTCTCGAAAAGTATAGCATGTCGAATTCAAAGCCTGTTGTGACTCTAACAAAACCCTCAATTCAATCTAAGTTTAGATCAGTGTCCTAATACTGATGTTGAAAGAGCTTATATGAATAGCATTCCATATGCTTATATAGTGGGTTCTTTGATGTATGTTATGGTCTGTATTAGACCTGACATAGCATATGCAGTAAGTCTTGTAAGCAGGTACATGGCGAATCTTGGAAAGGCTCACTGGAAAGCACTGAAGTGGATTCTAAGGTAGATAAATGGGTCTCTGAATAGAGTCCTAATTTATGGTGGAGCCTTGGGTGAAGATAGTAAAGCAGCAATCGAAGGATATGTCGACTCTGATTATGCAGGTAGTATGGATTCCAGAAAATCTATTTCTAGATAAGTGTTCACTATGTTTGGGACAACAATCAGTTGGAAAGCAACACTTCAAAAGGTTGTTGCCTTATCAACCACTGAAGCGGAATATATTTCCCTAACTGAAGCTGTGAAGGAAGCATTATGGCTTGAAGGTTTTGCAAATGAGCTAAAACTTCAAGGTCGAAGTATCACTGTTAAATGTGATAGTCAAAGTGCAATACACCTGTTGAAGAATTCAGCCTATCATGAGCGAACCAAGCACATTGATGTGAGGCTGCATTTCGTCAGAGGGGTAATTGAGCATAGAGAAGTCCAAGTGCTGAAGGTTTTGACAGATCATAATGCTGCTGATATGATCACCAAGACGTTGCCTAGTTGCAAGTTTTTCCACTGTATGCAGTTGATAAAGCTGCATGAAGAAAGCTAGTTTGTTTCTTGATGTTATAGAGTTAATCCAAGGTGGAGATTTGTTAGATATTGGATCGAACTCTAGTTAGAATATTGTCAAAGTCTGCTCACATGCTGTTGTCGAAGACCTATATGCTGTAGTCGAAGTGTGTTCTAGTGTGTAGCTGTCGAATTGGGCCTTGTGTTAAGGATCCAATTGTTTAAGTTAGATTGTACCCTAAGTTAGCTTGTAATGGGTAATTGTTAAAAATCTCATTAGTTTAGTATGCTAGGTTTTGTTATAAATAGCATACTAGTCTCTCATCTTAGGTGTGGTGTGACAAAACCTAATTAGGGTGAGATGGTTATTTGTTATTCTTGAGTACTTGTAATCTGTTTTATAGAGAAAGTAAAGAATAACAGTTATAACCAATCCTTGTTGTTTTTTCCTTGTTTTTCCTTATTAACCCTAACCCTTGCGTGTTTCTTACCTATAGAGAAACCGAGTATATTTTGTTCAAAGGCATCCTAATTCACAACAAAACATTTCCTTTTTCTCTCTCCAACTTTTGATTTTTAAGTACCCTTGATTTATATGCTCTCCTATCCTTAAGATAAGGTAGTGAACATTGTTCTTATTTTAAGTCGATTAAGGGGTGTAAATTTTAAAAAGAACAAAACTTTTCATTTTTTTGGCTCAAAGGGGTTTGTCAAAGGATCCGTTGTTAGTGTAAGCCATAAAGGCCAATAGTTTTATTAGAACTTCGTACTTGTAGCAAATTATTTATTAATAATAAAATGCCTTTCTTTGTTATGTTTATTTTTTAAAAATAATGAAGTCCCTAGAATAACTAGTCTGTTTAGTGACACATTAAGTATCACTTAATCATGAGATCCCATTAAACATAAGTACAATATTCTTAAAGTATCCATAGTCAAGATTTATTGTGAAATGTGATAACATTAAAGCATTGAGACTATTATATGGATAGTCGAATGATCACATATTATGGATCATAGATAAAGAGTTATGAAGTTTTCTGATAGGTATGAATATTATGAATAATATTTATATTGGGCTGAACCACCAAGAGAATACTACATAGAATGTTATGCAAGTTTCATAAGTTATTCTCAAGGTGACAGACGTATATATCAATGATGACGGATTATCAGTGCATGTCATTTAGCAAGAAGAATCGTCGAATTCTGACAAGAATTGAGTAAGTTATAAGTATTTAAGTGAAAAAGCTGGAAAAAGCATTTTGGGGTGAAGAAGGAAAAATACCCTTTTTGGTCCCTTAACTATACCTCGGGGTTCATTTTGGTCCTTTAACTTTAAAAAGGTCCATATTGGTCTCTTAACTCATCAAAACATTTCAAATTAGTCCTTTTTGTCTAATTAGCGACTGATTTTTGAATTTTTCCGTCGCTAATAGGACAAAAAGGACTAATATGGAACATTTTGAAGAGTTAAGGGACTAATATGGACTTTTTAAAGTTAAGGGACCAAAATGAACCCCGAAGTATAGTTAAGGGACCAAAAAAGGTATTTTGCCGGTGAAAAAAATGACTTAGTGGGAAAATTGGTAAAAAAAAAAGAAGCAAAAACACGTTGAAGCCCTGGATTTTATGCAGCCATAACGTGCTCATGATGCCTCTAACGTACCCACATTGAAAAGCTACGTGCCTGCGTTGAAGTATTGATGGTACAACGCGTCTTGTAACACCCTAAAACCCCATGAATCTTATTTAATTAAATTCATGAAAATAAAACATTTTTTAACACCAAGAGTGTCACACATCTCTTTACATAAACATACTTCTAAAAAAAAAATTCAAAAATACGCAGCGGATAATCTCAAACAAATTCAGCAGAATAAATTCAAACAGATAGTTCAACACTCAAGCAAGAGGGAAACAACCCCATAAATCTAAGAAAAACAAAACACCAATTAAAACAAATCTTGTCTCAGTGTTACATATCAGAGCGACACCGCGAAACTAAATGAAACTTGAAAATGTAACCCGCTAATAGCTTGACCCTTTCGAGTCAACCGAGTCAAAGGCATAGTTAACTTTAAAAAACCTTTGATAAATCTTTTGTAGTAACCCGCTAAACCCATAAAACTTCTAATTTCTATAATTGTCTTCGGAGCCTCCCATTGTAGTACTGTGTCTACTTTGGACGAATCCACTGTTATCCCACCACTAGAAATCACATGACCAAGAAAGCTTATTTCTTGCAATTAGAACTCACACTTGGACAACTTAGCATACAACTTATTCTCTTTCAAAACATTAAGCATAACTCGCAGATGTCCCGCATGCTCTTCAGCTGATTTAGAATACATCAGAATATCATTCATGAATACCACAACAAAATTGATCCAAGTAAGGATGAAAGATCCTATTCATATATTCCATGAACACACCTAGAGAATTAGACACACCGAATGACATCACTAAATACTCATAGTGACCGTATCAAGTTCTAAATGTTGTCTTTGAAATATCTTCCGCATTCACTCTAATATGATGATAGCCCGATATCAAATCGATTTTGTTGAACACACAAGCACCAACTAACTGGTGCATGAGGTCGTCGATTATGGGAAGAGGGTACTTGTTCTTTATAGTCACCTTATTCAACTGTCGATAATCAACACATAACCTCATACTACCATCCTTCTTCTTCACTAACAACATTGGTGCTCCCCACGACGATACACTTGGTATGACAAACTTCATTTCAAGCATATCTTTTAATTGTTTCTTCAATTCACCCAACTCTGACACAAACATCCTATATGGTTCCATCGACACATGCCTAGTACCAGATACTAAATCTATGGCGAACTCAACTTCTCTCTTTAGAGGTAGATAAGTAATGTCGTTTGGAAACACATTTGGAAATTCGCACATTATCGGCTGATCAAACATCATTGTTTTACTTTCTACTTTCAAGGAAGCAAACATTGAAAATACTTGGGCTTCATCTTTACAGAAATATTCCACTTGACTAGCATATATACATCTCGAATCTTCCTTTTCAACAAACTCAGGAAATAATACCAACTTATTATAACAGTTGATATGAACATGGTGAACTCCATCCAGTTCATCCCCAGAATAACATCAAGTTGACTTATGACTTAACAGTAAACAAACTAAGTTAATATCAAAGTCCTTACCATAGATCGTCAAAGGGAAATTCAAACAAAACAGAGAAGAAGTCACCGACCCATTAGCTGAAGTATCGATAACCATACTACTATTCATAATAGACATCACAAGATTTAATCTTCTCACACAGTCATGAGACATGAATGAATGTGTCGCACCCGTATCAATAATAGAAATCAATGGGACATTATTAATAAAACATGTACCTGTAATCAGATTATCAGACCCAGAAGTATTTGTTCCACTTAAAGAGAAGACTTTTCCACCTGATTCAGCCTGCTTCGGTTTTTGGCACTGAGTACGAATATAACCTTGCTTTCCACAGTTGAAGCATGTCACCAAACCAACCTTGCAGTCATCAGCACGGTGCCCTAGTTTCCCACATTTGAAACACTTAATAACATTACATTATGAAGCACGATGCCTCATCTGTTCACACTTAAAACACTTAAGAGAAGTGGGAGCACCTCCCCCACTCGTCTTTTTCTCATCTGAGGTCCTTTGATGAAACTTCTATTTCCCCTTATCCGTTGGAGTTACATAAGGTTTTCCGCGATACTGATTTCCATTTTTCTTTTCATTAGCAATCTTATAGTGAGTAGGCCTAGCATGACTGTCTTCATGGTAGATCCTACACTTATTAACTAGCACAAAGAACTAATGAATCTCTTGGTACCCAATGAATTGCTTGATTTCTAGGCGCAACCCATTCTCAAACTTGATACACTTAGATCCCTTAGCTCCTAATCCATTGTAATGAGGTCAGACCCTAGACAACTCCTCAAATTTAGCAGCATAAATTGCAACAATCATGTTTCCTTGCTTCAGCTCAAGGAACTCGATCTCTTTCTTGCTACAAACATAAGCCAAAAAGTATTTATCAAGGAAAATTGTCTTGAAATTCTTCTAGGTGATCTCAATACTTGCAACCTCTAACCTTTGACGTGTATTGTCCCACCAATACTCCGCTTCCTCAACCAACATATGAGTACCGAACATGACCTTCTACTCATCTGTGCAAGCCATTACCCTGAAGATTTTCTCAATCTCTTGCAACCAAACATGAGTACCCTCTGGATCATACCTCCCCTTTAAACTTGGTGGATTATTTCTCTGAAACCTACTCAGTCCACGAAAATTACCACCCTCAGCCTGCTAATTCTAGTTCACCTACAAAGCTACGTTTGCCTACGCCATCATATGAGCCATTCCTTCTAAAGCATCGACAGTCACACGATCATTCCGACCAACAATTTCTTTGTGCACAAATAGCCAAAATAGATTAACTAATTGTAAATAGTAAATCAAATAGAAAAATAATGAAGTAAGCATTGACAGTGTCCATACGCATGTCGCGCACAAAAGGGTACAATTTAGTCATAATCTAGGCCGAATGAACTGACACGCTCTAATACAAATTATGTAACACCCTAAAACCCCACGACTCTTATTTAATTAAATTCATGAATAAAACATTTTTAAACACCAAGGGTGTCACACATCTCTTTAACACAAACATACTTTTCGAAAATACGCATCGGATAATCATAAACAGGTTCAACTGAATAAATTCAAACAGATAGTTCAACACTCAAGCATGAGGGAAACAACCCCATAAATCTCAACAAAAAAACACGGATCAAAACAAATTACGTCCTAGTTTTACATATCAGAGCGACACCGTGAAAATAAACATAACTTGAAAATGTAAATAAAGAAGAAGAAAATATGCACCATTCTCCAACTCACAACAGCTTCCTGCTATTTGTATCTGCAACATAGGCATAACAAGCCACAAACAACAAAAAAAGGGTGAGAATAACTTTACAAAAGTTATTGGTGTATTAGTCAGCAAGGATAGCATACATAGGCATAACACAATTATACGTAAACAACAACAACAAATCACAATGCAAATGTATTAAGCAATGTACTCCTCCAAAAATGCATGTGGTACCAAAAGTTTGGATGTCCGAGTTATTTTACGGAGTTATCCACGTCTCCAATTCCTCTATGGAAAATGTTCTCTCTAAACAATGAGACTGTCACTGGCTCTCTATGAGCGCTAGACCTTGTCACTAATTCTCTCTGAGCATTATACCTCATCAGTGGCTCTCTCTAAGCACTGGACCTCGTCGGACCAAAGTCATACCTATCTTCGATATACATGAATTCATGAGCATATACTGCCAATCACAACTCATAATTAATCAACAAATGACATCTCATATCTAGTAATAATGTTCTCTCTAAACAAAGTCCTCTTTGGACAAGGTTCTCACTAAACCACAATCTGCCAATGCAAGGCCAACACAATAGTTCTCTCTGAACTACACAACTCGAAAATAATGCTATATAAAAAAATCCCAATAATTATATTAAAAATAACAGAATAAAATTATATTATTACACAGTAACTCAAAACACACAATAACTCAATTTTCCTCATCAGCTCATAAAATTACTCAAAAACATATCGACAAAGTAATAGTTATATTTCATACTCGCAACTCATCAAAAGGGTACCAACCCTAATCTATTACTCAATAGAGTCCCCAAAGGAACTCTAAACAGCTTTACAACAATCTCTGCAATTCCAAAACAACTCTAAAGTACTTTAAAGCGCTCAAAAGACAACCCTTGCATATAAAGTTAACTCTTATGAACTTTATTGGTTGGCAGTCTGACTCAAATAAAAATAAAACAACTCTAAGGTCACAATTGACTCTCAAACTTAACAAAAGGGTAACAAAGGTCACTGAACTCAAAATTACTCGAAAATCACCCAATTAGACTGCGAAGCATCGAAATTCCGTCGAGTGCCCGCCGCCCGCTTAACCACCGCTCAACCCATGGTCGCGTCCACTCTGCGGCCCGACTTTGACGGCCAGCCGCCCCTCATCGCTGATCGTCGGCGCGACACCCGACTCCAATGGCTCCCCCTTCCCCCGCCGTCGCGGTTGTGCCACCTCCCTTGATTTTCAATATTCGGTTTTGACTCTTTTTTTAATTGATTTTTGTGATTTTTCGACTATATTTTATGATTTTTTGGGGAAAAAAGTGATATTTGAGTTTTTTCATGAAAAATAGGATTTGGAATTTGGTTATCAATTGCTCAGGAGAAAATATCAGTTACACAACTCAGACAGAGAATAATCAGATTATTAATAAAAATCTCCAAAGGGCACACCCACATATCAATAACAACAATATCAACATGAATTCAAAATAACTCAATTCAATGTAATATAATCGATTTTTTAATTAAAAAGGGTTTGAGATAAACCCTTTATGGCCACAAACATACGATCAAAGCAAAACACAGAATAGGGAAGGAGAAGACAAAAAGGTTATGACCCATAGCCATCTGACTGGCTAAACAATCAACATGTAAAGAATCCCTCGTTACCTCGAATGTGATGATTGTTGAATTTTACTGCCTCTAGGATTCTACTTCACTCTTCTTCATACGATCGCCCCCTTAGGTTTTTCTGCCCCTTTCAGCTTTTCAACAATTTCACGTTCTATTCTCAAATCCGCTCTAACTTTTCTATTTAAATAACCTAAAAGTCCAATTATTTCCCTCATTGTCAACTCTCCTTATACCCTCACTAAACCTCTTTTTCTATTAATTTATTTTTAATTCAAATATTATCTAAATTGTTTAAAATAATTTTAATTTTAATTATTCCAATAATACAATTATTCACTTAAAATGATAATCCTATTATTCTCACTAATCCTCACCACACCCTAGCTCTTACTCAACACCCCTCTCTTTCTAATTTAATTAAAAACTCTTTTTAATCTTAATTCTAACTTTTCTCAAATTTCTTCGTAATTTTAACTAAATTACCAAAATACCCATAATTCACACAAAGCACATAAATTAATTAATAACATAGAATAAATTAATATAAAATTCAATTAAAATAATTAACTAAAGTCAGGGTGTTACACGCCCGTGTTGATAAGTAGCGGCCCGTGTTGCATCTGTTTGCCAGACACATTTTTTAGCGGCTTTATAAGGAAGAGAGAGAGAGAGAGAGAGAGAGAGAGAGAGAGAGAGAGAGAGAGAGAGAGAGAGAGAGAGGTTTTGACTACCAAGACCAGAAATGACATTTTAGAGCAATTTTTGAGCTTTTGGAGGCCATTGAATCCATTAGAGAGCTTCTTATTCAGTGATTTTTCATGCTCATCAAATCTAAACTATTAGTATTGATTAATTTCAATATGAGTAGCTAGATTCCTCTAGGTTATTGTTGAAAAGTATTTCAGTGGGGTTTTTGTTATCGTATCCTGAAGGATTGTGCGATATTACCGCCGTTCTACAGTTGGAATCGTTTTAAACTTAAGGTAACAAAGAGTTTGGTTGATTGGTAACAGAACGTTTGCATGAAAAGTTAATAACAACAATAAAAGAAATTGGTTTTAAAACGTTTGCTAAAAGCATGCCAAGATTAGGGTTTAATAATCCGTTTCATACGTATTTACTCGATAAAGTATGTGAACTTGTTAACAATGAATATAATCACATATCCTTTCAACATGTTTATCTCTAACACATGTTGTGAGATTTACCATATTGATCCTTAGATGATCTCTCACTCTAACTATCAATGTGATAACATTAAAAGGTTAATATTTATGAACACCAACTCTCAAAACTATCTCTAGCCTCATGATTTTGATTGATTAAAACTTAGGTCAAGTCTTAGAACATATTTCTCAATCATGAACCAAAACAAAGTATAAATCATACAAACAAAGTTTTTCACCATATATTAATCATCAACAAGGTTCACAAACTAGTTATCAAGATCAATACATACAAAAGAAAGGATTACCTACCACTAATCTTGACACAAAAGGTGTTTAGCTACCCATTGACATGGTAGCTTGCTTCACAAGTATCAGGAGGAGATGAAAAAGCATTCGCATCGAATTATCGAGATCGGATGCAAATCCAGCTTCTCTATGTGAAATCTCACTCTTGGATGATGAAAAGTCAGAAAATTAGGTTATGGTGTGTGTAAAGAGGTTATGATCCCCAAAAATAACAAAAAGTGCTTAAATACATCACTTAAAATCTGTCATGTTCGCACTGTGAACAGCAAAATAGGCACCTGATGTGCCTTTGCACAGTTAAATCGCCTCTGATAGATTTCAGAAGTTCGCAGTGCGAATGATTATTCGCCTAGCGAACTATTTGCCTACAAGTTCGCATAGCAAACTTAGGTCCCTTTAGCTACTGCCTCATTCATGATGTCCATCGCCAGGTCTTCACTAGAGTGTTGCCACAACGAACATTTGCTGGAAGTTCGCACTGCGAACTTAGGTGTCTTTTCTTACTGCCTCAAGTCTGGGAGTATTCACTGGAACTTCACCAGATGTTCGCCCAACGAACATTCGCTAGCAAGTTCGCCTAGCGAACTTATTGAAGTTTCTTCATTTCCTTTGGCAACTTGAATCACTTTTCTTGTGTCTTACTTCTTTGATGACTTAAAGCCATTTTCTGCACAATAACACACAAATTACAAGCACCAAAGGTATTTTCACAATATTTGAAGAATGACAACTTTCAAGAATAAAATCCAACAATTCAACATAAAAGAGTTGAAAAATGCCAAGTATAAATGAGAAATATAAGGCATGTTTGACATCTAACAGTTAGGTGAAATTTGATGATGAACCTATTTTTGCTTGACTGGGGCATATGGTTGGATGATGTTAATGTTATTATTTTGACTTATTGTTATTATTAAGTTATTGGTTTTTCTCATTGTTTTTTATTGTTATGACATTCGAATCGATATTGATAAGTAGTGACTACTAGACCTAGGGCTATTTATGTGAACTACTTTAACTGTTGAATTTGCTAATTGGCTAGGGTTAGTACTATTAGGAATTGTGACTTAGGGATTAACGCGCTCTGCTACCTAATCTGACGTGACAATTGGCTTAAGGCATAGAGGGTTGACGCCTAGATCAGTGAGCTACACGTTAAGGGGTTAGATGTAGTGGTAAAGTTAGTTTGTCATGTTATTCTGTAGTCAACGCATGTCTGTTAATGTGAGTTTCATCAATCAAGTAGAAATAGAGGATTCTGATAATGCGACTTGACCTCTTTTCTCATTATCGTTATAAAAACATTTCTTATGTTTTCGACAAATAAAACCTTAACCCCCTTCCCCTCCTATTTATTGTTTTTATTTACATCGCACAACATTTCCTTGTGGAGAAGAATTTATTTTTATTACTTCGATAACAACACTAGTACACTTGCTAGTAAATTATCCATCAATCATCTTTCGAATTGAAACCACTATGGACCCTAGATGTGGAGTTGAGTACTTTATTGCCAATCAAATGCTTTCCATAATAGGATGACTATAAAGATGATTGATGGTGTGGAACCATATTTTACGGGTTAATAAAAGAAGTAATCAAATGAGCTTTGGACAATTTGATTTTTGTAGTGTTATATTTTGAGGAGACTTAAAACTAGGCGCACTAGCCTCATAACTGTGTCATCCACGCAGAATTTTAAGTGACTCGTCAGAAGGCATCCTCAACGTGGGAGTTAAGGAAGAGAGAGTCTTGACTGACTCCTAGAAGATAGATGGTCAATAACCTATCCTAGTAAGAGGGGAACGGTTAAGGCCACAAAAGGAGTAAAAATTCTAGGCTTAAATAGACCTCTATAAATACCTCAAAATCATACACACTTCCCACAACTCAAAGAGCACCACACTCGTTACCGTCTTAACATACACGATCAACCTAACTGCCCGCCTACAATAAGCAACATTAGCCACCAATAGGGCCTCTCACTTCACGTAGTTTAGTCCCTTAAATAGCCTCAAACACCACCATACATGGCTTCTCGCTGCCGTGAGCAAGCCCTCACCGCCAAAATGTGTTATATAACTACTAAGGCCTCTAAGTCTCCCTGCCCTTTCAGGAGGAACACACACCACTATACTTTTTCACCAGTATAGTGGCTCCCACTGTAGGGCCTCGATAAAACTAATCTGGACCACACCCTTTTTTTAATCAGTGTCACCTTTCCCGCCATATCCTCAATTCCTACACCTAGCCATTTCCGGCCATGGTCAACGAGAGAGTTTCATCCCCTACACTTGAAGATGCCAGCAGTATATGCGATGTTGATTCCATGGCAGAGATGCAAACCGCCATGGACGAACTACGAAGCCATTACCGAACGCTAGAAGTTGACATCCACAACATCAGTCAGCGCCAACAGGAGGTCAATTCCCCGTAAGAGTTATAACTACTAGATCTCTAGCCACTCTCAGATGATATATGGGGATCCCCTATCCCTAAAGGTTTCAAAAACCCCTATTTGGCCAAGTTTTATGGGCACCCCTACGAGCACGTTGGGAGGCAACCCAACCCATTTTGGAAACTTTTTAATGTTAGAATATATTTTCTTTATAATTATTCACAATTAACAGTGTTTTAAACTCTCTATGTTCCAAAAGACAAGTGTTCCTCGCTAAGAGCACTTTGGCATGGGTCAAGTTCCGTTTAGCAAGTTTTGTGCAACAACACAATCCAGAGGCACACTATTTTGCTTAGCGGGTAAAAGCCCGCTCAACGAGAGGCCCATTATATAACCTTGGGAAACAAAGTCAGAATTTAAGTCACTATTTTAAATCAATTTTAAACTCTCTCTTCACTACACCCACAAGTAAAAAATACTAAGAAAATCTAAGAGAAGTTCTATCATCCCTTAATTTCAAAAGAACATCATCAAATCTACTCTTTTCGCTTCAATTTCAGCGGAGCTCAGGTATATTAATCTACTTCAAAATCTCAACATTGATTTCCCATGTCTAAAAACATGAACCTTGTTGCAAAAATTTAGCATTTTTGTGTTTAAAAATGAAATAGGAATAACATGATTGCTTCATTGTTGTTAATTTTATGTTGAGAAACACTGCATGCCTCTTTATCTGAACTGATACAACATGATGAGAATTAGGGTTTAAGCTCATAAATTGACATGATTATATGCCATGAACTCTAGGTTGCTAGGAATAGGAATAGATAGATAAAATCCATCTGGTTTAATATGTAGAACTTATGACAACTTATTCATAAGCATGATAAACCTATATTTTCATCATTTTTGTTGAAACATCATGCATAGTGAAAAAAAGAAATGTTGCAATTTTGTGTATGTGATCATATTACCTAACAAAATTTTTATTTGTGTATGTTGTTGACTAAATGTTGCAGATGGATCCATAGAAATCAACCACGAGATGGAAAAGACAAGCACCCATAATAGGGTTATTTGGAGTACCCTATGATGGTCACAAATATAGAAATTTGGTAGATGAAGAATTTGTACTGAATTGGAAAGGCAAAATATGATATCAAAGTAGACGGTTGAATTGGAAGACCAAGAGGACTACTCAATACTCATATATCGTACATGAAATCAACATTAGAGGATGAAATGTTTTAGCACAACCTCCCAAACATATTAACCTAGATATCATTCAAGAGTTTTATTCAAATTCAAAGCCATATGATGTCTCACCTTTTGCAATACTATCCTGAGCAAGGGGGCAAGTAGTTGCATTTGACAAAGACGTCATCATTCATGCCTACTTTGAAGATAGTTACGTGGATGATCATGAAATATTGGATTCTTTTGCTAGAGATTTAGCAAAAGGTAACTGGGATTATGATCGGATAACTGCTAACATATGCAATGCTGATAAGACCTAGGAGGCATGGCAATATGGAAAGCCCATCTGGGTATATAATTTTTTCTCGAACTAGTTATTCCATAAAAACCAATGTATTATTGAATTGGAGTGCGTCCATATTGTATTATCCGGAAAAGGTGAAATGAGCGATTTTTAAAATTGATAAAATTTGGGAAAAACATATATGATGTAATGAACAATCCCTAAATATAAATGATGGATAGCCCGATAATAAAAATCTAAAAGATAACGATCCAACAAATTTGGATAATCTTACGAACATATGTCTATACAATAGAATAAAATAAATTAAAGATAAAGTACAAGTAACTACAGATAAAATAAAATTTATTGGAAAAACTAAGCCCTACATATCGATAATTCAGACCATCCAACATTTATATCCACGCACCAAGCCCAATAAGACAGGACAAGAGTGTGTGTATTGGGAAAAACTCAAGCCCCATATGAAGGTGAGAAAAATACAAGAAGGGGATGTTGAATTGTGTTAGCTTTTCTTTCTTTTCTAAAAAATCTCTTGTCAGATTCTTAACATACAATCTAGAATCTGACTTAGAATTAAATGTTTAGCAGCGAATTAAAACAATTCAGAGATAGAAAGGAAAGAAAGAGATACACAAGCAGTTATCCTGGTTCCTCCCACAAATCGAGAGTACTCCAGTCCCCTGGCACTTCCAATAAATTTTCACTATAATCTCAACTGAATATAATTTACTCAAGCACACAAGCAAGAGAATTCCAATGCTCAAACACACATGTAAGAGACTTTTAATGCTCAAGCACACAAGCAAGAGACTTCAGATGCTCAAGCACACAAGCAAGAGACTTCCAATGCTCAAACACTTAACAAAATACTTCTGAACCTCTAACTTATAGTTAAGATATTGTAAAAAATTACACTTGATATACAATCAGAGGTGTAGACAAAATACAACACAAAAGACTCTATAAAATTTAAGAATTTCTATAATATACAAGTGTTAAGAAATGTTAAGTTAAACTTGTGCTTTTTATTTGACAAAGTAACAACACTTTTGAATGTCAATAGTTTATTATCTTTCTTCAAGTCTTCAGCTCCTTATATAGAGATAAAGAAAAGAGTCGTTGAAGAGTTTGCACAAGAGCGTCTTTGAGAAGCTTGATTCAGATATGTTGAGATGTTTCTTGATACGGTTAATACCATTGAAAGCACATTTGAAATCTCTTTACTACAAAAGAAATTATATGTTGCATCCCAACTGTCTTCTGCAAATTTTTTCTTAAGTCTTCACGTGATCAGAAGAAGACAAAATGTCCTAAGAGCCTGATATGACCTATCAGAATCTCCTCGATTCTTGCATTTGATTGGGTCTTCAGAGGTTGAATCTCCAGAGTCTAGATTTTCAGAGGCTGACTCTTCAGTGTCTGGATCTTTAGAAGCTGACTTCATTCAGAGGCTGAGACTTCAGAGTCTGATCTTCAGCTTCTGATCTTTCAGAATTTGGATATTTAGTTTCTCTTTAAATGTTCATTCTCAGTATCAATACTAGATTCTCTTCAAAAAATTTAGTCTCTGGTCTTGCACACTTGAACATTTGTTAGTATACCCTATTATTCTTTAAATACTTTGTTATCTTCAAAATCTTAGAGATATGGCACAAACCAATTTTGTTCAAACACCACATCGGTTAAAGATAGAGCCCACAAAGGATTTATATATAGTGTCACCCTCACCTTACAAGCCAGTTTTATAAAGATGAGTTAGGGCAAACTCTATCATGATATCACGAGCCAATCAATTCATGTCACCCACTGTTTATATGCGCACCAAGCCCAATAGTGCTAGGCGCAAGGGGTGTATTGGAAAAATGAAGTCCCACATATCGATAATTCGGACAACCCATAATTTATATCCACGAACCAAGCTCAATGGTGTTGGGCATGAGAGAGTGTATTAGGAAAAACTCAACTCCCACATTGATTAAAGATAGAACCCACAAAGAGTTTATATAAAGTGACACTACTCACCATACAAACTGATTTTGTAGGAATGAGTTAGGTTAAACTATAATTCTATCAAAACTAACTATGTATTGTTTACAACAACAACAAAATAAGAGGTTGATACATATAATCTCACTTAGCATTTTCACCCATAAATTAATCTTGATGTACATAATCATTTCCATGGTTTTAACTTGCGCACCACATCACTATGCGGCCACAATATTGTGGTTGCGATAATGTTCATATCCGCATCAGATTGCAATTGCAGTGTGATTTTAAATCACAAAAAAAACGCATCATAACGTTGTAATGACCACATCATAACACCGTAACGGTCGCATCAGTTTGCATCAGACCGCAAGAGATCATGCAATGCTAACAAAAATTATTTGGTCTACCTTCTTTCCTATTTATATCATAGATTTAACGGTATATTTTAAAAGGATTAGAAATATTCAAAATAATAGCTAATTGTTAATGAAATATATATATATATATATATATATATATATATATATATATATATATATATATATATATATATATATATATATATATATATATATATATATATATTTGAAATTTAGAGAGGTGATAGAAGACAACTGACACATAAAATAAATAATAAAGTATAGTTAATTCATAAAATATAAATTTCCTTTGCAACAACCACAATAATCGCAGTCGCAGTGACCACAATCGCATTCACATCTACAACCTGAATTTAAAAGTATAATATCATTTCTATACTAAAATTTATGTGAGATACATATAAATAATTTAGTAAGTTCCATTTATGCTAGTAATATAATAGTATTGACTTGCTCCCTCTGGTCTCTCATGGTTGTGGAAGACTTATTGTGAAAGCAGCTGTGTTAAACACGGCAACAAGGACAGTCACATAGTTCTTTCTTTAATGTAAACTCAAAGACCTAAACAACCACCACTTGCTTTCTTTATTTTATGGAAATCTCAGTTATCAAAGCAATCCCACTTGGTTTCTTTGTCTGTAACTTGACAAGGTTCGTGCTTACAACCAACCTTTTCTCACTCTCAATGACTAGAACTAGTTATAGCAGTAGAATTATCAAGCTCTTGTTCTTGATTATTACTTTCTTGCATGCTGCTTCTGCTCTTACCTCTGATGGCTTCACTCTCTTGTCACTCTTGAGAACCTGGACCTATGTACCTCCTCTCATCAACTCTACCTGGAGGACTTCTGATTCCAATCCATGTTCATGGATTGGTGTTCAATGCGACCGTAACAACCATGTGGTTTCCCTTAACCTCACTGCTCATGGTATTTTTGGTCAACTTGGACCACAAATTGGAAACCTTTATCACTTGCACACCCTTTTGTTGTTGGATAATGGTTTCTCAGGAGAAGTGCCTTCAGAGTTAAGCAACTGTAGTTTGCTTGAGAATCTAGACCTTTCTGGGAACAGATTCATTGGAAATATACCATATAGTTTGAATAAGTTGCAAAATTTACGGTTTTTGAGTTTGTCTTCCAATCTGCTGACTAGTGAAATTCCAGATTCCTTGTTTGAAATTCAATCTCTAGAAGAAGTGAATCTGCACACTAACCTTCTTAGTGGCCCTATCCCAACAAAAATTGGAAACATGACTCAACTATTCAGATTGTATCTATATGGTAATATGTTCTCAGGGACTATTCCTTCATCCATTGGTAATTGCAGTAAATTACAGGACCTTGAATTGTCTTTCAATAGTTTGAGAGGTGAAATTCCGGTAAGTATTTGGAGAATTCAAAGTCTTGTGCACATCTTGGTTCAAAATAATAGTCTCTCCGGGGAACTACCTGTCGAGATGACAAATCTCAAGTATCTAAAAAACATCTCTTTGTTTGATAATCAGTTCTCAGGAGTCATACCTCAAAGCCTGGGAATCAACAGCAGCTTAGTGAAGTTGGACTGTATGAATAACAAATTCAGTGGTAATATCCCACCCAATCTTTGCTTTGGAAACAATTTGTTACTCCTCAACATGGGAATCAATCAACTTCAAGGTGGCATACCCTCTGATGTAGGAAGATGTGAAACTCTGAGGAGGTTGTTTCTCAATGAAAATAATTTCACCGGGTCTCTTCCTGATTTTGAAAGTAATCCAAACCTCAATTACATGGACATGAGCAAGAACAATATCAGTGGACTGGTTCCATCAAGTTTGGGAAATTGCATAAATGTCACATACATTAATTTGTCATGGAACAAGTTTGGAGGGCTCATACCATCAGATCTTGGTAGACTTGCGAATCTTGTGGTTTTGGATCTTTCTCACAACAACTTGGAAGGTCCATTGCCTTCTCAGCTGTCAAATTGTACTAAAATGGATCATTTTGATGTAGGGTTCAATTTCCTAAATGGATCTCTCCCGTCAAGTTTGAGAAATTGGACAGTCCTAACCACATTGATTTTAAGAGAAAATCACTTCACAGGAGGTATACCACATTTTTTGGCAGAACTTATAAACATTCGCGAGTTACAACTTGGTGGAAATTCGCTTGGTGGAAAGATTCCTAGATGGATGGGGAGATTGTGCAATTTGTTCTATGGATTAAATATGAGTGATAATGGATTGACAGGTGGCATTCCTTCAGAAATTATGAAGCTAAGACAGCTGCAAAGTTTGGATATATCTATGAATAACTTAACTGGAAGCATAGGTGCTCTTGAAGCTCTTAATTCATTAATTGAGGTCAATATTTCTTACAATTTCTTCATTGGTTGTGTACCAAAAAGTCTAATGATGTTTTTGAAATCCTCACCATCATCATTCATGGGTAATTCTTTCCTAAATCTAAATCCATGTGTCGATAAATCACACAAATCTACTTATCTTAAAGGTATCAGTATGAGTAATGTTCAAATTGTGATGATAGCAATTGGATCCTCAATATTGATTTCTGTTGTACTGGTAATAATAATTCAAAGATGTCTTCATAGAAAGGAATCAGGTATGGAGTATGCTCTAAATCAACGGTATTATATTGATAGAGGAGCCGGAATGATTGGACTTGGATATCTTCACGAATTCAACAGCTCAGGTAAGTCATTCTCCCTTAAGAATCTAGTGTTGCAGGCTACGGAGAATCTAAGTGATCAGTATATTATTGGCAGAGGAGCACATGGTATTGTGTACAAAGCTACGATTGGTCAACAATTTTGTGCTGTAAAGAAGTTTGAATTTGGAGTGAACAAGAAAAAGCGGTTAAATATCATGCGCAACGAAATTGAACTCCTTGAGATCTTTAGACATCGAAACCTGATCAGATCTGCTGGCTACTGGATTGGAAATGACTATGGTTTAGTCTTCTATAAGTTCATAGAAAACGGAAGCCTTTATGATGTTTTGCATGAAAAGAAACCCCCACCACCCTTATCGTGGCATGTTCGGTTTAACATAGCTGTTGGAATTGCTCAAGGACTAGCTTATCTGCATTATGATTGTGTCCCACCAATATTGCAC
The DNA here is from genome assembly GCA_022829125.1 of Lathyrus tuberosus. NCBI lineage: Eukaryota > Viridiplantae > Streptophyta > Magnoliopsida > Fabales > Fabaceae > Lathyrus > Lathyrus tuberosus. The sequence goes on along the minus strand of JALAZF010000036.1, from coordinate 4,982,788 downwards.
CGGGACATCAAACCAAAGAACATACTTATTGATGAAAACATGGAGCCTATCATTGCTGATTTTGGCACAGCCCTATGCATGAAGGTGCATGAGGATTCTTATAGTCATTCTGAAACTAGGAAAATGCTTTCGTCTCGGGTTGTTGGTACTCCTGGCTATATTGCACCAGGTAATTAACTTTTCATTCACAGTTACTGATGATTTTCATCACCCTTTCATTGCGAATAGTAATTTGAATTCTAGGATGTGATATAATTGACTATTTTTCAACCAAGCTCTAATGTGGAGTTTTGCAAGATAGTGTTCTCTAAGATGTTTGCTTTGGCATTTGTGGCAGAGAAAGCATTTGATATAGTGGCAGGAAGAAAGTCTGATGTATATAGCTACGGAGTTGTTTTGCTTGAGCTAATAACTAGAAAGAAATTATTAGTTCCCTCTTTGTATGATGAGTCAATGGAGACTCACATAGTGACTTGGGCTAGATCTATAATGATGGAAACAGGCAAAATTGAGAACATTGTTGATCCATACCTTGTGAGTGCATTTCCCAGTTCAATAGCACTAGTGAAGCAAGTCAATGCAGTACTTTCATTAGCATTACAATGCACAGAGAAGGATCCACGAAAGAGGCCAACAATGAAAGGTGTTATAGAATTTTATAATGACAGCTTGTTTAAGTTGAGGTGTGATGAGGTGCAATATTGTGATGGATCTTGGTGGTCGCAAGTACTACAACTATGAGGTCTGATGTATATAGTTATGGAGTTGATTTATAAAGATGCTTTTATGATTGTGGATGTAAGTTTATGATACTAAAATTCATACATCAATGAATAAATTTATTTTTACAATAAAATATAACTACTGAAAATCGTGCATAAGAACTAACTCCACTACCGAACACACCGATATCGTTATGCTGTATGTTTTGTCTTGGATTTGAAACTAGAACTTCCTAGGTTTGTGTGATTTAGGGGTGTTCAAGTTCAAATCGATTCAAATAAAAGCTGCAAACTGATTAAGAAAACCAAAAAATCGCAAAAAAAATTGAATAGTATTGAATGGGAAATGAACTTGGAAGGTATGAATCAACAATCATCTCAATTTTGCCAGTTTTCAGCCATACAGATCTAGCCCAGTTCACTAAAGTGGCCACCTTTGTCTTATCACTCAGAGAGGAAACAAACACTTTCTTTCTCACCAAGTATGGCCTTGTACACAACAGCATGTACTTCTCTGCCAATAGTATATATATTTGTTCATCTAGGTTTTCTCTAGCCACCAACACTAGGTCCAAAAGGGACTTTATTTGATTGGCATTTCTAAAATATGATTTGGATTGATAATACAACGATTTCTGTTTGTGCATATATTGACTCTACTGTGAGAGGAAAAACCAATTGAAAAGTTCTGTAACTGTTGGCCCAATGATAGAGAGAAGGAAAATCAAACAAGGGTGGGAGTAGGTTATTTTTGGAACAATTAGAGCAACTACCACAACCTCTTAGCCCCCGTCTCACAATTTCCCATTACTTTAATTACAAGTCCATTCATACTAACAGCAGGTCTAGACATGAGTTTCCAATCATCCCAATCATAAACCCCCAGCGGAAATTGATTTGCGTCTTGCCGAAACGTAAAATCACTATTATCTCAAGGTTCATGCTTCACATTATATGTAACTTCTCTTTGTCTATGGATTGTGACCCTACTGTTTTCTCTGCTTAGATGATTGTTAGTACAAACATCTGGAACATCAGAGAAGAGGTTACAAGGGCTATATGGTTGTAGTGTTGTATCTGCTTCAACTGCTTCACCATATGGCACCTCACCACACCGCCACTTACACAAGTCAACAACATCTTTCATTGGTCTCTTTTGCAGATCCGTCTATGTGCATTGCAATACCAATAAAAAAATTGGTGCAACTTGCTTGGTCAGTGTTGCTGAACTGGGAAATGAACTAGCAAGGTATGAATCAACAATCATCTCCATGTTGCCAGTTTCCAGCCATACAGATTTAGCCCAGCTCACTAAAGTGTTCAACTTTGTCTCATCATTCAGAGAGGGAGCAATCTCTTTCTTTCTGGTTATTAACTCGAGCAAAACAATTCCGTAACTATATACATCAGACTTCCTGCTCTGTGCTAATGCATATGCAGTCTATGTCACAAGTGACAATGCAAACAAGTTAAAGAATACTATCCTACACGACTCCACTTTCAAGATGTATTTGAAAAAATAAATAAAAGATATCAAAGTATCCTACCAGATATAGAAGCGGCGTGCAAAGCAACAGTAAGCGCTGATGAAAAATTGATTACCTGTTGCAGTATAACCTCGGGGACCAATAACGTGCTATGAAAACATTTTCCTGATTTCAAAATGACTATAAGAATCCTCAGACAGGTCGCATAAAAGGGCTGCACCAAAACCAGCTATAACAGTCTCCATATTATCATCAAGAAGTATGTTCTTTCGTTTGATATCTCGTGCACTAGGTCCTTTAGCAATTCCAACATCGATCTTAAACTGGTCACTCCATGATAAGGGCGGTGAGGGTTTTTTTTCATACAAAATATCAAGAAGGTTTTCATTTTCCATGAATTTATATAAGACTAAAGCATAATGATCTCCAATCCAGTAGTCCGTGTATTTGATTAAATTTCTATGCTTAAGTATTCCAAGGACTTCAATTTCGTTGCTGATGATGCTTTGGTGCATTCAGAGTAACAGCGACAGAGGGGACGAAAATCAAACTAGGCCAAACATAGGTTACTTTTGGATCATTCAGAGCAGCTACCACAAAAACCTTTTCAGTCATTATCTTACCATTTCCCATCATTTTAACTAACAGTCCATCAATATAAATTGTAGGTTTGAGACTCCAATTTTCTTCAACACTGAATCCCGGTAGAAATTGTTCAGTGTCCGGCCAAAAGCTAAAAGTTATTATAATCCGTAGGTTCAGTCTCCGCATTAAATGGAACTACTCTTTGTATTTTAGCTGCAGCCCTACTGCTTTCTTCATGTAGATGGTGCTCAACTCTGACGACTGGAATGTTCGGGGGAATATTAGAACTACATGGCTGTAGTGAAGTATCAGCTGCAACAGCATCACTGTATTGCTTCTCATCACGCTGCTTAAACATGTCCTTTTTATACAAGTGTTTCTAATCGACGTGAGACTTTACCACTTATACTTAAAACCTATCAGAAAAATTGACTCTAGGTCTTTCTCTATTCATAATGACTATTTATTATCTTCTAATCTAGTAAAGTAAATTATTCACAATAAAGACAAAGATTTATTCTTGATTAATATCTCCTCAAATTGATGCAGCTTATCAAAGAGCATCAATTTGATAATAAGAAGCGAAATAGCTTTTGTAAGAATATCTGCGACATGCGACTGAGTATTGATATGAGGAAGTGATATCAGTCGGTCATCATAGACATCATAGATTGAATGAGAATCACCTTCTATATGTTTGGTGCATTCGTGAATGACAGGATTTGCAACAATTTGAATGACACTTGTATTGTCAGTATAAAATGAAATTGACTCTGTTTGGGGAAATCCAAGTTCGCACCAAACACCACGAAGGCAAAGTATTTATGAACAAGCAGCAGATATGTCACGATACTCAAATAGATTTAGAAACTCTTACTTGCTTCTTACTTTTCCAATAGATCAATGAAGAATCAAGAAGCACGCAACAACCACTGACATATCAGCGAGTATCAGGACACCCTATCTAATCAGAATCATTGTAAGCACTCATTTGAAGAGAATGCCTGAATTGACTTACTTGCTGAACAACGAAATGAAGATGGCGAGGAGAATACATGAATTGACTTACTTGTTGAACAACAAAAGATATGTCAGGGCAAGTAATAGTCAAGTAATTAAGGTCACCCACAAGTTGTCAATACAATAAGGGATCAGACAAAAGATCACCATCATCACAATGATATTTAACATTAATCTCAAGGAGAGTATTGACCAGATTAGCTGATTGGAGACCATCCATAAAAATCAAATATCTAGCATGCTTGTGTTAATGGAGAAAGATGCCCTTAAATGTGTAATGAACCTCAAGATCAACAAAATAATGCAATTCACCAAGATCTTTCATATGAAATGAAGCATGTAATTGTTGTTTAAAATTTGGAATAGAAGCACGGTCATAACCAGTAATAACCATATCATCAGCATACAGAAGAAGTGAGAAAATTCCCATAGATGTGTATTGAATAAATATAGAGGAATCATACTGAATATGAGTAAAGGACGACCCAAGTATAATGAAGCGAAATTTCTCATACCATGCTCTGGGTGCTTATTTCAAACCATATAAAGAGCGTTTAAGCTTGCAAACACCTTTGGGTGAAAAGAACAGATCTTGAGTAGGTGTCATATAAATATCCTCAGTCAGACCACCATGAAGAAAATTATTATTCACATTGTTTTGAATTGATGTCGTCAATAACAAACTAAAATATGAGAAAAAAGATTGAGTTTCTTGAACAAATACAAGAAACCCTATTAGGTTTCACAAAGAAAAAGAAGAAGGAAGAAGAAGAATAAAGAATTGGTTAAAAGTGTTTTACTATTCACTTTCTCAATAAGGGTTTAAAGATTACAAGTGAATACCAACAATTAGCCTCTCTCAACAACCTAAGAGAACTAGTTTATTTATAGACTACTAAGCTAACTTAGGATACAAGCTAACTTAAAAATTGGGCTTACAAGCAAGACCCAATTCAACATGCTAACAATCCTAACATTTCGACTACTGCATGCTTGAGCATACTTCGACTACAACACACAAGATCAGCATGTGACCAGACTTCGACTTCATACTAAACCTTCTGTAGAACCATGAAGCTACCCTTGTCGACACTAGAGTTCAATCCAAAATACCACAAATCTCCACCTTGGAACAAACTCTACACAAACAAGGGAACATACTAGTTTTTATTGTGCAACTTTATCAATTGCATACAGTGGAAAAACTTGTTACTCGACAATGTATTGGTGATCATATCAGCAGCATTGTCATCAGTCGAAACCTTCAGCACTTGGACTTCTCCATGCTCGATTATCTCTCTGACAAAGGACAATCTCACATCGATGTGCTTGGTTTGCTCATGATAGGTTGAATTGTTGGACAGGTGCATTGCACTTTGACTGTCACATTTAACAGTGATAATTCAATATTGAAGTTTCAGCTCTTTAGCAAAACCTTCAAGCCACAGTGTTTCTTTCACAGCTTCAGTGAGGAAAATATATTATGCTTCAGTGGTTGATAAGACAACAACCTTCTGAAGTGTCGCTTTCCAACTGATTGTTATGTCGAATATAATGAACACATATCCAGAAATAGATTTTATGGAATCCGTACACCCTGCATAATCAAAGTCGGCAAATCCTTCGATTTCGACTTTGTTATCCTCCCTGAAATTCTGGTATAGCAGATCTCAGATGTCCTGAGAGATGTCGAGACACTTGATCTCTGCATCACACACAAGGATAATAAGTAGAAGAATATAGAATGCAAAAAATAAAGAAACACACAAGGATTGTTAACCCAGTTTGATGAACAACAACACCTACGTCAGGGGGATACCAAGCCAGGAATGAAATCCACTAGATAGTATTAATTCTAAGCTAAACACCTCCGATTTACAACTCATCACTTAATCATTACCCGTGCTTAATTTCTACCTAAGACACTTCCTAGGTATGAGACCCTTCTCAATTCCCTTTCAATCATAGCAGTGAGAGAAATTACAACTCAATGTAAACTGTCCAGCTCTAGTATCAACACGATACAAGAGAGGCTCACAAAAATACAAACCCTAAAATCACTAGGCAACAATGTATTTTCCACACTTTTCCTAGGTTAAATCCATCCTATTTATAGTCATAAACACGACTGGATTTGGGCTTCAGAAACGCAGCAGTCCTGCTCCACGGAATCTGCAACTAATTCTCCTCTAGAATAGTTTCTTCAATCCTAAGTTTCCTAAAGTGTCTCCACACTTAGAAACATATTCTTCAAATTATAATCAGAATCTCTGATTCCTCAATCTTGGACGCCACCTAGGAAAAACAAATAATCCCAGAATAATCTGAAAACTGGAATAACAAAATTAAAACTGAAAAGTAACAGACAAAGATGTCGAATCATCCTGATATGACATGTTGTCCAACATCTTGATCTTCAGTTAGTTCTTCATGTTAGGACATTTTGTCCAACATCTTGATGTCAAGTTAGTTTTACCAAAATTGATGCCAACCTCAAAAGCTTGGACTCATCAATCTCCCATTTTGGCTAAAACTAACTAAAAGAAACTTGCAGACAGAAAACCACAGTCCGAGGCCAAGAAATAGAACATCAGAACAACAAAAGCAGAAAAAACTCTTGCCTCTCCCTCAATCAGATCCTTCTTCTGCAAGCAACAGATTAGCATACTCCCCCAGTGGTTAGCAGTCAGTGGTTAGTAAAGTTAGTAATACTCCCCCTTTTTAACCATAATATGACAAAGGAAGTTAAACTAACTAAATAACCAAGCAAAAACATAGAGTATTAGAGTACAAAACAAGCACATAATGTGCCAATAAAATATCCTAGGCATTAAGCCCTTACATAACAACACAAAAAAACAACACCACATTCAGCAGTCATCTTCAGTTTCTTCATCATCCTCTTCCTCTTCTGCATGATAGGATACAGTTGACAAGTATTGTTCAGCCTGAGAGTAGTCTTTGAAGACATCTCTCTATTCCATGGGAGCACATATGCAATTACTTGAATATCATTCCCACACAAAGTTGACTGCTACAGATCTTCAGACAGCCAAACTCCAAGCTTGCATATCAACACTTCAAATTGATTAGCATCCAAGGCTTTAGTGAAGATGTCAGCTAACTGATTCTCTGTGGCAACATTCTCCAGGGTTATTACTTTGTCTTCCACAAGATTTCTAACAAAGTGATGCCTGATGTCAATATGTTTGGTTCTACTGTGTTGAATAGGATTCTTTGAAATATTATTTTCACTTAAGTTGTCACAGAAAAGTGTCATGACATCTTGATTGACATTGTACTCAGTCAACATCTGCTTCATCCACATCATTTGAGAACAACTGCTACCTGCAGCTATGTATTCAGCCTCAGTAGTACACAAGGAAACACAGTTTTGCTTCTTACTAAACCATGAAATCAAGTTGTTTCCCAGAAAGAAAGATCCACCAGAGCTGTTCTTCCTATCATCAGCACTCCCAGCCCAATCAGCATCACAATATCCTATTAATATGGAATTAGAACTATGAGAATATAGTAGGCCATAGTCGCATGTACCATTCACATACTTCAGAATTCTTTTGACCTGATTAATATGGCTAACTTTAGGTTCAGCCTGATATCTAGCACATACTCCTACCGTAAAATTTATGTCAGGTCTGCTAGCAGGAAGGTATAGAAGACTGCCAATCATGCTTCTATATAGACTCTGATCAACACTAACACCCTTTTCATCCTTCGACAACTTTAAGTGTGTAGGAGCAAAAGTTCTTTTGTGTTTAGCATTCTCCAGGCCAAACTTCTTCACAATACTATTAGCATATTTCCCTTGACACAGGAATATGGAGTCTTCCATCTGTTTGACTTGGAGACCAAGAAAGTAGGTTAACTTACCCACTAAACTCATCTCAAACTCAGATTGCATTTGTTTGATAAAATGCTGAATCATCTCATCCAACATCCCTCCAAACATAATATCATCAACATAGATTTGAGCTATCATGAGTTTTCCATCCCTTTCTTTAAAAAAGAGAGTTTTGTCAATTCCACATTTTCTGTAACCATGATTGACGAGAAATTCAGTTAGGCTCTCATACCAAGCCCTTGGAGCTTGTTCAATCCATACAAAGCCTTTTTCAACTTGAACACATGATCTAGAAATGTAGGATCAACAAACCCTTTAGGTTGTTCCACATATACTTCTTCATTCAAGTGTCCATTCAGAAAGGCACTCTTAACATCCATTTGAAATAACTTAAATTTCAACAGGAAAGCTACTCCAAGTAACACTCTAACCGACTCCAATCTAGCAACAGGAGCAAATGTTTCATCAAAGTCCACTCATTCAATTTGAGTGTACCCTTGAGCAACAAGTCTAGCCTTGTTTCTCATGACTACACCTTGCTTATCAGACTTGTTTTTAAACACCCATCTTGTATCAATCACATTTGACCCTTCAGGTCTTGGCACAAGATCCCAGACCTCATGCCTTTTGAATTGCCACAGTTTCTCTTGCATAGAATTGATCCAGAATTCATCAGTCAAGGCCTCCTTGGCATTCTTGGGTTCCAACTTTGAGACAAAACATGCCCCAACAACAACATCTCGTGACCTGGTCATTCCACCACCATTTGGATCTCCTATTATAAGCTCCTTAGGATGATCTTTCTGAACTCTGGTGGAGGGTACCTTGTCAACCTTTTCAGTCTATGCAGGTTCAGAATTAACATCATTTTTTTCTGCAACACCTTTGGGAGCATCATATGATGTTCCAACATCCTCTGTGACATCTTCATTCCCTATGAGAAAGAATGCTCTAATATCATCAGTAACACCAGCTTCTGTAGTTAAGTCATCAACCACAATATTTATGGATTCCAGCACAACCTGAGTTCTTGAGTTGTAAACTCTGCAGGCTCTGCTATTTGTAGAGTATCCTAGAAAGATTCCTTCATCACCTTTGGGATCCATCTTTATCCTTTACTCACGGTCAGCCAAGATGTAACATTTGCTTTTAAAAACATGGAAGTATTTCACAATTGACTTTCTCCCTTTCCATAGCTCATATAATGTGGCAGATGTCCCAGATCTGATGGTGACTCTGTTTAGAATGTAACAAGTTGTATTCATGGCTTCAGCCTAAAAATGATATGGAAGTTTCTTGGCATGAAGCATGACCCTATCACATTCTTGAATTGTCCTATTCTTTCTTTCAACCACACCATTCTATTGAGGAGTGATAGGTGAAGTAAACTCATGACTAATTCCTTCAGAGGAGCAGAAATCATTAAACTTTCTATTTTTAAATTCCTTCCCATGGTCACTTCTGATTCTAACTATGCCACAATCCTTCTCCATTTGAAGTTTTTGACACAGTCCTTTGAAAACTTCAAATACTTCTGACTTCTCTTTGATGAAATGCACCCATGTGTATCTAGAGAAGTCATCCACTACAACATAAGCATACCTCTTTCCACCAAGAATTTCAACCTGTATAGGTCCCATCAAGTCCATATGAAGTAGTTCCAAGATTTTTGAGGTGGTCAGATGTTGAAGCCTTTTATGTGACATCCTTGTCTGTTTTCCAATTTGACATTCGCCACATACTGTTTGAAAGCTCCTATGGTTTGACGAAATTTTGGTAAAACATGAATATGAAAAAGATGAACAAATATGCTCAAGATTAAAGATGTCGAAGAAGATGTCCCAACATCTTACAGATATAGTAGGTTTAATTATTCAACAAATCAATCAAAGATTTGGTGCGAATTTGCAGAATGGATAAAGGAGAAAAGATTGAAAGCCCATGACAACAGAAGACTATATAAGGAGACTTAGACCTAGGCCTTATGTAATTGATGTATTGCTTATAACTTTGTAACCTAGTTCTCTTGTGTTGAATAAGGGTTTAGGGTTTGAGAGTCGTTAGCTCTCTTAGGAGTTGTAAGTCTCCACTCTGTATTATGGAATGCAGGGTGGAAGGCATAGGTACAGAGACACAACCAGAAACCTGTAGGTAATGGTTGTTGTATTGTTCTTGGACGAAGCTTTGAAGCAAGTCCAAGATATCTTGAAGGTCAAGAAACCGCGACAGGTTCTGTATTGGCAGATGACAAAGATATCACAGGTTGTGATTAGGATGTGAGTGGGGTATCTCATATCAGGGTTGTAAACGTTTGAGTTTAGCCTTGGTGAAGATGTTCATTGGGTAGATGTTAGGGATAAAGTTGTAAACGAGGGAGTTTAGCTTTGTAACAGTTCTACAGATAGTGAAGTCTTCATCCTGGATTGGTATCCCCCAAATATAGGTGAATTGCACCGAACTGGGTTAACAATAACTGTCTTATTTAACATTATGCAATTTACAGTTTTGTTAATGTTCTTGACTGACATGTTGGATCAGATGTAATGACATCTATGAGTGTGCAGTTCTGATATTCAAGGTGTCAGTCTGCTGTTGCACCTCTGAGTTTAAAAGATTATGCAGCACAATATCTTGACATGTGTTATGACATCTGCTGTCTGCATATGCCAGAATTTCAATTGGTATCAGAGCAGGCATCCTGTCTGGTTCTGGATGAGATCTTTGGGAGATACTTTCTGGCATTTAAACAAGGAGGAGTTTGAAGATCAGATCAATCATCTCAGACATACTCAAGGGTATTAATGGATGAGATAGATGTTCTGGATCGAAGGGAGCAACCCGGAGGTTGTTCATGTTGCTGAGGAGGTTCTACAACAACTATAGGAGAAATGGCTAGTTCTCTTGTTGGTGTGTCTTATAAGATGTTCTGACATCTTATTTGGGCAAGCAGGATCTATTCCTTGGTGGTTTCGCTGCATGATTTTCTGATGGAAGAGCTCTAGAATTATGGGATTCTGGAGTTGTTACTGAAGACAGTTGGTGGAAGGTCTCAATCGCCGATCTCTATATTTGAAGATATTTGCATTCTTTTATTCCAAAGTTGGGAGCGATGGAGTGAAGGAAGTTGTGGTCAGATATCTGGTATGATGACTTGGTACTTGGAAGCTTGGTTTCCTGGTGTAGTTTGGAGTCAGTTGAAGAGGAGAGGAGTTGAGTGAAAGTTTATCAGGTTCTTGCTCTAGGAGTTTGATAAATGTTTGGTCGGCTAGGTTGTCAAAGATACTTGAGAATTCTCTCAAGTCCACTCATAAAGACATCTATGTCGTGTATCTGGAGTCTTTTAGTTACTCTTCTGACTAGAAGGTGTTTCCTTGAGACACAATCTGAAGAACGTGGAGGTGATTTATTTTCACCATCCAAAAACAGCAAGGAAGGATTCATCTCTCTTGACCCTAAGAGTGGATCCAATATGATTGAAGATTTGTTGAGATAAATAAGACTTGTTCAGAGAAAGTCTTAGTTACTTGAGTCAAGGGTGGTAGCCTTGGTATTTCAACATTGTCATTGAAGAAGATACTTGCAAAAAGATTGAATGCTTTATAGGTATTCATGACATGATCTGGTGGAGCTCAGCTACAGCAGTGAAGAAGGGTTACTGTACATGGATTTAAGATCAATTGCTATTTGTGGAATCCACAAGTATTTAATTGATTATCCTTGAAAGTTAAGATTGAGGATGTTCTGTCATATGTTCTAACATCTTTTCATCAGAGGCTTGAAGAATCATGGGAGGGGTTCTGCATTCGCTCACGAGTCTCCTAGGTGTTGACCTGGGATTATTGGCTTAACATCTGTTCCTGGAAAGTATTGTGAATAACTTGTCTAGATGGTGATGCTGTTGAAGATGGAGATGGAAGACTATGAAGACATTATAATCTTGATGGTTACAGCTTGGGTTAGTTTATTTCTGATCTAGGTGCTTTGGAGCATAGTGCTTGCTCTGGTTATGAAGGTCGAGGATAAGTGGCAGTTATCTCTGGCTTTCTACTGACGTCTCTACTAAGGAAAGTGGCATCCTTTGGTATTGCTATGGGGTAGTCTTGGACTACTTATTTTGTGAAGATTCAGATGTGGAAGGTTTAAAGTCTTTGGAGTTTCAAAGCAAAATGGAGGTTGTCTACTCAAAACTTGGTTGTTGAATCAATCCTGTGAGAGCATGAAAATCTGTTTCTGCAAAGGGAGAAGGTTCTTCTAAGTGGCAGAAGGAAGAGCTGAATTCAACAGTTGGATGTCATATCAAAATGTTCTGACATCTAGCTTAACATCAGAAGTCTCAGCTGGTGATGTGGCACATCAGCTTAAGATAAGGTGATCTATAGGAGAATGGAAGTGATGGATTCTTTAAAAAGGTTTATCTCATGCAGCTTGCGGGAGCTGTGGATGAGAAGATGTTACAGGACTAAGAGGCTTGGTGGATCCAAGATATCTTGCTATAGGGAAAGTAGTTCATGTGACTTGAAGATCTGATTTCATTAGTAGATCAGGGTATCTTGTGGGAATTCTGAAGATGAGTGAGGTCAATCAAAAGGTGGCAGTTGATTGGTTTCACAAAGTGCGTTCAAGCAGAATGCTTGAAACTGATTTCTCTTTTGCAGAAGAGTAGTTAGTTGAAATTGTAAGGAGGTTCTGGCTCTCTAGGAACTTGTGGCAGAAGTTCTGGGTTGAGGATGAAAGCATACATTCTTTGGTGGTTGAGAGTTTATTTCTCTCTGGTTTCCTGAAGTCTTCTTTGTTCAAGCTGGTGGCTCAGTGTTGTGTGAAAATCTTCAGTGTGGATTACTATGCTGATAGTAAGTCCAATGGTGGAGCATATCAAGAACCATGGTGTGTGGTGTCTGTGATGTGTGGAAGGTGTCCTAACTGATGTTAGAACATCTTTGGGTTGGATATCCTTGGTAAAGGATCTCAGGTTCTGTGAAGAACTGGTTACTTGCATCGTGTCTAAGAAGTATCTACATGATCATCCGGGAGAATGATGGAGTAGAAGGGTTCCTTGGAAGGAGGATGTAAGTGTTTGTGAAGACTTAAGTGAATTACATGTTGATTGCTTGGAAGTCTGTTTCCTGAATGCCTTCAGAAGTGGAGATTCACCATAAATCAGAAGTATTCCAGATTATCATACGGGAGAATGATAGGAATGACTGTCTTGGATTGTGGGGTGTTTATCTCTAATGTTGGCCTGGTGAGGTCAGTGGAAAATCTTGGATACAACATTGGAGCCCTTGGAGCAAGTCATGCTAGTAGTGGATCAGTTTAGCAGCTGTGAAGTTCTGGAGCATGCATACGATAGCTGACATCGTGGTAACAAACTAAGGGACCCTGCACGTCTCTTCGAGGAATGGGAAGCATTCTAATTCAATGGGTGTGTGCCTCAAGCAACGGGATACCTATACATGAGAATTCAAGAGGAGTTTGTGAGGTGTATAAGATGGTGATGACACTGAATTTCACCATATTTTTGACTCCGATTTCGCATGCATTCTTAGTCTTTTAATGTCATTTTATTATGTTATTATTATGTTTTTCTTTGTTTTCAGGTTTTTAGTCTAATCGGAGCCCCGAGCGAGAAAAGGAGCGAAAAAGGAGCCGAAATGAGCTAAAATAGAGAAAATCAGCATTTTTGCACTTATGGCATCCACTCTAGCGGCCGCCACAGGGTCTTCCATGACGTGGCCATGTCTCAAACTCCTCCCAACTGTTTTTCCCCATGATCTCCAACTGCCCAAGCAATTTTACACTCATGGCGGGCGCCATGGTGTTGTGGCGGGCGCCACAAGAGCAAAACAAGTTCCCGCCCAAATTCAAATGCTAGGGGCATCCTTGTCTTTTCCACATGTTTCCTTGCCTATAAATAGGACTTTAGATTTTCGTTTTTCATCATCCAAGTTCAGTTGTTCATAAGCATATATCAGTGTAATAGTGGTAATCGCTTCACATCGAGGTGTTACTACATTCGAGAGATCGAGTCTGTAAGAGCCTGTGAGATTGAGTCTTGGAGCACTCTGGAAGGAAGTTAATCCTGCCGCCATTTTACTTTCAGTTCGCATTTTATTCAACCACTCCGATTGGAGCAGGTTTTTATTACTTTACCTTTTGTCAACTTTATTTCTTGCACTGTCTTTTAATTTCATTTATTTTCCGCACTCGCATTACTTTCATTTACTTTCCGCACTCGCATTACTTTCATTTACTTTCCGCACTCGCACTACTTTCATTTACTTTCCGCACTCGCACTTAAATACCTTTTTTATGAAAAATCTAAAAATGAACTTTTACTTTACCATGTCTGGCTAATTTTATAAAGGTTAGAATGTGAAGATCATAACCAAACCGATAATGTGTACAATTGTTAGTGGAAACACTTAAGGGCTATTTTAACTTTCAATATAAGTTTTCCTGTTCTTAAATTCCGTTGGGTAAGATCGAAAGCCGTCCAACGCCTATCTAAACTTAATTGTTTTTAAACTATTTCAAAAACAGCGAAAGCGCTTTGTTTAGTTTATTAGGAGTTTTTAATTTAAAAGGAAAAGAGATTTTAAAATCATTTTCGGACGCGTTAAGAAGTTTAAAGTCTGGTTCGTAAGAACCTCTTTTTTTTAGAAAATCCAGGTTAAAATACTTTTCAACTTGGTCAAGGTACTATATTTCTTAAAAATAGGTTTACTACTCTAACGCAATGCGCGCCTTTTTATCCGTGACAATAAGAGGGTTTGATTAGGGGGTACAACTCGGTTCTGAGTACGCGAAAGCGACAGTTCCTGTCAAATTAGTTCTTTTCAAAGTAGAAGATATTGCCCGTAAGTAGTCCTATTAGCAAGTACTTGGATTATCAATTGGTTGTGTGAATTGCATTCGAACCTGTCTTTATCAATTAACTTTAATTACTTTATTTACTACCTTGCACTCTTCAAAACTACTATTTTCAATCACCTTAGATACACACCTTAACAATAGATAGCGATAGATTGACACTTGGTCTCTGTGGATACGATAATATTTTATATTACTCTGACGCGTTCGTACACTTGCGAAAAAAATACGCATCAAGTTTTTGGCGCCGTTGCCGGGGACCAATTTCGTCAAATTTCGTACCCTGTTGTTATACCGTTTAGACTAAGGAAGTTACCCGCCGGTCAATGCGAAAAACTCGTAGTACCGGAAGTTTAGTAGACCCTCTAGCTGAACCAGAACGTTACGCTCGCGCACGTTTATATTTCCGTAAACTTAGGAAAGCTATGGCTGAAGATCAAAATCAAAGACCTCTTAAGGATTTCGCCCAACCATCCAACGAGGAACCTAGTTCTAGTATAGTAAATCCAGCCATACCAGCTAACAATTTTGAACTTAAACCATCCCTGCTGCAGTTAGTACAGCAGAGACAATTTGCAGGTCTTGCTACAGAGAACCCAAACCAACATTTGAAAAACTTTCTCCAACTAGCAGACACCTTTAAAACCAATGGAGCCCCTCCTGAGGCGATTCGCTTAAGATTATTTCCTTTTTCCCTCAGAGATAAGGCCCTATCTTGGTTAGATTCCCTTCCACCAAATTCCATAACAAGTTGGGAAGACCTTAGAAAAGTATTCCTTGCCAGATATTTTCCCCCGAGTAAGACCGCTGTTCTTCGAAACCAAATAACTAGACTTACCCAAAACCAAGGAGAATCGTTGTTCGAAGCCTGGGAGAGATATAAAGAGCTGTTAAGAGCATGCCCACATCATGGTTTAGAAAATTGGTTAATCATTCAAACCTTCTATAATGGACTTCATTATAACACTAAGATGACCATCGACGCCGCCGCAGGTGGCGCACTGATGAACAAACCTTACCCTGAAGCTAGTGCCCTTATCGAAGATATGGCCCAAAACCATCAATCATGGGGAGTAGAACGAGCGACAGTGGAAAAGAAGGAAGCCCAAGGAGGAATACATGAGTTAAGCTCTATAGACATGATGCAAGCTAAAATGGACGCATTAGCCCTAAAAGTTGAGCATATGTGTACAACCCCGAATACTGCAGCCGCAGTTTCGTCAGATTGTGAGATATGTGGGACGAAAGGACACCAATCCGCAGAATGCAGTCTGTTAAACGAGACCATCTCTGAACAAGTGAACTACACCCAAGGGAACCCATTTTCAAATACCTATAACCCTGGATGGAGGAATCACCCAAACTTTTCCTATAAGAATAATAACCCTATCCAAAATACTGCCCCTTCGAGACAATCAAGTTATCAAGCCCCAAGATCAAATCAACCTATGCAACCTGTACCACCAAAACCGAGCCTTGAGAAAATCGTGGATAATTTTGTCGCTGCTCAGATCCAACAAAACAAGGAGTTCATGAACCAAAACGTTCATGTTAACGAACTAATTACCCAGTTAGGAACCAAGGTTGACCAAATAATCACTCACAATAAGATGCTTGAAACCCAAATCTCGCAGGTAGCTTTAAACCAAGCCCCTCAGACCACACCTGGAGGACAATTCCCTGGACAACCTCAACAAAACCCGAAAGGACAAGCAAATGCCATTACCCTACGAAGTGGGACCACTTATGATGAACCTTGTAACCCAAGGTTGAGTGATCCCAAAACTTCTAAGGAAGATGACAACATCCCAGATAAAAAGAAGAAACCAGAGGAATCTGTAAACCAGGAAAGTCAAGAAAAAGGAGAAGAACCCAAAGACAAAACCTATATACCACCCCCGCCATACAAACCACCAATACCATATCCGCAAAGACTTAAACAAACCCAGATCAATAATCAGTATCAGAAATTCATTAAGTTATAGAAAAACTTCACGTAGAAATCCCGTTCACAGAAGCCATTACCCAAATACCATCCTACGCAAAGTTTCTCAAAGACATCCTTACCAATAAACGTAGACTTGATGATCCGAAACCCTTGGAATGTAATTCTATTGCCGAAAATAAATTAGCAAAAAAGGATAAAGATCCTGGAAACTTTTCCATTCCTTGTATTTTGGGGAGTCATGTCATCGAAAAAGCTTTTCTAGACTTAGGAGCTAGTGTGAGCTTAATGCCCTTAGCGGTTTGCGAAAGGTTAAATTTAGGAGAGTTGCAACCTACCAAGATGTCACTTCAATTAGCCGATAGATCTGTTAAATATCCGATAGGCATACTTGAAGACGTCCCTGTTAGGATAGGTCAGCTGTTTATCCCTACTGATTTTGTTGTCATGGACATTAAAGAAGATGATGACATACCAATTCTTCTAGGTAGACCATTCTTATCGACTGCTGGAGCCATAATAGATGTCAAAAAGGGGAAGCTAACCTTTGAGGTAGGGAACGAGAAGATAGAATTTATACTTTCAAAATTTCTTATGGCACCTGTGATAGGAGACGCGTGTTATGCAATAGATATCATTGATGAATGTGTTAGGGAGTTAGAGCAAGAAGAAGTCATTGAAACAATTAAGCTGCCATCAACTCTTATTTTGGAAGATGACAATTATAAGAAACCCTACATCGATGATAACCTTTACGAATGTTTATCCCTTACCCCAGATCCTATGCCTTGCCCTATTAAACCAGCCTTGGAACTTAAGGAACTGCCTAAGAACCTGAGATATGAGTTTCTTGATGAAGAAATGAATCGTCCGGTTATAGTTAGTGCTGCCTTGAGACAAAAAGAAACAGATCAACTCTTGGACGTTTTACGAAGATATCCCTCAGCCTTAGGATATAATATCTCTGATCTGAAAGGTATAAGTCCATCCGTATGCATGCATCGGATTTCGCTCGAAGTAGATTCAAAACCTTCCAGAGAACACCAGAGAAGGATAAACCCTATACTGAGTGATGTTGTCAAGAAGGAAGTTTTGAAGTTGCTAGAAGCAGGTATAATATATCAGATCTCGGACAGTAAGTGGGTGAGCCCTGTGCATGTGGTACCCAAGAAGGGAGGCATCACAGTTGTGCAAAATGAGAAAGGTGAACAAATAGCAAAGCGGATAGAAGGAGGTTGGCGTATGTGCATAGACTATAGAAAGTTAAATAAAGCAACTAGGAAGGATAATTTCCCTTTACCGTTCATAGACCAGATGTTAGAACGTCTTGCCAGGCATTCTTACTTCTGCTATCTAGACGGGTATTCGGGATTCTTCCAAATACCTATACATCCAGAAGATCAAGAAAAAACTACCTTTACATGCCCTTTTGGAACTTTTTCCTACAGACGAATGCCTTTTGGACTCTGTAATGCCCCTGCTACTTTCCAACATTGCATGATGTCAATCTTTGCAGATTATCTAGATGGAATCATGGAAGTATTTATGGATGATTTCTCGGTTTGCGGTTTTGATTTCCAAAATTGTCTTATCAACCTCGAGAAAATCCTGGAAAGATGTGTGGAGGTGAACCTTGTACTGAATTGGGAAAAATGTCATTTCATGGTGACTGAAGGAATTGTTTTAGGACATATAATCTCCGAAAGAGGTATAGAGGTAGATAAAGCAAAAATAGAAGTTATAGAGAACCTAAAACCACCCAAGACTGTCAGGGAAGTTAGAAGTTTCCTTGGACACGCTGGATTCTACCGCCGTTTCATCAAGGACTTCTCCAAAATAACAAAACCTTTAACTGGCCTGTTAATGAAAGATGCTGAATTCATCTTTGATGAAAAATGCAATGAAGCATTCAACCTTTTGAAGCAAGCATTGATTTCAGCACCCATTATGAAACCCCCTTATTGGTCTGAACCGTTTGAGATAATGTGTGACGCCAGTGATTATGCTGTAGGAGCCGTTCTAGGTCAGAGAAAAGATAAAAGATTACATGTAATATATTATGCCAGTAGAACCCTAGACGCCGCCCAGCTCAATTATGCAACAACCGAGAAAGAACTCCTAGCGGTAGTTTTCGCTATAGACAAATTTAGATCATATCTAGTAGGAGCCAAAATTATAGTTTACACCGATCATGCTGCCATCCGTTACCTACTAAGTAAAAAAGATGCTAAACCCAGGTTACTTCGATGGATTTTGTTGCTACAAGAGTTCGACTTAGATATCCGAGATAAAAAAGGCACAGAAAATGTAGTAGCCGATCACCTATCTAGGCTAGAATACCTGAATCCTGAATTAGTACCCATAAATGATGATTTTGCCTATGATAGACTGATAGCCCAGTTGGAAACCATTGAAGATAAAAAACCAGACCCTCATGAGCACTTCCAAAAATCCTTAGTTGTAAGTAACGTGCCCTGGTACGCTGATTTTGTTAATTACCTAGTTGCTGATATCATACCCCCTGATCTCGATTACCACAAGAAGAAGAAGTTCTTAAGTGATGTTAGAAATTTCTATTGGGATGAGCCACTTCTTTTCAAGAGAGGTAAAGATGGCATTTTCCGCCGTTGCGTTCCAGAAGACGAGGTAGAAAGTATAATTCAGCATTGTCACTCTGCGCCTTATGGTGGACATGCAAGCACCTCTAAGACCTACGCCAAGATTCTTCAAGCTGGCCTATTCTAGTCTACCATGTGGCGTGATGTCCATGCTTACATTGTCAAATGTGATAGATGCCAATGCACAGGAAATATTTCAAGACGCGACGAAATGCCTTTAAGAAACATCCAAGAAGTAGAACTCTTCGACGTATGGGGTATAGATTTCATGGGACCATTCCCACCATCTTTAGGAAACAAGTATATCTTAGTTGCAGTAGACTACGTGTCTAAATGGATTGAAGCGATAGCTGCACCCACAAACGACACTAGAGTAGTGATTAAATTATTTAAAAATTATATATTCCCCAGATTTGGAACACCCCGTTTAGTTATAAGTGATGGAGGATCTCACTTCATATCAAGAATATTTGATAAGCTTTTAAGCAAGTATGGAGTTAAGCATAGAGTAGCAACACCATATCACCCACAGACTAATGGCCAAGTGGAAGTATCTAATAGGGAGATTAAACAAATTTTAGAAAAAACTATCTCTGTATCCAGAAAAGATTGGTCGCAAAAGCTTCAAGAGGCTTTATGGGCCTACATAACCGCTTTCAAAACCCCTATAGGAACAACCCCCTACCAACTAGTCTATGGAAAATCTTGTCATTTACCTTTTGAGTTAGAGCATAAGGCCTATTGGGCCATTAAAACTTTGAATTTGGATTACCTAACTGCTGGTGAGAAACGTATCCTTGACATCCACAAATTGGAAGAACTCAGACAACAAGCCTACGAGAATGCCATAATATACAAAGAAAGAACAAAAGCTTGGCACGACAAAAGAATCGTAAGAAAAGACTTCAACTTAGGCGACCCTGTTCTCCTGTTCAATTCTAGGCTACGGCTCTTCCCAGGAAAGCTCCGTTCAAGATGGACTGGCCCCTTCAAAGTATCAAAAATTCTGAGGTCTGGAGCTGTTGAAATAAAAAACGAGACATGTAAACCATTCATCGTCAATGGACAAAGACTGAAGCTCTACGAAGGAGGAGACATTCCAACAACCTACTCCAGCCACACTCTAAGTGATCCACCAATCCCGACAAGAGATGTATAAGTTCCAGTCGTCAAGCTAACGACGTTAAACAAGCGCTGCATGGGAGGCAACCCATGATTTTCTTACCTTATTTACTTTTTCTACATTTTGTTTTATTTTATTTCTTGTTATATTTTGTCAGGACTAATGTTTGAAATGTTTGTGTTTTACATGACCTTCTTCCTAACTCTGTGTAGAATACAGAATTTTGACGACATGCATGTGACTTTCAGGAATGACGCCCAGAGAGAGCGTTACTTTGTCCACTTCAGGCGTCCTATGGCACCTACGAGGTACCCAGATCAGGCTTGCATGGAGGCTTTAGGCATTGAGCCTAGTGTCAGATTCTTATGCCACCAGCTTCAATGGGACCAGTTCGACGACCTGAACAACACCTATAGGAACCTCACTTTGGAGTTCCTCAGCTCGTTTTCTTATGACCCCTGGGCCGGACCAGATGGATGTGCTATTTTCAGGTTATTTGGGACTGAGTACTCCTTCACTCATAAGGAGTTTGGTGATTTATTAGGTTTTCAGACGACCCCTGATGCTATTCCTGAGACACCTATGGGATACTTTCTGAGTAGGGAAGTGGAGAAGTTCTGGAGTGATATCTCTGGTGGAGGGAGTCAGGATCCTTCCACCCAGTTCTCACATGTTATCCACAACCCTGCATTGAGGTATTTTCAAATGATCATAGCACACTCTTTCTTTGGATTGCCAGATGCTGAGACCTTGCTTAGTGAGGAGGAGATCTTTCTACTGTTTTGTGCGACCCAGTCACGTCCTGTGGCATGTGGGAACTTTCTGCTGAAAGGTCTTAGCAGTATTGCCAAGTCATCAGTAGGTATTATTCATGTGGGAGGTATTGTTACCCAGATTGCTGCTGCTTTAGGCCTATCGCGTAAGTTGTTACATCTCAGGGTTTTCAGTGAATACACCACCATGGACGTTGATTTCTGCCTAGACAGAGGGTTGATAAGGAGAGCCTCTGCAAACCCCAACCAGTTCAGATTGTTGATCGACAACGAGGCTGTTTATTACTTTTTGCTGCCTGATCCGATGATGACCAGTGTTCATGACCCAGCTAATTGGAGATATGCTTTGGAGGGTTATGGAGAGACTATTGAGAAGCCTAGATCGCCTCCTATTGCTGAGTACACCCCTACACCTCCGTCTCCCAAAATCACTGTATTATCTAATAATTTGTCTTTGCAGCCACCCGATTTATACACCCAGGTTGTTGAGCTCCGCAGAGAGACTGCCAAGCTCAAACAGGAGGTAGCTGATCTTGCTTTGCAGATTGAGGTATCTGATCTCACTCATGCTACTGAGGCAGACTCTTTATACCAGGAGATCGGAGAGCTTCGTCGCGAGATCGCTGAGCTTCGTGGATCCAGCCAGGCAGAGGAGCCAGCTGATTGATCATATTGCCCTGACTTACTACTCTATTATTTAGTATTCAGTATTTCTGCGTTTTCTTTACTTTTTAGCATATCTGGACACATTTCGTATTTTCGCATTTCCTATATTTCCTATGTACTTTGATTTTATATATATATATATATATATATATATTATGTGTGTTTTTATTTTTCCTTTTATATATATATATCCAATAATAATTTTATTTTTCTTAATATTTGATTTTTATTTCCACAAAAATTGTGCAAGTCCCGTGTTGAAGAGGAAAACAAATGAGAACGCTATCGGGACCCCCAAGACGCAAAAGGTAAGAGAGGCCCATTCCAAAATTCAAAATTTTGGCCCAGGTCCGAAAATGACCTTATGGTGCCCGCCACGGCGTCCTGGTAAATACGGGGGAGAACTTCATCTTCCACCATTTTTGAACCTCTAAACTCCCAAAACCCATTTTTCTCCTCTTCCAAAACTCCATTAAAACCCATAAAAGCTCCCACCTTTATTTAATACCCACTATCCATTAACCCTTTCAAACTTCCATTTGAAATTCCACCAATTAAATTCCATAAAAATCTCACCTTTACCAACTTATATTTAAACCCATCTTCACTATCTTCAAATCAATTCAAGGAGCAAGCTATGGAGTTCGAAGGATATATTTTGCGAGAAGGAAAACCCGGGGATAGGCAGAGGAGGAATATTCAAAGGCTTCAAGGTCGAGAAATTCTCTCGACGAGGTACGTGGACGACAACTGTCTCTATACCTTGGGTATTTATCACAGTGTTTATCATTTACTTGATTTTTTGGGACTGCACTCTATTTTTGAAAACCGAGAACCAACCTTTGAGAAACTGACAGTTGAGTTTTTAAGTTCTTTGATCTACACTGTCCACCCTAACACTGCTAGCACAGTCGGTACTGTCCAATTTAGAATGTTTAGAATAGAATATAAGTACAGTACCGACGAACTAACAAGTCTGTTAGGGATTCCTCTTTGGGAAGGTGCTATTTGTGAGACCCCTTTGGATGACGGATGGTCGGTCGATGCATTTCCTTTTTGGCAGAGATTGTCAAATAATTTAATAACTTCTTTTGAAGGAATTCTCGCATCGACCATCCACAACCCGACCATCAGAGTTTTTAGATACCTGTTGGCATGTACTATTTTTGGCCGGGATAATCCAAATAAGGTTAATGCTAAAGAGCTTCAGTTTTTACAAGGAAGTCTCACAAATAGAAGAATCAATCCGGTCCCGTTTATGCTTTCTCACATGTTTGTTACTATTAATAAAGCAGGACCGATTGTTTTTGGAGGACTGATTACGTCTATTGCTCGGGCCCTTAACCTGAACAATGAGATAGCCACACTAGAGCCCTTAACTCCTCGCACAATCAACCTAAAATTTCTAAAAGATATGAAATTGTGCCGAGCGAGAAGAGAGGGTGGTTTTGTATTGATGATCCATGGTGTAGCTATCCCATCTGTTGCCTTGCCCTGCAGTAGACGTACCGATGTACGTAATGAAAGGAACTGGACCTATGATTTAAATGCTCCACCTGTTCTAGGTCCACTTCCTCCTAATATTCCTGATACAGAGGGACACGACACTGACGAAGAATTTGAGCGGAGAGATCAGTCTCCCATACCTCATGTGTCCCCCCATCATCCTTCACCACCACACACCGCACCCTCTTCCTCTAACCCTTTTGCAGGTTCAGTCCCTGGATCCTATGTCACTGAGGAGATGTGGCGTGACCTTATGGCTAGAGAAGAAAGGCGAGATGACCTTCTCTCTACCATTCAGCAACAACTGACGGATAATATGAGCTTCATGGAAGAATCACGACGGAGGACAGATCGATCCTTCGAGTCCGTTTCTCGCACCTTGCTTGCGATCACAGACGAGCAATCCCATCAGCAAGACTTCAACCGCCGGCATTACCAGCTTATGGAGGCTACTCAAGGTTCCGTTCTAGGTAACCTTCGACTGGTCAGAGATGCCCAGGCGGCCTTATCAGCCCGATTGGATCGGAGAGACCAGCATCGTAGCAGATCCCGTCGTCCCAGGCATTCCCAACAGGACGACGAGGGCACCAGTGGTCCACATCAATAGTTTTACAGGTTACTCTCCTTATCTTATTTCGAAACATTGGGGACAATGTTCGATTTAAGTGTGGGAGGGGATTTTATTGCTTTCTATTTCCATTTTTAGTTAGTTGTTTATTTCTTGTTTTTGTCTATGTCTTTTTTCTAGAAAATGCATGAGTCTGACAAGTCACCAGTACAGTGTATCCCTAGTGCACCCTCATTTTTCCCCATTTCTTTAGTCCTACAAAAATTTTTTTGCAAAAAGAAAACATTGTTGTTCTAGACGTTTTTTGGGCTTTAAGACAGGTTTGGATTAGGATGTGGTGACTTAGGTGAACTTTTTGAAACATTAGTATCGTTTTAGCACCGTAGACTTCATGAATATAGGAATCATTCCAAAACCCCATGTACCATGGCCTTAATTATCATTTCCAAATTTGTCCTAAGTAGTTTATTTCAGCAGTCAGCTCCGGCCTAAGCATGTTCTACGTAGGGGACTGATGAACATAAGTGAATGATCCAGTAAATTAAATAAAGAAAAAGGCAAACTCCGGTTAGATGACCCTCACAAGGTCGTTTAAACCAAAAAGTTGAATTATTATTATTATATATATATATATATATATATATATATATATATATATATATATATAAATAATTTTAGCTCACCCATTGTTAGTTGGTTCAGAGGTATCTGGCGCTGAACTCGGTAGGGCGGATTACGATCCGATCCCCCACAACTGCATTTGGGTTAAATAAAAGGGTTTACACAGTCTTATGTGCCAGAAACCCTATGTTTTGGATCAGAATCACTAACAGGTCACTCTACTATGAAACATGTACGGATAACGGGCTTAATGTGATTGCGCCTGAATGAAAAGGACCCAAAAAGAGATGAAGAGGTAGGCCCAGTTATTGTGGGATGATACGGTTGATTAATATAAGAATGAAGTTTATGTCCGCCTCTGCGGATAAGTGTCATTACGATACCCTTGGTTCACTTAGTACCTGTCACTGCATCCTGACTTGAACTTAGAAGCCCTTTTTGCCCGAATCACGTGTCAGCACTAGTTTTCTTACTTTGAGCTTTAAATGTTTTGCTTGAGGACAAGCAAAGGTCTAAGTGTGGGAGAATTTGATGACACTGAATTTCACCGTATTTTTGACTCCGATTTCGCATGCATTCTTAGTCTTTTAATGTCATTTTATTATGTTATTATTATGTTTTTCTTTGTTTTCAGGTTTTTAGTCTAATCGGAGCCCCGAGCGAGAAAAGGAGCGAAAAAGGAGCCGAAATGAGCTAAAATAGAGAAAATCAGCATTTTTGCACTTATGGCATCCACTCTGGCGGCCGCCACAGGGTCTTCCATGACGTGGCCATGTCTCAAACTCCTCCCAACTGTTTTTCTCCACGATCTCCAACTGCCCAAGCAATTTTACACTCATGGCAGGCGCCATGGTGTTGTGGCGGGCGCCACAAGAGCAAAACAAGTTCCCGCCCAAATTCAAATGCTAGGGGCATCCTTGTCTTTTCCACATGTTTCCTTGCCTATAAATAGGACTTTAGATTTTCGTTTTTCATCATCCAAGTTCAGTTGTTCATAAGCATATATCAGTGTAATAGTGGTAATCGCTTCACATCGAGGTGTTACTACATTCGAGAGATCGAGTCTGTAAGAGCCTGTGAGATTGAGTCTTGGAGCACTCTGGAAGGAAGTTAATCCTGCCGCCATTTTACTTTCAGTTCGCATTTTATTCAACCACTCCGATTGGAGCAGGTTTTTATTACTTTACCTTTTGTCAACTTTATTTCTTGCACTGTCTTTTAATTTCATTTATTTTCCGCACTCGCATTACTTTCATTTACTTTCCGCACTCGCATTACTTTCATTTACTTTCCGCACTCGCACTACTTTCATTTACTTTCCGCACTCGCACTTAAATACCTTTTTTATGAAAAATCTAAAAATGAACTTTTACTTTACCATGTCTGGCTAATTTTATAAAGGTTAGAATGTGAAGATCATAACCAAACCGATAATGTGTACAATTGTTAGTGGAAACACTTAAGGGCTATTTTAACTTTCAATATAAGTTTTCCTGTTCTTAAATTCCGTTGGGTAAGATCGAAAGCCGTCCAACGCCTATCTAAACTTAATTGTTTTTAAACTATTTCAAAAACAGCGAAAGCGCTTTGTTTAGTTTATTAGGAGTTTTTAATTTAAAAGGAAAAGAGATTTTAAAATCATTTTCGGACGCGTTAAGAAGTTTAAAGTCTGGTTCGTAAGAACCTCTTTTTTTTAGAAAATCCAGGTTAAAATACTTTTCAACTTGGTCAAGGTACTATATTTCTTAAAAATAGGTTTACTACTCTAACGCAATGCGCGCCTTTTTATCCGTGACAATAAGAGGGTTTGATTAGGGGGTACAACTCGGTTCTGAGTACGCGAAAGCGACAGTTCCTGTCAAATTAGTTCTTTTCAAAGTAGAAGATATTGCCCGTAAGTAGTCCTATTAGCAAGTACTTGGATTATCAATTGGTTGTGTGAATTGCATTCGAACCTGTCTTTATCAATTAACTTTAATTACTTTATTTACTACCTTGCACTCTTCAAAACTACTATTTTCAATCACCTTAGATACACACCTTAACAATAGATAGCGATAGATTGACACTTGGTCTCTGTGGATACGATAATATTTTATATTACTCTGACGCGTTCGTACACTTGCGAAAAAAATACGCATCAAGTTTTTGGCGCCGTTGCCGGGGACCAATTTCGTCAAATTTCGTACCCTGTTGTTATACCGTTTAGACTAAGGAAGTTACCCGCCGGTCAATGCGAAAAACTCGTAGTACCGAAAGTTTAGTAGACCCTCTAGCTGAACCAGAACGTTACGCTCGCGCACGTTTATATTTCCGTAAACTTAGGAAAGCTATGGCTGAAGATCAAAATCAAAGACCTCTTAAGGATTTCGCCCAACCATCCAACGAGGAACCTAGTTCTAGTATAGTAAATCCAGCCATACCAGCTAACAATTTTGAACTTAAACCATCCCTGCTGCAGTTAGTACAGCAGAGACAATTTGCAGGTCTTGCTACAGAGAACCCAAACCAACATTTGAAAAACTTTCTCCAACTAGCAGACACCTTTAAAACCAATGGAGCCCCTCCTGAGGCGATTCGCTTAAGATTATTTCCTTTTTCCCTCAGAGATAAGGCCATATCTTGGTTAGATTCCCTTCCACCAAATTCCATAACAAGTTGGGAAGACCTTAGAAAAGTATTCCTTGCCAGATATTTTCCCCCGAGTAAGACCGCTGTTCTTCGAAACCAAATAACTAGACTTACCCAAAACCAAGGAGAATCGTTGTTCGAAGCCTGGGAGAGATATAAAGAGCTGTTAAGAGCATGCCCACATCATGGTTTAGAAAATTGGTTAATCATTCAAACCTTCTATAATGGACTTCATTATAACACTAAGATGACCATCGACGCCGCCGCAGGTGGCGCACTGATGAACAAACCTTACCCTGAAGCTAGTGCCCTTATCGAAGATATGGCCCAAAACCATCAATCATGGGGAGTAGAACGAGCGACAGTGGAAAAGAAGGAAGCCCAAGGAGGAATACATGAGTTAAGCTCTATAGACATGATGCAAGCTAAAATGGACGCATTAGCCCTAAAAGTTGAGCATATGTGTACAACCCCGAATACTGCAGCCGCAGTTTCGTCAGATTGTGAGATATGTGGGACGAAAGGACACCAATCCGCAGAATGCAGTCTGTTAAACGAGACCATCTCTGAACAAGTGAACTACACCCAAGGGAACCCATTTTCAAATACCTATAACCCTGGATGGAGGAATCACCCAAACTTTTCCTATAAGAATAATAACCCTATCCAAAATACTGCCCCTTCGAGACAATCAAGTTATCAAGCCCCAAGATCAAATCAACCTATGCAACCTGTACCACCAAAACCGAGCCTTGAGAAAATCGTGGATAATTTTGTCGCTGCTCAGATCCAACAAAACAAGGAGTTCATGAACCAAAACGTTCATGTTAACGAACTAATTACCCAGTTAGGAACCAAGGTTGACCAAATAATCACTCACAATAAGATGCTTGAAACCCAAATCTCGCAGGTAGCTTTAAACCAAGCCCCTCAGACCACACCTGGAGGACAATTCCCTGGACAACCTCAACAAAACCCGAAAGGACAAGCAAATGCCATTACCCTACGAAGTGGGACCACTTATGATGAACCTTGTAACCCAAGGTTGAGTGATCCCAAAACTTCTAAGGAAGATGACAACATCCCAGATAAAAAGAAGAAACCAGAGGAATCTGTAAACCAGGAAAGTCAAGAAAAAGGAGAAGAACCCAAAGACAAAACCTATATACCACCCCCGCCATACAAACCACCAATACCATATCCGCAAAGACTTAAACAAACCCAGATCAATAATCAGTATCAGAAATTCATTAAGTTATAGAAAAACTTCACGTAGAAATCCCGTTCACAGAAGCCATTACCCAAATACCATCCTACGCAAAGTTTCTCAAAGACATCCTTACCAATAAACGTAGACTTGATGATCCGAAACCCTTGGAATGTAATTCTATTGCCGAAAATAAATTAGCAAAAAAGGATAAAGATCCTGGAAACTTTTCCATTCCTTGTATTTTGGGGAGTCATGTCATCGAAAAAGCTTTTCTAGACTTAGGAGCTAGTGTGAGCTTAATGCCCTTAGCGGTTTGCGAAAGGTTAAATTTAGGAGAGTTGCAACCTACCAAGATGTCACTTCAATTAGCCGATAGATCTGTTAAATATCCGATAGGCATACTTGAAGACGTCCCTGTTAGGATAGGTCAGCTGTTTATCCCTACTGATTTTGTTGTCATGGACATTAAAGAAGATGATGACATACCAATTCTTCTAGGTAGACCATTCTTATCGACTGCTGGAGCCATAATAGATGTCAAAAAGGGGAAGCTAACCTTTGAGGTAGGGAACGAGAAGATAGAATTTATACTTTCAAAATTTCTTATGGCACCTGTGATAGGAGACGCGTGTTATGCAATAGATATCATTGATGAATGTGTTAGGGAGTTAGAGCAAGAAGAAGTCATTGAAACAATTAAGCTGCCATCAACTCTTATTTTGGAAGATGACAATTATAAGAAACCCTACATCGATGATAACCTTTACGAATGTTTATCCCTTACCCCAGATCCTATGCCTTGCCCTATTAAACCAGCCTTGGAACTTAAGGAACTGCCTAAGAACCTGAGATATGAGTTTCTTGATGAAGAAATGAATCGTCCGGTTATAGTTAGTGCTGCCTTGAGACAAAAAGAAACAGATCAACTCTTGGACGTTTTACGAAGATATCCCTCAGCCTTAGGATATAATATCTCTGATCTGAAAGGTATAAGTCCATCCGTATGCATGCATCGGATTTCGCTCGAAGTAGATTCAAAACCTTCCAGAGAACACCAGAGAAGGATAAACCCTATACTGAGTGATGTTGTCAAGAAGGAAGTTTTGAAGTTGCTAGAAGCAGGTATAATATATCAGATCTCGGACAGTAAGTGGGTGAGCCCTGTGCATGTGGTACCCAAGAAGGGAGGCATCACAGTTGTGCAAAATGAGAAAGGTGAACAAATAGCAAAGCGGATAGAAGGAGGTTGGCGTATGTGCATAGACTATAGAAAGTTAAATAAAGCAACTAGGAAGGATAATTTCCCTTTACCGTTCATAGACCAGATGTTAGAACGTCTTGCCAGGCATTCTTACTTCTGCTATCTAGACGGGTATTCGGGATTCTTCCAAATACCTATACATCCAGAAGATCAAGAAAAAACTACCTTTACATGCCCTTTTGGAACTTTTTCCTACAGACGAATGCCTTTTGGACTCTGTAATGCCCCTGCTACTTTCCAACATTGCATGATGTCAATCTTTGCAGATTATCTAGATGGAATCATGGAAGTATTTATGGATGATTTCTCGGTTTGCGGTTTTGATTTCCAAAATTGTCTTATCAACCTCGAGAAAATCCTGGAAAGATGTGTGGAGGTGAACCTTGTACTGAATTGGGAAAAATGTCATTTCATGGTGACTGAAGGAATTGTTTTAGGACATATAATCTCCGAAAGAGGTATAGAGGTAGATAAAGCAAAAATAGAAGTTATAGAGAACCTAAAACCACCCAAGACTGTCAGGGAAGTTAGAAGTTTCCTTGGACACGCTGGATTCTACCGCCGTTTCATCAAGGAATTCTCCAAAATAACAAAACCTTTAACTGGCCTGTTAATGAAAGATGCTGAATTCATCTTTGATGAAAAATGCAATGAAGCATTCAACCTTTTGAAGCAAGCATTGATTTCAGCACCCATTATGAAACCCCCTTATTGGTCTGAACCGTTTGAGATAATGTGTGACGCCAGTGATTATGCTGTAGGAGCCGTTCTAGGTCAGAGAAAAGATAAAAGATTACATGTAATATATTATGCCAGTAGAACCCTAGACGCCGCCCAGCTCAATTATGCAACAACCGAGAAAGAACTCCTAGCGGTAGTTTTCGCTATAGACAAATTTAGATCATATCTAGTAGGAGCCAAAATTATAGTTTACACCGATCATGCTGCCATCCGTTACCTACTAAGTAAAAAAGATGCTAAACCCAGGTTACTTCGATGGATTTTGTTGCTACAAGAGTTCGACTTAGATATCCGAGATAAAAAAGGCACAGAAAATGTAGTAGCCGATCACCTATCTAGGCTAGAATACCTGAATCCTGAATTAGTACCCATAAATGATGATTTTGCCTATGATAGACTGATAGCCCAGTTGGAAACCATTGAAGATAAAAAACCAGACCCTCATGAGCACTTCCAAAAATCCTTAGTTGTAAGTAACGTGCCCTGGTACGCTGATTTTGTTAATTACCTAGTTGCTGATATCATACCCCCTGATCTCGATTACCACAAGAAGAAGAAGTTCTTAAGTGATGTTAGAAATTTCTATTGGGATGAGCCACTTCTTTTCAAGAGAGGTAAAGATGGCATTTTCCGCCGTTGCGTTCCAGAAGACGAGGTAGAAAGTATAATTCAGCATTGTCACTCTGCGCCTTATGGTGGACATGCAAGCACCTCTAAGACCTACGCCAAGATTCTTCAAGCTGGCCTATTCTAGTCTACCATGTGGCGTGATGTCCATGCTTACATTGTCAAATGTGATAGATGCCAATGCACAGGAAATATTTCAAGACGCGACGAAATTCCTTTAAGAAACATCCAAGAAGTAGAACTCTTCGACGTATGGGGTATAGATTTCATGGGACCATTCCCACCATCTTTAGGAAACAAGTATATCTTAGTTGCAGTAGACTACGTGTCTAAATGGATTGAAGCGATAGCTGCACCCACAAACGACACTAGAGTAGTGATTAAATTATTTAAAAATTATATATTCCCCAGATTTGGAACACCCCGTTTAGTTATAAGTGATGGAGGATCTCACTTCATATCAAGAATATTTGATAAGCTTTTAAGCAAGTATGGAGTTAAGCATAGAGTAGCAACACCATATCACCCACAGGACTAATGGCCAAGTGGAAGTATCTAATAGGGAGATTAAACAAATTTTAGAAAAAACTATCTCTGTATCCAGAAAAGATTGGTCGCAAAAGCTTCAAGAGGCTTTATGGGCCTACATAACCGCTTTCAAAACCCCTATAGGAACAACCCCCTACCAACTAGTCTATGGAAAATCTTGTCATTTACCTTTTGAGTTAGAGCATAAGGCCTATTGGGCCATTAAAACTTTGAATTTGGATTACCTAACTGCTGGTGAGAAACGTATCCTTGACATCCACAAATTGGAAGAACTCAGACAACAAGCCTACGAGAATGCCATAATATACAAAGAAAGAACAAAAGCTTGGCACGACAAAAGAATCGTAAGAAAAGACTTCAACTTAGGCGACCCTGTTCTCCTGTTCAATTCTAGGCTACGGCTCTTCCCAGGAAAGCTCCGTTCAAGATGGACTGGCCCCTTCAAAGTATCAAAAATTCTGAGGTCTGGAGCTGTTGAAATAAAAAACGAGACATGTAAACCATTCATCGTCAATGGACAAAGACTGAAGCTCTACGAAGGAGGAGACATTCCAACAACCTACTCCAGCCACACTCTAAGTGATCCACCAATCCCGACAAGAGATGTATAAGTTCCAGTCGTCAAGCTAACGACGTTAAACAAGCGCTGCATGGGAGGCAACCCATGATTTTCTTACCTTATTTACTTTTTCTACATTTTGTTTTATTTTATTTCTTGTTATATTTTGTCAGGACTAATGTTTGAAATGTTTGTGTTTTACATGACCTTCTTCCTAACTCTGTGTAGAATACAGAATTTTGACGACATGCATGTGACTTTCAGGAATGACGCCCAGAGAGAGCGTTACTTTGTCCACTTCAGGCGTCCTATGGCACCTACGAGGTACCCAGATCAGGCTTGCATGGAGGCTTTAGGCATTGATCCTAGTGTCAGATTCTTATGCCACCAGCTTCAATGGGACCAGTTCGACGACCTGAACAACACCTATAGGAACCTCACTTTGGAGTTCCTCAGCTCGTTTTCTTATGACCCCTGGGCCGGACCAGATGGATGTGCTATTTTCAGGTTATTTGGGACTGAGTACTCCTTCACTCATAAGGAGTTTGGTGATTTATTAGGTTTTCAGACGACCCCTGATGCTATTCCTGAGACACCTATGGGATACTTTCTGAGTAGGGAAGTGGAGAAGTTCTGGAGTGATATCTCTGGTGGAGGGAGTCAGGATCCTTCCACCCAGTTCTCACATGTTATCCACAACCCTGCATTGAGGTATTTTCAAATGATCATAGCACACTCTTTCTTTGGATTGCCAGATGCTGAGACCTTGCTTAGTGAGGAGGAGATCTTTCTACTGTTTTGTGCGACCCAGTCACGTCCTGTGGCATGTGGGAACTTTCTGCTGAAAGGTCTTAGCAGTATTGCCAAGTCATCAGTAGGTATTATTCATGTGGGAGGTATTGTTACCCAGATTGCTGCTGCTTTAGGCCTATCGCGTAAGTTGTTACATCTCAGGGTTTTCAGTGAATACACCACCATGGACGTTGATTTCTGCCTAGACAGAGGGTTGATAAGGAGAGCCTCTGCAAACCCCAACCAGTTCAGATTGTTGATCGACAACGAGGCTGTTTATTACTTTTTGCTGCCTGATCCGATGATGACCAGTGTTCATGACCCAGCTAATTGGAGATATGCTTTGGAGGGTTATGGAGAGACTATTGAGAAGCCTAGATCGCCTCCTATTGCTGAGTACACCCCTACACCTCCGTCTCCCAAAATCACTGTATTATCTAATAATTTGTCTTTGCAGCCACCCGATTTATACACCCAGGTTGTTGAGCTCCGCAGAGAGACTGCCAAGCTCAAACAGGAGGTAGCTGATCTTGCTTTGCAGATTGAGGTATCTGATCTCACTCATGCTACTGAGGCAGACTCTTTATACCAGGAGATCGGAGAGCTTCGTCGCGAGATCGCTGAGCTTCGTGGATCCAGCCAGGCAGAGGAGCCAGCTGATTGATCATATTGCCCTGACTTACTACTCTATTATTTAGTATTCAGTATTTCTGCGTTTTCTTTACTTTTTAGCATATCTGGACACATTTCGTATTTTCGCATTTCCTATATTTCCTATGTACTTTGATTTTATATATATATATATATATATATATATTATGTGTGTTTTTATTTTTCCTTTTATATATATATATCCAATAATAATTTTATTTTTCTTAATATTTGATTTTTATTTCCACAAAAATTGTGCAAGTCCCGTGTTGAAGAGGAAAACAAATGAGAACGCTATCGGGACCCCCAAGACGCAAAAGGTAAGAGAGGCCCATTCCAAAATTCAAAATTTTGGCCCAGGTCCGAAAATGACCTTATGGTGCCCGCCACGGCGTCCTGGTAAATACGGGGGAGAACTTCATCTTCCACCATTTTTGAACCTCTAAACTCCCAAAACCCATTTTTCTCCTCTTCCAAAACTCCATTAAAACCCATAAAAGCTCCCACCTTTATTTAATACCCACTATCCATTAACCCTTTCAAACTTCCATTTGAAATTCCACCAATTAAATTCCATAAAAATCTCACCTTTACCAACTTATATTTAAACCCATCTTCACTATCTTCAAATCAATTCAAGGAGCAAGCTATGGAGTTCGAAGGATATATTTTGCGAGAAGGAAAACCCGGGGATAGGCAGAGGAGGAATATTCAAAGGCTTCAAGGTCGAGAAATTCTCTCGACGAGGTACGTGGACGACAACTGTCTCTATACCTTGGGTATTTATCACAGTGTTTATCATTTACTTGATTTTTTGGGACTGCACTCTATTTTTGAAAACCGAGAACCAACCTTTGAGAAACTGACAATTGAGTTTTTAAGTTCTTTGATCTACACTGTCCACCCTAACACTGCTAGCACAGTCGGTACTGTCCAATTTAGAATGTTTAGAATAGAATATAAGTACAGTACCGACGAACTAACAAGTCTGTTAGGGATTCCTCTTTGGGAAGGTACTATTTGTGAGACCCCTTTGGATGACGGATGGTCGGTCGATGCATTTCCTTTTTGGCAGAGATTGTCAAATAATTTAATAACTTCTTTTGAAGGAATTCTCGCATCGACCATCCACAACCCGACCATCAGAGTTTTTAGATACCTGTTGGCATGTACTATTTTTGGCCGGGATAATCCAAATAAGGTTAATGCTAAAGAGCTTCAGTTTTTACAAGGAAGTCTCACAAATAGAAGAATCAATCCGGTCCCGTTTATGCTTTCTCACATGTTTGTTACTATTAATAAAGCAGGACCGATTGTTTTTGGAGGACTGATTACGTCTATTGCTCGGGCCCTTAACCTGAACAATGAGATAGCCACACTAGAGCCCTTAACTCCTCGCACAATCAACCTAAAATTTCTAAAAGATATGAAATTGTGCCGAGCGAGAAGAGAGGGTGGTTTTGTATTGATGATCCATGGTGTAGCTATCCCATCTGTTGCCTTGCCCTGCAGTAGACGTACCGATGTACGTAATGAAAGGAACTGGACCTATGATTTAAATGCTCCACCTGTTCTAGGTCCACTTCCTCCTAATATTCCTGATACAGAGGGACACGACACTGACGAAGAATTTGAGCGGAGAGATCAGTCTCCCATACCTCATGTGTCCCCCCATCATCCTTCACCACCACACACCGCACCCTCTTCCTCTAACCCTTTTGCAGGTTCAGTCCCTGGATCCTATGTCACTGAGGAGATGTGGCGTGACCTTATGGCTAGAGAAGAAAGGCGAGATGACCTTCTCTCTACCATTCAGCAACAACTGACGGATAATATGAGCTTCATGGAAGAATCACGACGGAGGACAGATCGATCCTTCGAGTCCGTTTCTCGCACCTTGCTTGCGATCACAGACGAGCAATCCCATCAGCAAGACTTCAACCGCCGGCATTACCAGCTTATGGAGGCTACTCAAGGTTCCGTTCTAGGTAACCTTCGACTGGTCAGAGATGCCCAGGCGGCCTTATCAGCCCGATTGGACCGGAGAGACCAGCATCGTAGCAGATCCCGTCGTCCCAGGCATTCCCAACAGGACGACGAGGGCACCAGTGGTCCACATCAATAGTTTTACAGGTTACTCTCCTTATCTTATTTCGAAACATTGGGGACAATGTTCGATTTAAGTGTGGGAGGGGATTTTATTGCTTTCTATTTCCATTTTTAGTTAGTTGTTTATTTCTTGTTTTTGTCTATGTCTTTTTTCTAGAAAATGCATGAGTCTGACAAGTCACCAGTACAGTGTATCCCTAGTGCACCCTCATTTTTCCCCATTTCTTTAGTCCTACAAAAATTTTTTTGCAAAAAGAAAACATTGTTGTTCTAGACGTTTTTTGGGCTTTAAGACAGGTTTGGATTAGGATGTGGTGACTTAGGTGAACTTTTTGAAACATTAGTATCGTTTTAGCACCGTAGACTTCATGAATATAGGAATCATTCCAAAACCCCATGTACCATGGCCTTAATTATCATTTCCAAATTTGTCCTAAGTAGTTTATTTCAGCAGTCAGCTCCGGCCTAAGCATGTTCTACGTAGGGGACTGATGAACATAAGTGAATGATCCAGTAAATTAAATAAAGAAAAAGGCAAACTCCGGTTAGATGACCCTCACAAGGTCGTTTAAACCAAAAAGTTGAATTATTATTATATATATATATATATATATATATATATATATATATATATAAATAATTTTAGCTCACCCATTGTTAGTTGGTTCAGAGGTATCTGGCGCTGAACTCGGTAGGGCGGATTACGATCCGATCCCCCACAACTGCATTTGGGTTAAATAAAAGGGTTTACACAGTCTTATGTGCCAGAAACCCTATGTTTTGGATCAGAATCACTAACAGGTCACTCTACTATGAAACATGTACGGATAACGGGCTTAATGTGATTGCGCCTGAATGAAAAGGACCCAAAAAGAGATGAAGAGGTAGGCCCAGTTATTGTGGGATGATACGGTTGATTAATATAAGAATGAAGTTTATGTCCGCCTCTGCGGATAAGTGTCATTACGATACCCTTGGTTCACTTAGTACCTGTCACTGCATCCTGACTTGAACTTAGAAGCCCTTTTTGCCCGAATCACGTGTCAGCACTAGTTTTCTTACTTTGAGCTTTAAATGTTTTGCTTGAGGACAAGCAAAGGTCTAAGTGTGGGAGAATTTGATGACACTGAATTTCACCGTATTTTTGACTCCGATTTCGCATGCATTCTTAGTCTTTTAATGTCATTTTATTATGTTATTATTATGTTTTTCTTTGTTTTCAGGTTTTTAGTCTAATCGGAGCCCCGAGCGAGAAAAGGAGCGAAAAAGGAGCCGAAATGAGCTAAAATAGAGAAAATCAGCATTTTTGCACTTATGGCATCCACTCTGGCGGCCGCCACAGGGTCTTCCATGACGTGGCCATGTCTCAAACTCCTCCCAACTGTTTTTCTCCACGATCTCCAACTGCCCAAGCAATTTTACACTCATGGCAGGCGCCATGGTGTTGTGGCGGGCGCCACAAGAGCAAAACAAGTTCCCGCCCAAATTCAAATGCTAGGGGCATCCTTGTCTTTTCCACATGTTTCCTTGCCTATAAATAGGACTTTAGATTTTCGTTTTTCATCATCCAAGTTCAGTTGTTCATAAGCATATATCAGTGTAATAGTGGTAATCGCTTCACATCGAGGTGTTACTACATTCGAGAGATCGAGTCTGTAAGAGCCTGTGAGATTGAGTCTTGGAGCACTCTGGAAGGAAGTTAATCCTGCCGCCATTTTACTTTCAGTTCGCATTTTATTCAACCACTCCGATTGGAGCAGGTTTTTATTACTTTACCTTTTGTCAACTTTATTTCTTGCACTGTCTTTTAATTTCATTTATTTTCCGCACTCGCATTACTTTCATTTACTTTCCGCACTCGCATTACTTTCATTTACTTTCCGCACTCGCACTACTTTCATTTACTTTCCGCACTCGCACTTAAATACCTTTTTTATGAAAAATCTAAAAATGAACTTTTACTTTACCATGTCTGGCTAATTTTATAAAGGTTAGAATGTGAAGATCATAACCAAACCGATAATGTGTACAATTGTTAGTGGAAACACTTAAGGGCTATTTTAACTTTCAATATAAGTTTTCCTGTTCTTAAATTCCGTTGGGTAAGATCGAAAGCCGTCCAACGCCTATCTAAACTTAATTGTTTTTAAACTATTTCAAAAACAGCGAAAGCGCTTTGTTTAGTTTATTAGGAGTTTTTAATTTAAAAGGAAAAGAGATTTTAAAACCATTTTCGGACACGCTAAGAAGTTTAAAGTCTGGTTCGTAAGAACCTCTTTTTTTTAGAAAATCCAGGTTAAAATACTTTTCAACTTGGTCAAGGTACTATATTTCTTAAAAATAGGTTTACTACTCTAACGCAATGCGCGCCTTTTTATCCGTGACAATAAGAGGGTTTGATTAGGGGGTACAACTCGGTTCTGAGTACGCGAAAGCGACAGTTCCTGTCAAATTAGTTCTTTTCAAAGTAGAAGATATTGCCCGTAAGTAGTCCTATTAGCAAGTACTTGGATTATCAATTGGTTGTGTGAATTGCATTCGAACCTGTCTTTATCAATTAACTTTAATTACTTTATTTACTACCGTGCACTCTTCAAAACTACTATTTTCAATCACCTTAGATACACACCTTAACAATAGATAGCGATAGATTGACACTTGGTCTCTGTGGATACGATAATCTTTTATATTACTCTGACGCGTTCGTACACTTGCGAAAAAAATACGCATCAGATGGTTGTGGAATTAGGGGGATCAATGGGATTTGATCTCAAGCCAAGAGTTTGTTATGATTTGGATACACGTCCTTACGGGATGAATGACATTGGTCATGTGTGAGTGATTATTGTTTCTTGTCAGAGGGAATAATAAAGAGTTAATGCTTGCGTTCAGCAGGTGTGTTGAACAGAGGGTGCGCTCTTGAAGACATGAAGATGCGTCTTATGTTTTCCAGTCATTAGCTTGGGTGTTCAGTGGAGGATCACCAGTTACCTTAGTCAGGGGGAGAGGCCTCTTGATCTGAGATGAATTTCCAGTTTGCATTTGTGCGTCAAGCAAACTGAGATGTCAAGATGGCTTGACATTATTGTTGTAGTTCCAGTTTGCATTTGTACGTCAAGCAAACTGAGATATCAAGGAGGATGTCTTGACATTAGAGTATTGTTGCAAGTTGTGGGAAACTTGGCAATGCATACTTGAATGGTTCTTATTGGATGCTTAAGAATCATTGACTGAGTCTGGGAGAATTTAATTTTCTCTTGCAGACTGGGATCATATATTTGTGAAGAATTCTCTATATGGTCAAATCAGAAGAAGAATCCTGGAAGAATAGACAATGTCTGACATGATGTCAGGACATTGTTATATAACATGTCTGCATGTAATGGGTTATTTGGTCAGAGTTCTTAAAAGGAGAAACAGTCAACAATTTTGGCCGGTGCACATTTAGTAAAGTTATTGGCGCTTTGAATTGACCAGCGTTTTGTTCGATGGTTCGTTTCTTTCAAAGGCAATTATCTGCTATAAATAGGATTGCTGTGACACTCGTTGGTCTCATAAGTCCTTCTTTCCAAGTGAGTGTTCGATGGCATTTTTCAAGATCTGGATGAGTTGCGTCTGGGTTTGGAGTTGTCTTGGTCACTTTTGCCAAGTTTTGGCTAAAAACGGGGAGAAGAAGTCTGTTTTTCTGTTGCTTTCTGGGTACATTGAATGCTATGACATCTTAACTTGTTTTCTTTGTGTCTTGTGACCTGAGTTGAAAAACAGGTTGTGACTTGTGATCTGAGTTACATATTTTGTGAACTCCATGTCACAACTGTTTAAGCTCTTTCTGGTATTCAGGAAGAAGATATCAGAATGGAAACGCTCAAGATGAAGGGACTCAAGGACCTTTATCAATCTCGCTCATCCATCACAGAAGGGAATATTTTAGCCAAAATTTGTCAAAATGGGGAGATTGAAAGCTCCTGTGGTTTGACGAAATTTTGGTAAAACATGAATATGAAAAAGATGAACAAATCTGCTCAAGATTAAAGATGTCCCAACGTCTTACATATATAGCAGGTTTAATTATTCAACAAATCAGTCAAAGATTTGGTGCGAATTTGCAGAGTGGATAAAGGAGAAAAGATTGAAAGCCCAATACAACAGAAGACTATATAAGGAGACTTGGACCTAGGCCTTATGTAACTGATGTATTGCTTATAACTTTGTAACCTAGTTCTCTTATGTTGAATAAGGGTTTAAGGTTTGAGAGTCGTTAGCTCTCTTAGGAGTTGTAAGTCTCCACTCAGTATTATGGGATACAGGGTGGAAGGCATAGGTACAGGGACACAACCAGAAACTTGTAGGTAATGGTTGTTGTATTGTTCTCGGACGAAGCTTTGAAGCAAGTCCAAGATATCTTGAAGGTCAAGAAACCGCGACAGGTTCTGTATTGGCAGATGACAGAGATATCACAGGTTGTGATTAGGATGTGAGTGGGGTATCTCATATCAGGGTTGTAAACGTTTGAGTTTAGCCTTGGTAAAGATGTTCATTGGGTAGATGTTAGGGATAAAGTTGTAAACGGGGGAGTTTAGCTTTGTAACAGTTCTACAGATAGTGAAGTCTTAATCCTGGATTGGTATCCCCCAGATGTAGATGAATTGCACCGAACTGGGTTAACAATTACTGTCTTATTTAACATTATACAATTTACAGTTTTGTTAATGTTCTTGACTGACATGTTGGATCAGATGTCATGACATCTGTGAGTGTGCAGTTCTGATATTCAAGGTATCAGTCTGTTGTTGCGCCTCTGAGTTTAAAAGATTATGCAGCACAATGTCTTGACATGTGTTAGGACATCTGCTGTCTGCATAGGCCAGAATTTCACTGTTCCTTCATCTATTTTTGGATTAGGGATCCCTCTGACAGCCTCCTTAGACAATAATTCTTTCATTCCCTTCAAGTACAAGTGACCAAGTTTCTGATGCCACATCTTCACCTCATCTTCTTTTGACATCAAGCAGGTGGAAGTACACTTTGTTTCAAGGGGAGCTCACAAGTAAAACTTATCCTTGGACCTGGTGCTCTTCGTGATAAGTTCCTCTTTATCATTTGTTACCAGACACTCAGATTTATAGAAATTAACCTTGAGGCCCTGGTCACACAATTGGCTAATGCTTATCAGATTAGCAGTCAATCCTTTAACAAACAACACTTTATCCAAGCTAGGCCGCCCTGCATAATTCAGCTTCCCAACACCTTTTATCTCACCTTTTGACCCATCTCCAAAGGTGGCATAACTAGTGTAATAAGGTTTAATATCAACTAAGAACTTCTTGACACCAGTCATGTGTCTAGAACAACCACTATCAAAATATCAGTCTTAACTGGCAGAGGCTATCAGGGAGGTATAACCTATGAGTGCGACAATTTCATTCTTAGGAATCCACTTCTTCTTTCCTTTAGCAGCCTCCTTTCTCCTTCTGGGTCGGGTTGATGATTTTGGATAACCATGCAACTTGTAGCAGTAAGACTTTATGTGACCATACTTACCACATTGATGACACTTCTTATCTTGATTCTTTCTTCCTGAGGAGTTTTTCTGATGTCTTTGACGATGTTGGGACATCCTATTTGACACCGTTTGATCCTGCTTTCTTTTCTGTTGAATAGAGTTTACACCAGCCCTTTGCCCCCGATCATTGTAATCGAGTCCTCTTCCATTTCCAACATTTCTTCCTGATTTAAGAATTTTCTCTAGCACATCTGAACTGCTATTGAGCATTCTTATGTACTTAGTCATATTGTCAAGTTTTGAATTGAGCAACACAACTTCATCTTCCATATCATAAATGGTGGCCAAGTGCTTTAGTCTTTCATCACAGAGTTGAGCAATAAGATTCTGCTGATCCTGCCCTAATTGACACACTTCAGCACTTCTGATGCACAGCTTCTTATAAGAGGCAGCAAGTTCATCAGCAGGAAGATCTTCAACATCTGATTCCTTGTCCGAATCATATACTTCAGTAAGTGCAGAAACATGTTTAGCAGTTTCTCCGTTGCTCGAGGAGT
The DNA here is from genome assembly GCA_022829125.1 of Lathyrus tuberosus. Lineage (NCBI taxonomy): Eukaryota > Viridiplantae > Streptophyta > Magnoliopsida > Fabales > Fabaceae > Lathyrus > Lathyrus tuberosus. Next base: position 4,941,232 of record JALAZF010000036.1, on the reverse strand, counting down.
CATCTTCAAACCAAGAAGTAGATAACCCTTTCTTCTCCTTATTGAGAAAGGTAGGACACTCTGCTCTTGTGTGTCCAAACCCTTCACACTCATAAATTGGATTCCTTTTCCTCTATTGAATTTCTTATCATTATTAGTTCTTCTTCCAAAATCTTTCCTTCTGTTGATGTTGGAAGACTGAGCTTTGACATTAGATCTTGACTTCTCGTCCAGTTTCTTCAACAGTTGGTTATACTGTTCTCAAGAAATCCCACAGCCTTGGACAAATCCTCATTGGAATTTGGATCACATACTTCTTGATTAGACACCAAAGCTATACTTTTCTTCTTCTCAGATTTCTCACTAATTGCCATCTCAAAAGTCTGAAGAGACCCCATGAGCTCATCCACCTTCATAGTGTTTATATCCCGGGCTTCTTCAATAGCCGCCACTTTCATATCAAATTTCTTAGGAAGTGACCTTAGGATCTTTTGAACTAACTTGGATTCTAGAATTTTCTCTCCAAGATCACTTGAAGTGTTGGAAATATCAACAATGTTCATATGAAAGTCTTGAATACTTTCATCCTCCTTCATTCTCAAGTTTTCAAACTTGGTGGTGAGAAATTGAAGTCTTGAGGATTTTACCCTAGAGGTTCCCTCATGCGCAGTCTTCAAAATCTCCCAAGCATCCTTGGCAACAATATAGTTTTTTATCAACCTGAAGATTTTCTTGTTAACACCATTAAACAAAGCATTCGAAGCTTTGGAGTTACCTTGAGCGAGCTTGTCATCTTCATCATCCCAGTCTTCCTCAGGTTTCAACTCATCAGTGATCTTCACATCCTTATCTTTGGCCTTTGGTGGGTCCCACCCTTTGACCACAGACTTCCAAGCTTTACCATCCATAGACTTGATGAAAGCCACCATGCGCACTTTCCAATATTCATAATTGGAACCATCAAGAATTGGTAGTCTATTTAATATTCCTCCTTCTTTATTTATTGGACTATAAAGTATTGTCTCTGAATCTCAACTAGATGCAGAGCAGGATGCCTGCTCTGATACCAATTAAAATTCTGGTATAACAGATCTTAAATGTCCTGAGAGATGTCGAGACACTTGATCTCTGCTTCACACACAAGGATAAAAAGTAGAAGAATACATAATGCAGAAAATAAAGAAACACACAAGGATTGTTAACCGAATTCGGTGAACAACAACACCTACGTCTGGGGGTTATCAAGCTAGGAATGAAATCCACTAGATAGTATTAATTCTAAGCTAAACACCTCTGGTTTAAAACTCATCACTTAATCACTACCCGTGCTTAATTTATACCTAAGACACTTCCTAGGTATGAGACCCTTCTCAATTCCCTTTCAATCACAGCAGTGAGAGAAATTACAACTCAATGTAAATTGTCCAGCTCTTGTATCAACACGACACAAGAGAGGCTCATAAAAATACAAACGCTAAACTCACTAGGCAACAATGTATTTTCCACACTTTTCCTAGGTTAAATCCATCCTATTTATATCCATAAACACGACTGAATTTGGGCTTCAGAAACGCAGCAATTCTGCTCCATAGAATCTGCAACTAATTCTCCTCTAGAATAGTTTCTTTAATCCTAAGTTTCCAACATCTTCAAATTATAATCAGAATCTATGATTCCTCAATCTTGGACGCCTCCTAGGAAAAACAAATTATCCCAGAATAATCTAAAAATTAGAATAACAAAATTAAAACTGAAAAGTAACAGACAAAGATGTCAAATCATCATGATAGGACATCTTGTCAAACATCTTGATCTTCAGTTAGTTCTTCATGTTAGGACATTTTGTCCAACATCTTGATGTCAAGTTAGTTTTACCAAAATTGATGCTAACCTCAAAGGCTTGGACTCATCAATCCCCACAGGCTCCACCATAAATCAGGACTCTTCTCAGAGACCCATTGATGTACCTAAGAATCCACTTTAATGCTTGCCAGCGCGCCTTCCAAGATTGGCCATATACATGCTTACAAGGCTCACTCCATACGTTATGCATGGCCTCGTACAGACCATAACATACATCAAAGAACCTACTATACTAGCAGATGTAATGTTATTTATATAGGCCCTTTCAACTTCATTGCTAGGATTTTGAGTCGTACTCATCTTGTACTGAGAATTAGTCGGTGTTAGAACAAGCTTTGAGTTCGACATACCAAACTTGTCGAGAATCTTCTTCAGGTATGTCTCTTGAGATAAGCATAATCTCGACTGCTTTTTATCTCTCCGGATGTCAATCCCAAGAATTTTAGAGGTAGCTCCCAGATCCTTCATGTCGAACTCCTTATCGAGTTCAACCTTCACCTTCATAACATCTTTGACACTGTTGTTGCTATGAGGATGTCATCCACATAAAGAACCAAAATAACAAGTGAATTTCCAGGTCGAAATTTGAAGTAAACATAGTGGTCGAACTGGCTCGTAGTGAAACCAATATGTGCCATAAACTTGTCAAATTTCCTATTCTATTGTCGAGGAGATTGTTTCAGTCCATATAAAGACTTATTCAGCTTGCACACATAATCTTCCTTTCCCTTTTCTGCATACCCTTCAAGTTGTCTCATTAGGGTCGTTTCATCTAGATCACCATATAGGAAAGTTGTCTTCACATCCATCTGTTCAAGTTCTAGGTCGAACTTCGCCATTATGGCTAACAATATTCTAATGGATCTATCCTTTACAACAGGTGAGAACACATCATTGAAGTCGACACCTTCTTTCTGAGTGAACCGCCTAGCAACCAACCTTGCCTTAAAGCGCTTCGAAATCACTCCTTTGATTCCTTCCTTAACCTGGCTCCTGCAGGTTTCTGAATCAGCTCCCAAGTGTTATTATCATGATGAGATTTTATTTCATCATAAATGGCTTTCAGTCATTCAGACTTGTCTCGACTCCTCATAACTTTCCTATAATCTCTAGATTCCTAATCAAGGTCCCACTTGCAGAAATTAAGGCATAAGCTATGAGATCTGCATAACCAAGTCTCTGAGGTGGCTTGATGATTCTTTTCGTCATGTCTCTTGCCAGCAGGTAGTCATTATTAGTCTCCTCATATTGGACAACAACTTCTGCTTCTTCTTCGACTGCGTCTGGATTATGCAATTCAGTATACTATGCTCCGCCTCAACACGAAACTCTCCTTGTTCCAGCTCTTCTTCATAAATCTTTGAACTTCAACCAATGTCACCAGTTTTCTTTAAAGTCATCTCAACTTCATTAAAAACTATGTCTCAACTTGTGATACACCTCATGTGACCTGGCTTTAGGCACCATAGCCTATAAGCTTTGACTCCTTCAGGGTATCCAAGGAACATACGTTTCAGAGCTCTAGGTTCGACCTTGTCTTACTAATGTGAGCATAGGCTAAGCAGTCAAATACTCTAAGTCTGTCAAGACTAGGTGGATGTCCTGACCAGACTTTTTCAAGTGTCTTTATTCCCAAGGCAGTCGAGGGGTTCTTATTTATCAGGTAAGCTTCAGTCACAACAACTTCTGCCCAAAACACCTTCTTTAATCCTGCACTTACCAACATGCACCTCGTCCTTTCTAGAATGGTTCGATTAAACCTTTCAGCTAAACCATTTTGTTGGGGAGTCTCTGTAGTAGTTTTGTGTCTTGCAATACCAGACGTAGCACAATAGCTGTTGAAAGCCTTATTGCAAAATTCAAGACCATTGTTGGTCCTCAACCTCTTGACCTTCCTGCCAGTTTAATTTTCAACCAGAGTCTTCCAACTTTTGAAATTTTCAAAAGTTTCATCCTTAGTCTTCTGGATGAATACCCATAACTTTCTAGAGTAATCATCAACTATGGATAGAAAATACTTTGCACCTGGGTGTGAAGGATTCCTTGCAGACCCCCAAAGATCAGCATGAATGTAATCAAGGGATCCATGTGTTCTTAGTTTACCTTTGTTAAACTTAATTCTACACGATTTAACAAATACATAAGGTTCAAAAAAACTCTAGTTTTTTAACCTTGCCACCACCCAACAGATTTTGTTTCGACAATTCGACCAGGCATTTTTCACTTACATGGCCAAGTCTCTTGTGCCATAGCTCAGTCTTCGAAACAGGTTTCGTTGATGCCACATCGGCTGAACCACTTACAACCTCAGCCTCAAGGGTATACAAGCCTTATTTCTTCACACCTCTTAAGACTTCTTTTGACCCGTTCATTGCCCTTAGGATGCTTTGCTCTCCTTTTAAAACATATCCTTTCTTGTCGAATTCACTAAGAGAAATCAAATTCCTCTTAAGATCAGGTACATACCTAACATCAGTTAATAGCCTTATTGACTCATCACGGAGCTTGAATCTCACAGATCCAATACCTGCAATTTTGCAAGCTTTGTTGTTTCCCAACAACACTGATCCACCATCTTGATTACACAATTCCTCAAACACGTCTTTGTTTGGAGTCATGTGCGAAGTACACCCTGAATCCGTAATCCACTCCTTGCTAGAGTCGCTGCTTGAAATCACTAGGACATCATATGATTTATAACCATCTTGCATAATGACAACATTACCATTATCCTTTCTACCATGATTGTTCAGTCGATCAGGACATACTTTTCTTGTATGACACTCCTTCTTACAGTGATAACACTTAATAGTAGGAGCATTACCACCATAAGAATTATGTAGAACTTTACCCTTCTTCTCTCAAACCTACCATCTTTCTTCAATAATTTCTTCTCAACGGACAAACCTTCACCAATAAAAGATGGCTTGTGCTCTTTTTGTTTGTTCAAATCCTTAGAGTACAAGGCATATTGAACATCTTAAAAGGTCAACGACTCTCTTCCATACAAGAGAGTTTCTTTGAAATGAGCATGAGACTTAGGTAAAGAACACAACACCAACAACGCTTGATCTTCATCATCAATCTTTACCTCGATATTCTCAAGATCAAGAATTAACTTGTTGAACATATCCAGTTGCTCAGCCAAGGCTTTGTCTTAACTCATCTTGAATGAATACAAAGCTTACTTCAGGTAGAGATGATTAACCAACGATTTCGTCATGTACAAACCTTCAAGTTTCGTCCATACACCCGTTGCAGTTTTCTCCTTTCAAACCAGTTGAAGAACCTTATCACCAAGGCTCAACACAATGGCACTGTGGGCTTTTCAACCATCGTTATCTTCTCCTTCTCCATTAGGTCAAAATCTATCTTCTCCAATCCTTTCAACGCTTCTAACAAACCCTGTTGAACATGAAGGGATTGTATCCTCAAGCACCACAAACCGAAATCATTCACACCGATGAATTTCTCAATCTCATACTTTGTTGACATCATCTTCTTCTCCATGCTCAATGTACCAGTTTGTTGTGAATTGATGTCGTCAAGAACAAACCAAAATATGAGAAAAAGGATTGAGTTCTTGAACAAACACAAGTAACCCTATTAGGTTTCATAAAAGAAGAGAAGAAGGAAGAAGAAGAATAAATAATTTGTTAAAACTGTTATACTATTCACTTTCTCAATAAGGGTTTAAAGATTACAAGTGAATACCACCAATTAACCTTTCTCAACAACCTGAGAGAACTAGTCTATTTATAGACTACTAAGCTAACTTATGATACAAGCTAACTTAATAATTGGGCTTACAAGCAAGGACCAATTCAACATGCTCACAACCCTAGCATTTCGACTACTGCATGCTTGAGCATACTTCGACTACAACACACAAGATCAGCATGTGACCATACTTCAACTTCCTACTAAACCTTTTGTCGAACCATGAAGCTACCGTTGTTGACAATAGAGTTCGATCCAAAATACCACACACATCCATTTGATGAAGATACTTTTCCATTAGAAGTTGTAACACCCTACTTCCCGACTAAATAATTAATAAATAAAATATACTTTTATCCAAGTAGGATATCACTCCACAATACAAGTGTTGCACCCTAATTTTTGACCCTAAGATTCCCGCTTTGCTCTTTGCATAGCATATTAGGTCAATCATTCGTGCACAACTAACCGTTTTGTCTAGCTTTGTCTATTTTGTTAGGACAGGTACTGCTGCAGAAAGTTCAAGGTCTTGAAGGATGTGTTGTGTGTGTGCTTATGGAGGTTATAGTCCCTTACAAGTTGTGTAGAATTCCTGAGAGGATAAACTCTCACGTTTGTGATCCCTTAGCCACTACAAGATTTCTCAAGGCGTGGTTCATGAGAGGCTTTATTCTTGTCCATAAGGACGAATCGTTATTTTTGTTTCCTCTGTGATCGCAAATAAAGGAATGTGAATTCTCCCGTTGATAATAAGTTGTGCGCTTCAAAGTAGTAAAGTTTGGATAGGGAGTTTGGTAAGAAATAATTCATTTGAGTTCACCATCAAAAATCCAAGAGCAAGGAAGTTTTTGCATCATGTCTTAATTATAAAACTCAAGAAATGCAGAATTTCAATTTGAGATGAATACAAGATTAAAAGAATTCTTTTAAGTCAAGACAATTCAAAATTCAAAGATTCAATACTAGTTTGCATGATTAAAATCCGGGACAAAATTCATGAGCTTTTTTTTATATATATTTAAGTGAACCCAAGCTATCGAGCTACAAGGGAGGATATTAAGGATTCATTGATTTATGAGTACAAGAAAAATGTAAAATTCAAAAAAGGCTTTGAAGATTCACAATCTTATTTCAAATTCAAGAATACAAACTCAATGGTTCTTATAAAATCCACATTACATAAAGAATCATTACTTGGAAAGTCAAAGGAATTTCAATGTGGTCGCCCATGAAAACACCGTCACAGCCAAATTCATGAGCCATGTCGAAGCAAGTGGCAATACATTAGATTGTATGGCGTTGACAATTTAGTGGTGCATTCAAAGCATGTTACAGTTACTAATAAGAAGCCTAAGTTTTCTTTTGACTAACATTGCACACAAGTCTTAATAGGCTATTTGTAGAGGCGACATGTACATTTATCTACTTGTTCTCATTAGATAATCACAAAGGCATATAAGGATAGAACACCACATTTCCACTGCCTTGACGGTATTTCACATCTAGAATCACACTACAGGACTCTATACTAAATGCTTTGAATTACATCTGAGTGGCATGGATTGAAGACAACTCGTAAGTTTGGTTTTTATCGTACGGTTCTCATGAGCAGAAGACTTCGACACGACATGTCCGTGTTATTATAGGTAAGAATGCTGTCGAGGCACGATGTTTTAGTCTTGACCTATGGCGAAGCAAGTTACTTTATAGCGTGACCGACACCTTTCCGTATTTGCTTCAAGACCTGAACACGTAGATAGGCAAAAACAACCATGAACAATCACAGTATACAAAAAAAAACCATCCCCCTAGATACTATTGAATTGACACTTACAACAAGGGGCTCATGCTCATGAATGTGGAGGAGATGCTATCTGATATGCCTGAAATACTGTTAAGAATTTGCAATCACCCTCTTTGCTGGGAATAATTAAGATGCGAAATTTGCGGATATGCTGGTTGAAATTATTGTTAGACAATAAATACCTTAGCATCTTGTGGAAGAAACTCGAAACCTTATGATGTTAATCATACTTTTCACAACGCAGGAAAATCTCTTTCCATTCTCCTTCTAAAAACCTGTTACCAAGACCAAGGAGTCACAATTCTCAACAAAAATCCAACACTTTTCCACATATAGATTGGTCATACTAACTATCTTTGAACACAACATATATTGTTGGAAAGGAGATGAATGATGAGCCGTAAGTACGAAAAAGAAAATTGGTTAAGTTCGCGAGAACATACCATGATATTGAAGCCAGTGATCATGCCGCCTTTGAGAACAAAAACTTGTTACGCGTATGTTTGCAAGGAGACCAAATTCACAACTTTCCAAAGGATTTGTGGAAAGACCTATCGAAGATACTTCAAGCCGTGTACAAGATCAAGTTGGTACTGGTGTAGCTTGGTCCCGCCTTTCAGCCAGCCACCTCAAGGATAGGCAATTAGAAGCCTTGGGCCATTCATGTTGATCTAATTGACATATGCAGAACCTTCCAAGCTTGCTTTCATGAGATCATTACCATCACTTCAAGCTGCAAAAGAAATAGTGACATTATGATTTACCTACAATACGAAGCTAGCTTCTATGAATTACAAACCATTAAAACTCACAAGAAAACGATGGAAACAGCATAAAAAACAAGCATAACTTACAAGAACAAGGTGTAGTGTTCAAAATCACCAGCCGATTTCGATTTGAATTTGCAAAGCCTCTTAATCTCTATTTCCAATCAGCCTATCCAAGGCTTTAGTTCTGTTCATCTCAATCTCACCCGCTAACATCCATAAATCCAAAGAAATAAGTCAATGACAATATCATAAGGCAAAAGAAAGAAGTTTCAAGTTATACAAAGTTTAAACGTTCATAGAACATCCAATAATCATGTGCAGCATGTGGATGCAGTATGTTCGTATTCTCAAACGCCTTTTGGTGCTTCATCACTAACATCAGGAAATGAATAAGCCTAATAGCAACAAATCAAGAAAGAAATCAAAAGTTATTATCACGGTCAGCATTTCCAAACATAAGCAAGAGAGATGGACACTCAATAATTTCAGAATTTATAGCCATCAAATTCGAACGTAGCAGAAACGACATGAAATCATAGTCATTAATATGAGCACAAATTGAATTGGAAAGTCACGATTAGACAAATTCAAATACCTTCCAAAACACACCAGACATATTGGGTTTAAATGGAAAGAATAGAACACGTTTCAATAGGAAAAAGAATGTTTTAATTTGACCCAAACGTGTTCAGGACAGCAGTTATTTCATTTCCAAAACAAGAATACGCATTTAATTCTAATCAAGTCCACCAAGCCTATAAAAGAGGATGACACGCACAAAGAAAAGAAATCTCAATATTCGCACACATTTGCAGAGAGAATCCACATATAAAAAATTAAGAGCAAATTCACAAACTGGGAGCAGTAAACAGCAAGAGGAAATCTAATCCCTTCTAGGCACCACAAACCAAGACACATAAGAAAGTCCTAGAAGAGCTCATGCCAAATCGAAAGCAATATAACAGAGTAACAACAATAGAATCACATACACATACACGAGCAATCACAACAATTTCGAAGCTAAATTGAAAATCCAACAACATCAACAAACGCACGCAAGTTTCCCTACAGGTTATAGCAAAGAAGAAGAAGGAAGAACTTATCTTTGGAGATCGTGAGTCTCAACTGCATCCGTTTGTCTTCAACCGTCGGCGCTCATTCCCCTTCCCTTTTTACTCTAAATCGTTGTATTTTGTAATCAACCAATAATGAGAATGATGGGGTCAGGGTTTTGTGGAGATCAGGGTAGATTTAGGTCTTTTTCTTGTTGATTTTGTTTTGGGTTCATTTGAGCGAGAGAGAAAGAGGCGCGAGCGAGAGAAACCGAGAGAAAGAATACGAGTGAGGGGAGAAATCGAGAGAGGGTTTGAGCAGCGGCGGCAGATTCGTTATTTAGGGTTCTTTCTACCCCTTTGAGAGAGACGACTGAGAGAGAGCGCTCCCTCGGTTTCTTTTTTCCTTTCTTTTGTTTTTTATTTTATTTTAAAATTAAAACCTTTTATAATTCAAATTAAAACCGTTTAATAACTAAAATTAAACCTTTTTTTTTATAATTAAAATGATTTTTTTTTTTAATAATTAAAATCAAACTTTTCTTATAATTGAAAAATTAAATTTTTTTATAATAATATTTAATTCCAATTTTTTTAAATTAAATTTAACCCCCTTTTTTTTAATAACTAAAATTTAATCTCTTTTTATAATAATTAGTCCAAACTTTTTTTATCAATTAAAATTTAAACCCCTTTTTTATTTAATTCAGGACCCATTTATAATAATAATTAAGATTAAACTTCTAATAATAAATTAAATTTAAAATATTTTAATAATAATTAATTCAACCCCCTTTTATAATAATCAATCTAAACTCTTTTTATAATAAATAAATAAAACCTTTTTTTATTAAATACGAAATCTTTTAATCTTCTTCTAATATTAATAACCCCCTTTTTCATTAAAAGATTAAAATTAGAGTTTTTATAATTAGGGTCATTATCCTTTTCTTTTTTCTTTTTATAATAAATACAGATTTTCAGAAATTCTCCAATTAAGATAACAAACTTTTATTAAAATACTAAAAATTAAAATCTTTTCTAATTAATAAATTTTTTTTTTTTCTTAATATAACTTTAAAACTAAAATAATAAAATCTTTTTTTAAATAATTAAAAGCTTTTATAAATAAAAACATCTAACTTTAAGTTAATACTAATCCTTAATATTAATTTTAAATAACCCTTTTTTTCTTAAATTAATCAAAACTCTTTTTCTTAATAAATCGTACCCTATTTAGGATCCATTACGCGCCTGAGTGAAGCGCTTGCTTATATGTTTATCATGTCTTACTTCTATTTGTATGCTTACTTGTTATTGTCTAAACCTTTTCAAAAACTTACAAAAAATTTCGATCCAACGTCGAATCCCTTTTCTACCCATGTAAGTCGATTGCCTTAAGGCATCGCATTCAACCTACCGGTCACTAGACACAAGTCTAGCATCACTTTGCTAGCACTCTCGCCTAATATAACAATTAACCGCATTAATATCCAAGGGAAAATCCCATGCATGATAATCATATTATTGTGCATGGTGCATATCATTTGCATCATAATCGACACCCTTAAGACAATTCGTTAGACAACTTAGGATAGACTTCCTAGGTTAGCCCCCCTTCAACTTTGATTTTTAATCAAATTTTAGCCTACCCAATTCTCCACACAAGAGAATTAGATGTTAATCATCTCAAAGAAAGGGACATATAATCCTATACCCCACAAATACAAACATTTTCAAAGAACTGTGGTGGTTTTCTTAAGATGATGACTCATCTTCTTTTCCTAAACCTTTTAAATTTTAATATCCTTAATAAGGAACTACAAGTGCTCTGATTCCCTCCTGACAGGATATGTAGGCACAAGATGCGATATCTTGTCGAGCACACTTAGGATTAAAAAATAATAAACCACCTACCCTTAAACCCTTAGCAAAACAATAACAAATAACATAATAAAACAAGAGGTTCCTGTAGAGTACTACAGATATCTAGGGTGTTAACACCTTCCCTAGGTATAACCAACCCCCGAACTTTAGAATCTTAGTTTGCATTTGCATTGCATTATGGGTAATTCGATCTTTCTCCCTTCCCTTGGATAAATCAAAGACGGTGGTGAAATTAAAAAAATGCGATCCTAGTTAACAAATAACTATGGTATCCAATTTTCACCGCGACAACAAGAAGTCTGAATGTTACTTCATTTAATCAAATACTATAGTCCAAACAGCGGAATTAAACAAAAGTATGGCATTCATGGCCTAAACAAATCACCCACATTAAAAATGGTTCAATAATTACTTTAAATTAAAAGATACATAACAGAATAACATAAATAAAATAGCTCGTTCCCTAGTGTTACTTATCAGAGCAACTACACTAGTAGACTCGGCCGATAACAACATGAGGTACATCTCCAACTACCGGTACTTGGTTGTCTGTACTCCGAAGGAGCACAAACACAACAAACACAAAAGGGGTGAGAAATTCATTCATGTAATAAACTGTGTATAACAATTAAGAAAGTAGTATTTATACACACAAATCACATTCATTCACAATCACATTCATTCACAATCACATTCTCACCACAACAAATGCACAAGCACATCATAATTAGAATGCAATGAGACCCGGTAACATTACACGATGCATGTGGTAGAAATTCTCATCAATGGTTCATCATACGAACTCGATTCCCCCATTCGGAAACCCAAACTCCCCCTTTTGAATTCCGAATAATTATTTTGTCCACCTTTGGACCTATGACTTATCTCTTTCAACATATCACCAATGAAAGCATGGCATGGTAATAATGCGATTAACACAACAATTATAATAATATTTAGTGACCCACAATCGATTACACAGTTGAAACCATACTTAACATAGTCCACTCTTATGGACTACCATCAATATAATTAAACGCACCATCCCAATCATTCACAATCCATCAAATAATTTGTCAATACATACCTCGTCCATGTTCGTCACCTCATACACTTCTTTCCCACCTGCTACCGACCTCTAATAAAATCGTTAAAAATATTGTATCCCTGAAACAAAGTTATAGCACTCTATTTAAGTTACCCAACGCTTCAAACCTCACCCCAAAATGATTTACGAGTTGAAAGTTATGATCAAAACCATGCACAGGGCGTTACTAAAAAGTTGTTTTTCTGAAATTTCCAACACGATTTTCATCTTCTTCAACCCTAAAAACGTCCATGAAATCATCACCAAAAATATTTTATCCCTGAAATAAATTTACATCCCTCTGTTTCAACGACCCAACGCTTCAAACCCATCCCAAAATTATTTACGAGTTGAAATTTATGATCAAAACTGTGTACAAAAAACGTTTATGAAATCATCACCAAAAATATCAATGGTTTTAAACTCAATCATAAACATAGCAATATCAATCATCACTCATATTTAAATAATCACACCAATAAATTCACAATTTCATCATCCCAAACCCTTAACATGCAACAAACATAAAATTCAGCAACAATTCAAAATTCATCATCAACAAATATCAATTGCTATAGCCATAACAATTACAATTCATTCCTCACAATCATGGTCACAAAACAACAACAATCATAACATGGCATAAGACCAACCTAAGAGGGTAAGGATCTCTCACTACCCTCTCATGATTAGACACCCTTATAGGAATAGTTTATCCCCCTACCTTGAAATTTTAAGCTTAAAGCTCTTCTATAATGGTGATCTTTTTCTTCTTCCCACCCTTGCCTCTTGCTCTAACTCTCCATTTTCCAAATCTTTCACGTACGTTCTCCCACCATATGTTCTCTCATCATCTTCTTATAAGTAGAGCAACAAAATCCCTTATTTTTATTTATTTTTAAATTTTATTATTATTACTATAATATTAAATCAAACTAAAAAAATCAAATACTACTAATAATCTCCCCTCTCTCTCTCTCTCTCTCTCTCTATATATATATATATATATATATATATATATATAGGTTTTGCTAAGATACACCCATCTATTTTTATGAAGGCGTGTTTTAGCAACATGCACCTTAGGGTGCATTTAATGAATTTTTAGTTATTAATTGCTAACACACTCCTTCTAAAAAATAAATAGGTGTATTATAGAAAATGGCTAAAGCAAATGTTAACTTACACCCACTTACTTTTTAAAATGTGTGTTTTAGTAACATGCACCTTAGGGTGCATTTAACCATTTTTTAATTAAAAGTTGCTAAAATACACCTTCATAAAATTAGGTGGGTGTATCCTAGCAAAACCATATATATATATATATATATATATATATATATATATATATATATATATATATTAGGTAAAACTATTATCTGAATCCTTTAAATTATTTTATTATTACAAGTTAGTTATTTAAGTTTTTTTTTGCTACAATTTAGTCCTTTATGTTAAGTAACGTATGCATCGTTGACTTTTTTCACAAACTTCGTTCCAAAAACGTTTGTCACAAACAGAGATGATGTGTCATTTTATTTTATGTTTTTTTAATTACACATGGATTTTAATTTTTTTTTTTTTATTATTATTATTATTATTATTTATTTATTTATTTATTTATTTATTTAACTAGCGTTTTTGGAACGAAGTTTGTGAAAAAGGTCAACGATGCAGATGTTACTTAACATAAAGGACTAAATTGTAGCAAAAAAAAATTTAAATGACTAATTTGTAATAATAAAATAACTTAAAGGATTCAGACAGTATTTTTGTCTATATTTTATAAATTATCATTAGGTCAACTACCCAATAAAATAATAATAAAAACACTATTATCTCTATATTATTATTGTTATTTTAAATACATATTAACTTATTTATTATTACTACTAACTTAATTAAATTAAATTAAATATAATATTATTAATCTCATTGTGTCCAACACCTCTTACTTCTCGTTAATTACTACCACGGCTAAAGGTGCTAAAATTAATCAATTATTTAAATTATCCATATCTATATCTAAATTTGACTATTAAAAATCAGTTAATTATTAATATGGTTTTAACCAAATCAATATTTTGAATATGTTATTAATATGATTTTAACCGAATACATATCTTGGACATCAATATCCAAAATAAAAACCAAATTAATCTATTTTAAAAAAAATAAAACTTTTTTCTTTTGAAAATAAGAAATATATATTTTTAGTAAATAAAAAACTAACAAATAAAAATAACTTTTTTTCAAATTGAAAAAAAAAGTTTTTTTTTAAATAAAAAATATTTTTTCCAAAAATAAAAAAAACTCTTTTTTTTTTTACTTTTGAAAATAAATATTTTTCTTAAAATAAAATAAAAATAAAATAAAAAAATGATTTTATAAAAATTTAAATCAAAACTAATTATAAAAAGAGTTATGCATATAAACTGGTTTATAACTATTTTACAAAAATGAAATTCGGTTATGATTTTTGGTTTTAATAACTGATTATAACATATGGATTATTTATAGTTATGAAAATTAATCGTTCATGAGCATCCCTAACCAGACCCCTCACTTAAAATTCTAATATTCTAGGGACACTACCCCATACCCAAGGCTCCCTTACTACCTCAACCATTCAAAACACATACAATACAACTAATTGATTCAATAGAATTAAATAATTCAAATGGGGTGTTAGAGAAGCAATTATAGATATTACAGTGCGAACATTTATCATTTTAGTAACCGGTGCAAATGTGTCATCATAATCAATTCCATATTCCTGCTTATTTTCTAAGACAACCAAGAGAGTCTTGTAATGGTGGAGAGACCCATCAAAATTAAATGTCACATAATACACCCATTTGCAGCCAATGAGTTTGACATTAGGAGGACAAAAGACAATATCCTATGTGATATTCTCTCGAAGAGCCTGAAGTTTTCCATTCATTATTTTTAACCTACACACATCTTTCACAACATGTGAGTAACAAGTAGAAATAAATATGCTAGAGAGTGTGGTAGTTAGAGAAGTATGTGAGGACTGTCTAGTGAATATCTATCTGGTGCTCGAGATATTCGACCAGAACGTCGTGGTTCAACCGGTACAAGATCAGGTGGCAGTTCAACATCGGGAAGGGGTGTGGGAACCTGCTATTTGTTTTTTCTGACATATACATTAATTGGTTTATAATGTTCTATAGATTGAGGCATAATAGAAAACTTAGGTAGAGTATTAACATCATTCATGGCAGGAGAAACACATGGAAACATAAATTTATTATAAAAAAATATCAAATTCCTAAAAATAAAAAAACAATGGTTAGAGAAATCATAACACGCAAATCCCTTGTGAGAGTGATTATACCGCATAATTTCACATTGAATAGACTGTGCTCCAAGCTTATGTCTTTCAGATGGAGGTAAGTGAACAAAGAACACACACCCAAAAGTATGTACAACACTATAATTAGGATGAATTTTAAAGAAATGAAAAAAAGGAGAATCAAATCAATAACTGTAAAATGAAGACGATTGATCAAGAAGACAATTGTGAAAATAGCCTCTACCCAAAACCGGGATGCTACAAAAGCTTGGAGAATCAAGGTGCGTGCTACATCAAACAAATGACGATTCTTACATTTTGCCATGCCATTTTATTTAGGGGTATTGGGACAAGATCTTTGTGACAAGATGACTTTTTGTTGAGGGTATTTCTTAAACTCGTGAGACAAGTACTCACCACCAGATTCAGAGCAAAAAAAGTTTAACACTTGC
The DNA here is from genome assembly GCA_022829125.1 of Lathyrus tuberosus. NCBI lineage: Eukaryota > Viridiplantae > Streptophyta > Magnoliopsida > Fabales > Fabaceae > Lathyrus > Lathyrus tuberosus. The sequence continues at coordinate 4,925,299 of JALAZF010000036.1, read as the reverse complement.
TTGATATTGAGTTTTAACATATGTAAAAAATTTCTTAAACATATAAAACACTTCAGATTTAGACCGAAGAAAATATATCCAAGTAAAACGACCATAATCATCAATAAATGTGACAAAATACTGATAATGAGCATGAGAAACTCCAAGAGACATTCCCCACACATCATTATGAATCATCTCTAAACGAATGGAAGCACGAAGGGCACCAACTAGAAAATAAAGTGTTTTACTTTTACCCAATTTGCAAACTGAACATGAAACAGAGGCATTAAAAATGCCATTTTTATTTACCAATTAAACAATTTTGAATAAATGAGACAAAATGATAGAGTTTAAATGATCCAATTTTCTATGTCAATCCTCATAAGAATTCAAAACATTATTATAAGCAATGGATAAATGACTAGAAATAAATTGAAGTGGAAACAATCTTCCCACTTTAGGCCTCTTCGTGATCACCATTCTAGAACCTGTCCTGTACAAGACAATTAGAACTAGAAAAGTTAACATCATAATTTTTATCTACCAATTGACCAACATATAATAAATTGGAAGCAAGTCCAAGTGATACAAGCACATCTAAAAAATCAGAGTTTATGTCACCAACATCAGTGACAGATAAAGTATTACCATATGTTATTTGAATTTTTTTATTACCATGATAAGATTGTAAATTGTGAAAAATATTTTGAGGAACCCATCATGTGATTGAATAGTCTTCACTTTTCTCTTCCCTATCTTCGACCTGAATGGATGGTTCCTTAGAAGGTCATTCTCAAAGATCCAGCACTTAAGACCCTCTCCGACCCCTTCGATTTCGACAACAACTTACGTGAACTGGTCTATATAAGATCACAAACATTTCTTCTTTCCTTGGACGATGCCGCTTAGGGAGGATTTGGTCGCTGGTTGTCTCTTCCGAGCTATGAAGCGTGAAAAGAACCGGTCAAAGAAGTTTGTCCATGATGTAATGCTTTCGTCCGACAAGCCATTGAACCACATTATGGCCAGTCTAACCAGAGTTGAGTCAAATAGCTTGGACTTAGAGGCGTCATCAATGCTGAAGTATTTTAGTCGGTCATTGACGATCTGGACGTGTTCGCCGGTGTAGCGGCAAAATCGTGAGTATAAGCTATTGATTAACTTAACTCGAAAAGCAAGAGTCGCCACCTCACTTTTAGTTTATCCAAAAAAGGAAAGGAAAAAGAGCGAACAAAACCTACACAAGTTCTACAACAAGAACAAATGATGAGAGACTGGATAAGGTGGGTTGGTTACGTAATGGGAAGGTGTTAGCACCCAAAATGTCTATAGTACTCTATAGGAGCCCTTTGAAATATCTACCGCTTTTGGTCTGAAAAGGTTTGCTTGTAAAGTGATTGAGGAGATGAGAAGAGAAATTGTTTTTAAGATTTTTGTGTTTGGAGAGACTTGCCGCCTCATGCCTACATACCCACGATGTGCACTGTAGGATCAAAACCCCGTAGTTCGTGGTACAAAGAATGAAAATTGTTTGTTTTAGTTGATTTTAAAATGTAAAGACAAGTCGTCATTTCCAAGAGAATAATTCCACTTAAAGAAATGAATCATGTCTAAACTTATGAAATTTTTTTAAAAGAGAAAGTGCACGAGGGCACAAAAGGAGTTTGAATAAGTGTGGTGTTTTTTAAAGTCTTTTGAAAAAGGTGTCAATATGCTTATGTAGTTTAGCATTTGTTAAGAAATGAAAAGAAAAGAGTAAAGTCACTTGACAAAGTCAAGGTTTGATTATGAAAGAGGTGAAAGTTTGAAAAGCAAGAAAGTTTTGAAAATGGGAGAGAGTTTTGAAAATTGAAGAATGGGGAGGAGAAGAAGTGACTATCCTAGAGCATAAAGTAAAAGCTAAGGATAAGAAAGATCTAACCACAAATATAGTTATTTTCACCATAAACCATCCAAAAGCACAAGTCTTCGAAGTCTTCGAACCATAATTCCAAAGCAAAGGGAAAAGGTCCTAGTTCTAAGTCTAAGGATCCAAGAATAGCATTGAAGTCCAAAGTGTTCGAACCGTAATTCCAAAGCAAAGGGAAAAAGTCCTAGTTCTAAGTCCAAGGATTCAAGAATAGCATTGAAGTCCAAGGTCTAGGTGCAAAACTCCATGTCCATTGCAAAAGATAGTAGCCATAGTCCAAGATTAGAAGCACACGTTTTTTAGAGGTTTTGGCCTTTATTAATGTTTTTGGTCCAAGTGGACAAAGAGAAAAAGGCATAAGCATAAACATGTGTCCAATAGACAAAGGAAAAAAATTGCGGAAGCATAAACATATGTCCAACAGACAAAGGAAAAATATGCGGAAGCATAAACATGTGTCCAACAGACAAAGGAAAAATATGCGGAAGCATAAACATGTGTCCAACGGACAAAGGAAAAATTGCATAAAAGTAAAGGAGAGATAGGGAGCGAGAAGGAATTGTAAAGAAGTTAGAAGTTAGTAATTAGTTGTTAGTTGTTAGAGTAAATGATCAATAATGATTGAATAATGTACTTAGGTCAAGGTTAATTAAGAGTTGTTAGAAGATTGATAGAATCAAAGCCTCTACAACAACAAGCTTCATAGATTTTGAACCTAATACAAAAGATCAATCAACATTGAGTTATTTTCCGATACGGGACATAATGTTGCGCTATGTTAAGCAACCGCCAAGTAATTTATGGAGTAATTACCCTACAATGAGGCCGGTCAATAGCTCTTTGTGCTAATGCATGCTAGATGAACGATATGTAGATCGTCATCCGAAAGCAATACTGCACGAAAAGAAAAGAAAGTAACGATCTCGTCTTGATCAAGAATTCGACAAAGAAATTCTAATGATCCATAAGACTTTCATCGATCCAAAGAAAGGAGAAATAGATGAAGAGAAAGCCAAATTAAACCACAAAAATATGTGATCTAAGGCTAAGAACAAAGGAAAGGGAAGAAAATGGCAAAAAAAAACCAAAACAGTCCCAAAAACAAGTATTTTTCACATTCTGGATGCTGGTTAATCGATTAACCACTTCACAGTGTAATTATGTTAATCAATTAACCAGTGTAAACTTGCAGTTTTTTGCGCAGAATTCAACTGTTAATCAATTAACCAATTCGTGCATGTTTTGGTTAATCGATTAACACTGTAAAAATAGCAGAAAATCAGTTTGAAAATTGCATAATCCTTAATCAATCATTTATTCAAACACCTCATGATTAAGGATGCAATTGTGCACGAAATTTTGAGTAAAACAACAGCAAAAACCAGTAATCAACATAAATTGCAAGATCCAAAGATCAAGCAAACAAGATCAACAAAGGATCTACATTGTGGAAGATGAAATCAAGAACAACAATGGTGGAAAATGAGATTACCACTCCAAATCTGAAAATTGCTTCAAATTACTCCAAGATCCAAACTCCAAAGTCTTGATCTACTAAAATTGATGATGAAAAACTAGCTTGAATGAAGGTTTAGCTCAAAGTTGAACAAGATTCAATGTGAATTCTTGTTAACTTTCAAAAGAAGAAATGTGAGCTTTGGTGAATTTGGTAGTTGGGGAGAGAAATTGCAAGAGGTTCTTTGGCTCTCAAAAGCTTGAATGAAATTTTAGCAAGGTGAATTTGGCTCTCAAAAGCTTGAGGAATGAATGAAATGAAGGCTCTATTTATAGAGTTTAGGCTTGGAAAATTTGGTGGATTGGAGTTTGGTTTGGAAATGAAAATTAGGCTTGGAATTTGAATTTGGAGGGAAATTCATAAAAGAGTGGTGATTAGTGAAGGTGTATGGCAGGAAATGATCAAAGTGATGTAGGGAATTAAAATGAGATGGTCTAGAATATTCCACATGTGATCAAAATGATGAAAATTGGTGCTAATTGCTGCAGAATTTGAATTTGGCACATTTTTAAAAAAATTGCACGTGTTAATCGATTAACCACTTCACGGTGCAATTAAGTTAATCGATTAACATAGTGAAAAATGAGGAAAAATGGCTTTTTGATGTGCTGTCTTGGCTCTGGCTCGATTTTTCTTGCTTGACAAAGAAGGCATGGAAATAAACACATGAGCCTTGGAGTCTCTTGAATAATAATCAATTAAATCTTGGAAACTCTTGATCAGATGAATTTTGAACTATTTGCAGATCAACTTTGACTTTGTTCAGATGAAATTCATTCGAGCTGAGGGACTGTTATTTTGGCATTTTAAACCTGTTCTTCCCCTGAAAATGTCAATAAAGAGAAAAACAAAATATTTTTTGGATTTTGATTAAAGGGTTAGTAAACATAAGCAAATAAAGGTAAATAAGAAAGGCACAGATGCTCGGTGATCTCTGCAAGGCATAAACCCAAAGAAGAGAGGGATAAGGGAATCAATGTGTGATCTTGCTTGTGGTAAAGATGCAAAATGAGATGTGAATGATATGTGGAATCTTAGGGGTCAAAAATTAGGGTCTTACAGCTGTCCTTATTTAAGTCTCTTCTATCGGGAGATATAAAGATACTTAAATACAAAAAGCTATATTTTTTAGCCCTAAGATGCCACAAGATGATATGAATGCAAAGGATGAAACAGACTGCGGGGAAACTTGAAACAAGGGAGTTACGGTAAATTGAGAGAGATGACGTGAAAAGACACGTCGGGGAACACGAGCTATTTCTGGAGATCTGTCAAGGTGACGAGAAGTATCCATCAATAGTTGGAAAGAGAGGGGCAAGACCCTGGAAGATGAGTAGTAACTGAAATTCTGGTATCAGACGTGTGATGTTAAGGTGCGATGTCACAACAACACACTCTGCACAATGGACAGCAAAAACAATAACAAAGCAACACAAGGAAATGTTGACCCAGTTCGGTTACAACCAACCTACTCTGGGGGCTACCAAGCCAGGGATGGAATTCACTACTTGTAGATATAATTTACAGACTCAACAACCCGTTGACAATCTCCTAAACTTATACTCTACTAATGACTTCCTACCTAAGAAACCACTTAGGTATGAGAACACCACTCAATCCCTTACAAACTCTCAAAGAGACCACTTTGAGTAACCTTGATCTTACTTCACAGCTTCGATCAAGCTACCACTCTCTATTGCTTCACCGCTTCTAGAGAGGACAGAAACTCAACACCTATTCAAACCCTAGAATAGTGTAAATACAAGCACTCTAAACAAACTCTAGACACTAAGCCTCCAGCTCCCGATCTTCTAAATGTTTTCTGTAGCTTTTTCCTTTGGTCTTGTGCGCTTTATATAGCTCCTTGAATTGGTCTTGGACTTGCTACAATATCTCCCAGATTTGTTATTTAAAACTGAATATTTAAAACAGATTTTCTCCTAAAATCTTTTTAAATCTTCAACCTTTTAAATCTCCTACAAATCTGCAACAGATCTCCTATGCAGCAGCAAATATCTATCCCAAGATATTCGCATCCAATGAGACAGCTTGCTCTCCACAATTCCAGCTAATACGCAACCCTAACAACATCACAGCCTGCTGTTGTTAATTCTGCAGATCTGATGTTACAACATCGCCATGTGACATCAGACATCCAACTTCAGCAATTAGATACTTAACACAGCCCAGTGTTAAGACTTCAATGTTGCAACATCAGCACCTTGACATCAACATTGAACATACCTTGTTTTACCAAAATTCCAGCCAATCCAGGAATTAACAATCTCCCCCTTTGGCTAATTTTGGCTAAAACAATCTCTGCACTCTGCATCTACAGAGACTTCAGTAGCGAAAAAACTTTAATAAAAAATCTTGAAACTCCAAGCAGCAGTATCAGTAACATAGCATCAGCAGTAACATCTTTACTTCAAAACTTTGCTGCTCACAAAAACACTTCAGCATAAATCAATAAGCTACACTCTTCAAACAGCTGCACAAAATATCTTAAACTACAGCTGCATCTTCAATTTACTTCAGCATCTAGCAGCAGCCAGCAGCCTCCACAACTCTGCTGCAGCACTATCTTCAACAGCAACACCATTCAATGTTGCTCCCCCTCAATGCAACAACCAGCAAAGCAGCTGTCAATTACTCCCCCTTAATATCTGCATCACACTAGCAGCATTTGGCATTCTTTGATACTCTTGACTCTCTTGGCTATTTCTCCCCCTTTTTAGCCACAATTTGACAAACCTCAACAAGTTAAATCTCCTATGACACCCTGTACAAAACCATACTTCTTCTGTCAGCAATATCCACATTTTGAATATCCAGACATATTCTTCATCCATCCAGTTATGAAGGCTTCACACAATCATCCACAAGATCTGAAGCACACACACAATGTCTTCCACTGAACTCTAAGTCAACTCCCCACACTTAGAGTAACACACACCAAGACAAGTGTACAATCTATTCAAGGCCATGATTCAATCTTGTCTTCAGACATCTCCTCAGAAGCATGTGCGCGCAAGATTCAAACAATTTGCTTCATATGACTAGAACCATTCAAGGCCACACTAAAACACCAATCAACAACCTAATGCTATCTGACATTATATCCTCATAAGAGGCAACCAATCTTCATAAGAAATGCACCTTTGCTGCAAAATCCATAGACAAGTACTCCCCCTGTCATGATTAACAACTGCTCTAGATGGAGATGAACATTTGAGCACATTTTCTGAGTACATGCATTTTGGTACCACTATCCCTTTCTCCAGAGGCTATCATTCAATCCATTTTCACCATCCAAGGCAAACCTTCTACTTCATCATTCTCCCGTATGACTATGTAGATGCTCCTTAGATATAATGTAAGCACTAAGCTTCAGATCCAGAACAAAGACATCCTTCACCAAGGATACTCTTGACACTCTTGACACCAGGGTATTACATATGCTCCACTACTGGATTTACTATCAGCAAAATAATCCAAACTCAACACTGTGTCACAAACTCCACAAATTCTCAGTTTACTTATAAGCTTTACTGAGATCCAGTCTCTTCAAGAGATCACAATTCCTCCATCCTTACATCCACCAGTAGTAGTTGAAACTGGTGAAGTCTTCAAAGACAGTAGTCATGCTTTGCCAGAATAAGCTACTAAACACATGACCATAATCTCCACCTCTTCTGACCAAAAATGCTAGAGCATCCAACTCCACAAGTCCAATCTTAACCATCTTCCAGATATAACCACCAGCAAACATGATGCTATAACATCTTTTGGGACATCAGCTTCTCATCACCATTCAAATGACTCATTGCACAAAGAAGTCCTTCAAGAAGCTCCCAACAAAACACAGTCAGAGCAACTTATTCATACACACCTGAATACCATAAGTTCCCACACCCTCTCTGAACCATATCCTAGCAAACTCAACCATATCCAGAGTATCTATACCAAATTCTTTTTCCAGAACATACTTCCACCATTTTATGAAAAGCACAAGAATGTTATCTAGTATGGCCTTTTGAATTTTCTCAGAAGTTCTAACAACAACGAATTCCTTCATTTGAGAGATGTCCTGGATATTATCATCAGACTTATCTCTGATCTTCCTATTTTTGGAAGAGATGAACACTTTACTCTTGGATTTTGTAGTACCATCCACATAGATCTTCTTCTTATCAGTTCTCATCATTGGAGGTGACTCAATAGGTTTCCTCTTCCTTGATTTCAGTCGTTTAGCAACCCCAGGAACCACTTTTGCAATTAGTTCATCATCACTCTTCTTTATTTTAAGGCTTGAAGTACCTTTCTTGACTTGAGATGTTTTAACATCAGCTCTAACATCTGCATCTTCCAACCTAAGGATTGTCAACCTGTGAAATTTTTCTTCTGAACTATAGGAGTCATTAGTCAGGTTGTCATCTTTCTTGGCCTTGCAAGTATTCAGCTCCCAACACTTCTTAAGGTCACAGCTTTTGATCCTTCCATCAGCATTTTTGACTCCTTCATCTTGCTCACATAACTGACTACTCAAGTTGGCTTTTAACACATCATCCAACTTAGGAGTAACAGCACCATAGGTCATTAACCCAGATTGACTTTTCACCATACTTTCACACTTGATGTCACCATCTGATGTTACAGAATCATCCTTAACATCACTAGATAAGCTGTCCACGTGAGGTATCCACTGATAGCAATTATCTTTGGATCTGACACCCTTCATAACAACCTGATTATGCTCATCAGAAACCACACACTCATGCTTAGTGTAGTTTACCTTGTAACCTTCATCACACAACTGGCTTATGCTGATCAAATTTGCATTTAAGCCACTGACCAACATAACATTGTCAAGTTCAGGTCTATCATCACCTTGCACCTTCCCAACTCCTGCAACAACACCTATTTCTCCATTGCCAAATATAACCTCATGAGAGGGACAATGACTGACTTCAGCAAACATGGATCTACATCCAGACATGTGTTTGGAACACCCACTGTTAAAATACCATGTTCCTTCTTTAAACTCTCTATCAGCCATGTGAGCCAATAAGCACTTCACCTTCTCCTTAGGTACCCATTGTTTAACAACTTTGGGCCTGTACTCTCTCCATCTGTTTTGAGGTTGAGGGTATCCATGCAGCTTGTAGCAAGAGTACTACATATGTCCAAACTTTCCACAATAATAGCATCTCACCCTTTCATTTCTGAATCTTCTGCCATGATGAGATTGCTTAGGCTGCCATCCATAATGTGGTCTCCTCCTACCATAACTGCCCTGCCATCTATTATGCTGGTATCTTCTCCCATAAGAAGGCTGAGAATGTTGTTTCCTGGATTGTCTCCCATGATGGTGTGGTTTTCTTCTTCCATGAGGAACAACATTGGTGTATCCATATCCATAACCATACCAGTTGTCCTGATGTTGAGACACCTGATGAGACATGTGCTATTTGAACTGAGCAGCTTGCATGCTCTTGTGGTATTGTGGGGGCATATACTGACTAGCTCCTTGTGGCTGCTTTCTTTTCTGATAAGGACCAGTCTTCTTCTCAATCTTCTTAGGTTGTGAAACATTAGCTTTCTTAGGGGTAGGATCCTGCTTCTTTGGCTGATGTTGAGATGAAAGTTGTGACACTTCCTTCTTTGAACCTGAAGTGCTTTCTTCTGAAGTTCCCTTATCCTCAGCCACATATCCTATCCCAGCTTTTTCTCCAGCAGCTTTTTCTGACTGAAGGATCTTGTCAAGTGTGTCTGTACCATAGCTCAGCATCCTAACAGACTTGGTCATTTGATCAAGGTGAGCTCTAACTAGCACCACTTCATTTTCCAGATCAGTCTTTTTATTCTCTAGCTGAGCAATCTGTTGCTTGTGTCACTTTTTTTCTTGACAAATCTCAGCACTTTTTAAACACATCTCTTGATAGGTAGATGCTAACTCCTCATAAGTTACTTCTCCATCACTAGAATCATCATCAGTAACCACAGCTCCTGTTAAAGCTCTCACATGCTTTGCTGACTCGCCTTCACTTTCACTGTCAGAGTCAGACCAGGAAACTGTCATGCCCTTCTTCTGCTTTTTCAAGAAGGTGGGACATTCTTTCTTGACATGTCCACACCCTTCACACTCAAAGCACTGAACTCCTTTATCTTGGGTAGTTTTCTCTTCATCCTTCTTGCTGGTGTCAGAGGTCATGTTCTTGACATTAGGCCTGGAGTTATTGTTCATTCTCTTGAATACTTTGGTGAACTGTCTTCCCAACATAACTATGGCCTGAGATAGATCCTCCTGGGATTCATAACTCTTCCCTTTCTCTTCTTCACCATTTGACACCAGGGCTATACTCTTTGGCTTCTTTTCTGGTTCTTCCTCAGTCAACCCAAGCTCAAAAGTTTGAAGAGATCCAATGAGCTCATCAACTCTCGTTTTGCTGATGTCTTGTGATTCTTCAATGGCAGTAACCTTCATCTTATACTTCTTAGGTAGGGACCTAAGGATCTTCCTCACAAGCTTTTCATCTGACATCTTCTCACCAAGAGCACTGGATGCATTAGCCAGCTCCAAAACATTCATGTGGAAGTCATGAATAGTCTCATCGTCCTTCATCTTCAGGCTTTCAAATTTTGATGTTAAAATCTGAAGTCTCGACATCTTAACTCTAGACGTTCCTTCATGTGTAGCCTGTAAGATATCCCACGCTTCCTTAGCAACTTCACAGGTATTGATTAACCTGAAGATATTCTTATCCACTCCATTGAAGATTGCATTCAGAGCTTTGGAATTTCCAAGGGCAAGCTCATCTTCCTCCTTGGTCCACTCTTCTTCAGGCTTTGGCTTAGAGGTGCCTTCTTTATCTTTGCCGGCATCATCTTTCTCACACGTGACAAGTGCTTTCCATTCTTTAATAACAGCCTTCCAAGCCCTGCTGTCCAAGGATTTTAAGAAAGTGGCCATCCTTGGCTTCCAATAGTCATAATTGGATCCATCCAAAATAGGGGGTCTGTTGACGAATCCTCCAACTTCTTTGTCCATCTTTACACCAGAAAGTAACTTCCCTAGATCTCACCCAGAGAGAGACAGGATGCCTGCTCTGATACCAATTGAAATTCTGGTATCAGACGTGTGATGTTAAGGTGCGATGTCACAACAACACACTCTGCACAATGGACAGCAAAAACAATAACAAAGCAACACAAGGAAATGTTGACCCAGTTCGGTTACAACCAACCTACTCTGGGGACTACCAAGCTAGGGATGGAATTCACTACTTGTAGATATAATTTACAGACTCAACAACTCGTTGACAATCTCCTAAACTTATACTCTACTAATGACTTCCTACCTAAGAAACCACTTAGGTATGAGAACACCACTCAATCCTTTACAAACTCTCAAAGAGACCACTTTGAGTAACCTTGATCTTACTTCACAGCTTCGATCAAGCTACCACTCTCTATTGCTTCACCGCTTCTAGAGAGGACAGAAACTCAACACCTATTCAAACCCTAGAATAGTGTAAATACAAGCACTCTAAACAAACTCTAGACACTAAGCCTCCAGCTCCTGATCTTCTGAATGTTTTCTGTCGCTTTTTCCTTTGGTCTTGTGCGCTTTATATAGCTCCTTGAATTGGTCTTGGACTTGCTACAATATCTCCCAGATTTGTTATTTAAAACTGAATATTTAAAACAGATTTTCTCCTAAAATCTTTTTAAATCTTCAACCTTTTAAATCTCCTACAAATCTGCAACAGATCTCCTATGCAGCAGCAAATATCTATCCCAAGATATTCGCATCCAATGAGACAGCTTGCTCTCCACAATTCCAGCTAATACGCAACCCTAACAACATCACAGCCTGTTGTTGTTAATTCTGCAGATCTGATGTTACAACATCGCCATGTGACATCAGACATCCAACTTCAGCAATTAGATACTTAACACAGCCCAGTGTTAAGACTTCAATGTTGCAACATTAGCACCTTGACATCAACATTGAACATACCTTGTTTTACCAAAATTCCATCCAATCCAGGAATTAACAGTAACATCCAAGAATAACATTGGATAGAAACTACAAACGAGATAAGAGGTATGCCAATAGATGTCCAAGAATAGAGTTGGACAACAACAATAAAGTTTCTGGTAAAAACAGCAGCGTCATCCAAGAATAGCATTGGATGGAGGTGCAAAACACTCTATTGGGGATAAGATATCCAAGAATGTCATTGGATAAAAGGAATCACAACATTCAAGAATGGCATTGAATGAGGCAACAACAAACATCAGAGTCACCCAAGAATAGCATTGGATATAAACAAAATTCCATTTGAAAACTTCACTAGGGACATCCAAGAATGGCATTGGATGGCAAAGTTAAACATCGGAGATGTCCAAGAAGAGCATTGGACTTGGTTGGGGAAAAGGTGTCCAAGAATGGCATCGGACAAAAGAATCTCAACATCCAAGACTCGCATTGGATGAAAACAAAACTTCCATTTGAAAAACTCCAATGGGGACATCCAAGAATGGTATTGGATGGCAAGGTTAAACATCAGAGATATCCAAGAATAGCATTGGACTTGGTTGGGGAAAAGGTGTCCAAGAATGGCATTGGACAAAAGAAATCACAACATCCAAGAATGGCATTGAATGAAGTTAGAAAAGTTCTGGAAAATATATCATAAGTATCCAAGAATGGCATTGGATAAAAAGAGTTCACGATATCCAAGACTGGAATTGAATAAAGTGAGCAGGGACTTTCAGGAATGACACTGAAAGGTAAAGGTAAATTACTTCATTCAAGAATGGCATTGAATGATAGTGAGAAAGACATCCAGGAATGGCACTGAATGCAAATGAGAGAACTCATTCAGGAATGACACTGAATGAACAGATAAAAATTTCAGGAATGGCACTGAAAGATATCCAAGAGAAATATAATGGGGATTACAAAAGAGAGGCAAAACTTCCAGGAATAGCACTGGGAGAAACAAGAGTAACAAGGTATCCAGGAATGACACTGGAGATCAAAAGAGACAGACATCCAGGAATGGCACTGGAGAAACAAGAATATAAAGATCCAGGAATAACACTAGAATAAAAGAAAACAAACATCTAACAACATGACAAGATGCACAGGGAATCGACAAAATCCAGGAATGGAACTGGAAAGAAAGAAGACAGGTAAACAACAATATTCAGGAATGACACTGAATGAAAAGGCAGGTAAAAGTTTTGGTAGGTGCCAAGTAAGTTGGACTTTGATCACAAGGTAAAATGTTGAAAGCAACAGGACCTCGGGAAAATGCATATGAGCGCGAAACACATTTCGAGATATGCAAATCTTTCTATGTATGATATATGAATGATTTATGTATGCAATGCAGATGATAGGGACAACCGAGATATACTCTTTTGTGAGGGAAGAATGGAACTCTGATTCCTCAACACAGGGAACACTGCCCACTCTGCTTGGAGAGAAGATGTTGAACACATCTCTGTCACACTTATGAATTGTATCAGGCTGATGGTCTTTTGAGGAAAGACATCTTGAGGATTCTTGAATAAGACTGCCCCAGATTGATTGACCGGTATGGATAAACTGATCATGGCTTCAGTTTGACTGCTGTAGGGGAAAAATGAACTGATCATGGTTTCAATTCTTAAAATGAATGTTGAGAATAAACTGATCATGGCTTCAGCTTGATTATTACTGGGGATGAACTGATCATGGCTTCAGTTCTTGAGACAAATGTTGAGAAGGCTAAACTTAGTATAGGTATTGAAAGAGATCTTCTGGTTAACCAATTCTGAGAATAACTTACACTGAGCAACAAATCTTGAATTGATTCATAACAGAATCTGGAAGTAATGTGCCCCTGATAGGATCACTGACCAAGTTTCTCAACTATTTGAAATTTCTTGATGAGGAAAGTTTGCCTACAAATAGGATTATTCAAACAAACATGGTAATTTTAATGCAAAGCTCATGCAATTTTGAAATTCAAAAATCATTTTTGGAATGATATTATCGATGTAAAGCAAATGAATCAGTTGTCAAAACACGGCGGTTTAGACATTCAAAAATGAAAGATAAAGCAAAGGTAAGACATCAAAGCAAATGATTGGCAACAAACTCAGGAGTCAGTTTACGCAACCTCGGTGTAGTATGCTTTCAAAAGAAACCTGGCTTCAATTAGGTCTTTTGAAGGTTGTAACGTCGTCTGGTTCACGGTTTTTTTGAAACAAAGGATATAGGCTCAAAGTTTATTTGTACCCAACCCGTTCTTCGTGACGATCTCCAGTCCTATGCTCAGTTAATTCAAACAATTCATTCAGGTTCCAAGAGATTTTTGAATTGCAACACTGTTATGATGATGGCTTAAGAGATTTTTGAGATGGAAATCACTATTTCTTACAACATTTTGTTGTTTTTGATGAGGACCTCAGTCAACCCGTTTTGTCTTTGAGGATTTTGGTAACCTCTTGATTTTTCTTTTGTTATCCCTAACTTTTGCCTGAACTGTGTCATTTGAGCTTACAGTCAGCGGGATGCCCCAATTTTTGCCTAAGTCTCCTTCATAGGTTTTGACTCAGCGGGCTTTTATTTTCATTTTTCATCTTTTTTTTGAAAGATAGTGGCTGCATGGCTTAATGATTACGGTGAACCATCATTGGCTTTTGATTTGAAGGACATCTTCGACACTTCTTTGATGTGTGCGAAGGAAAGCTTGTGATTGCAACCTTTATTGGAAGGCGTCTTGCATGCACGGTCAAATTAACTGAGAACAACCCATCCCCAGGTTAAGATTGCGGGTTTTTTCGTACAGAAAGAAACTCCAACTTCTAGGCTCAAAGGGGTTGACAAGGGATTAACTTCCTTATTTCTCCAGTGTTTGGGAGTTGAAACAATGTCTGTACATCATCAGCCAAGGTTTAATTGAAAGCATACAGTCCAGCAATTTTAGGTATTTCGTTTTCATCATCCTCCCTCCAATCTTTGCATGAACAAAAGCTTGATAAAGAAAGTGAACAGGAGAAATATTTTTGTTTGTGAAAAAGAAAGCATAAAGATGCACACAGTGGATAAAAATGAATTGAATCAAAACATTGCAATGCTCATTTGATTGAAATTACCATGAAAGTACAAATAAAGTTCGAAAGCAAATAGTTAATGCAATCAAAGAAAAATGCAAACAGAAAGAAACAAGGCCTAGTGATTTCTGGGACAGGTGTGCCCCTTGTATTTCTCAAAATTAGGAGTTTTGAATTTTGCAGGTATAACCAAGTCTGAAACCAAGCACATATCCATTGCGGCAGCACTAAAGACATCACTTCCTTCCACGACTCTTATCCTTTTGTCTAGAGTTTTCCATTGCTCTCTGACTTCTTCAATGTATCTAGGTTCTCCCTGACTTTCAGATTGTGGACCAGCAGCATGGTACACGAAAGGAGGATTCTCAGGAATAACTTGAGCAACAGAATGCACAACAGACTGAGGTTCAGTGAACAATGGAGCTAAAGATACTGGCAGTACAGACGGGACAAACACAGGAGTAGTTGCAAAGGGTGGCGAGTAATTCGGAGGTAACCCAAATTCTGGCCAAGTAGAAGCTGGTTGCTGAGTCAGTGGAGGGTCAACAGCAGCAGGTAAGATTTCAGAGATCACAGTCCTCTGATGTGGTTCACCTCTAGCAATCAGAACTTGCATCATTTCTGTGAGTCTTGTCATGCCGACCTTCAACTCATCAATTTCCATTCTGACTTCGGCGTTGTGTTGTTCTTGGTTTTCCATTCTCAATCTGACAGCAACTCTAGTTCCGTAGTTGTGTTGAGGAAACAGCTTGACGGTGAACAGATAACTGGAGAAGAAGACAGTTGAAGTGAGTTTCTGAGACAACTGGGAAGAATGCAGATGTATGCTCATGGATGCAAGAGTGCATGGATGCAACAACCACAAACAAGATCACTCAAAGCACACGGGTTCAAAGTTCAAGTCACGAGCATGAAGCCAAGGTTAAGAGCCAATCCCACAAAAGGTGTGTACTAAGGTTTTGTCTTCATTGTACCTGCAGAAAACAACGGTTCTAACAGAGTGCCCAGGGTCCACAATCCACTATCAGACACACCAGCGCACCGATTTTATCGGAGGTTGGTAGTTATCCTCAAGAGAATCTAACCTGAGTGTGGCATCGCGTAACAACTAAGTTAGATTTGCATCTTTATAGCTTCCGCGCCATGATCCTAAAAAGGCTAAGATGGGTTAAGGGTTACTACGGTTCTCAGTGTTATAGGCTTCTATGGAAAAAGTAATGCCTTCACGATTTCTCGATCGACATCAGTAATTCCAAAGAGGCAACCACCGAGTGGATGGATTCTCAAGTTCTTTTTTTTCAGGATTCGACTCCCTCAAAGTTCCCTTGACTATACCATCCTCCTATCTCAAAGTACACTCTGGTCCGGGCATAGGACTTATCTCACACATAGAGGAACTCCTAAATAGAACAATCAAGTAACAAGCAAATCAGACAAAAAGTAGTAAATAAATCAAAGTAGGCTAAACCCCTCAAGGGAGGATATCCCCAACAGAGTCGCCACTTTTCTGTAGTGGCAAAATCGTGAGTATAAGCTATTGATTAACTTAACTCGAAAAGCAAGAGTCGCCACCGCACTTTTATTTTATCCAAAAAAGGAAAGGAAAATAACGAACAAAACCTACACAAGCTCTATAACAAGAACAAGTGAAGAGAGACTGGATAAGGGGGGTTGGTTACGTAATGGGAAGGTGTTAGCACCCAAAACGTCTATAGTACTCTATAGGAGCCCTTTGAAATATCTACCGCTTTTGGTCTGAAAATGTTTGCTTGTAAAGTGATTGAGGAGATGAAAAGAGAAATTGTTTTTAAGATTTTTGTGTTTGGAGAGACTTGTCGCCTCATACCTACGTACCCACGATGTGCAATGTAGGATCAAAACCCCGTAGTTCGTGGTACAAAGAATGAAAATTGTTTGTTTTAGTTGATTTTAAAATGTAAAGACAATTCGTCATTTCCAAGCGAATAATTCCTCTTAAAGAAATGAATCATGTCTAAACTTATGAAAAAGTTTTAAAAGAGAAAGTGCACGAGGGCACAAAAGGAGTTTGAATGAGTTTGGTGTTTTTTAAAGTCTTTTGAAAAAGGTGTCAATATGCTTATGTAGTTTAGCATTTGTTAAGAAATGAAACGAAAAAAGTAAAGTCACTTGACAAAGTCAAGGTTTGATTATGAAAGAGGTGAAAGTTTGAAAGCAAGAAAGTTTTGAAAAATGGAGAGAGTTTTGAAAATTGAAGAATGGGGAGGAAAAGAAGTGACTATCCTAGAGCATAAAGTAAAAGCTAAGGATAAGAAAGATCTAACCACAAATGTAGTTATTTTCACCATAAACCATGCAAAAGCACAAGTATTCGAAGTCTTCGAACCATAATTCCAAAGCAAAGGGAAAAGGTCCTAGTTCTAAGTCCAGGATCCAAGAATAGCATTGAAGTCCAAAGTCTTTGAACCGTAATTCCAAAGCAAAGGGAAAAAGCTCTAGTTCTAAGTCCAAGGATTCAAGAATAGCATTGAAGTCCAAGGTCTAGGTGCAAAACTCCATGTCCATTGCAAAGGATAGTAGCCATAGTCCAAGATTAGAAGCACAAGTTTTTTAGAGGTTTTTGCCTTTATTAATGTTTTTGGTCCAAGTGGACAAAGAGAAAAAGGCATAAGCATAAACATGTGTCCAACGGACAAAGGAAAAAATTGCGAAAGCATAAACATGTGTCCAACGGACAAAGGAAAAATATGCGGAAGCATAAACATGTGTCCAACGGACAAAGGAAAAATATGCGGAAGCATAAACATGTGTCCAACGGACAAAGGAAAAATTGCATAAAAGTAAAGGAGAGATAGGGAGCGAGAAGGAATTGTAAAGAAGTTAGAAGTTAGTAATTAGTTGTTAGTTGTTAGAGTAAATGATCAATAATGATAGAATAATGTACTTAGGTCAAGGTTAATGAAGACTTGTTAGAAGATTGATAGAATCAAAGCCTCTACAACAATAAGCTTCATAGAGTTTGAACCTAATACAAAAGATCAATCAACATTGAGTTATTTTCCGATACGGGACATAATGTTGCGCTATGATAAGCAATCACCGAGTAATTTACGAAGTAATTACCCTACAATGAGGCCGGTCAATAGCTCTTTGTGTTAATGCATGCTAGATGAACGATATGTAGATCGTCATCCGAAAGCAATACCCCACGAAAAGAAAAGAAAGCAACGATCTCGTCTTGATCAATAATTCGACAAAGAAATTCTAATGATCCATAAGACTTTCATCGATCCAAAGAAAGGAGAAATAGATGAAGAGAAAGCCAAATTAAACCACAAAAATATGTGATCTAAGGCTAAGAACAAAGGAAATGGAAGAAAATGGCAAAAAAACCAAAACAGTCCAAAAAATAAGCATTTTTCACATTCTGGATGCTGGTTAATCGATTAACCACTTCACAGTGTAATTATGTTAATCGATTAACCAGTGTAAACTTGCAGTTTTTTGCGCAAAATTCAACTGTTAATCGATTAACCAATTCGTGCATGTTTTGGTTAATCGATTAACACTGTAAAAACAGCAGAAAATTAGTTTGAAAATTGCATAATCCTTGATCAATCATTTATTCAAACACCTCATGATTAAGGATGCAATTGTGCACGAAATTTTGAGTAAAACAAAAGCAAAAACCAGTAATCAACATAAATTGCAAGATCCAAAGATCAAGCAAACAAGATCAACAAAGGATCTACATTGTGGAAGATGAAATCAAGAACAACAATGGTGGAAAATGAGATTACCACTCCAAATCTGAAAATTGCTTCAAATTACTCCAAGATCCAAACTCCAAAGTCTTGATCTACTAAAATTGATGATGAAAAACTAGCTTGAATGAAGGTTTAGCTCAAAGTTGAACAAGATTCAATGTGAATCCTTGTTAACTTTCAAAAGAAGAAATGTGAGCTTTGGTGAATTTGGTAGTTGGGGAGAGAAATTGCAAGAGGTTCTTTGGCTCTCAAAAGCTTGAATGAAATTTTAACAAGGTGAATTTGGCTCTCAAAATCTTGAAGAATGAATGAAATAAAGGCTCTATTTATAGAGTTTAGGCTTGGAAAATTTGGTGGATTGGAGTTTGGTTTGGAAATGAAAATTAGGCTTGGAATTTGAATTTGGAGGGAAATTCATAAAAGAGTGGTGATTATTGAAGGTGTATGGTAGGAACTGATCAAAGTGATGTAGGGAATTAAAATGAGATGGTCTAGAATATTCCACATGTGATCAAAATGATGAAAATTGGTGCTAATTGCTGCAAAATTTGAATTTGGCACATTTTTTCAAAAATTGCACGTGTTAATCGATTAACCACTTCACAGTGCAATTAGGTTAATCGATTAACATAGTGAAAAATGAGGAAAATGGCTTTTTGGTGTGCTGTCTTGGCTCTAGCTCGATTTTTTTTGCTTGTCAAAGAAGACATGGAAATAAACACATGAGCCTTGGAGTCTCTTGAATAATAATCAATTAAATCTTAGAAACTCTTGATCAGATGAATTTTGAATTGTTTGCAGATCAACTTTGACTTTGTTCAGATGAAATTCATTCGAGCCGAGGGACTACTATTTTGGCATTTTTAACCTGTTATTCCCCTGAAAATGTCAATAAAGAGAAAAACAAAATATTTTTTGGATTTTGATTAAAGGGTTAGTAAACATAAGCAAATAAAGGCAAATAAGAAAGGCACAGATGCTCGGTGATCTCTGCAAGGCATAAACCCAAAGAAGAGAGGGATAAGGGAATCAATGTGTGATCTTGCTTGTGGTAAAGATGCAAAATGAGATGTGAATGATATGTGTAGAGCTGTCAAAATGGGCCGAAGCCCATGGGCCGGCCCGCCGAGCCCGAAAAAAGTTAGGGCTTGGGCCTTATTTTTGGAGCCCATATTATTTCGGGCCTTTTTTAGCCCGGCCCAAAAAAGCCCGAAAAAAAATGGGCCGGCCCGTATGGGCTATGGGTAGCCCGCCAGCCCGACAACTTTTTTTAAAAGAATTAATTTAACTATTTGGCCCATATATAAATTAATAAATATATATAATTGGACCTAAAAATTAAATTTGGCCCAAGAAACATTTGGATACAATGTGTTAGTGCTTCTTTGGTTCGGTCCACACACACTTCAGTGACTACCAGAACATTAATTTCTATTACATTATATTACATTACAGTATTCTAAAATGAATATATTACATTAAGATCATTAAAATGAGTATTAATTTCTATAACATTATATATTAAAATGAGTATTAATTTCTATTACATTATATATTACTTAAAAAATGAATTTTTTAATTTTTTTTTTAAAATGGGCCCGTTTAGGGCTGGGTAGCCCGCAGCCTAGACAGGGTTGGGTCTGGGTAGTAAAAAAGGAGCCCGTATTCAAAATGGGCTTTTTGAGCCCGGCCCGAAAAAGCCCGAGGCCCGCCAGAGCCGGCCCGTTTAGGGCCGGGCTACCCGTTTTGACTGCTCTAGATATGTGGAATCTTAGGGGTCAAAAATTAGGGTCTTACAGCCGGGGTCTCCCTTTCCATCATATTCGATTAACGTAGGTGACTTCTCCATGGATTTTGGTATCTTGCTTTCCAAAATCCTTACTTCCAAAGGATGCTTCGACTGCACCTTTCTCAGTTGATCGTCTACTTGAGTAGAGGAAGGAACGTGGCTACCCTAGTCTCCCCGTGGCTCTAAGAAGGAGTTTGATGCTTCATACACCTATACTAATCTCTAGATCTAGGAGTTTTGTCTTTCATTTCTCTGGACGAATCTAGGACGACAATATGAGTCCTCTTTGACACGACCTCCTGGACAGTGTTTTCATGAGGTGGAGAGTTGTGGAGGATTTTTTCAAGGCATTGTAGCCTTTCTTCGAGGGCGTTTGAGTTTTGTTATCGAGCGATGTTGTACACATTATTCAACAGTTTGTTAGCACTCTGCACTCCGAGGTTTTGCTTGAACAACCTAGAGGTTAGGCAAGGCTTATGGTTGCAAAAACTACAGATAGAACGGGAGGATTAGTCAGAGTAACTTGAACATATTCGTGTACTAAGAAGAATTTAGAAGAAGTATGGTTCTTTCATGGAGGTCGACCAAAGTCAATATGATCGGCCCAGAATAATATTGTTGAATTGGGGTGCCTCCAAATAGTATTATTTGGACGAGGCGAAATGGGTGATTTCGAAAATTAATAAGATTTGAAAGAATCACACAAGATGTAATGAATAACCCCATATATATAGATGATGGATAGCTCTATAACAAAACCCTAATAGCAATTTATCCAACGAATTTAGATTAATGTAACGATCATGACTATACAGCAAAATAAAATTAATTAAATATATAAATAAAACTAATTAAAAACAAAATAAAACTAACTCGATATATTGTTTACAGCATTTTGCTACATATCATCTCACTTAGCATTTTTACCTATAAATTAATCTTGATGTACATAATCATTTCTATCCTAAACTTTATGTGACTTACTCCCTCTGGTCTCTCATGGTTGACGAAGACTTAATGTGAAAGCAGCACTATTAAACACGGCAACAAGGACAATCACATCATTCTTTCTATTATGGAAAATTCTTCCTAACTTTCTTAGTAAACTCAAAGACCAAAACAACCACCACTTGGTTTCTTTCTCTGTAACTTGACAAGGTTAGTGCTTACAACCAACCTTTTCTCACTCTCAATGACTAGAACTAGTTATAGCAATAGAATTATCAAGCTCTTGTTCTTCATTATTACTTTCTTGCACGCTGCTTCTGCTCTTACCTCTGATGGCTTCACTCTCTTGTCACTCTTGGGAAGCTGGACCTTTGTTCCTCCTCCCATCAACTCTACCTGGAGGGCTTCTGATTCCAATCCATGCTCATGGCATGGTGTTCAATGCGACCATAACAACCATGTGGTTTCCCTTAACCTCACTGCTCGTGGGATTTTTGGTCAACTTGGACCACAAATTGGAAACCTTTATCATTTGCATACCCTTCTGTTGTTGGATAATGGTTTCTCAGGAAAAGTGCCTTCTGAGTTAAGCAACTGTAGTTTTCTTGAGAATTTAGATCTTTCTGGGAATAGATTAAGTGGAAATATACCATATAGTTTTAATCGGTTGCAAAATTTACGGTTTTTGAGTTTGTCTTCCAATCTACTGACTGGTGAAATTCCAGATTCCTTGTTTGAAATTCCTTCCCTGGAAGAAGTGAGTTTTCACAGTAACCTTCTTACTGGCCATATCCCAACCAATATTGGAAACTTGACTCAACTATTGAGATTGTATCTATATGGTAATCAATTGTCAAGGACTATTCCTTCATCCATTGGTAATTGCAGTAAATTACAGGACCTTGATTTGTCTTTCAATCGTTTGAGAGGCGAAATTCCAGTAAGTATTTGGAGAATTCAAACTTTGAGGAGGTTGTTTCTCAATAAAAATAATTTCACAGGGTCTCTTCCTGATTTTGGAAGTAATCTGAACCTCAATTACATCGACATGAGCAAGAACAATATCAGTGGATCAGTTCCATCATGTTTGGGAAATTGTACAAATGTCACATACATTAATTTGTCATGGAACAAGTTTGGAGGGCTCATACCATCAGATCTTGGAAACCTTGTGAATCTTGTGACTTTGAATCTTGCTCACAATAACTTGGAAGGTTCTTTGCCACTTCGGCTGTCAAATTGTACTAAAATGGATCATTTTGATGTTGGATTCAATTTCCTAAATGGATCAATTCCATCAAGTTTGAAAAGTTGGAGAGGCTTAACCACGTTGATTTTAAGAGAAAATCATTTCACAGGAGGTATCCCGCAGTTTTTGGCAGAACTTAGCAATCTTCGAGAGCTACAACTTGGTGGAAATAATTTTGGAGGTGAAATTCCTCGATCAATGGGAATGTTGAGCAATTTGTTCTACAGATTGAATCTGAGTGCTAATGGATTGACAGGTGGGATTCCTGCAGAAATCGGGAAGCTAAAACTGCTGCAAAGTCTGGACATATCTTTCAACAATTTAACAGGAAGCATTGATACTCTTGAAGGTCTTGTTTCATTAACTGCGGTCAATATTTCTTACAATCTCTTCAATGGTTCTGTACCAACAGGGCTTAATATAGTAATGAAGTTATTGAAATCCTCACCGTCATCATTCATGGGTAACCCTCTCCTATGTTTCAGTTGTTTGAGTTGCATTAATTCTAGTTATGTGAATCCGTGTGTCTACAAATCAAATGATCACAAAGGTATCAGTAATGTTCGAATTGTGATGATAGCACTTGGATCCTCAATGTTGATTTCTGCTGTACTGGTAATCATAATTCGACGGTGTCTTCTTAGAAAGAAATCAGATATGGAGTCCGATCTAAATCAGTGGTATTATATTGATAGAGGAGCTGGAAGGATTGGAGTCGGATATGTTAAAGAATTCAACATCTCAGGTAAAGAGCAGTCATCGGCCCTTAAGAATCTAGTGTTGCAGGCAACGGAGAACCTTAGTGATCAGTATATTATCGGCAGAGGAGCACATGGTATCGTGTACAAAGCGATTATTGGTAACCAGGTTTTTGCTGTAAAGCAATTTGAATTCACAAGGAACAGGAGAAAACAGCTACATATGATGTGCAAAGAAATTGAAGTGCTTGGAATGTATAAGCATAGAAACTTGATCAAATATGCAGACTACTGGATTGGAGAGGAATATGGCTTAGTCTTGTATAAATTCATGGAAAATGGTAGCCTTCATGATATCTTGCATGAAAAGAATCCTCCGCCACCGTTAACATGGAATGCCAGGTTTAAGATAGCTGTTGGAATTGCTGAAGGAATAGGATATCTGCATAATAATTGTGATCCACCCATAGTGCACCGGGATATTAAACCAAAAAATATTCTTATTGATGAGAATATGGAGCCAATTATAGCTGATTTCGGTACTGCCCTCTACAGGAAGTCGTCTGAAGATTCTTTTAGTCATTCCGAAACCAGGAAAATGCTTTCGACGAAAGTAATTGGTACCCCTGGCTATATTGCACCAGGTATTCAGTTTTTCATCTATATTTATTAGTTATCTATATACACACCCCTCTGATAGCTGATAGTATTCACTAACATGTTTACATTGTCACATGTCAGAGAACGCATATCAAGTAGTGCAGGGAAGAAAATCTGATGTATACAGCTACGGCGTTGTTTTGCTCGAGCTAATAACAAGAAAGAAAGTGTTAGTTCCCTCTTTGAATGATGAGAGAAAAGTGACCCCTTTAGTGAGCTGGGCTAGAAAAGTTTGGCTGGAAACAGGAAAAATTGCGGATATTACTGATTCATACCTTGCGTGTTCAATTCTGGATTCAGCAGCACTGACCAAGCAAGTCACTACCATGTTTTTATTGGCATTGCAATGCACAGAGAAGGATCTACGAAAGAGACCAATCATGAAAGATGTTATTGGCTTGTATAGAAAGGACACGTTTAAGCAGCGTGATGAGGAGGAGTACGGTGATGCGGTTGCAGCTGATACATCACTACAGCCAAGTAGTCCTAATATTCTCCCGAACATTCCAGTTGTCAGTGTTGAGCACCAACTACACGGAGAAAGCAGTAAGGTTGCAGCGAAAATACAAAGAGAAGTTCCATTTAATGCGGAGACTGAACCTATGGGTTATAATGACTTTGGCTTTTGGCCGGACACTGATCAATTTCTACCGGGATTCTGTGTCGAAGAAAATTGGAGTCTCAAACCTATAATTTATATTGATGGACTGTTAGTTAAACTGATGGGAAATGGTAAGATAATGACTGAAAAGGTTTTGGTGGTAGCTTCTTCGAGTGTTCCAAAAGTTACGTATGTTTCGCCTAGTTTGATTTTCATCCCCTCTGTCGCTGGTCCAATACTTACCAAACCTTTCAATTGGTTTTTCCTGTTGCATTGGGGCCAGTATATGCACCTTCACAAATCCTTGTATTATCAACCCAAATCATATTTCATAAATGCCAATAAAAGCAATACCCTTCAGGACCTAATATTGAAGGCTACAGAGAACCTAAATGATCAATATGTTATTGGCAGAGGAGCACATTGTATTGTGTACAAAATCATACTTGGTAAACAACTTTTTGCTTTGAAGAAGTTTGAATTTGGAACGAACAAGCAAAAGCACCAAAGTATCGTCTGCAACGAAATTGAACTCCTTGGGATGTTTAAGCACAGAAATTTAATCAAATACACGGACTACTGGATTGGAGATCATTATGCTTTAGTCTTATATAAATTCATGGAAAATGGAAGCCTTCATGATATTTTGCATGAGAAAAAACCCTCACCGCCCTTATTGTGGAGTGACCGGTTTAAGATCGCAGTTGGAATTGCTAAAGGACTAGCACATCTGCATTATAACTGTATCCCACCGATAGTGCACGGAGACATCAAACCGGAGAACATATTTCTTGATGATAATATGGAGCCTATTATAGCTGATTTTGGTACAGCCCTGCTATGCGACCTGTCTGAGGATTCTTATAGTCAATTTTCATCGCATGTTATTGGTCCCCGAGGTTATCTTGCACCAGGTAATCAATTTTTCATCAGCACTTACTATTGCTTTGCACACCCCTTCTATATCTGGTAGTAACTAGTGTTTGCAAGGACACTATGATTTCTTCTATTTTTTCAAATACACCGTGAAGGTGGAATCGTGTACGATAGTATTCTTTAACTTGTTTGCATTGTCGCCTGTGACAGAGAATGCATATGAAGTAGCACAGTGCAGGAAGTCTGATGTATACAGCTACGGAGTTGTTTTGCTTGAGCTAATAACCGGGAAGAAAGAGATTGCTCCCTCTCTTAATGATGAGACAAACTCAACATCTTTAGTGAGCTGGGCTAGATCTGTATGGCTGGAAACTGGCAACATCGAGATGATTGTTGATTCATACCTTGCAAATTCATTTCACAATTCAGCAACACTGACCAAGCAAGTCGCACCTATTTTTATATTGGCATTGCAATGCACTGAGACGGATCTGCAAAAGAGACCGACGATGAAAGATGTTGTTGACTTTAATGCAAAGCATGAACCTCAAGATAATAGTGATTTTCGGTTTTGGCAAGACGCAGAACAATTTCCGATGAAAGATGTTGTTGACTTTAATGCAAAGCATGAACCTCAAGATAATAGTGATTTTCGGTTTTGGCAAGACGCAGAACAATTTCCGCTGGGAGTTTATGATTGGGATGATTGGAAACTCATGTCTAGACCTGCTGTTAGTATCGATGGACTTGTAATTAAAGTAATGGGAAATTGTGAGACGGAGGCTAAAACGGTTGTGGTAGTTGCTCTAATTGTTCCAAAAATAACCTACTTCCACCCTTGTTTGATTTTCCTTCCCTCTATCATTGGGCCAACAGTTACAGAACTTTTCAATTGGTTTTTCCTCTCACAGTGGAGTCAATATATGCACCAACAGAAATCATTGTATTATCAATCCAAATCATATTTTAGAAATGCCAATCAAATAAAGTCCCTTCTGGACCTAGTGTTGGTGGCTACAGAGAAACTAAAAGAACAATATAGTGTTGGTGGCATACTTGGTGAAAAATAAAGTGTTTGTTTCCTCTCTGAGTGATAAGACAAAGGTGGCTACTTTAGTGAACTGAGCTAGATCTGTATGGCTGGAAACTGGCAAATTTGAGATGTTTGTTGATTCATACCTTGCAAGTTCATTTCCCAATTCAATAATATTCATTTTTCTTGCGATTTTTTGGTATTTTTGAATTGGTTTGCAGTCTTTAATTGAATCGATTTGAACTTTAACACCCCTAAATCACATACAACTACAAAGTTCTAGATCCAAATCCAAAACAAAATGTTCAGTTTAACAATATTGATATTCGGTAGTTGAGTTAGTTCTTATGCACAATTGTAAAAATAAATTTATTCATTGGTGCCTCATAGTATTTATATATTCTAAGGAAGCATTTAAATCATGCTATATCTATGAACAATTTGTTCATTTGCTAAAAAATCCACCTCATAGTTGTAGTACATGAAACAACCAAAACATAATGATTAGACAAAATCTCAAATTATGTCTCTTTATCATTTCTGACTTTTTTATAATTTGAGTTAAACCTTATTCAACAATTACAAAACTGACTTGTAAAATAAGAACCGATTTTCCACCATTTATTAAGACATTTTGAAGCCTCATCATCTCATTTAATACGAGACTCTCAACAAACCTGACTTACTAATAATTGGACATCAGGAGCATGGCCGAAGTGGCCCAAACAAAATTATTGAACCTAAAACTGACATATCAGCACTAAAGATCAGATTAGCTGGCAAATTTGATAATGAACAATGGTTAACAAAGTCTATCATCAATCCACATAAATTTCTGGTGTACTCTCTTCCCTTTTGTCACCTACCTTTGGAATTTTTTCGGCAACTGTTGACTAATTCGGAAAGTGGTCTCTGTTTGATTGGTGTTTAAAGAGTAGTATGATAATGATTTGGTCTGTGAATACAAGGATTTTTGCAAGTGTCAGTATTGACCTCAACGTGATAGGAAAAAACAGTTGAAAGGTTTGGTAAGTATTGGACCAGACATAGAGGAAAGGAAGATCAAACTAGGCCAAGTCCATCAGAATATTGCACCTCATCACACCTCAACCTAAACAAGCTCTTATTATAAAATTCTATAACACCTTTCATGGTTGGCCTCTTTCGCGGATCCTTCTCTGTGCATTGTAATGCTAATGAAAGAACTGCATTGACTTGCTTCACTAGTGCTATTGAACTGGGAAATGCACTCACAAGGTATGGATCAACAATGTTCTCAATTTTGCCTGTTTCCATCATTATAGATCTAGCCCAGGTCACTATGTGAGTCTCCATCGCCTCGTCATACAAAGAGGGAACTAATAATTTCTTTCTAGTTATTAGCTCAAGCAAAACAACTCCGTAGCTATATACATCAGACTTTCTTCCTGCCACTATATCAAATGCTTTCTCTGCCACAGATGCCAAAGCAAACATGTTAGAGAACACTATCTTGCACAACTCCACTTTGGAGCTTGGTTGAAAAATAAAGTCAATATCACATCCTAGAATTCAAATTACTATTGGCAATGAAAGGGTTTTGAAAATCATCAGTAACTGTGGATGAAGAATTAATTACCTGGTGCAATATAGCCAGGAGTACCAACAACACGCGACGAGAGCATTTTCCTAGTTTCAGAATGACTATAAGAATCCTCATACACCTTCATGCATAGGGCTGTGCCAAAATCAGAAATGATAGGCTCCATATTTTCATCAACAAGTATGTTGTTTGGTTTGATGTCTCGGTGCAATATCGGTGGGACACATTCATAATGCAGATAAGCTAGTCCTTGAGCAATTCCAACAGCTATATTAAACCGAACATTCCACGATAAGGGTGGTGGGGGTTTCTTTTCATGCAAAACATCATAAAGGCTTCCGTTTTCTATGAATTTATACAAGACTAAACCATAGTCATTTCCAATCCAGTAGCCAGCAGATTTGATCAAGTTTCGATGTTTAAAGATCTCAAGGATTTCAATTTCGTTGCGCATGATATTTAACCGCTTTTGCTTGTTCCGTCCAAATTCAAACTTCTTTACAGCACAAACTTGTTGACCAATCGTGGCTTTGTACACAATACCATGTGCTCCTCTGCCAATAATATACTCATCTTTTAGGTTCTCTGTAGTGTCCAACACTTGCTCTTGAAGGGCAGACACCTCCTTTTCAGCTAAGGTATTTAACTTATATTTAGTGTCATTTATGAGTTCAATACTTCCTCTTACATTAAAAGACCTTTTCTCAAGATCAGAGGCATTATTGATTCCCTTTCTATAGAGATCCACTAGAATTGTTATTACCAGCACTACATAAATCAAAATTAAAGATCCAATCGCTATCATCACAAGTTGAACATTACTAATATTGATACCCATTGATTCATCTGATTCATCTGATTTGTAGACACATTGATTTAGATTTAGGAGAGAATTAGCCATGAATGATGATGGTGAGGATTTCAATAACTTCATTAGACTTGGTGGTACACAACCTTTGAAGAAATTGTAAGAAATATTGACCTCAATCAATGGAAGAAGATCAAGAGCATTTATGCTTCCGGTTAAATTGTTCAAAGATATATCCAAACTTTGCAGTTGTATCAGATTCCTAATTTCGGTAGGAATGCGACCTATCAATCCATTAGCACTCATATTCAATCCATAGAACAAGTTGTGCAAACTCCCCATTGATCGAGGAATTTCGCCTCCAAAATAATTTCCACCAAGTTGTAGCTCTCGAAGATTGCTAAAATCTTCCAAAAACTGCGGGATACCTCCCGTGAAGTGATTTTCTCTTAAAATCATTGTGGTTGTTGGAACTGAATTCTAAGAAAGATGAATGTTTGAGAGAAAGAAGAAGAAGGAGAGAGAAAAGAGAGATTAGGGTTTGCAAAACTTTCTAAACTTTTATTGTTTAATGTTGTGTGCTATATTGTATGTAATTACAAATTACAAAGTCCTTTATATAGACTATCAAAGCTCAGACCCAAACAAACATTTCGACTAACTTCCTTAACAGCTATATTCGACTCTGTCGAATACAACTGACTACACAACACTACAACTAATTCGACTTCGACACAACCCCTATAAAGACTCTGACTTCGACTTCGACAGAGAACTTGAATTACTTCTAACACACCACCTAATTCATGTTCTCGAGACTTCTCATCCCAATGCTCTTCTTTAACTCGTCGAATCTGACTTTTTTCAAAGGTTTGGTAAGTATGTCGGCTAGTTGAACTTCAGTCTTGCAATATTCAAGATCAAGCTTCCATCTGTTCACTTGATCCTTGAGAAAATGATACATTCTTTCTATGTGCTTACTTCGACCATGACACATAGGATGATTGGCAAAATCAATAGCTGACTTGTTGTCTACAAACAACTTCATCTTCCCAGGATCCTTGATCTTGAGTTCTTCGAGCAACATCTCTATCCATGCTGCCTGACATGCTGCATACGATGCAGCTACGGACTCAGCTTCACATGATGACAAAGCCACAATGCTTTGTTTTCTCGAACTCCAAGAGATCGGAGCTCCTTCTATCATGAAAATGTAGCCTGCAGTACTCTTCTTCTCATCTTGGTCTCCACTGAAATCTGAATCAGTATAACCATATACCTCCGCATCTTTCGACTTGGACTTATTTCGACATGACATCAGCACACCATGATCAATCGTACCCTTAATGTATCTCAGTACTCTCTTTACTGCAATGAGATGACATTCTTGGGGTTTCTCCATGAATCGACTTAACAATCCAACACTCTGACAAATGTCCGGCCTTGTATTGCAAAGATACCTCAAGGATCCAATAATTTGTTTGTACAGTGTCGAACTTACAAACTCATCATCAGTTACCTTGTTCAACTTTGCTCCTGTTTCCAATGGAGTTGTTGCAGCTTTACAGTCGGTCATCTTGAACCTCTTCAAGATGTCTTGAGCATACTTCTTCTGGTGCAGGAACACACCTTCAGCTGTGTCTTTGAATTCCATCCCTAAGAAATATGACAAATTCCCTAGGTCGGACATTTCGAACTCTTGCATTAGCTTCGACTTAACTTTTCTTATCTCAGCTTCATTTGCACTTGTAATTAGCAAATCATCGACGTACAGGCATAAAATGATTCGACTATCATTGTCGACATCATTTACATAAACTCCATGCTCAGACACACACTTTGTGAAACCTGCTTCGATTAGGAAACTATCTATTCTTTTGTTCCAATCCCTCGGGGCTTGCTTCAATCCATAGAGATCTTTCCTCAATCTGTACACCTTCGACTCATGCCCTTTGACCTCAAATCCTGGTGGTTGACTGACATAAACTTCTTCCTCCAAAGGTCCATTCATAAATGCTGATTTTACATCCAACTGGTGTATCTTCCATCCGCTATATGCTGCTGTCGAAACAACAATCCTGATTGTTTCCAACCTAGCCACTGGCGCATAGACTTCGTCGAAATCAATACCAGGTTTCTGCAGAAAACCCCTTGCCACTAGTCTTGCCTTATGCTTGGCAATTTCACAATTTGGCCTTCGTTTCAGCTTGTAAACCCATTTCACATCAATAGGCTTCTTGCTGGCTTTTTCGACAAGTTCCCAGGTATTGTTCTTCTCGATTGCCCTGAGTTCTTCCTTCATGGCTTCACACTAATTCGAATCATTCATGGCTTCATCCAAGTTAATTGGTTCTGCTTCAGCCATCATCATTGCTTCTTCTATTAAGTCACCATCTGCATCGATTGCATTATCTGGAAATCTCTCATATCCAGCTAACCTTGTCGACTCAGCTCTTGTTCTAGTTGATCTTCTGACATTCTGCTCAGGAGGTTCCTCATCTCGAATTGTCGTGGCCTCAGTTTGTAGGTATTCTTCAAATACCGTCGAAACTGTCTCTTCCATCTATCGACCAGTTTTCTGTCGAACTGACCCATGACTCCACTCCCATTTTTTATTTTCATCTACCAGAACATCTCGACTGATCACAACTTTATCATCTTCTGGTGAATATAGTCTATATGCACCAGTTGAATGATAACCTATGAGCACCATGGTTTGACTTCGATCATCTAGTTTTGTTCTCAATTGCTCAGGAACATGCCTAAAACATATTGATCCAAAAACTCTAAGATGACTTACATTTGGCTTCTCACCTGTCCAAGCTTCATAAGGAGTCTTCTCGACTAGCTTCTTTGTTGGACATCTATTCAGAATGTATACTGTTGTCGAAGCTGCTTCAGTCCAAAATCTCTTTGGCACCTCTTTAGCCTTCAACATACTTCTCGTCATATTCAGTATACTTCTATTCTTCCTCTCAGCTATTCCATTATGTTGAGGTGTATAGGGTGCAATAACCTCATGCTTTATACCTTCCTCTTCACAAAATCTAGCAAACTCTCGAGAGATGTATTCACCACCACCATCAGTTCTCAGTTTCTTTAGCTTGCATCCACTTTGCTTTTCGACAAGCAACTTAAACTTCTTGAACTTTGTGAATACTTCACTCTTACTTTCGATCATATAAATCCACATATATCTGGTGAATTCATCGATGAAAGTTAAGAAGTAATGCTTGCCACCATTTGACCTAACTTCAAAAGGTCCACATACGTCAGAATGAACAAGCTCAAACTTTCCTTTTGACTTAATTGGCAGATCATGCTTGAATACTTTTCTAGCCTGCTTTGCTTTGCAGCATTCTTCACACACATGATTTGGTTCCTTCACCTTAGGTAAACCATAAACCATCTTCTTCTGATTGAGCATACCCAAACTTCTAAAGTTTTGATGCCCATATCTATGATGCCATAGCCAATTCTTTTCCTCTTCTGTAGTTGACGCAAGACATTGATGATCACTCATGTTAATCTGAACTTTAAAGGTCTTGTTATCAGCCAATGGTGCTTTCAGTACCAACCTACCATCCGCATGATACACCTTCATTTGGTTCTTCTCCAGCTTCATATTATGTCCTTTGGCAAGTAATTGACCTATACTTATCAAGTTACTTGTCATAGAAGGCACATACAACACATCAGTAATGCTGGCTTTTCTACCATCTCTTCTCATTACAAATATGTTTTCTCTTCCACCTGATGTGATCTGTCTACCATCTGCAAACTTTATCACCTTCTTAGCTGATTCATCAAGCTTGGTGAACCAGTTCTTGTTACCGGTCATGTGGTTGCTGCAACCTGAATCAAGATACCACAAATTCGTTTCATCAGTGTCTGACTGAGTATCTGCCATTAGTAGCACATCATCAGAATCACTATCTTCTACCTGTGCATATTGTGCTTTGTCACTTTCTTTTGCTCGTGCTTCCTTCTTCTTTCGACAGTCTCGAGCATAGTGACCAAAACCTTGACGATTGTAGCACTGCACGTCTTTCATGTCAACTTTCTTCCCAGAATACTTGTTGTCCATGCCTTTCTTTGTTGAATCATCATGATTCTTTGAACTCTTGCTTGACTTCTCATCACTAGCAAGATTCCTTCCCTGCTTCACCTTCCCAGACTTCTTTGTGAATTTCGCTTGTAGTGCTTGGTCCAATACCTTTTCTCTTTCTGAATCTCTTTGCTTCAATCTCATCTCATGAGCTTCCAAAGAAGCCTGTAGCTCTTCAACCTTCATCTCAGAAAGATTCTTGGACTCTTCAATGGACACTATAATGTAATCAAAATTTGCAGTCAGAGATCTTAGTACCCTCTCAATCTTCTGCAAATCTGTGATTGTTTCTCCACAAGACTTCATCTGGTTCGTCAGCATCACCAATCTTGAAAAGAACTGCGAAACTGATTCATCTTCCTTCATTTGAATCATTTCGTATTGCTTTCTCAAGGTTTGCAGCTTCACCATCTTCAGTTTCTCATCACCTCCATACAAGTTCTTTAACTTGTCCCACGCTCCTTTTGCATATTCTTCTTCAATAACTTTCTCAAACACATTCTGATCCACACACTGGTGAATCAAGAACAACGCTTTGCCATCTTTCTTCCGTTGATCCTTGTACACAGTTTTCTGGTTCATCAGACGCATTCGCCCCCAATTCAGCTACACCATCATTCACGATTTCAACCACATCTTGAAATCTGAAAATAACCCTCATCTGCGCAACCCACCGTTGGTAGTTTTCCCCTTTGAAAACCTGTAGATTCGCTGGGAATTGTGTGGACGTTGTTGTTCCGTTTGCCATTAGATTCTCTCTGAATCGCAACCGGGCTCTGTTATACCAATTGTTGGAACTGAGTTCCAAGAAAGATGAATGTTTGAGAGAAAGAAGAAGAAGGAGAGAGAGAAGAGAGATTAGGGTTTGCAAAACTTTCTAAACTTTTATTGTTTAATGTTGTGTGCTATATTGTATGTGATTACAAATTACAAAGCCCTTTATATAGACTATCAAAGCCCAGGCCCAAACAAACTTTTCGACTAACTTCCTTAACAGTTATATTTGACTCTGTCGAATACAGCTGACTACACAACACTACAACTAATTCAACTTCGACACAACCCCTATAAAGACTCTGACTTCGACTTCGACAGAGAATTTGAATTACTTCTAACAGTGGTTAGGATTGTCCAATTTCTCAAACTTGACGGGAGAGATCCATTTAGGAAATTGAACCCTACATCAAAATGATCCATTTTAGTACAATTTGACAGCTGAGAAGGCAACGGACCTTCCAAGTTGTTGTGAGAAAGATCCAAAATCACAAGATTGACAAGTCTACCAAGATCTGATGGTATGAGCCCTCCAAACTTGTTCCATGACAAATTAATGTATGTAACATTTACGCAATTTCCCAAATTTGATGGAACCAGTCCACTGATATTGTTCTTGCTCATGTCCATGTAAATCAGGTTTAGATTACTTTCAAAATCAGGAAGAGACCCGGTGAAATTATTTTCATTGAGAAACAACCTCCTCAGAGTTTCACATCTTCCGACATCAGAAGGTATGCCACCTTGAAGTTGATTGATTCCCATGTCGAGGAATAACAAATTGTTTCCAAAGCAAAGATTGGGTGGAATATTACCACTGAATTTGTTATTCATGCAGTCCAACTTGACTAAGCTGCTGTTGATTCCCAAGCTTTGAGGTATGACTCCTGAGAACTGATTATCAAACAAAGAGATATTTTTTAGATACTTGAGATTTGTTATCTCCATAGGTAGTTCCCCGGAAAGACTGTTGTTGTGAACCAAGATGTGCACAAGACTTTGAATTCTCCAAATGCTTGCCGGAATTTCGCCTCTCAAACTATTGAAAGACAATTCAAGGTCCTGTAATTTACTGCAATTACCAATGGATGAAGGAATATTCCCTGACAATTGATTATCATATAGATTATAGATACAACCTCAATAATTGGGTCAAGTTTCCAATTTTTGTTGGGATAGAGCCACTAAGATGGTTACCGTGCAGATTCACTTCTTCTAGAGATTGAATTTCAAATAAAGAATCTGGAATTTCACCAGTCAGCAGATTGGAAGACAAACTCAAAAACCGTAAATTTTGCAACTTAATCAAACTATATGGTATATTTCCACTTAATCTATTCTCAGAAAGGTCTAAATTCTCAAGCAAAGTACAGTTGCTTAACTCAGAAGGCACTTTTCCCGAGAAAGTGTTATCCAACAACAAAAGGGTATGCACTTTTTGGATTACATAACTTTAGCGCGGGAAAGGTCCATACCTTTCCTTTATCCTGTCCACTAGATCAATCTAAGGGTATATATTATGGTAAAGGTGAATTTGTAAACCTGTTTTGTTGTCGGTTATCATTAGATGTTAGCTTTGTGGAAGAATCTACTTTGTATTTTGACATTGTAATTAATCTATGTTAAAGAAATATAGTATCACAATTTTCTGTTCTAACTTTTACATTTGGAAAGTCTTTGGTCTAGTGTTAAGAATAACATAATAATGTTAGTTTTGTAATAATATTATGCTGATGCTTTTGTAAAACATATTTTTTTTTGTAAAATATATGTTGATGCCACTACATAACTGTATGCTGATACTTCATTATACAATTTTATCATTATAATTAGTAACTAACCCGTGCGTTCGCACGGGTCTGTCTGTTTGAGAATTTTATGTTATGGACGCGTATTTGTTAATCAAATTGAAAAGAAAAATGGTAAAATTATAAAAACAAATATGATTGAAATTACAAATTTGTATTGGTAAGTATAAGAAAATATTGTGCGGATTATAACATGTAGCATTTTTTTTGTATATAAAAAAATTTGAATCAAAATTAAAATTATCCTCGTTTATAACAATAGTATTTTTGCGTATATAAAAGTATTTGAATTAAAATTATAGTTGTCCCCGTTTATAAGAGTAGTTTTTTATGTTATATAAAAAAATTTAAATGAAAATAAAAGTTATGCCCTTTTAAAACAACAAAATTTTTTGGGTGTATAAAAAATTTGAATCAAATTTGAAGTTGTCCCTGTTTATAACAGTGGTATTATTTTCGTTTTCTAAAAATATTTGAATCAAAAGTATAGTTGTCCCCGTTTATAACATTAGTATTTTACGTTATATAAAAAAAAAATTGAATATAAATTTAAGTTGTGTCCGTTTAAAAGAATAGTATTTTTTCATATATAAAAAAATTTGAATTAAAATTAAAGTTATTTCCGTTTATAACAATAGTATTTTTGCGTATATAAAAGTATTTGAATCAAAATTATAGTTGTCCCCCGTTTATAAGAGTAGTTTTTTATGTTATATAAAAAAATTTAAATGAAAATAAAAGCTATACCCTTTTAAAACAACAAAATTTTTTTGGTATATAAAAAATTTGAATCAAAAGTGAAGTTGTCCCCGTTTATAGCAGTGGTATTATTTTCGTTTTTTAAAAATATTTGAATCAAAAGTATAGTTGTCCCCGTTTATAATATTAGTATTTTACGTTATATAAACAAAATATTTGAATATAAATTTAAGTTGTGTCCGTTTAAATGAATAGTATTTTTTTCATATATAAAAAAATTTTGAATCAAAATTAAAGTTGTGCCCGTTTATAACAATAGTATTTTTTCGGATACAAAAACATTTGAATCAAAATTAAAGTTGTGTCATTTTATAACAATAATATTTTTTTCGTCTGTACAAAAAATTAAATCAAAATTAAAGTTATGTCCGTTCATAAAAAAGTTGATAAATTTTTATTTTTCAATATTTGCATCAGTAGTTAAGTTAGTTTATAACAATAGTATTTTTTTTGTCATGTATACAAATAATTGTATGTTATTTTTTCAAATCTATTAAATATTTTACAAAGTTAATTATCGAATTATTCTAACATAAGTTAAAAGAAACAAATTTTAAAAATTGTCAAATTATAATTTTCCCGATGCATTAATTTTTTAAATTTTCAAAATATTATATCAATTGTTCAACATCTTTTTTTTTCATAAATTTTTTATTTTTCTATTGATAAATTTTTATTTTTTAGATGTCAATTAAGTAAAATAGTCGATTGTTAAAAATATTAACTTTTATAATTTTATAAATTTAAAATGAACAAATTGTCCTTATAAAACCTTAGCTTAAAATAATGTTACAAATTTTACACTCTTTTTTATTCAATTTGTATAGAATATTTATAATTAAATACTTACAATAATATTTAATTTTAAAGATTAGAATTTAATAATTTATTCAATTTGTATAGAATATTTATAATTAAATACTTACAATAATATTTTATTTTAAAGAATTAGAATTTAATAATTTATTTTGTAACGTGTTGAGATTATAAGCAGGATGTTAAGATGACTCTGTAAAGGTATTTTAACTTTTCTCTCTTCAGTACTTCAAGCAAATCAGTACATGCATAAAATGTTTAGTCTTTGTAATTTTCTGTTCATCAAATGTACCGAAACAAAACATTAATCGAAAACCCAACATTACACATAACAACACGCCACCTATTTCATAAAATCAAATCAAAATATTACTGCAAATTCAAACCAGGTTCACCTACAAATACAAAAACAAAACAAAAGTTGCACCACCTATTCATCAACTGCTACACATTAGTTCTTTCAAGACCATCAGCGGTTTAACAAACATACATACATGGTTTCTGGACAGACAATATGTATGGAAAAACCAACTCTTCGTAATTTCTTCTTTTTAGCGTACTCATACCACCCGGTCCCTATAAATTTTTCCTTTTTCAAGTTTTTTCCGTTTCGCTTTGCACAGTGAATGTTTCCTGAGTAAGTATTAGCAGTATCTTCATCAACTATTAATATTTCTTTTTGATCCCAAAATAGACAATTCATTGTGACCTCCCTTTGAAAATGCTGTACAATTTAAATTTAAAACCACTAAATATCATTTTGTAACATACATTTTATTTAGAAAATAGGTTGAGTTAGGTGGTCTTACAAGAACATTTTTCTGAGCCTTATAACCAAATGAAATTTCCTTTTCCCAGTAAAATACCACCTCTTTTTTATCTTCAGATTCTTTCTCCAAGTCTTCCTCATTTAAGTCGTCATCATCAGACTGGTCTTTCTCGCCGTTGTGTTGTTCGCTTTTCGATTCCTCATTTTCTTCATCGACTATGTTTCCTTCCCTTCAAAACATTCAGAAACAAATTACAAAATATAACATTCAACATGCAGAACTAATAATAACAAAGTAAATAACCCAAACGCAAAACGAAAATGTCATTGATAAACATAACCCTAACGAAAATGTCATTGATAGATGCAACATCACCAAAACGAAAATGTATCATCAAATACTGCATGCATTTATAAAACCTAACCCTAACGCAAAAATAACATGGTACCTGTTAAACTTGTTTTCAGCAAACTCATTAACTTTAGAACTTTCACCAAAGGATGATTTTTTCAAAATAATGTCTTTGTTCACACCCTTTTTAGCAGCCTTTCGTACTTTCCATATATCAAGAACAGTTGCATGTGCTTTTCCATTTTTTTCATTTCTAGATGCAGCTTCTACCTCTTGACGCACTTCAACAACTTTGTCATCATATTGTTCAGTTCGTTCCTCTGTTACTGAGATATCTGAGGAAGATCTGAAATAAAAAACAAATGTCATACTTTGAACCATTGATGAGGTATAAAAGAAAAACTTTTTTTTTATAACTTGACAGGAAAATCAAGAGCTTACCGGCTTGAAGATGAAATGGGTTTCGCAGTTTCCATGGAGTGTTTGTTTAATGTACAGTTCCAACAAATGCCCCTAACCATACCTTGTTATGGTTTTCTTTACTATGAATGAATACCAATTTATACTACATAAAGTGGGCCTTTTTTCAATCAATGCTACCTTATTTCCAACTCAGTCCAATATTACTTTTAACTTCATTATGAAAAACAAATTTTATAGAATACTAAAAGTAAGTCTAACTAATGACTATATTTTTAGATTTTTATTATATTATTTAATATTTAATATTAATTATTTGATATTATTTGAGGTCTTAATTGATATTTATTGAATTGACTATTATATTATTTGATATTTATTGAAATGACTATTATATTATTTGATATTTATTGAAATGACTATTATATTGCATGATATTACCTTTATACTTTAATATCTTATGACACTCTGTTTTTAAAAACCCTTCAGATTAGACCACTCTTTCCTTGGCTTTATAACCTACCTAGCATGCATCATTATTGTTCATGATTAGACTACTCTTTACTGTCATGAACTATGGCTAATGGGGGTAGGTATTAGAACATAAATAAATTATTATAAAATTAATGAGATGAGAGAGAAAGAATAGTTAGGACATGTACCTGGATATTGTCTAGTTATGATACATTACTCTTTTGATGTACAAAATCCCATCAAATGGAGATCCAAGCAAAATCAAACAAATAACCTGTTTTGAAAAGTGAAGCTTCACATTTGACTGCACCAATTTGAAGGCTCGCACTTATCTAAGGTTGGAGATAACTCATGTAGTTGATTTTTGCAAGACTGGTGAATTGAATAAACTATTGTTAACATTCTGCAACAAATTATTTCAATCAGTTGAATTTCTTCAGCAAAGTAAAAACTAAAAAAAAAAGTATCTATAATTGATCTAACAGAAAAAATATAATGGGAACATAAATAAAATCAACAAAATCATAAAAAATAAATATCTGATACTGAAATCAAACCATCGTATACATAAAATAATACATCTAATTAAAATACGAATAAATAAACTGATGAAAAAGTTCCTTACCGTTAAAAATTTCTCCAACTGATTCGACGGAAAGTTGTTAAAGGGGGTAGACAGAAAAAGAGAAAAAATGTTGGGTTTCGTGAAGATAAATATAAAGAGAGAAAAACACACAAATTGAAATAGAATCCACAAATCCAAAACCAGATCCCCATCCTTTTTCGCTTGAAATGTAATCCACAACCCAGAAACAGACCTCCATATTTTTGTTCCGTTGAAATCGAAACAACAATTTGTATACAGATTTTTCAAAGTAAGGATACTATCGCCAAAGTACCACATTGCCGTCACTTGTTCAACTTAGTCTCCAACTCATATACCTCTTTTCTCAGGTCCACTTTTTTCCCACACATTTGTTCCACTACTAAGACAAAAAGAATACGGTTAGCCATTAAGACATGTATATTTGTTCTCAAACTATGAAATGACCTCAAATAAACATAACATGAAGAAGCAGTATAACATAACCAGTATTTCGTAAGGAGATTTGAAAACATCATGTAGTTGTACCACAAAATTTTTTTGAAAACAGAAAATGAAACAAAAGTTAACAAAAACAATTAATATCAAACTAAATTTCCAAGACAAATGAACAAAAGAAGGCTCAGATTCACATATTCTCGCACATTCGAGAGAAGAGGTTCCAATTGGCTGCGTCTTGCATCTGGACAAAATACAACAATTGTTGTTCGATAGATACATTATCGCCTTGCCATGAAACAATTCTTCCCCCAATGTTCGAATCAAATATATAAAAAATCATCACTGCATTGTTAAGTGATTCTTGCTTCACTAAAGGGACAAACAATTGTATTTCTCTCGCAACACCAATTCTCCCTGTTATAATCACTTCATTAAAATATCAGACATTTCAGAAAATACTTCATTCACTTTGGCTTACCTCATATGATTTAGTACGTATGGAAA
This sequence comes from Lathyrus tuberosus, assembly GCA_022829125.1. NCBI lineage: Eukaryota > Viridiplantae > Streptophyta > Magnoliopsida > Fabales > Fabaceae > Lathyrus > Lathyrus tuberosus. Next base: position 4,884,958 of record JALAZF010000036.1, on the reverse strand, counting down.
AAATAGGGGCTAAGTGCTTCATTACATATAGATGACATTGTCTAAAATAATCAATAGCTCTGTACATATTGTAGGTGCACATCCCTAACGCAAAACTCCTAACCATGAATCAGATTTCTAAATTAATATCAGGTTAGATGTGCCTTAGAAAATCAAATAGAATACAATTTGTTGTATCACATTACCTTAGAAAGACGGTTATAATCAAAGGCGGCAACTTATGTCTGTATCAAATACAAACATTATTGTGTTCCAAAACTCCCCTCGACACTATTGGTATTGTCTGGGATCTCCGATCACTAAAGTTTCATTACTTTCTCTCATATCAGGAGAAATCACTCCATTTTCCTACGAACAACCATCTATGGAAATCACTCCATTTTCCTTCGAACAAACATCTTAAATGCTATATGCAAGTTAAGCCATTAATATTGTAAAAAATCTATTCACATTCGATTGAGATTTTAATTGGATTCCGTGAGGTGTTAATATTAGTGTAATATCATTGAAATACTAAATGTCACCTTGAATGAGTTCATCTTCTTGAGCATTTTCCACAAGATGTAGCACTGCATCAACCATCAACATTTAACCCTATACCACCTGAAACAAAGCAACTAATTAATATCACTTTCAAACAAATTAAATTGACAATACTTAATTAGTTCACAAAACCCTTCATTAAAATCTAACCAATCATTATAGATCACTTCATTACAATATCATACATTTCAGAAAAAACTTCATTCAATTTAATGACCAAAACCAAATTGAGAGGAGGGAGAAGAACGGTGTTTGCTTCACCAAAACCAAAATTGATATTTTTTAACAATTTAATGACAACAACTTTAGAACTTTGTAAATACTTCTTCAAACACATTATAACTTAAATATTTCATACTTATTGGTGTTAGTTATATGAGATACTTTGAACTTGTTAACATGGAAGCACGTGCATACGTTCAACAAACTCTTCCCCAGAATCAATGAATGATGTGGCAGGAAACTTTTTACACAGAAGATTAAAACTATATAACACATAAATGGAAATCATAAAAGCAACGATAATTTCATTAAAATAAATTGAAATCCATATCATTTAAACTGCTCGATTCAGAAGCCAAAGTTACAAGATTAAGACAAATAAAACTCCTAATAGTCAAATCTAAAAGGCCTGAACGACATGAAGTTGCTCCAACCAATTGGTGCTAAGTCTTCATCATCTGAATCGAACGTACGTTTCTTCCGTATCCTTCTTGATCTGTTATTTCTCCTCCTGGTCCGTCTTTTTTGAACTGCAACCGAGTGTAGGCTCTGGACAGCTTCCTCGACCTGGACTTGTTGCGCCTCAAATGGTTGTTGAACATCTGAAGTTGGTTGTTGAACATCTGAAGTTGGTTGTTGGACAGCTGAACGTTGTTGGGTATGGACAGCATCATTCGAAGTCATGTTGGTTTTCCTTCTTCAATGATGCCGGTTGTGTGAAAATAAGAAGAGGAAAAATGTTTATATAATGATTTATTTGATTTCTCGTCTTCTGTTTACATTGAGATTCTAAAAGTTTTATTTGGGCTGTCATTATTGGTTGGGTAGTTCAATAACCATTGTTAGTTATTGAATACTAATGGTATTGAATACTAATGGTCAAAGTTATCATTAATTTTTAAATACATTATTATTTAATATCGGGCATTGGGAAGCAAAACATTGTATATAGTTATTATGCGCCCAAAACCTATTTACATTATAAGTGGTAAATAGATTTCAAAGGCATAAATTAAATTTGAATATTATATATATATATATATATATATATATATATATATATATATATATATATATATATAAGTACAAATTAAGAATCTCAAAATTCTCAATTAATGGGATAATGAAGACTAAATTGATCAAGGTTTTGCAGAAATATGATTTACCTGCATTCCTAAATTTAGGGATATTTCAACATCATTCTTTACAGTAGCATGACTACAGGAGAAGCCTCAATAGCAGCTGTAACAGCACCAACCATGTATCATCAACCGTGAATCATTTAGAATCTGCTTCCAGCCTCAAGCTGCACTCAAACACCCACAAAGAGATAATTCAACATAATTGACCAACCATACATTATAAAGAAACACTTCTTTGAATCACAAGAGACACACTTGCACATAATTTTCATAAAAGACATTCTTTAAAAGACAAACGTTGAACCGGAAAAACTCTGAAGTCGACTCATTTGATGAACCTATTCATATGATACAATGGACATGATGCTGTCAAGTTGTTTCAGTAAATGGAAATTAAACACAACAATCTAAATTCTAAAAATACTACTAACAAACAAATACCTCTGTTGGCCCAACCCTGAGGCATATTAAGTCCTAATGCTTCTAATAATCCCCAGGATAATAACCGTGCTAAAATAGGCACATTCCACAATAGGTCTGCAGATCACGTTTCCAACTCTGATGGTGCCAAAATACAACTATATGTATGTCCATCTTCTTGTCTGCAAAACACAACTATGTCTACGCAGGCCTCTAAGAACCAGTTGCTTGCATCTCTGCTGATGGCCATTATGTTAATCTCAAGTTCGTATCTCAAAATTAACCTTTTTAGCGCTTCAAAATTTACAAACAAAAAACCATTAATATAAAACAAATTTTCCTAGACGAATGATCAAAAGAAGGCTCAGATTCACATATTCTCGCACTTGCGAGAGAAGAGGTTCCCAATGGTTGCGTCTTGCATCTGGACGAAAGACAACATATGTTATTTGATAGATACATTATCGCCTTGCCATGAAACAACTCTTCTCCCAATGTTCGAATCAAATATATAAAAAATCATCACTACATTGTTATCGCCTTACCATGAAACAACTCTTCCCCCATTGTCATCACTACCATGAAACTACTTTTCTCCCAATTAGGCCTAATTTGTGATTTCCAGAACATCTACCTAACTACAAACTTCAAGTTTGTCATCAGCGCAAAACCAAAAAATGATACCAAGAAATCTAACCAATCATTATAAATAGGGGTTAAGTGCTTCCAAAACCTATAACACCATCATTAGATATAGATGACATTGTCTCAAATGATCAATAGCTCTGTAGATATTGTAGGCGCACATCCCTAACGCAAAACTCCTATGCATGAGTCACATATCCATATTAATATCATGTTAGATGTGCCTTAGAACATCAAATACAATACAATTTAATGTATCACATTACCTTAGAAAGACGATTATAATCAAAGGCGGCAAGTTATGTCTGTGTAGTCATATAATCCAATCTATCAACTTTCTGAAATAAATTATATATCATCAATAAAGTATAGTTATAATACAATAGTCATTTATAATCTGAAAGTTGTATTGTTTCAACAGTAGTTGTAACATACATGCATGTAGCCCAATACTTCAAATACAGAGAATAACGTGTTGCGATACTCCGGTCGACTCTATTGGTATGGTCTGGGATTTCCGATCACGAAAGTTTCACGACTTGCTCTCATATAAGGAGAAATGTCCATGGTAATCAAATAATAATTGTCACAATATATTAAATTCAATAGAACTATAAAAACTATGAACAACCAACAATGGAAATCACTCCATTTTCCTTCTAACAAACATCTGAATGCTGTAAGCAAGTTAAGCCATTAATATTAGAAAAAATCTATTCACATTGAATTGAGATTTTGAGTTAAATACGTGAGGTATACAATCCTTCAAGATTAATGACTATGTTACAACCACAAAATTAGACTAATATCATTGAAATACTAAATTTAACCTTGAATGAGTTCATCTTTTGGAGAATCAAATTGTTAAAACGATAACAGCATCAACAAAGTTAATGGGCAAAGAAAACAATAAAAGGAAATATTTACTAAATCTAAATTTTATTCAACGGCACACATCTACTAAACCAATGCAAGAATTGTCATAAAGTAAAATAAACTAACTAACCGTGCAAAAAATATAGACTAAATTGCCTATAAGAAAGTAAAACAAAGTAGTGTGTTCTGGACTGGGCCGAGGCTGCCCAACAGTCGAGCAGGCCCAACCCATATAGCATGGGGAGGCCCAATAAGACCCCTCTGCGGGGCACTTGACTGCTGCAAGCATACCAACGTTTCCCCCGAGCACTTCAGTGTCGGGCACTTGGCCAACAGGGCAGGAGGACCTCGCACCCCGGCGGGTAGGTACATCCCCGACATACTGGCTTCTCCCCCGCGAGGATACCGCACATCGCTCCTTGACAGATATGGCTCCTCCCCGCGAAGCCATGCTCGTCGTACGCTTGACAGGTCCTCAACACAAAAGGCTCCTCCCCAGCGAGGAGTGTCTAACGGTCCGTACCACGTAGACACGTTCCAAGTAACCACTCCACTCCCGAAGGATTCGGTCTGCCCTAATCCCGGAAATCTAGGAGCGGTTACCCCAGGGCGAAGACCACGCGCTGGTCTTCACTACGCCACGTAAGCCCTGGCAGTTACTTGGATTGGGCCTGACAATCCAGCCCAGTGCAAGTAACCGTTGGCCCCGCGCTGGGGGCTCTCTATAAATACCCTCTCACTTGAGAGGGTCAGGTTAAGTCATTTTTCTCACTCTTCTTGTATTTGTTGTTACTCTGTGCACTCCCTAACTTGAGCGTCGGAGTACCTTGCAGGTACACCCCCCCCCCCCCCGGCCGTCCTTCAACCTCACCGGAACCAGAGCTCAATGGACGTCGTTGGCCACCAGTAACTGTCTGATCCAGGTACGATCAGTGGCGCCGTCTGTGGGAACTCTAAGCTTCCCCATTTTCTCTTCGATAAACCAAAGCTTCCTCTATCCATCACCATGGCCAATCCGACCGTCAACCATGCTCTGGACACCGTGCTCGCGCAACTGGAGAACGGGAACCACCGTGAGGACGTCATCATCCTCCACGGCGACGAAGGCGACATAAGGGACGGACAGACCGCCTCCCCGGACTCCCAGGATGCGACCATCAACGTCGTCCGCACGGACGACCAGCAGACCCCTCTCCAGCAAGTGGCTCCGCCGTCCAACGCGGACCCAAGCATCGTGGCCCTGTTTGCACTGATCAACCAGACCAATCAGCTGATCGCGCAGCAGAACACCAGAATCGAAGCCCTGGAGCAAGGACGGGCATGACGATCTTCCCCGCGAAGACATCGTCGTCCCCCGTCACCTCGCCGCTCTCCTTCCCCGCGGAGGACCCCTTTCGAAGATTCCCGGACCCCGTCTCCCGTATGCCATGGTCGACGACCGCGCCTCGAGCGCCCCCAGCCGGCGATCACCCAGAAGCGCCCTCGTTCCCCGCCTCGGAAGTAACCCAGGGCCTCCACCATCTCCAAGAAGTCCAAGCAGGCCGAAGAGAGACCAAAGAACCGTTCGAGGAACTCCCCTCCACGGCACCATGGGTCACCTTCAAGATCCCCGGCTGGTAGCGACGACGAGGACCAAAGGACCCCCTTGTCGTGGGAAATCATGGACGCCCCAATCCCTCCGGGCATGGAGAAACCACCACCATTGGGGACCTACGACGGACTGACCGACCCCGACGATCACGTGGAGAGTTTCGAAGCGATGCTCGACTTCCGAAACGTCAGGGGAGCCATCAGGTGCAGGCTATTCCCGACCACCTTGCGGAAGGGAGCCATGACATGGTACAAGGGTCTGGAACCTGGTTCGATCACATCATGGAAACAACTGAAGCAACGCTTCACCAAGCACTTCACCGCGTCACGTCGACACCCGAAGACAGAGGCTGCCCTAGAAAAGATCTTCCAAGGGAGGAACGAATCCCTTCGAAATTACATTGAGAGGTTTAACAAGGAAGCCGTCGAGGTCCATACGACCGACGACATGAAGAAATACTTAATTATTCACGGACTACGCGCCGGGTCGGACTTTGCCAAATCGATTGGCCTCCGAAGACCCCGGCATCTCGAGGACCTTCTCGCTCGAGCCCAGAAGTACATCGAACTCGAAGAGACGGAAGCAGCCCAGATCGCTCTTGAGACGAGACGTAGGGAAGGCCCCCGTGGCCACAAAGACGATGACGCTTCTCCCCGACGGGGAGGAGAAAAGAAGAAAGAAAACCGCAATCGAGATCCCCGGGAACAGCGCGGGCCAGCTGGCCGATTCACGGAGTACACGCCGCTCAACACTTCCCGGTCTCGGATCCTCTCAGACTGCCAGAATTCTGAGTTTGTGAAAGGAGGAGTCCGTTTCCCGAAGCCCGCGGCCCCTAAACCAAACGTTGACAAATCTAAGTACTGCAGGTTCCACCGAAGCCACAGGCACGTGACCGAAGATTGCATCCACCTCAAGGATGCCATTGAGATTCTCATCAAAGAAGGGCACTTGAAGAAGTATGTCCAACAGAATGACCCTCCTCGTCCCAGCTCAAAGGAATCACAGAACGTCGAGGAGGCAACACCCCCTCCCGGCGACAGCCAACTTCAGGTCGCCCTCAGCGTCACTCGACCCGAGGACTTCTTCGTCCCCCCAATCATCGAGGGCGAAGAGGCAATCCGCAACATGTGGGCGACTTTCCCCGACGAAGGCCCCGTCACGGCCCGTAGTACCTGGGAAGGCTTCCCCAAAGCAATGGTTATCTCCGGAGGCGACCCCGAGAAAATATCGGTTGGGTCGATCAAACGGAAGTTTGACGAGCTGGAATCCGCGACATCGTCGAAGGCGACCACCCTCGAGAAAGTGCGGGGAAACTCCAATCCCATCACCTTCTACCTCGAGGAACTCCCCGGGGGAGCACCAAACGCCACTATTCCCCTCCTGGTCAGGGCCCAAATGGCGAACTTTGACGTCCAAAGAATCCTAGTCGACCAGGGGAGCTCGGTCGACATCATGTATTCTCATCTGTTCGGGACCCTTCAGCTGGACGAGAGGCATTTGACCCCGTACGTCGGGTCAGACCTACAGGGGTTCAATGGAACCACCACCAGACCATGGGGTTACGTGGAGCTAATGGTTACGTTCGGGGCCGAAGACACGGCCCGACAGGTGAAGATCCGTTTCCTGGTGGTTGAATGCCCATCCCTTTACAACTGCATCCTCGGAAGGACCACCCTTGCTGAACTCACGGCGGTCCCGTCAACGGTCCACCTCAAAATAAAGTACTACACGAGGAGGGGACGGGAAGTGACGATGCACGGGGACATCGACGCGGCTAGGAGATGCTTCGACGCCGCCGTCAAGGGTCTAAGTTCCATTGGTCCCAAACTTAAGGCCGTGGCCAAACCACCCAAGGACGTCGGACAGGTACCTCTCCCGCACGTCAACGCGGTCGACCTCGACAGCAGGTTCTCCGGCGAGCCCGATGAAGACAGAGTCGAAGACCACGACCACCAGGCGGAAACCAACGGGCAGCCACTCCGCCCAGCACGCCCCACCCCAGATGGAGATTTCGAGCTCGTGGCCCTTGGAGACGGCCCAGATCGCAACGTGAAGATCGGCACAGGGATCCCCGACCTAGCCAAAGAGCAGCTGAAAGCATGTCTGAGGGAGAACGCTGACCTCTTCGCGTGGAGCGCATCCGAGATGCCTGGCCTCGACCCCGAGGTGGCTTGCCACCAGCTCGCAGTAGATCCGGCCGCTAGGGCCATAGCACAACGTAGGCGTAAGCAGTCTCCCGAGAAAGCGGAAGCTGCTAAGAAAGCTGTAAAAGACCTCCTAGAGGCAAATTTTATTTCGGAAGCCAAATACACGACATGGCTGTCCAACGTTGTACTTGTTAAGAAAAGTAATGGAAAATGGAGAATGTGCGTTGATTATACTGATCTTAACCGAGCTTGCCCGAAAGACTGTTATCCCTTGCCTAACATCGACCAACTGGTCGACAATTCTGCAGGTTACAAACTACTATCTTTCATGGACGCCTATTCAGGATACAACCAAATTCCCATGGACAAGGTCGACAAGCAACACACGGCCTTCATGACCGCGTCGGGCAACTACTATTATAACGTAATGCCCTTCGGTCTGAAGAATGCCAGTGCGACCTACCAACGGATGATGAACAAGGTCTTCCGGACTGAAATCGGCGACATGCTCGAAGTTTACATGGACGACATGATCGTCAAGTCTGCAGAAGAAGTCAACCACGCCGCGCACCTCAAGAGGGTGTTCGACACGGCGAGAAGATGCCGTATGAGGTTTGATCGTACCTGGATCAGACAGTTACTGGTGGCCAACGACGTCCGTTGAGCTCCGGCTCCGGTGAGGTTGAAGGACGGCGGGGGGGTGTACCTGCAAGGTACTCCGACGCTTAAGTTAGGGAGTGCACCGAGTAATAGAAAATACTAGAAGAGTGAGAAAAGTGACTTAACCTGACCCTCTCAAGTGAGAGGGTATTTATAGAGAGCCCCCAGTGCGGGGCCAATGGTTACTTGCACTGGGCAGGATTGTCAGGCCCAATCTAAGTAACTGCCAGGGCTTACGTGGCCTAGTGAAGACCAGCACGTGGTCTTCGCCCTAGGGTAACCGCTCCTAGATTTCCGGGATTAGGGCAGACCGAATCCTGCGGAAGTGGGAGGTTACTTGGAACGTGTCCACGTGGTGCGGACCTTTAGACACTCCTCGCGGGGGAGGAGCCTTCTGTGTCGAGGACCAATCAAGCCGTACGACGGGCATGGCTTCGCGGGGAGGAGCCATATCTGTCGAGGAGCGATGTGAGGTATCCTCGCGGGGAGAAGTCAGTATGTCGGGGATGTACCTACCCGCCGGGGTGCGAGGTCCTCTTGCCATGTTGGCCAGGTGCCCGACACTGAAGTGCTCGGGGGAATCGTTGGTATGCTTGCAGCAGTCAAGTGCCCTGCGGAGGGGTCTTATTGGGCCTCCCCATGCTATATGGGTTGGGCCTGCTCGACTGTTGGGCAGCCTCGACCCAGTCCAGAACAGGAGCCCCCCAAGTCGTTGCTCTGAGGTGGCATAGTAATGACTTAAGGGTTATTGTATGTCGAGGATACGACAAGAGAGGAACCGAGGAGGTCGATCTCCTATGCAAAATTCCTTCGGCCGGATGAGCGTCGGGCGACGGACAGATGCGTCTGGTCGTATGGTCGGGGAGATGAAGGGTTTCGGATTCGAAGCGTTGGGGAAAACTGAAACGACACGCGTGGGGAGACGGGTGGATGCATGCGTGCCACGTGTCGCCTGCCATCATTACCTAGGGAGGCTAGGGCGGCTGGCTAGGGTAGCGCACTCGAGTGCCCTACGCCCCTCGGGTCTCGCGAGAACCGCTTATAAAAGCCGCTCCCCTCGCTCATTCTTCACTTTTCCGCTTCTCTCTCAAGAAACTTTCTCCCTCTCTCTCTAACCTCTTCCGTCGTAGCTCGTCGCCGTCAATCGCCGGGCACTCTCTGTCGGAAGCATTTCCTCCGCAACGACAGCCAACCGCCGCCGTACCATAGCCAGAAACCTCCGTGCCGGAACCCTACACCGCCGCTTACCAGGTATTTGCTTCAAACCGGACCTTTATTTTGCGTTTTTCTTCAATTTTAACTAGTGTAGGACATTTCCTTGGTGAATTGATGATATTCCCATGAGAAACGAAGGGATTCCTGGCGAATACGGCGGGAATCTTTAGTTGTGGAGAGAGAGAGTGCGAAGATTCTTGCTCGCTTTTGATGAATATCTCGGGGATCAGGGACGAACACGTCGGGGATCCGTTGAATGTCTCGGGGTCCTTGATAATCAGTATATTTATTAGTGCCGCGGGGACGTGGGGCAGAACCTTCCGGGGAGACGATGAGCTCCCCGGTGGGTAAGTTGATCCTCGGCCGATCGCGTCGGGGAGTTGAGAAAGCCTTGCCCCTTCCTTGCTCGTTCGCTTGAACAGCGGTGGAGGGGTGAATTTGATACGACCAATCAAATTCACCGTTTCCTTCTGCTTTTCAGGTAAATGGACGATTTGGCTGCGGAGGTGGCCGCAGGATATTTCGAGGAAAACGACGACGACCAGCCCGACTCCCCCATGGCTCACATGGCCTTTGCGCAGGAGAGGCCGCTCGAGGATTGGGTCTGTAGCGAGGCCTTGGAGATGTCGTCCATCTTCGTGTACCCAGATGTGGGCGATGCTTTTTGTACCGTCGAGCACCGACTAATCGGAAGTGGTCAATCCTGGAAGGTTTTTCGTCCCAAGGAGCATCACCGGATATGCTCCCCTTACTGGGGAATGCGAGTCCCCTTATACGAGTTTATGTTCGAGAAGGCGGGGTGGAGGCTGCCTTTCACGGATTTTCAGGAGGGGATCTTTGACTGGTTGAAGTTGGCCCCTTCGCAGATTCACCCGAACTCGCTGGCCTTCATCCGGGCCTTCGAGCTCGTATGCAAATATTTGGAGATCGTGCCGACCGTTCGCCTTTTCTTCCGCATATTCTACCTCTAACGGTCGTCGGTCGGAGGTCGACACGGCTGGGTGTCCTTCAAGCAGAGCAAGGCGTTGTTTCACACTTACTTGGATTCCATCCGGGATTTCAAGTTCCGCTATTTCTATGTGAAGCCGGTCACCCTCGAGGCGATATATTCATTGTACCGGAAAGTCACCCGCGAGGTCGACGGCCGTTCCGAGGAGGTGCTGGTGCCAAAGTTTCCCCTGTACTGGCCGGAGCCGAGGAGAGGTTGAAGAAACTGAAAGCGAAGAGGGCTCGGGAAGCGCAGGCCCGGGAAGAGGCGTCGCGCTCCAAAGATCAGGAAGTTGTCCCTTCTGGGGCCCCGCACGAGGGTGTTTCCACGGCCGCTGCCCCCGAAGGATCCACTCAGTCTCAGCCTGCTGCCGCTGTGTCGGGGACCGCGGGCGACCGGACAACTCCTGCGGGAAGCCAATCCCCGGCTACCCAAGGGACTCCGAAGAGGCAACGCGTTGCGGAGGTCGTCGACCTGGGTGGTGAAGACAGTCCCCCGGTTCCTTCCAGCTTTGACCTTCCCCCCTGCCATCAAAAGCCTCACTTCTTCTCCGAGGTCACGTATCCTCGCACCCTTCCCTCCGAGATCCAAACTGTGCTGGGGACCGCTACTGAAGTGAGGAGGAAGATGCTTTTTGAGGACCTGTCGGCCGTCATGCGTATCTGCTCGACTGCCATCATTCTAAATGATGAGACCCGCCCTGCTGCCAAACTGGCCCGCCTGCAGGAGGCGCTGGATACCTTGGGCGCTGAGATGCTCGGCATGCGTAAGGAACTAAAAGAGTGCCGAGATCTGAACAAAGAGCAAAGCAAGCAGCAGCAGTTGGTCGAGGCCAAGCTTAAGGAAGCCGAGGAGACAAAGAAAGGCCATCTTGCCCGAATCGCTGAACTGGAGTTCGAGGAGAAGCGGCTTAAGGAAAGGATTGCCGAGTTAGAAGATGCGGTGCGGCCAGCCAAAGGGGAAACTGAGGAGGACAAGCTCCTAACCACTCGTGCGGCGTTTGTGGCGCAGCTCCGGAAGCTTGAGCAGGATCTCCGGGTGTCCGAGGATGATTCTATTGAAACCGCGGGGATAGGGTTCCGCAGTGCCGTGGCGCAGCTTCGGGTTCTCAACCCCGACCTCGTCATTGAAGGGATTGACCCCGACGCTGAGGTGGTGGATGGCCAGATCGTGTATCCTCTGAGGGAGAACGACATTCATGTGCACGAGGAGCCTGACGGGACCGCAGCTGAGTAGGTTTTTTATCTTTGTTTTGGTCGGCCTGCGAGCCGTTTTGTTTCGCCCGGCTTGTGGGCTTAGTTGATGTACTATTTGCACAATGGTTATTTTTTCCCGGCTTGTGGGCTTATATTTGTGACTTTTTTTTGTACCAAGGGTTTTGCCCAATATTCGTACTTCGTAATATCTCTTTATTGATTTTGATTGTGTGTGATGTGGTTTTTGCCTAAGTAATAAGGCTTCGGGATTTGCTCGACCTTGATAGTCCCTGACCGCGTGGAGAGCTGGTCGGGCGGCCAGAGGAGGACTCCGACCTTCAACGAGGCTAAGAGCTCGGTCGAGGTCCTAGTCTCGTGGCATGAACTTCCCATCGCGAGCTGGGTGTTATGCTCGGTTGGCACGACGACGGTGGGCCTCGATCGAGGTATCCCCGCCGGATCAAATGTCCTCGCGCACACACAACGCGGTCTCTGATCGTCGTGTTCTTATAGGGGTGTCGCGTTTGTACCCTAGTGCGCCCCCGTAATCGCGGTGCTAGTAACCCGCGGGCAGCATTTAACTGTAGTATTGTTTTAGCTTTTCAGCGTTCCATGGTCGAGCAAGTTCTTCCCCGTGCAGATTTTCGAGGAAATAGGCTCCTGTCCCCGCTTTCGCGCGGACGCGGTACGGGCCCTCCCAGTTCGCGGCGAGTTTTCCCTCCCGCGAGTCTTTCTGGTTCCTTCGTAGGACGAGGGTGCCCACCTGAAAATCACGTTTAATGACTTTGTCATTATAACGTAGTGTTATTTTTTGTTTAAGTGACGCCTCTCGGAGAGAAGCGCCCAAGCGTGTTTCCTCGACGAAGTCGAGTTCTTCCCTCAAGGCTTCGTCGTTCGCGTTCCCGTCGAGGGGGGCTTCCGTCCTCCTCGAGGGTTCCCTGATCTCCACGGGGATCACTGCCTCCATTCCATAGGTCAAACGGAAAGGGGTATCCCCGGTCGTGGAGTGTGGGGTTGTTCGGTAGGCCCAGAGAACGCTGTGTATCTCTTCGACCCACCGTTGTTTGGCGTCGCCCAGTCTCCGTCTTAATCCTCGAAGGATCACTCTGTTCGTGGCCTCAGCCTGTCCGTTCGTTTGAGGGTGCTCGACCGACGTGAAGTGCTGCTTCGTGCCTAGTTTTGTGACGAAGTCTTGGAAGTTCCTGTCGGTGAACTGGGTTCCGTTGTCTGTGACGATGGCTTGAGGCACTCCGAACCGGGCGAGGATATTTCTTTTATAGAAACGTAGTATGTTGAAGGCAGTGATTTTGGCCAATGCTTCTGCTTCAATCCACTTCGTGAAGTAATCTACCCCGACGATGAGGTATTTGTTTTGATACGACCCCTGGACGAAAGGTCAGAGGATATCCATCCCCCACCATGCGAACGGCCACGGGGAGGATAGCGTCGTGAGCTCGCTGGGGGGAACGAGGTACATGTCCCCGTGCCGCTGGCATTTATCGCACTTCTTGACGTGCTCCTTGGCGTCTTGTTGCATGGTCGGCCAGTAATATCCTTCCCGGAGTGCTTTACGAGCTAGTGATCGTCCGCCGAGGTGCTGCGCATTGATTCCCTTGTGGATCTCCTGGAGTATGCCGGGGAACTTGGTATCTTCGACACATCTGAGGAGGGGAATAGAGAATCCTCGTCGGTATAGCTTATCCTCGACTATAGTGTACGAGCACGCCCGTCTCTTGACCATTCTTGCTTCTTTGGGATCTTCGGGCATTATGCCCGTCGTGAGGTATTCATATACCGAGGTCATCCAGCAATCGCTGTCCCCGATGGCGTTGATGTCCGAAATCATGCCTGGTTTGTCAATGCTCGGGCGGGAAAGGACCTCTTGTATGACGGATTTGTTCCCGCCTTTCTTTTTCGTGCTCGCCAATTTTGACAGGACGTCCGCTCGGGCGTTGTGCTCCCGGGGGATGTGAGTTACTTCCGCCGAGGTGAACTTTTTCATCTTCTCTTTTACCAAGGCCAAGTATTCTATGAGACTGTCGTTCTTGGCTTGGTATTCTCCTCGGACTTGTGAGGCTACGAGCTGAGAATCGGTGAAAAGCTTGACCTCCCTGGCGCCAAGGTCCTCGGCCAGCCTGAGTCCCGCGAGGAAGGCCTCGTATTCGGCTTGGTTGTTCGAAGTCGGGAAGGACAGTTCGAGGGACACCTCGATGAGGATGCCTTCCTTGTTTTCGAGGATGATTCCCGCTTCGCTTCCTTTCGGGCTGGATGCTCCGTCGACATAGATTGTCCATTTCTGCGACCCGTTGGTTGAGGTTTCTGGGACGGTCATCTCTGCTACAAAGTCGGCTAGTACCTGTGCCTTCAAGGCTTTCCTACCTTCATATCGGATGTCGAATTCGGCCAGCTCGAGTGACCACCTGAGCATCCTCCCCGCCATATCCGGTCGTCTGAGGAGCTGCCTGATCGGCTGGTCGGTCCTCTCGATGACGGTATGGGCGAGGAAGTAGTGGCGTAGTCTTCTGGCCGCGGTGACGAGGCCCAGTGTGACTTTCTCGATCTGCTGATACCTGGGGGATGTAAGTTACTTCCGCCGAGGTGAACTTTTTCATCTTCTCTTTTACCAAGGCCAAGTATTCTATGAGACTGTCGTTCTTGGCTTGGTATTCTCCTCGGACTTGTGAGGCTACGAGCTGAGAATCGGTGAAAAGCTTGACCTCCCTGGCGCCAAGGTCCTCGGCCAGCCTGAGTCCCGCGAGGAAGGCCTCGTATTCGGCTTGGTTGTTCGAAGTCGGGAAGGACAGTTCGAGGGACACCTCGATGAGGATGCCTTCCTTGTTTTCGAGGATGATTCCCGCTTCGCTTCCTTTCGGGCTGGATGCTCCGTCGACATAGATTGTCCATTTCTGCGACCCGTTGGTTGAGGGTTCTGGGACGGTCATCTCTGCTACAAAGTCGGCTAGTACCTGTGCCTTCAAGGCTTTCCTACCTTCATATCGGATGTCGAATTCGGCCAGCTCGAGTGACCACCTGAGCATCCTCCCCGCCATATCTGGTCGTCTGAGGAGCTGCCTGATCGGCTGGTCGGTCCTCTCGATGACGGTATGGGCGAGGAAGTAGTGGCGTAGTCTTCTGGCCGCGGTGACGAGGCCCAGTGTGACTTTCTCGATCTGCTGATACCTGAGCTCGGGGCCTTGGAGAGCTTTGCTCGTGAAGTAAACTGGCTTCTGTCCGTCTTGCGTTTCCCGAATGAGGACGGCGCTGACCGCTTCGCTCGTGATCGCAAGATATAAGAAGAGTGTTTCCCCGTTCTCGGGTCGCGAGAAGACCGGAGGTTGCGATAGGATTTGTTTCAGATGTGCGAGTGCTTGGTCGCATTCCTCGCTCCACTCAAACTCCACTTTTTGCCGGAGGAGTTTGAAAAATGGGAGTGCGTACTGTGCGGATTTGGCGACGAACCGGGAAAGGGCGGTGAGCATTCCGTTCAATGATTGTATTGACTTCTTCGAGCCCGGAGTAGGGAGCTCGGAAAAGGCTCTACACTTGTCGGGGTTTGCCTCGATTCCTCGTTCCGTGAGGTAAAATCCGAGGAACTTTCCCGCCCGGACACCGAAGGTGCATTTGTCGGGATTAAACCTTGTTCTGGACTGGGCCGAGGCTGCCCAACAGTCGAGCAGGCCCAACCCATATAGCATGGGGAGGCCCAATAAGACCCCTCCGTGGGGCACTTGACTGCTGCAAGCATACCAACGATTCCCCCGAGCACTTCAGTGTCGGGCACCTGGCCAACAGGGCAGGAGGACCTCGCACCCCGGCGGGTAGGTACATCCCCGACATACTGACTTCTCCCCGCGAGGATACCGTACATCGCTCCTCGACAGATATGGCTCCTCCCCGCGAAGCCATGCCCGTCTTACGGCTTGATTGGTCCTCGACACAGAAGGCTCCTCCCCCGCGAGGAGTGTCTAAAGGTCTGCACCACGTGGACACGTTCCAAGTAACCTCCCACTTCCGCAGGATTCGAGGATAACCTCCCACGTGGACACTATAGTCGAGGATAAGCTATACCGGCGAGGATTCTCTATTCCCCTCCTCAGATGTGTCGAAGACACCAAGGTCCCCGGCATACTCCAGGAGATCCACGAGGGAATCAATGCGCAGCACCTCGGCGGACGATCGCTAGCTCGTAAAGCACTCCGGGCAGGATATTACTGGCCGACCATGCAACAAGACGCCAAGGAGCACGTCAAGAAGTGCGATAAATGCCAGCGGAACGGGGACATGCACCTCGCTCCCCCCAGCGAGCTCACGACGCTATCCTCCCCGTGGCCGTTCGCATGGTGGGGGATGGATATCCTCGGACCTTTCGTCCAGGGGTCGTATCAAAACAAATACCTCATCGTCGGGGTAGATTACTTCACGAAGTGGATTGAAGCAGAAGCATTGGCCAAAACTAGGCACGAAGCAGCACTTCACGTCGGTCGAGCACCCTCAAACGAATGGATAGGCTGAGGCTGCGAACAGAGTGATCCTTCGAGGATTAAGACGGAGACTGGGCGATGCCAAACAACGGTGGGTCGAAGAGCTACACAGCGTTCTCTGGGCCTACCGAACAACCCCACACTCCACGACCGGGGATACCCCTTTCCGTTTGACCTATGGAACGGAGGCAGTGATCCCCGTGGAGATCAGGGAACCCTCGAGGAGGATGGAAGCCCCAATCGACGGGAACACGAACGACGAAGCCTTGAGGGAAGAACTCGACTTCATCGAGGAAACACGCTTGGGCGCTTCTCTCCGAGAGGCGTCACTTAAACAAAAAATAACACTACATTATAATGACAAAGTCATTAAACGTGATTTTCAGGTGGGCACCCTCGTCCTACGAAGGAACCAGAAAGACTCGCGGGAGGGCAAACTCGCCGCGAACTGGGAGGGCCCGTACCGTGTCCGCGCGAAAACGGGGACATGAGCCTATTTCCTCGAAAATCTGCACGGGGAAGAACTTGCTCGACCATGGAACGCGGAAAAGCTAAAACAATACTACAGTTAAATACTGCCCGCGGGTTACTAGCACCGCGATTACGGGGGCGCACTAGGGTACAAGCGCGACACCCCTATAAGAACACGACGATCAGAGACCGCGTTGTGTGTGCGTGAGGACATTTGATCCGGCGGGGATACCTCGATCGAGGCCCACCGTCGTCGTGCCAACCGGGCATAACACCCAGCTCGCAATGGGAAGTTCATGCCACGAGACTAGGACCTCGACCGAGCTCTTAGCCTCGTTGAAGGTCGGAGTCCTCCTCCGGCCGCCCGACCAGCTCTCCACGCGGTCAGGGACTATCAAGGTCGAGCAAATCCCGAAGCCTTATTACTTAGGCAAAAACCACATCACACACAATCAAAATCAATAAAGAGATATTACGAAGTACGAATATTGGACAAAACCCTTGGTACAAAAAAAAGTCACAAATATAAGCCCACAAGCCAGGCAAAAATAACCATTGTGCAAATAGTACATCAACTAAGCCCACAAGCCGGGCGAAACAAAACGGCTCGCAGGCCGACCAAAACAAAGATAAAAAACCTACTCAGCTGCGGTCCCGTCAGGCTCCTCGTGCACATGAATGTCGTTCTCCCGCAGAGGATACACGATCTGGCCATCCACCACCTCAGCGTCGGGGTCAATCCCTTCAATGACGAGGTCGGGGTTGAGAACCCGAAGCTGCGCCACGGCACTGCGGAACCCTATCCCTGCGGTTTCAATAGAATCATCCTCGGACACCCGGAGATCCTGCTCAAGCTTCCGGAGCTGCGCCACAAACGCCGCACGAGTGGTTAGGATCTTGTCCTCCTCAGTTTCCCCTTCGGCTGGCCGCACCGCATCTTCCAACTCGGCAATCCTTTCCTTAAGCCGCTTCTCCTCGAACTCCAGTTCAGCGATTCGGGCAAGATGGCCTTTCTTTGTCTCCTCGGCTTCCTTAAGCTTGGCCTCGACCAACTGCTGCTGCTTGCTTTGCTCTTTGTTCAGATCTCGGCACTCTTTTAGTTCCTTGCGCATGCCGAGCATCTCAGCGCCCAAGGTATCCAGCGCCTCCTGCAGGCTGGCCAGTTCGGCAGCAGGGCGGGTCTCGTCATTTAGAATGATGGCAGTCGAACAGATACGCATGACGGCCGACAGGTCCTCAAAAAGCATCTTCCTCCTCACTTCAGTAGCGGTTCCCAGCACAGTTTGGATCTCGGAGGGAAGGGTGCGAGGATACGTGACCTCGGAGAAGAAGTGAGGTTTTTGATGGCAGGGGGGAAGGTCAAAGCTGGAAGGAACCGGGGGACTGTCTTCACCACCCAGGTCGACGACCTCCGCAACGCGTTGCCTCTTCGGAGTCCCTTGGGTAGCCGGGGATTGGCTTCCCGCAGGAGTTGTCCGGTCGCCCGCGGTCCCCGACACAGCGGCAGCAGGCTGAGACTGAGTGGATCCTTCGGGGGCAGCGGCCGTGGAAACACCCTCGTGCGGGGCCCCAGAAGGGACAACTTCCTGATCTTTGGAGCGCGACGCCTCTTCCCGGGCCTGCGCTTCCCGGGCCCTCTTCGCTTTCAGTTTCTTCAACCTCTCCTCGGCTCCGGCCATTGTTCCTGCAAAAGGAAAGAAAGCGTTAGTAAAGCGAGAAACACAGATACGAGGAAGACCTAAAGCGAGGACGTTTTCACCACCTAACAATTCGATGGCCTCCTCGTCGGAGAAGGTCTCGAGCAGAACGCGGGTGTTTATAAGGCGACGTTCTTTCTTCACCTGCCCATCTGCACCTATTATAGGCTGGCCGTCCAGCGTCTCGTGTCGAGCTTCGGTAAAATTGTCAACGAAAGCTACGATTTTATCGTAGGCTTCCCACTCGTAGGCCTCCATCTGAACAGGTTTCGTTTTATATTTGTCAACTCCCTTCTTAAAGTGTTCCTCCGTCCAGTACAGGGGAAACTTTGGCACCAGCACCTCCTCGGAACGGCCGTCGACCTCGCGGGTGACTTTCCGGTACAATGAATATATCGCCTCGAGGGTGACCGGCTTCACATAGAAATAGCGGAACTTGAAATCCCGGATGGAATCCAAGTAAGTGTGAAACAACGCCTTGCTCTGCTTGAAGGACACCCAGCCGTGTCGACCTCCGACCGACGACTGTTGGAGGTGGAATATGCGGAAGAAAAGGCGAACGGTCGGCACGATCTCCAAATATTTGCATACGAGCTCGAAGGCCCGGATGAAGGCCAGCGAGTTCGGGTGAATCTGCGAAGGGGCCAACTTCAACCAGTCAAAGATCCCCTCCTGAAAATCCGTGAAAGGCAGCCTCCACCCCGCCTTCTCGAACATAAACTCGTATAAGGGGACTCACATTCCCCGGTAAGGGGAGCATATCCGGTGATGCTCCTCGGGACGAAAAACCTTCCAGGATTGACCACTTCCGATTAGTCGGTGCTCGACGGTACAAAAAGCATCGCCCACATCTGGGTACACGAAGATGGACGACATCTCCAGGGCCTCGCTACAGACCCAATCCTCGAGCGGCCTCTCCTGCGCAAAGGCCATGTGAGCCATGGGGGAGTCGGGCTGGTCGTCGTCGTTTTCCTCGAAATATCCTGCGGCCACCTCCGCAGCCAAATCGTCCATTTACCTGAAAAGCAGAAGGAAACGGTGAATTCGATTGGTCGTATCAAATTCACCCCTCCACCGTTGTTCAAGCGAACGGGAAAGGAAGGGGCAAGGCTTTCTCAACTCCCCGACGCGATCGGCCGAGGATCAACTTGCCCACCGGGGAGCTCATCGTCTCCCCGGAAGGTTCTGTCCCGTGTCCCCGTGGCACTAACAAATATACTGATTATCAAGGACCCCGAGACATTCAACGGATCCCCGACGTGTTCGTCCCTGATCCCCGAGATATTCATCAAAAGCGAGCAAGAATCTTCGCACTCTCTCTCTCCACAACTAAAGATTCCCGCCGTATTCGCCAGGAATCCCTTTGTTTCTCATGGGAATATCATCAATTCACCAAGGAAACGTCCTACACTAGTTAAAATTGAAGAAAAACGCAAAATAAAGGTCCGGTTTGAAGCAAATACCTGGTAAGCGGCGGTGTAGGGTTCCGGCACGGAGGTTTCCGGCTATGGTAAGGCGGCGGTTGGCTGTCATTGCGGAGGAAATGCTTCCGACAGAGAGTGCCCGGCGATTGACGGCGGCGAGCTACGACGGAAGAGGTTAGAGAGAGAGGGATAAAGTTTCTTGAGAGAGAAGCGGAAAAGTGAAGAATGAGCGAGGGGAGCGGCTTTTATAAGCGGTTCTCGCGAGACCCGAGGGGCGTAGGGCACTCGAGTGCGCTACCCTAGCCAGCCTCCCTAGGTAATGATGGCAGGCGACACGTGGCACGCATGCAGCCACCCGTCTCCCCACGCGTGTCGTTTCGGTTTTCCCCAACGCTTCGAATCCGAAACCCTTCATCTCCCCGATCATACGACCAGACGCATCTGTCCGTCGCCCGACGCTCATCCTGCCGAAGGAATTTCGCATAGGAGATCGACCTCCTCGGTTCCTCTCTTGGCGTATCCTCGACATACAATAACCCTTAAGTCATTACTCTGCCACCTCAGAGCAACGACTTGGGGGGCTCCTGTTCTGGACTGGGCCGAGGCTGCCCAACAGTCGAGCAGGCCCAACCCATATAGCATGGGGAGGCCCAATAAGACCCCTCCGCGGGGCACTTGACTGCTGCAAGCATACCAACGTTTCCCCCGAGCACTTCCGTGCCGGGCACTTAGCCAACAGGGCAGGAGGACCTCGCACCCCGGCGGGTAGGTACATCCCCGACATACTGGCTTCTCCCCTGCGAGGATACCGCACATCGCTCCTCGACAGATATGGCTCCTCCCCGCGAAGCCATGCCCGTCGTACGCTTGACAGGTCCTCAACACAAAAGGCTCCTCCCCAGCGAGGAGTGTCTAACGGTCCGTACCACGTAGACACGTTCCAAGGAACCACTCCACTCCCGAAGGATTCGGTCTGCCCTAATCCCGGAAATCTAGGAGCGGTTACCCTAGGGCGAAGACCACGCGCTGGTCTTCACTACGCCACGTAAGCCCTGACAGTTACTTGGATTGGGCCTGACAATCCAGCCCAGTGCAAGTAACCGTTGGCCCCGCGCTGGGGGCTCTCTATAAATACCCTCTCA
Source organism: Lathyrus tuberosus (assembly GCA_022829125.1). Taxonomy (NCBI): domain Eukaryota; kingdom Viridiplantae; phylum Streptophyta; class Magnoliopsida; order Fabales; family Fabaceae; genus Lathyrus; species Lathyrus tuberosus. The sequence goes on along the minus strand of JALAZF010000036.1, from coordinate 4,864,098 downwards.
CTTGAGAGGGTCAGGTTAAGTCATTTTTCTCACTCTTCTTGTATTTGCTGTTACTCTGTGCACTCCCTAACTTGAGCGTCGGAGTACCTTGCAGGTACACCCCCCCCCCCCCCCCCCCCGCCGTCCTTCAACCTCACCGGAGCCGGAGCTCAACGGACGTCGTTGGCCACCAGTAACTGTCTGATCCAGGTACGATCATAGTGGTTATGAGAATCTTGTTGCACATTTTCCAGAAGATGTCGCACTGCATCGACCATCAACATTTTACCCTATACCACCTGCAACAAAGCAACTAATTAGCATCACTTTCAAACAAATTAAATAGAAAATACTTAATTAGTTCAGATTTCAAGCCAAATTAATAAGACTAAAAAACAAACTACTTACAGATCTAGGGTTCTTCGTTCAGATTTCGTGTCAATATAGGGTTTCACCTTCAAACATTTTATCCTATCACTTTCAAGCCAAATTAATTAGAATAAAAAACAAAATAAGTACAGATCTAGGGTTCTTCGTTCAGATTGCGTTCAAAATAATTACAGATTTAGGGTTTCAAAATTTACAAACAAAAAACCCTAAATATCAAACAAAATTTCCCAGACGAATGAACAAAAGAAGGCTCAGATTCACATTTTCTCGAACATGCGAGAGAAGAGGTTCCCAATGGCTGCGTCTTGCATCTGAACGAAATACAACAAATGTTGTTCGATAGATACATTATCGCCTTGCCACGAAACATCTCTTCTCCCAATGTTCGAATAAAAAATATAAAAAATCATCACTGCTTGTTATCAAAGAAGATGAAGAAGAACATGACCTTCTGCATTTCGCAAACCAACCCTCTGAAGAAAACTCAAACAGAGCGAACACAGACGACGAAGAAGACGCCAGACCTAGAAGATGGTCGAAGAGAGAGAAAAATAAGCACAAAATGAAAAGCGTGGCACAGGTTTTGGGGGAAGCAAATGAAAAGAGAGACAAAAAATAAACAAATTTAATTGACATAGTTAGTTTCCAAAGAAATTTTATGTTATGACATCATCGTCCCACTACATTATACTTCATTCTATAAACTTCAAGTTGCATTTGAACAATATGACATCACTGGTTGCAAAAAGTAAATTTTGGACACAAAATACCCCTAAAAACATGATGTGGCAGTAAAGCAAGGTAGGGCAATGTTGTGATTTCCAGAAAAACAACTTTTCTTATATTATAGATGTTATTCTTAACAGTACTATATTGATGCCACTACCATGCAATTAATTAAACAATAATGAATATGACATCATAATGCTAACAACATATTCAACATTAACAACTTTAGCCTTATACTCCACTTCTTCAACATTAATTAAATATTATGGTAAATAAAGCTCGAAAATTTTATCTCATACCCCCACTTTTATCCTTATACCCTTATATTTTATAAAAAAGTATCAACTTTATCCTTATATATTTTTAACTAATTTATTATTCTATTTTTTTAATATTTTTTAAATTTTGTTTTGCATACCAGAAGACTTTGCAAAAGAGTTCCGGTACACAAAATAAAAGTTAAAAAAGATTTTAAAAAATGACTATCGGAACTCTTTTGTAAAGTCGTCCGGTACACAAAAATTGATTACCGGAACTCTTTTGCAAAGTCTTTCGGTACACAAAATAAAATTTAAAAAAATATTTTAAAAAATGACTACCGGAACTCTTTTGCAAAGTCTTTCGGTACACAAAAAATGACTATCAGAACTCTTTGCAAAGTCTTCCGGTACACAAAAAAAAGTTTAAAAAGTGACTACCGGAACTCATTTGTAAAGCCTTCTGGTACACAATAATTGACTACCAGAACTCTTTTGCAAAGTCTTCCGGTACACAAAATAAAATTTAAAAAATATTCCAAAAAATGACTAGCGAAACTCTTTTGCAAAGTCTTTCAGTACACAAAAATTGACTACCGGAATTCTTTTGCAAAGTCTTCCGGTACACAAAAAATAGGTTAAAAAATGACAACCGGAACTCTTTTGCAAAGTCTTCCGGTACACAAAATAATATATAAAAAATATTTAAAAAATAAAATAATAAATTACTTTAAAATATATAAGGGCCAAATTGGTATTTTTTATAAAATGTAGGGGTATAAGGATAAAAGTAGGGGTATGAGGTAAAATTTTCGGAAAGCTCTCATTCTCATCATTATAGACCTTTAACATTATAAAGTTAACAGAATATTCAACCATAATACCGTATAAGACTTTACAATATTAAACTTTAGCTGATATGCAAAAAATATCAGACATTGTTATAACATCAATAATCTATGAAAAAAATATCAGACACAGAAAAACAATTCAGACACTGTTTTCATAATCTGATATGCAAAAAATTAGCAATAGACCTAAATAACATTAGCTGTATTAACTGATGCACATAACACCAAGTCATTAAGTGATGTACAAAAAGAAGCTACTCCAAAAAGTTAGTAATACATCAGCTCCAATCAAGGTAACGCTCAAATGTTCGTCTCATTAAGTGGTGCCTATATAACAAAAAAATACTAATTATCATCATGATAAGTGTCAATACTAAATTCCAAATTAATATCAAAAGTGTGAGATTTGGATCGAACTCTAGTTTTAAGCAAGTGGTCGAAGTCTGTTCGCATGCTATTGTCTAGGTAATGCATGTTGTAGTCAAAGTTTGTTCTAACATGCATTAGTCAATATTGCTAGGTTTGTTAGTATGTTGAATTGGGCTTTGTGTTAAGGATCCAATTGTTTAAGTTAGCTTGTACGCTAAGTTAGCTTGTAATGAGTAATTGTTAAAAAGCTCATTAGTTTAGTATGTTAGGTTTTATTATAAATAGCATATTAGTCTCTCTTCCTAAGTGTGACAAAACCTAATTTGGGTGAGAGGGTTATTTGCTATTCTTGAGTACTTGTAATCTATTTTATAGAGAAAGTAAAGAATAGCAGTTATAACCAATCCTTGTTGTTTTTCCTTTGTTTTCTTTGTTAACCCTAACCCTTGCTTGTTTCTTGATCATAAAGAAACCGAGTATATTTTGTTTCAAGGTATCGTTTTTCACAACAAAAAGAAAATGAAATTACCATCAAAAACTCTGTGAAACTAAAATGATCCTCTTGTGTTTGTTGGGACTCATAAATTAGAGGTGCCGAACAGGATACTTCATCAACCATACAACTTGATAGTTCTTTATCCTAAAACGATTACGTGAACTTTTATTTAAGTAAAATTAAAGTGATATATACAAGTAAAATCAAGTGATACATAAATATATATACCTGAGACACTTGACTGCATTGGTTTCCTTTAGGTAGTGCTCTTTTTTTCTTTTTATGTTGCTTCTCAACCCAACTTTTAAATCGCCTATTTGATTGTCTCTTTAAATTTGGTCGTATCTTGAACCCCTTGGATTGCATGTCATCATAATTTGAAAATTTCGGATCAACATTATTATGACAGACATTGTCTTTGACTTGTGAACAACATTCTAGTATTTTCTTTCTCAACTCATTCACACTATCATCAATAATCTTGAGGTCCTCTTCAAAAGGTGATGCATCGGCCGCCACCTTTATAAATTTAGAGACAACTTGTCTAAATTGTCGTGTTCTAGACAACTTGAATGCATTTTGAAATAGCTCAAATACAGTATATGTGTATACTTTTCCCATTTGTATTAGCATTGGTGAAAATTCACATATTAACTTTGGAGGCTTATGTGAGGATTCATACTCACAACTCCATTCATTTCCTCTCTTCTCCTCGACAACTTTTTCAAAATGCTTGAAAAATTGTATGATATCCACATTCGGTTTCATACAAGATTTGAAGTGAGCATTCAAACTTTCGCTGACCTGGGTACTCCGCATACCAAGTGTTAATGCTTCCTTCATATAACATGAAGCCCATTTTTTTTAATAGCATAAATTGATTTGATCCAGTTATTATCATGAACATTATACTCATTGATCAAGTCGATCCAAGTTGTTTCAAAATCTTTTTCAATATCATAATCATACATGCACTTTTTGAAATTTCTTACAAAATAACTTCCTCCTTTCATCAAGTTTCCAAGGTGTTTAATCCCATTTTGTGACAAGTGCCAAGTGCTTAAACCATGCTGAGTCTCAGGCAGTGCTTCAGCAAGTGCTCTGGCCATTGCTTGATCTTGATCAGTGAAGACAACCTTTAGTTTTTTGTTGTTGTGTGTTTGTAAGAATGTATCAAACAACCACTTAAATGACTCAATTGTCTCATTGTAACGCCCCAGTTTTTGTTAGAGTTATTTAACCGGGTCGATTTAATTATTTTCGTTTTTATATTATTTTATTCTTGACTTTTATTTGGCAATATATTATTTTTTATTTTTATTATGTTTTATCGCGTTTTGAGAGCGTTTGAGAGTAGGGGTATTTTGGTCTTTTGCTTGGTTATTTTTCATAAAATAGAAAATAGAGAGAAAAAGAGAGAAAATAGAAAGATGGAAAAAGAGAAGAGAGAAAGGAAGAGAAGGGAAAAGGAGAGGAGAAGAGGAAAATCGACATAGCTCCGTTTCAATCGCGAATAATCGGGTAAGGGTGAGAAGTTTCAATTATATCTTGCTTGTGTATGTATATGTGTTGTTTGTTGTAATTGTTTTGGTTGTTTCACAACTTTTTCTCATTAATAAACTGATGAACAATTGATAGAAATCGATGTTTTCGCGGTCGAAACTCGATATAAACTGCGTAGAATACTTGTTGTTAGGACTGGAACATGTTTGGGTTGAGATATTGTGATTTGGAAGTGTTTAGATGAGATTTGGAGAGGTTTTGGGGTGAAATTCGTAACAGGAATTATGCAGGAAAAATTATGGATTGCGCTGCCCATACGCGTATCAGGCTTGGCATTACATGTATTGGTTTGGGCAATACGCGTATGGCAAGGGGGAAATGAGGGCAATACGCGTATGGAACACATTTTTCACAGCCTTCTGCTGATTTGCGTAATGGTACGCGTACTTGGCAAGGCATTACGCGTAACAAGTGAGGCATTACGCGTATGGAGTTTTTAGTGGAATTTTGGGGAGAAATCAGTCTCTGCCCATACGCGTAGCACTTTGGGCATTACGCGTATGGAATGGGCGAGCGAGCTGGGCAGTACGCGTATGACCCAAGGCAATACGCGTATGACCAGAGAGGGTGTAGAATGGTTCCTAATTTTGCGTCTGATGCCGTAACTTTTGATCCGTAACTCAGATCGAGGCGTTCTTGGTACCGTTAGAAAGCTATTAAGATGTTCTTTCTTATTAAAATGGTTTTGAGATTGTTGACCGATTTAATTATGTCAGGAATTTGGGAATGTGTAGTTTTGTCGACTTTTACCGTTTTAATGGTGTGTGTTTGATGTGTTATCATGCAATATGCTTTCGATAGATATCGTATGACTTGTGTGCTGTTATATGATGTGAATGCATGTGATGAAATGTTGTGATGATGGGTTGTGGCCTAAGGGCAATAAAATGCATTGTGTTGTGTTTGATTGTATATGCATGATTATGGATGTGTATATGTGTGCATTTGAATGTCATGAGTCATTGTATGCCAAGCATCATGATATGCATTCTTGTGATGTCGTGTGCCCTAGTGGGTGTGAGCGACGAAACGATTCCCGAGGGGATCTGCTATAACATCGTGTGCCTTAAACAAAGAGGTGTGAGCGATGATTATAGACGATCGTGTGCCTTATACAAAGAGGTGTGAGCGATCGGGTCGTGTGCCTTATACAAAGAGGTGTGAGCGATCCATAAACACCGTGTGCCTTATACGAAGAGGTGTGAGCGACAGGGAACATCGTTTGCCCGACGAGGAGTTACACTAAGTAACAAGCGATGATTCCAATAGCTCCTGAGTGAACTAATGATGAGAATGATGGATGGAATGGTACCGCATTTGCATAGAGTCGTTGTGTCGGTCTCTTTGCATTTGCATAAATCATGAATGGATTGATTATGTGTGGAAAATCATGAATAGATTGATTATGTGTGGAAAATCATGAATTGATTGAGTATGTGTTGAGATTTATGTTTGAATTGGTGAATTGATGTGCATATGTGATAAATGCATTGGTTGTGGATAATATGTTTTATGCATAGACATATGCTCTGTGATGTGGTGGGGTGTTTCCATATGTTATGACTTTGGTGTGCCTTATGTGTGAATATGTGATTATGTTGGTGTAATTGATATATGCTATGATGTTGGATTATCAGAAATATGTTATATATTTGTGGCATGCAATATGTATTAGTAAGTGATGCCTGTGGTGAGAATAACTATGCATGTAAATTTTTATGTGTTTTTGCATATTATTATGCAATCTTGATTTAGTTGTTATTTCTCACCCTTCTGTTGTGGTTTGTTGCTCTATGAGGCAATTGCAGATCCGTGTCTTGGAGGCTTTTGTGAAGATTAGTTCTCCATCCTTTTGTCGGTCTGTCTGCTCTGATACGTAACACGGGAGTCGGGGAACGCTTTTGTTATATATGTATACAATTGTAGGATCTATTTTGTATTACCTTTGCATGAATATTTTGATGTAATAAAATAATTTATTTTGGTAAAACAAGTCAGTTATGGATCTTTCCGCTTTATTCCATAATTGAACTTTCCTTTTGTATGGAAAAAGTTTCCCTTTGAGGTTATTCCATTTTGTGTTATGTATCAAAATTTATGAGCAGGGATTGTGTTTTCTTTCTTTAAATGTGGCATCCTTGTTTCTGTCGGAAAAATAAATTTTTATTCACTCTGATTTATTTATGTATTATTTATTTGCGATGGGAATTGGGGTGTTACAAGAGTGGTATCAGAGCAGGTCGGTCCCTCCGGCCATGTTGTTGAGTCAGTTGGTGTGACAGTTGAATACTGTCGATGTTGTTTGTCCCTTTGTATGTGATATGTGTGTGAAACACTGTCATTACTTTCTGGTTTTCTAATCTGTTGTCTTCAGGTGTGAGAATGAGATAAGTGGGGGAGAAGCTGGTGCTTCTCCAAGTTGCTTCAGTTGTGGAGCGTTGGTTGCAAGATTGTAAGTGTTGTTTGGGCAGTGTTGTTCCCGATTCCGGAGGAAATGCGGAGGTAAGGTTTATGTCGACTAAGGATTTGTGCCTTAGGTAGTTTTGTGCACAGGATGTAAGAAATGCTATTATAGTTTGATAAAGACGGTTTATGCCCCATCATGATTGTCGGTTGTCTATTGACAAATTGAGGAACTGATCACCCTTAATCTCTTGTTGATAGTAGACGGGAATTATGTTGGATGGAATAGACGTGTCTTTCAGGCTTTGATAGTGTGTGAAATGAATTATTTGGAATTAAGGAAATGATTAAGATGAGACAGATTTGAGGTTTTGGTATGTTGGTCCAGTTGGGAAGTCATTGAGAGAGAACGATTGGGTATCGTTAATGGTTGTTCTCAGAGAGTAGAGTGTGAACTCAAATTTGACGAAGGGGAATATTTGAGGTTTGGATCTGCTAAGTAAGTAGAAGAACTTTTAGGAAGTGAAACTCAGATTAAAAGAGCGGTTGGAAGATTTACTGGAAAAGGGATTTGTGAGACCAAGTGTGTCATCTTAGAGAGCTCCAGTGTTATTAGTAACAAAAAGGAAGGATGATTGAACGGAATAACAAGCATGATGTGTATCATGGTATTGAGACTATGGAAAGCAAAACTTAGAGTTTTGGTGAGTTTTGGAGTTTTTAAAGTTTTAGGGCAATAATGGAAATTTTGAGAAAACCCTTAGGTGTGGATGTAATATTTGAGAGTTCTTTTTGGTTGGTGGTTGCTACATGTTGGGATTTATGGAATTTAGACTGTTAAGCGAAGAAATTGTGTATGGATTATTGATAGTTGAATAAGGTAACGATTGAGAACAAGTGTCCACTTTCATGAATAGATGACTGGAATGGTTTGGTTGAGTTTTAGTGAAATTATAATTGTTTGGAATGTTTGATAAGAGTGGTGAATTGTGTGAGTTGAGGCTTTGATCGGTTTAATGTGACTGGTTATGTTTGTTATCGTCGGATTAGGGTGTTATTTACTCGGTTAAGCTTGTATGTGAGTAACCAGTTACCCAGTGAAAAATTGTGCAAAAACTTTAAGAATTTATATCTTTTGGAATTTGGTTGGGCATTACAAGGTGCAGTGAGGTTGTTCAGTGATAGTAATGCGTCTGGAATGTTTGTGGAGTATATGAATCGTATCTTCCATATTTAATTGGATAAGTTCGTGGTGGTCTTGATTGAGGATATTCGGATATGTTATAAACTCAGAGGAAGGACAGGTAGAGTGGTTGAGATTTGAATTACAAGTGTTGAAAAGAGATGAAGTTTTATGCTAAGTTATTCAAGTGAGAATTTGGGTTGAAAAAGGTTAGTTTTCTTGGATATGTGATTTCTGATGATGGTATTGTTATGGATCCATCGGCAGTAGATGCAGTTCGACAATGAGAGGCTCCAAAGTTGGTTAAGGTGATTAGAAACTTTTGGGCTTAGTTGGTTGTTACTGCAGGTTATGGAGGATTTTGCAAAGTTAGTGCTTCTGTTATCTCAGTTGACTTGCAAAAGGTAATTCGTTTATTTGGGATGTTTGTTGTAAGGAAAGTTTCAGAGAGCTAAAGTAGAAGTTGTCTACGGCTTCAGTTTTGATTCTGTATGATCCTAATAAACCGTTTGTGAGGTATTGGGATGCATCTTTGATGAGTTTAGTCAGTGTGTTAATGCAAGATGCTAAAGTCGTGGCTTATGCTTTACGACAATTGAGGATTCATAGAAGGATCTATACTATTTTGGATTTGGAATTGGTTGCGGCTGTATTGTGTTGGAATATTTTGAGGTATTATCTTTATGGTTCTAGGTTCGAAGTGTTTAGTAATCACAAGACTATTGAGTACTTGTTTGGTCTGAAGGGATAGAGTATGAGACAACGAGGATGGTTAGAATTCGTGACGAGTTATGAAGTTGGCTTGGATTATCCTTCGGGAAAAGCTGATGTTGTGCCTGAAGAGTTAAGTCGATAGTCTTTGTGTATGGTTGTTTTGATGGTCAGAGAATTAAAATTATTTGAGCAGTTCAGAGACTTGTGTCCGGTGTGTGAGATAAAAAAATAGAGTGTAAGGTTGGGTATATTAAAAGTGAACAGTGATTTTTGAAGAATGAGAGAAAGAGTTAGACTTTGGACGTGAAATTGGTAGTTTTGATGGTTACGAGTAATCAGAGTGCGCAGCGGAAGCGTGATGTGGCACATTTTGTAATTGCGGGTGGGACTTGTAAGAGTTCATAGGTTGAACATTAGAAACATGTTGGAATGATGAGACCATTGGACGTTTCAGAATGGAAGTGTTAGGTGAAAGGTTTAAATATTATTTATGGGCTACTATGTAGATGGACGTTTTGGTTGTATGTTCGATTGGTAAATCGTAGCATTGTTGTAATATTGTTGTGTGACAAGGATGTTAGTATTGTGGTTATTTAGAGGTTATTGAGACGTTGTTGTGTCGTGGAACTTTAGGTTTTTGTTTTTGTTGTTGCCTCGTTTCCATCGTGATGGTTCGAATGCGAGTAGCTAATTCCGGTGTGGGGAATTAGGGTAGTGTTACCTGAGTATTGGTAACGTGGTTTTCCTTGAGTCGTGAGTTAGTCGTCAAGTGCATTGTATGGGCTTTGCATCTTGTCGTTGTTGTTTTCGTCGTTGTTGTAGCTGCTGTTAGCAAGGTGGTTTGTCCGTTTGTGTTATTCGTGGTGTGCCTTTGGTTGGCATGTCGGTTTGTTAGTCGGATGCGAGAGTCGTATCCGGAGTTATTCGTATCGGTTATATTTTCGAGGACAAAAATGTCTAAGTGGGGGAGAGTTGTAACGCCCCAGTTTTTGATAGAGTTATTTAATCGAGTCGATTTAATTATTTTTGTTTTTATATTATTTTATTCTTGAATTTTATTTGGCAATATATTATTTTTCATCGTTATTATGTTTTATCGCGTTTTGAGAGCGTTTGCGAGATATTTGAGAGTAGGGGTATTTTGGTCTTTTGCTTGGTTATTTTTCATAAAATAGAAAATAGAGAGAAAAAGAGAGAAAATAGAAAGAAGGAAAAAGAGAAGAGAGAAAGGAAGAAAAGGGAAAAGGAGAGGAGAAGAGGAAAATCGACATAGCTCCGTTTCAATCGCGAATAATCGGGTAAGGGTGAGAAGTTTCAATTATATCTTGCTTGTGTATGTATATGTGTTATTTGTTGTAATTGTTTTGGTTGTTTCACAACTTTTTCTCATTAATAAATTGATGAACAATTGATAGAAATCGATGTTTTCGCGGTCGAAACTCGATATAAACTGCGTAGAATACTTGTTGTTAGGACTGGAACATGTTTGGGTTGAGATATTGTGATTTGGAAGTGTTTAGATGAGATTTGGAGAGGTTTTGGGGTGAAATTCGTAACAGGAATTATGCAAGAAAAATTCTGGGTTGCGCTGCCCATACGCGTATCAGGCTTGGCATTACGCGTATTGGTTTGGGCAATACGCGTATGGCAAGAGGGAAATGAGGGCAATACGCGTATGGAACACATTTTTCAAGGCCTTCTGTTGATTTGCGTAATGGTACGCGTACTTGGCAAGGCATTACGCGTAACAAGAGAGGCATTACGCGTATGGAGTTTTTAGTGGAATTTTGGGGAGAAATCAATCTCTGCCCATACGCATAGCACTTTGGGCATTACGCGTATGGAATGGGCGAGCGAGCTGGGCAGTACGCATATGCCCAAGGCAATACACGTATGACCAGAGAGGGTGTAGAATGATTCCTGATTTTGCGTCTGATGCCGTAACTTTTGATCCGTAACTCGGATTGAGGCGTTCTTGGCACCGTTAGAAAGCTATTAATATGTTCTTTCTTGTTAAAATGGTTTTGAGATTGTTGGCCGATTTAATTATGTCGGAAATTTGGGAATGTGTCGTTTTGTCGACTTTTACCGTTTTAATGGTGTGTATTTGATATGTTATCATGCAATATGCTTTCGATAGATATCGTATGACTTGTTGCTGTTATATGATGTGAATGCATGTGATGAAATGTTGTGATGATAGGTTGTGGCCTAAGGGTAAGAAAATGCATTGTGTTGTGTTTGATTGTATATGCATGATTATGGATGTGTATATGTGTGCATTTGAATGTCATGAGTCATTGTATGCCAAGCATCATGATATGCATTCTTGTGATGTCGTGTGCCCTAGTGGGTGTGAGCGACGAAACGATTCCCGAGGGGATCCGCGCTAACATCGTGTGCCTTATACAAAGAGGTGTGAGCGATGATTATAGACGATCGTGTGCCTTATACAAAGAGGTGTGAGCGATCGAGTCGTGTGCCTTATACAAAGAGGTGTGAGCGATCCATAAACGTCGTGTGCCTTATACAAAGAGGTGTGAGCGACGGGGAACATCGTTTGCCCGACGAGGAGTTACACTAAGTAACAAGCGATGATTCCAATAGTTCCTGAGTGAACTGATGATGAGAATGATGGATGGAATGGTACCGCATTTGCATAGAGTCGTTGTGTCGGTCTCTTTCCATTTGCATAAATCATGAATGGATTGATTATGTGTGGAAAATCATGAATAGATTGATTATGTGTGGAAAATCATGAATTGATTGAGTATGTGTTGAGATTTATGTTTGAATTGGTGAATTGATGTGCATATGTGATAAATGCATTGGTTGTGGATAATATGTTTTATGCATAGACATATGCTCTGTGATGTGGTGGGGTGTTTCCATATGTTATGACTTTGGTGTGCCTTATGTGTGAATATGTGATTATGTTGGTGTAATTGATATATGCTATGATGTTGGATTATCAGAAATATGTTATATATCTGTGGCATGTAATATGTATTAGTATGTGATGCTTGTGGTGAGAATAACTATGCATGTGAATTTTTATGTGTTTTTGCATATTATTATGCAATCTTGATTTAGTTGTTATTTCTCACCCTTCTGCTGTGGTTTGTTTCTCTATGAGGCAATTGCAGATCTGTGTCTTGGAGGCTTTTGTGAAGATTAGTTCTCCATCCTTTTGTCGGTCTGTCTGCTCTGATACGTAACACGGGAGTCGGGGAACGCTTTTGTTATATATGTATACAATTGTAGGATCTATTTTGTATTACCTTTGCATGAATATTTTGATGTAATAAAATAATTTATTTTGGTAAAACAAGTCAGTTATGGATCTTTCCGCTTTATTCCATAATTGAACTTTCCTTTTGTATGGAAAAAGTTTCCCTTTGAGGTTATTCCATTTTGTGTTATGTATCAAAATTTATGAGCAGGGATCGTGCTTTCTTTCTTTAAATGTGGCATCCTTGTTTCTGTTAGAAAAATAAATTTTTATTCACTCTGATTTATTTATGTATTATTTATTCGCGATGGGAATTGGGGTGTTACACTCATCATACAATAACGTTGCACCAAAAATGATCGAACCCATATAGTGGTTGAAACAAGAAAATAAAGCAAGTTGTCTATTTGCATGGTTGGTACAATATGTGGTGTCAAATGATACAACATCACCAAAATATCCATAGTCTAAAATCATATTTGCATCACACCAAAACAAATTTGTGATTTGTTCTTCTATATCCATCTGATATGCATGAAAGAAAGAAGGATTCTCTAATAACTAACATTGAAAATATTGTGAAAGACAACCAACCTCGCCGTACACCATACTTCTTTGCCTTTTTTCATTTAGGTAATTTTTTACATTCAGTCATGTGAATCCAACATTAGCTCTATGACCTGCACGTGTACTCATAAGTTGAAACGTTGACTTTTGCCTAAATCCCGAATCATCAACCAAATCAATCTCATAGGCTTGTACTTCAGTTATCTTTCTATGTGATGCAAGCATGTGTGTTGTCTCTGGAGGTTGTAGAGCATGATTGTGGTCCTCTACAAATTCATTAATGACAAAATTTTCATTATGACATCCAAGTGAAATTCTTGCTTTGTAATATGTTCTAGTCTCGGCTATCTGATTACTAACAAAGACATTTGTTTTGTTTATCTTTTTTAATCCTTCCTTAGAACAAACAAACCTACATGATGATATAGTTCCATCTTTAATTTTGTTTGCATAACGCTTTCTAACTCAGAAGCCAACATGTGCACTATAAGCAAGCCAAAACTGATAAGCTTCGTCTATATTGTTAAATTTCATTCTAACTATTGGCTTCCAATCAATATTTAAAGATGCCATCTTCGATCAAACTATCCAAGTAAAATGAAGGAACCTGATAAGTCAGCAAAATATATTTTCAATTTCCATTACATGTTATTACAAGAACAACTCTTTAAACAAATATAGAATTCAAACTGTGTTAACCACACAATAGATGAAATCACTTTTATTTCATTATAATTTTTTCACCAAAAAATATAGAAATCACAAACTTCATTTGATAAGAAAACATAACAGAGGATATTGTAATTTATTTAAAATGTTGAAATTTAATTCAAAAATTCATGACCTAAAAATCTCAATCAAAGAGCAACACTAAACTGTTTATAGACAAGGAAATTTCTCAAACCCATAATCTAATTTCTCTCTTAAATTCATAGTTCAAATCAAAGACACAAGTTTTATTATTTTGTAAAAGAAAACATTTTATGCATATAGAAGAAAAAAACACCATTAACTGAAGATTTATGGTGGGTGGAAGGTCGACAACGGTGATTATCCAATGGCGGCGCGACGGCGGAGCATGATTCAAGTCCAGCAAGGAGGAAAGAAGCCAAATGAAGACAATGATGAAGACAACATTGCTATGTTTTTACTTTAAATGTAAAATGTTTCTACTGATACATTACAAAAGCTTTTGAGTGAAAAATAATATTTTATATAATATAATATATACCTCTAGATTAATCTAATGGACAAGATTAAGGGAAAGGCATGGTGTCTTTTCCGCCCTAAAGTCATGTAAGCCAAACCCGAGAAGCAGACGTTTCACAAAATCTAAGGGGTTAGAAAACGAGAACGGCGGTATAGGGAGTGGTTTGGCTGAATTAAACACATGTGTCAATCAGATAGAAAAGGCGTTCGTTGGAACTAGAAGCTGACAAAATAAGCTCAATGGGCATGTCATCATTAATTGCCGAGAAGTTGAATCCAGTGTGGAAGGGCCAAGTGGCAGTAGACTCCAGAGTTTTGTCAAAGGTTGATGTGACATGTGGGGTAGCTAACAATACGTTTACCCAGCAAAAGATGGTTAACGCGGTAGTGGGCCTAGGGCTGGAGGTGTCTTACTCTCCAATTCGATCTAAACCCAGAAAGAAAAAACTCATAAGAGATATGTACGAAAATTTAAAAATCTCTTAATCTCCTTCCTACTTTTCTTCTCTAATCCACTCAAAAAATGTTGTAAAACCTGCGATTTACCCTGGCGTGCCACTAATCTGTTCGTCTTCTCACTGTCATGAGGATGAATACTCATGTTGAAGATATTCTAGGGGCTTAATTTTATCGTGTGATTCTTTAAGTGACAATGATGTTAACCAAGGAAACCTGCGTGTCAGGAGAGTTTTGGAGGATGTTCTAACAAAAATTTGGCAAACAATTAAGGAATTAGGCGTCGAAGGGGACGAGGATGATGAAGTGTTTGAAGGTATCATTTGTAATATGGAATCGAGAGATAGGAAGAGATATGAATCTAAGAGGGAGTAAGCTACTAGGGTCCCATGAATTTAATTAGCTTTAATGTAAGAGGGTGTGGTAGTTCAATAAAAAGAAGACGAATCAAGGAGATTCTTGACAAGGGAAATCCATATATTTGTTTCATTCAGGAAACCAAAACTCAGAACATGGAAATCGAGATGATTCATAGTATGTGGGGTTATTCTAATTGTCAATGGTCTACCATTAATTCAGCGGGTCAGACTGGGGGCATAGTTACAATTTGGAGATGGTGTTAATGCCTGTGTTTAGTTTCAAGGGCTGGGATACATGGGTCTGAGCATAATATGGAAGGAGAATAATGTTTATCTTGTGAATGTGTATGCTTCTTGCAATATTGCAGAGAAAATAAGTATGTCGCTGGAATTGATTGAGTGGAAGAGCAAATTTCCAGTTGGGGAGTGGGTCGTGGGAGGTGATTTTAACTCAACTACACCGATGGAGGAAATGAAGATAAGGGTGTGTATAGTAGTATCGAGATGGATGAATTTGGGGCGTTCATAGACATTATGAAGCTTGTTGATCCTCCAGCAGTGGGTAATAAATTCACATGGTGCAAATCAAATGGAAGTTGCAGTAGTATGCTTGAAAGATTTCTAGTCTCGCAAGGGATTTTAAATTTTTGGAACATCAAGGCTTAGCATGTTGGAGATAAATATATTCTAGATTGTAGACCCGTTTGGATCAAAGCCAACACCATCAACTGGGGGTCAAAACTCTTCAAGACTTTTGATTTCTGGTATGAACATCTGGAGTTTGCTGAATTTGTTAAGAATGAATGGAATTCCTTTTTCATACACGGAAACGATGTGCACGTGCTGAAAGAGAAGTTCAAAGTACTGAGAAATAGTTTGAGAAGGTGGAACAAGAGGGTGCTTGGTTGAATTGATCTCAAAACTGATGCAAAAGTTAAAATTATTAATGATATAAAAGCTGACTTGGGGCTCGATAGTGGAACAATGTTGGGGGCTGATTTATTGAATAGAAGTGTGGCTCATGAGGAGCTGTGGAACAATCTCCACTTGAAAGAAAACATGATTAAACAAAATGCTAGAGTAAAGTGGGGAAGAGCATGTAATTTTTATACTAAGTTTTTTCACTCCATGCTAAATAGTAGAATCAGAAAGAATTTAATTATTTCAATCAAAGTTGGGTCAGAAAGGTTGGAAGAGGTGGGGGCGTGAAGAAAGCCATCAAGGACCACTATGAGGCTAGATTTTCTACCTTGGTCAGCAGTAGACTAATTCTTAACTAGACTGGATGCGCAAGGTTGTCTAGGGAGGAAAGCCTGAGGCTGGAAGAGATGTATTCCGGGTAGGCAGTTACTTGATGGCGTGTTGGTGATCAATAAACTTGTAGATTTTGTAAAAGGAAGAAATAAAATTTGTATCCTCTATAATGTAGACTTTGCAAAAGCTTATCATTGTGTTGACTAGGTGTTTCTCAAGAAGACAGTGCTTGACATGGGGTTTGGGAGGGTATGGCTGAGATGGATGGAGGGAGGGGTTTTCTCGAGCCATATGTCGGTAGTTGTGAATGGGATTCCAACAAAAGATTTTCAAGCTAGGATGAGCATTAGACAAGGAGACCCATTGTCTTAGTTCTTATTTGCAATTGTGGCTAAAGGGTTAGCGGTTTTGGTCAAGAGGGCGATAAGTAAGGGATTTCTGAAAGACTTCAAAGTTAATGAACATGTATATTGCAATCTGCTTCAATTTGTTGATGATACGGTGTTAGTATGCGATGGATCTTGGTCCAATCTTTGGTATATTAAACCCATATTAAAAGGCTTTGTGTTGGTATCAGGGTTACGAATCCATTCATGGAAGAGTTGCTTGTTTGGTATGGGGTGGATGAGTTCTTCTTGAATGCAACTGATAGCTTCTTAGCGTGTAGAAAAGATGCTTTACCGTTCAAATGCTTAGGCCTAACCGTGGGTCGAAATCACAAAAGTGTTGTATTTGGGAAGCTGATGATTTCTTGTTTCAAGTCTAAGTTGTCTACTGGGATGGTGACACATGGATATGGGGGCTGGGGTTCAATGCTTTGGAGGAGGACAACTTGATATTAGAATTCAATGATGTTGAAACAAGTTTGGCGCATACCATGCATCCTCAAAGGTTTTGATTGTGAGGGCAAGGTGTCTTACACTTAATCTTTATTTTAATGATGTCAAAACATGTACTAGCTCGTAGTATGTAATTTGGACGGTATCATCTCATCATTGTAGGCATTTAATCAATAATCAGGTGTCCAAACATATAGGAAGAGTCTTATACATCAAATATATGTGTGTGATCATGCTATGTGTCATAGGTATGCATTAACATAGCCTAGGTAGATGAAAACATGTGCAAAAACCAATTTTTAAGAGTTTTGGTAGTTTGAGTCGACCCAAACCAAGCTTTGGTCGACTCATGAAATGTTGTTTTTGTTGCATTTCCCTCGGGTTAGCTCACGCCGACCCACCAGTCGACGCATACTGGAGCTATTTCTTCATTGTGCATTTTCATCAGCCATGCGTCGACGCATGACCCTGTTGCGGTCGACGCATGGTACTCAAACTTGCACAGTTTTGCCCACGGGTCAGCGCAGGCTGACCCTCATAAAAGTTAGGTCGACTCTTCGCTAAATGAGGGTCATTTTTCTGGTTTTTCTAAGTTTCAAAAAGTTGTTATTTGTGGTAGTTGGTCCTAGCATCATATCAATACTTTGTTCTTCATTTTTTACACAACAACAAGAAAAAGTGAAAGATTTACACTGAAAATTTTCTCTCATCATCTTCATCCCCATTCTTGCATTTTCTCAACAAATACACATTACCATTTTTATTGATCTTTGCATCATGAGGTGATAACTGAAGGTGCGAGAAAGACACAAGAAAGGGGGGTTTGAATTGTGTGTTTACTCTTTTTGTAACTTTTCGCATCTTGTTAAAGAGACACTCAAGAACCTTTAATTCTCGTTGAGAGATTCTAATCTCTTAACTATGGAACATGAGAACCATATTGGTTCTGATCATAGGATGTGATATATAGAACTGGCAGTGCGGAAGCTTATCAGAGATAGGCTGCAAGGTTCTGACTTTGCTTAATATAAGGTTCTGATATTCAGTGCAGAAACATAAATAGAGATACTAAGCAAGAGAGTAAAGGACACACGATATATCCTGGTTCACCACGTGGGCTAATCCAGTCCACCCTCCTCAGGTGATTTCGCCTTGAACACAAGGACTTAATCCACTATAATCAAATCATGATTACACTTGCACGGGCCACGCCGCTGACTAACAACTTGCACAGCCGCACTGTGACTAACACCACAATGAACCGTTCAGGGATTCAATTTAATGAATATAACGAACATTGACCTGCAGGTTCCAATCTCTTCAAGATCTACTGCTAGGCTTTCACAGCTAGACGTTCAGGGATTCAACTTAATGAATATAACGCTACTGACCCTATTTTAGGATTTTCCACAATGACACCCAGCCATTGTCATCTCAAGTATCTGATCACCACGTGATCTACTCAAGGGCCTTAACTCACAGCTGAACCGTTCAGGGATTCAACTTAATGAATATAACGTTCACTTGAGGAGTCTCAATTCATTTAGTTGAATTGGCAAACTGGAGATTACAAATTGTGCTTCTTAATAAGCAAGTTTCTCCTAAGTTTAAGTACAAAGAACACACACATGTGTTCAAGCAAGTTTTGAGCAATCAGCTCCTTGCTTTCCTAAGAAACTACAAAGATGTATTTAGATATTACAGTTATTGACATCTTGTAGATCTTCTTCTTCTTCGTCTTCTGGTTGAGCAAGATTTGAGCAGCAACTCCTTGCTTCAGATCTTCAATGTAGTCTTGACGAGAAGGTAGGTTGATGACTTGACAGATCTTCAATGTTGTCTTCTTCATCAACAGCTTCTGTTTGATTATTGTTGTTGTGTTGATTTGTCTTCTTGAATTTTAACAACAATCGCCATTGGTGAAATAATGATAGCTCTGAATATGTTAAGTGTTACAACGAGAACTCATCGTTGTTGCTATCTTCACAATGACTTTGCCAATTTTGTAGATGAACATTCAGTTTGTGATTCTACAAGTGATCGACACATCAGAAGCAAAAACTTTTTCCATTAAATAGCTAGGAGAAATATAGCCGTTAGAGAATACTGTTAGCTGTTTGGAAAAGAGACGTTGTGATATAATGAGTTGTACTGACACATCTTCTTTTTGTAGAGGAAGAAGTGACCGGACATCTTTTCTTGGGCAGTGTGTACATTTAACTCACAACGGTAATATTTAGACTTCAAAACTTCAGTGGCTTCTGATGTTAATTTGATGAAGCATGAGTAGAGTCTTCATAGCAGAATATCTGATGCTTCAAGTCTTCAGTCGATTGAAGAAGTCCATTAGGAATCAGTCTTCAAAACTTCAGCACTTGGTCTTTAAGAACGTTATCCTTTTCTGCTTCAAGTCTTCCGAATCTTCAGAGCCTCTCTTCAGAGTCTTCAGAACTTCTTATTTGAAACCTTGATCTTCAGAACTCATCAGTCTTCAGATTCTTTCTGCACTTGGTCTTCAGCGCCTTTAGCCATCAGAACTTCAAGTCATAGGAGTCTTCCGTCCTTTGGTTCTTTCAGAGTGTACTTCTTCAGAAGCTTCGCAATCTTCAGAATCTCAATCACTTTCAGAGAGCATCCACAAGAGCATTGCAACAGCAATCTTGGCATCCTTGGATCTGGCTGATCATGATTAGATAAAGAAGCGTTCTTACTTCTCGCGACTTTAGTCACACATAGTAATTTCGCATATGTATTCAATCATAGTACATCTAGCTGGTGTATGTTGGTTTTGATGTCTTTAGTTCTTATGATCTGCACACAACACACGTTAGACCATAAAATGGTTCTTTCACAAATACTTATTGTTATCATCAAAACATAAATTGACTCGTAGAGACAATTCTTACTCTCACAATCTCCCCCTTTTTGATGATGACAAAACCAAGTATTTTGATTGAACATTTTATACAAGGTAATCACCAATGCAAACAAATTCAGAGTTTGGAACAACAGCTCCCCCTGAATGAGTTATCCTCAAAGTTTTATCTGAGATCATCTAGGATTTTATGTAATCCAAAGATATACAGCGTAACAACTTGAGTTGTCAGAACAGGAATAGAAAAGAGTTACTTCTCTATCTTGTCTTTAGGAAAACGAATAGTCTTTAGCATCTGGACTAGTTCATCAGAACTTCTATCTTCAGATCTTCAGAACTCAGTTTTCTTTGTTGTCGTATCAGAGCTTACTATCTTCAGAGACGTCTGAAGCATTTCTACTTTTCAGCAGATTCCATTAAGCATAAGATCAGAACAGTTTTTGACTGATAGACGTAGCCTTGCTATCTATCAGAGACAGACACTGTCTTTAAAAGAAACTCCCCCTGAGTTTCGGACTTTGTGAAGTTTTGAGATTTTGCAATTTGATCTTTAGGGCAGTCTCCCCCTAATTCCTATACGTCAGATATTGGGATCTTCAGAATTATAATTCTGGATGATAAGATTTTAAACACCAATGTAGATCATGACTGTTTTGACTTTTGAACACAGGTCTTCATCTCAGAACCTTGTTAAAGTCATACTTAGTAGTTTATCAAAGCTTGATTTTTGATCAGATACCAATTGAAGGTTAATATTAAAGTGATCAATCAACGCTTGATTCTGAATTTGATACTCATGATTTAATTTTGATCTGTTACCATGTGATGTGCTGAGTCTTATACCAGAGTATGTTGAGTCTAATACCAAGTGAAGAATTTCTTCTCATACGCTTGAGAGGTAATTCATTAGAGTGCTGATATTGATACCGATGAAGATATTTTGACAGTAATCCACAGCTTTTGCTCTGATTGATGAGTCTGATACTGATCTTTGTGTACTGAGTCTGATTACCAATTGTTGATTTAGTTTGATACTAGATCGTTTTCATTTCCAATGGTTCTTGGTAAACATCAGAATGCTTCTTCTTGGATCTTCAATCCGGATCTTCAGATAGTTCTTGACAGTTCTTGACTTCTGATTTACACAGATCTTCTGAGTGAGCATCTTGAGATGTAGACTTTGTCTCGACTGCTTTCAGAGTTTTCTTACTTCTTTTCTGAGCTAAGTGAAATAAGGATTACGATGAATTTGATTCTTCCAACTTAACCTGTTTCATAGAATGCCTAGTGAACTTGTTTAGAGTTCCTCGGATAACATCAAACAACAAACGTTAGTAGCAACGCATATTATATGAGTACTTTGTTTGAGTTCTTCCTTCTTTCAATCAAAATCAATTATATTTTTCTCCCCCTTTTGACATCATCAAAAAGTGCTAGAGCATATGAGCAATTAAGCATATAATCTCTTATATACAATTTCCTTTATTTCTCCTATTTGAGCATATTGAATATTTGACGTGATAAGGAGCATAGAATCATTAGAAGCATTTTGACTTGTTTTAGTGAAACACATCTATAATCAGTATGTATTTAATTGAAGGATAATAGATGGAAGTCAATTATGAAGGACGTGAACCGGTGTTCAGGTACCTTAAAGGCAATTGGGTTTACTAATTTCTGTTATGGCATAGTTAATCTGAAGAACAATTAGACATAACCAATAAGAAGCTCATTAAACAGTCTAACTATATTCAAACATAGATTAGATAAAGATTTAAACACACACATATAGATTACATAGAGATATAGATATAAAAAAACATACAGATTTAGACTAGACAAAAACAGGTTCTTATAAGAGAAAAATTTTAGAGTAACATATTTCCGTGTTATGGAGGATTGAGATGTTCCTCAAAAGTTTATTAGTCGAACGGATGTATGCGTATTTCAAGAGAATTGAACGGCTGAGAAATTTCTAGTAAGAAATAGGAGAGTAGCCTTTTGTACGCAATTTCCTAGATGGGATAAATTAATGAGTTTCTTTTAATTTAGCCATTTTAATTTTTAATGCTGGTTGAGTTATCTAAAAGACTCTATGAGAAGGAGTGAAGAATTTAGGTTTAAAATTTTCATATGCGACAAATAAGACATTTTCATTAATTCAATGGTGATTGTACATAAAGATAGAAATTTTCAAAACATAGCAACTGCTAAATGAACATCACCACTTTACTCATCAGAATTCTCAATACTGTCCATAGTTTCACAACTGATTTCAACATGAGAAGTACCAGGTTCAAGCCTGATAATTAAATCCCAGGCCTTTTCTTGTAGAAGTATTTTCGAAATTATTCTTCCGTACGGAATGAAGGCCTGTACTTTGTTTCTGGAGATTTTGATAGAATGTTTCATATGATTAAAAATGGTTTTAGGGAGATATATTGCAACATGATGTGTTAGAAGAAAGATAAAGATTCTATCGTTGTGCGTTAAGATGTTCTCAGGAGCCGTACGAGGACGAAGGTTGGTCAGGGAAAATTTGAACCATGCTTTTGGAAAAGGGAGAAGCCTCTCAGGGTTGTTTGGTTCGTAAGGTACTGAGTCGTCAAATAAGATTTTACACTGATCCACCAAGCTTAGGTTTGATTGATAGCCATCAATCGTAACTCCGGAGGAGACACAACCAGTGATTTTCTCTATCGAGGAGATGGAGACAACAATGGGTTAAAGGTAGACTTCCGACCAGATGGTTTTTCCATCGTTACTAATTCTAGCAAATTTCCAGAACTCTTTAACTAGATTTGGATAGACAGGACCATATAGGAGAGCGTAATAGCCTTGCCAAGACTGGGCTTGCATGCTTCTGAGTATCTCCAAGCCATTGTCTCCGGGATGAGCAAGGTTGAGTTTCTTCTCAGGAATGAGGTGTAGATTTTCTTTTTTTCCAAGGAAGGTTGGTCCATTCCTTTGAGAGTTCATTGTTCTTAGTAAGTTTAGAATTTTGTATTTGAGAGTGGAGATAGAGAGAGAGAGAGAGAGAGAGAGAGAGAGAGAGGAATCCTACTTTTTGTGTGTGAGTTAGGATGAAGTGTGATGATCGCTTTTGGGGATAGGATTTGGATTTCTTATTTCCTAGATATTGTATTAATTCTTGGGTATATGGAGAGATGTAAACGCGTGTAGCTAAAAAGAGGAGTTAGTTGTCTATTTATTGGAAAGGATATTATAGTTAATGATGGCTTTTCGGTGAGTGGACAATGAGTCGGGTACATTAATGATGGGAATAAATTTGAGTCACAGAAAAAATTTTAATGGATTCTAATAAGGCTTATTATCTATGTAAAATTTTATTGTTCAAAGAGAGACTTTAGTTAATGATTATAGATTTGACAATACGTTTTTCTTAACTAATCTAAGGATAATTGAGCACGAACAAAACAATTAAAGCATAATTAACATAGTTTCTCTAGTCACTAAAGACTTCACAATTTGTCTTTAACAGACTATTTTCTGGAAACTCTTCAGGACCATCTTCTTCAATTATTTCCTTGATCATGTCCACAATTCCATCTCTGAAGAAAATCTCATACAAAACTCTTCTATAAGGAATGTAGGATTTTGTGAGGTTTCGAGACTCAAGGATGGTTTTCCAGAGACAGTTGAAGATTGAGTGTGGTAAATTTATCCGAAAGTCATTCATTAGTAAATAAATGAACTTATGGTCGTGAAATCGAATTAGATTATTACTATCTATTCTGGGAAGAAAATTTGACAACATGAGTTTGTACCAGGCTTTGGGAGTAGGTAGGAGATTCTCAGGATTGTAGGGTATGTATCTGGAAGATAAGTCGTGAAGGGATGCAAAATTTCTTGCAGGAAAGAAATTGTGTTTGTCAAAATTAACATGAATTCCAACATCTTCACATCCAGTTGCAAGGATCACTGAGAATAAGTTGATGTCAATAGGGATTTCAAAAACATAGGAGGTGATGCATTTTCTTTCAATATCAAGATCAACATATTTCCAGAATTCTTTGACCAGGTTTACATAGATAGGCTTTTCTAGCGTCATGGAGTACCTAGTCCATTGCTGAGTATACAAAATATCTGCTATACTGCACGTTGTGTCTCTTGAGAGTGAAGGAGTAATGAATGAGAACCGTTTCTCAGGAATAAGTTCAAGAAGATTTGGATTACCAAGAAAGGTTAGTGGAGGCATGATGATGGATGGACGAAGAGGCTTAGAATTTTAGGGTTTTGAGTATAAGAGTATAAAAGGGAGACAAGTTTTTTATAGAATAAGTAGGTAGACTTATGCCTATACTAGGGAAGATATAGGTTAGTGCAAAAGATTTTAATGAGATTTTATTTAGCTGTCAGAGATATGTTATGTTTTCAAAAGATTCGCATTTCTTATGATGTTCCCTTTGCGTGTAGATTTCGTTAAAGGATTTTCTTTTATCTAGCAATTTCTTATAGCTAAGTTTTAACAGATATTTATTTAGTGGGATAATTTTCCTAGTGAGTCTTAAGTTTTTAACTAGTTTAAAAAAAAATATTTTATGGGTTAACAGAGAAGGAGAAAGAGAAAGTGTACCTTAGGGATGCTGAACTTTTGAATAGAATCTTTTAGCTAAACCTTTTCGTGAAAGTATTCCTTTCTGACTTCTGAATCTTTGAGCATATTTCTGATTCTGCCTATTTCCGAGTAAGCTGCAGATGTTTCTTGGGTTCTTCAAGATACGTTTGTCTTCTGACTCCTGAAGAGAAAGAATATTTTCTTGGAATGTGATCCTAGTTTAATTACAGCTTTCTCTCTTTTCTTGTTCAACCTTGTCCGTCAGTTTTCTAGGTTATAATAACCAATATTAAGACTTAGCATGATCAGAGTGACCACTTCATCTGAACTCAACCAATTACATGCAATCCTTTTGGTAAGGCGATGTAATGAATGTTTTGACGGAAAAATTAACACTCATATGCGTGGGAGTAGTACTGAGTGAATAGTAAGTTCCATTTGATGACCCCATTCATAAGCAACAGATTACACCTATCTTTGATTACTTCTCACTTCTTATTTTCTTGATCCATAGAACCTGTTTAGTTCCGATACAGTTCTTAAGATATGGATCTGAATCTTAAACGACAAACTTTGAGAACTGGTTGAGTTTTCCTTTCATATCCTGAGTTCAGTTTGCGTCTGTGAGAGTTTCCTGTCTTTGAACGATGATTGATTTCATAAGATTAGTGAGAACCTTTGAGAGGTTATTTCAAGGAGGAATTGACATATCAACATCTGACTTTGTTCCTCAAGGTTGTTTTCGAACTTGTTCAGAACATCATCACGCCCCATGTGTACATCACTAGACATGGTTTGCATGAGCCTTCTTGTTCTCACAATGATGATCAACTTAATTAGGGTTGTTCACACATATCTATGAGTTAACTTCAACCGAACATTATTAACGTCATCTTTTATGACATCAGTTGGAGAACCTAGATATCTGGAATGATAACATCTAATTTCATAGCTCAAGTGGTTCTGAGAACACTTGATCTGATGACAATCAGATTATCAACATTTGATTTTTACTAGGATGATTCCAAGTTGTTGGAGCTTGATCACTAAACCAGTTAAAGCTTGAGAGTTCCTTCAGAATCAAGTATTTACTGAGTCATTGGGATTCAGTTCTTCACTTAGTCTTTTGATCATTCTAGATTCTGACATTGAATCATTTCTAATAATTTGAATTTTTTAGATTCTGAGTTTAATAGATTTCTTTCTGAAATTCAAAGTCTTATAACATCAATCTTTCTTCTTTACATGAAGAGATTAAGAATAAGTTTTAAACGAGAAAGTCAAGGGTGGACCTAATCCGTTTCTTGAAAACATCTCAAAAACTCATAAAGAATTAATCTTCAGCAAACAAGATATCTTGCTTTCTGATGATTCATCTTTTAAGCATATACGTGGTTTTATCCACACGTAATTTCCAGGATGAGCTTTCAACAAATACTGCCTTTTATCTGATGAATTTATCTTATCAGCTGGTTCTTTAATTCTAGTGAGGCTTCATCTAGAATCAATGAATTGCTCACAAAGTAATCAGATTGATTACAATTTTGTACACAGTTAACTGCTAAACTGTTACAGAAATTGTAAGTGGATTTCAATCTTACCAAGAGTACTTCTACGCACCACATCTGGATCTTTTTCTGACATTGTTAAGTGTTTGATGTTAATCAATAACAGAACCGGAGCTCTGATACCAATTGAAGGTGCGAGAAAGACACAAGAAAGGGGGGTTTGAATTGTGTGTTTACTCTTTTTGTAACTTTTTGCATCTTGTTAAAGAGACACTCAAGAACCTTCAATTCTCGTTGAGAGATTCTGATCTCTTAACTATGGAACATGAGAACCATATTGGTTCTGATCATAGGATGTGATATACAGAACTTGCAATGCGGAAGCTTATCAGAGATAGGATGCAAGGTTCTGACTTTGCTTAATATAAGGTTCTGATATTCAGTGCAGAAACATAAATAGAGATACTAAGCAAGAGAGTAAAGGACACACGATATATCCTGGTTCACCATGCGGGCTAATCCAGTCCACCCTCCTCAGGTGATTTCGCCTTGAACGCAAGGACTTAATCCACTATAATCAAATCATGATTACACTTGCACGAGCCACGCCGGTGACTAACAACTTGCACATCCACACTGTGACTAACACCACAATGAACCGCTCAGGGATTCAATTTAATGAATATTACGAACATTGACCTGCAGGTTCTAATCTCTTCAAGATCTACTGCTAGGCTTTCACAGCTAGACGTTCAGGGATTCAACTTAATGAATATAACGCTACTGACCCTATTTTAGGATTTTCCACAATGACACCCAACCATTGTCATCTCAAGTATCTGATCACCACATGATCTATTCAAGGGCCTCAACTCACAGCTGAACCGTTCAGGGATTCAACTTAATGAATATAACGTTCACTTGAGGATTTTCAATTCATTTAGTTGAATTGGAAAACTGGAGATTACAAATTGTGCTTCTTAATAAGCAAGTTTCTCCTAAGTTTAAGTACAAAGAACACACACATGTGTTCAAGTAAGTTTTGAGCAATCAGCTCCTTGCTTTCCTAAGAAACTACAAAGATGTAGTTAGATATTACAGTTGTTGACATCTTGTAGATCTTCTTCTTCTTCGTCTTCTGGTTGAGCAAGCTTTGAGCAGCAACTCCTTGCTTCAGATCTTCAATATAGTCTTGACGAGAAGGTAAGTTGATGACTTGACAAATCTTCAATGTTGTCTTCTTCATCAACAGCTTCTGTTTGATTGTTGTTGTTGTGTTGATTTGTCTTCTTGAGTTTAAACAACAATCGCCATTGGTGAATTAATGATAGCTCTGAATATGTTAAGTGTTACAACGAGAACACATCGTTGTTGCTATCTTCACAATGACTTGGTCAATTTTGTAGATGAACATTCAGTTCGTGATTCTACAAGTGATCGACACATCAGAAGCAAAAACTCTTTCCATTAAATAGCCAGTAAAAATATAGCCGTTAGAGAATACTGTTGGCTATTTGGAAAAGAGACGTTGTGATATAATGAGTTGTACTGACACATCTTCTTTTTGCAGAGGAAGAAGTTACCGGACATCTTTTCTTGGGCAGTGTGTACATTTAACTCACAATGGTAATATTTAGACTTCAAAACTTCAGTGGCTTCTGATGTTAATTTGATGAAGCATGAGTAGAGTCTTCATAGCAGAATATCTGATGCTTCAAGTCTTCAGTCGATTGAAGAAGTCCATTAGGAATCAGTCTTCAGAACTTCAGCACTTGGTCTTTAACAACGTTATCCTTTTCTGCTTCAAGTCTTCCAAATCTTCAGAGCCTGTCTTCAGAGTCTTCAGAACTTCTTATTTGAAACCTTGATCTTCAGAACTCATCAGTCTTCAGATTCTTTCTGCACTTGGTCTTCGGCGCCTTTAGCCATCAGAACTTCAAGTCATAGAAGTCTTCCGTCTTTTGGTTCTTTCAGAGTGTACTTCTTCAGAAGCTTCGTAATCTTCAGAATCTCAATCACTTTCAGAGAGCATCCACAAGAGCATTGCAACAACAATCTTGGCATTCTTGGATCTGGCTGATCATGATTAGATAAAGAAGCGTTCTTGCTTCTCGCGACTTTAGTCACACATAGTAACTTCGCATATGTATTCAATCATAGTACATCTAGCTGTTGTATAATCTGCACACAACTTTAGTTCTTATAATCTGCACACAATACACGTTAGACCATAAAATGGTTCTTTCACAAATACTTATTGTTATCATCAAAACATAGATTGACTTGTAGAGACAATTCTTGCTCTCACAATAACGTCCAAACATAGGAGTGTATCTTGTTTGGGGTGAGTTTTTCAGTGGGTTTTTTCTTGAATAAAACCTCTAGGGTTTTGTCCTCCAAGATCTATTGGATTTTGGGGTTTTTCGTTCATATCTTTGTGTGCATTGAATTCAGCCGAGCGAAGGTGATCGAAGAACGGTGGGTTTTGTCGATCTAGTAGCGTCAACCAGGGGATTGTGCAACATAGGTTTGGGATCGAACGGTGCGTGAATTGGAATCAACCAAGCAAAGGTGATCGAAGAACGGTGGGTTCTGTCGATCTAGTAGCGTCAACCAGAGGTTCATTCAACAAGTTCGAGGCACTTGATTCGACTCGAATCAAGGGAAGAGAAGATATAATATTAGCATCAACGAAGTTTCTTGAGTGTGTGATAGCTAAGGCTTCTCTTGTAAAAAACAATTTACAAACAAGATTATAGATATCTCAATTCTAGATTTAGAATTGGGGGCAGACGTACCCGAAGCAAGGACGAAAGGGGAACTGCCTAAAAAAACTTGGTGTCGTTTCTCTTTCCCTATCTCTTTAATTTTAGAACTGTTTGCACTTGTGATTGTTCAATTGATCGATAAAAAATTATGGTATAGTTTAGTGCAGAAAAACTGATTTGAAAACATTGCACAATCTTTTTGGATTATGCTTGGTGAAAATTTTGCACTTACTAACATAGAAATTGTAGCTTGGAGTGTTTTGCCCTCCAAGTGCTTGATAAATTGAATGCTTACAAGGTGTTTGATAAATTGTCAATTTGGCTTAATTTTTTATTGGTCATTGGAGATTTCATAACATTGAGTGTTGTTGGTAAATTGATTAATAGTTAAGTTGTGATTCAATTTTCTTATCGAGCCTATCGTTCCATTTGGCTTACGCATATTCGGTCCTTTTGGTAACCGGTTCGTTTAGACGATATAGTCCTCGGCCGCTTCCGCAAATAATTTTTAAAATCAAATTTAAGCACCGACTCTCCATTAAAAAGTAGTGATTTATTCAACCCCCCTTCTCGATCAATTGTCGTCGTCTAACAAGTGGTATTAGGAGCACCGGTTTATCTAGTGCTTCAAGTACAACTTTTTAGAAAATGGTAAACGAACCGAAAGGGGCTTATAATAGAGCACCGGTTTTTAACGGTGGAACTATAGTTACTGGAAGGATTATATGCGTGTACATATCAATTCTATTGATAGGAAGGTATGGAGTGTTACACAAAATGGTCCAATGGAAATTACCATGACCAATGCAGATAACGTGGTAGTACCTAAGCCTGATGCACAATGGAATGAAGAAGACGAGAAAAAGTACAACTACGATTGGAAAGCTAGAAATATTATGATCTCCTCATTGGGTGTTGTTGAGTATTATAGAGTTTCACATTGTACGAGTGCTAAAGCTATGTGGGACGCGTTGCAAGTTTCCCATGAGGGAACTAACGACGTTAAGCTAGCTAGAATCAACACCTTGACTCAAGAGTTCGACCTCTTTCACATGAAGCAAGGGGAAACCATTGACGACATGCAAAAGAGGTTCACTCATTTAATCAATAGACTTAACTCACTTGGTAGACAAATCTCCAATGACGTTGCTATTAATAAAATCTTGAGGTGTCTTACTAGGATTGGCAACCAAAGGTGACCACCATAAAAGAAGCCAATGACCTCATGACGTTAGACATCACAACTTTATTTGGGAAGCTTGAGGAACATGAGCAAATGCTCATTAGCCTAGACCAATTTGAGAAAAGAGAGAAGAAGGAAAAGAACAAGACCAAAGATGCGGAAAAGAAGTCAATAGCTCTAAAGGCTTCTAATTCAAAGTCCTCCGCAAATGAGCTAAGCGAGAGTGAATCTAGTGATGACGAGCAAGAGGATTCGAATGAAGACATGGGATTATTTGTGAAGTGATACAATCGCTATATAAAGAAAAATGGTATTCAACATTCGGAAAAGAACCTCGTCAACTTTAGAAAACAATAAAGGTCTTCTAAGAATGAAGACAAAAAGAGTGGAAAAACTAAGGGGTCTTGCTATAAATGTAGAAAAGTAAGCCACTATAAGCCGGATTGTCCATTGTTGAAGAAGGATAAAGGAAAGGATAAAAGTCGTCAAGGGAAGAAACAAGGTAAACCTAGAAGAGCCTATATCGCTTGGGAAAGCGATAGTGAATCATCTAGTGATGAAAGTTCAAGTGACGAAGGAGAGTCCGTTAACCTTTGCTTTTCCGCTCATCAAAGGAAAAAGAACAAAAAGGTAAGACATTATAAATATGATAACTCTAATACAATCTCTTATTCTGAATTACAACATGCTTTTGATACTCTACACCATGAGGCTTAGGAAGCCTTTAAACGTTTAGGTTCAAATAAACAAATATTTTCTCATTTGGAGCAAAAGATCTCCGATTCCGAAAAGGAATTAGAGGCTCTCAAAAAGTCTATGATGGAAGTAACAAAAGTAGATGTTGAGGAAGACTAGAGTAAATGGTTAAATTTTAGTTGTGATACTTGTCATATTTGGCAAAAAGAGGTTAGAACTCTAAAGGCCAAACTTGACAAGGCTCTAGAACCAAAGATGACTTTTGCTATTGATAGATCACCTTTTAAGAAAAACATGATTAATCCATATCAAAAATACACTTATGTGATTAGAGATCAACCTGGCAAAAGTGATTCTCATGTTAACCTTACTTGCTTGTATTGTTGCAAAAAGGGTCATACCATTGCTAAATGTCATTTTAGGAGGTTTTTAGTTCCTAAAGGCGTTTATCAATGGATGCCCAAATGCAATCCTATTTTCACTCACAACCAAGGACCCAATAAGAATTGCGTACCTATTTCCCTTGATTGATTGTGTAGGTACAACGTCACAAAGGATCACTTATGTGATGTGTGCCAAATGGGGAAGCAAACAAGGATCTCGTTTAAGTCTAAAAACATTGTTTCAACCACGAGACCCCTTAAGCTCCTCCATATGGACATCTTTGGACCATCTAGGATTAAGAGCCTAGGTGGTAACTATTATGGTTTTGTGATTGTCGATGACTATTCTAGGTTTTGCTGGACTATTTTCTTAGCAAGCAAGAGCGATACTTTTTTGGCTTTTCAAAAATTTGCCGTTATCCCAAAACAAATTGAGCACAAACATTGTATCAATTATAAGTGATCATGGAGGTGAGTTCGAAAATCATCTTTTTGAAGCATTTTGCGATAGCCATGGGATTGATCATAATTTTTCCACACCATGTACCCCTCAACAATATGGGGTTGTGGAACATAAAAATAGAATTTTGGAAGAATTGGGAAGGACTATGATCAATGAGAGTGGCCTTCCAAAATACTTTTAGGCTGATTCCATTAGTACGGCTTGTTACGTTTTGAATAGGGTGCTCATCTGTCATATTCTAAACAAAACACCGTATGAGCTTTTAAATGGGAGGAAGCCCAACGTATCTCACCTTCACATTTTTTGTTGTAAGTGTTTCGTGTTGAATAATGCTAAAGAGACACTTGGTAAGTTTGATGCTAAGGGCGACGAAGGTATCTTTCTTGGATACTCTCAATCTAGTAAGACATATAGGATTTACAATAAGAGGTTACTTACTATTGAGGAGTCTGTTCACGTTACTTTTGATGAGCCTTATTTGAAAAATATCGGAAAAGGTAGTTCTTTTCATGGTGCATGTGTATCTTTAGAAGACATACTCAAGGACACTGATAAAGGGACTGATCAACCTGAAGCAGTGCATGTTGAGGAGGAAAAAGATCACCAACCTGTGAAGAGTGAGGATGATCATTCGTTTAATAAAAATGACCTTTCTCCATCTTGGAAGTCTTCCAAAGACCATCCCATCGACAAAATTCTCGGTGACATCTCAAAGGGAGTAACAACTCGTTCCAAGCTAAGTAACTTATGTTATTACTCCGCTTTCGTTTCGCAAGTTGAGCCTAAAAACTCAAAAGAGGCCTTACTCGATGAAAATTGGCTTTTGTCAATGCAAGAGGAGTTAAATCAATTTAAAATAAATGAGATTTGGGACCTTGTCCCTCCTCCACGAGGCTATCGAGTAATCGGCACCCGATGGGTGTTTAGGAACAAGCTCGACAAAAATGGAGTTATAACTAGAAATAAAGCACGCTTAGTTGCGCAAGGGTATAACCAAGAGGAAGGCATAGACTATGAGGAAACTTATGCGCCTGTTGCCTGACTCGAGGCTATACGCCTATTGCTTGCCTACGCATGTGCGAAAAACTTCAAATTATTTCAAATGGATGTAAAAAGTGTGTTCCTAAATGGTTACATTAATGAAGAGGTTTATGTAGCCCAACCTCCTGGATTTGAATCCCATGATTATCCTGATCATGTTTACAAGCTCAAACGTGCTTTGTACGGTCTCAAACAAGCCCCTAGGGCTTGGTATGAGCGTCTTAGCAAATTTCTACTTGATCAAGGGTACTACTAACATAAATATGTAGACGATATTATATTTGGTTCTACTAACATAAATATGGTCAAGGAGTTTTCTAAGTTAATGCATGGAGAGTTCGAGATGAGCATGATGGGGGAGCTAAACTATTTCCTCGGATTGCAAATCAAGCAACTTGAAGAAGGGACATTCGTGAGCCAGACGAAGTATTGTCTTGAGCTACTCAAGCGCTTCGACATGGCTAACTCAAAGGCTATCAACACTCCGATGCCTACTTACGTCAACTTGAGTCGAGATGAGAATGGTAAGGATGTAGATGTGAAGAGATATAGAGGTATGATTGGCTATCTCCTTTATCTTACCGCATCCCGACCAGATATCATGTTTAGTGTCTGCATGTGTACTAGGTACCAATTGTGTCCCAAGAAATCTCATTTAAAAGCCGTGAAGCGCATACTTAGATACCTATGCGGCAATCCAAAGTGTGGGCTTTGGTATACCAAGGGAAGCGATTACTCTTTAGTTGGCTATTCCGATTCCGACTTTGCCGGTTGCAAATCGGATAGGAAAAGCACTAATGGTACTTGTCACTTTTCTCAAATTCCTTAGTGAGTTGGCATAGCAAAAAGCAAGTTTTTGTTGCTTTGTCAACAGCCGAGGCGGAATACGTTGTGGCCGGTAGTTGTTGTGCTCAAGTCTTGTGGCTTAAGCAACAATTACTAGACTTCAATGTTTAACTTAAACGTATTCCTATTTTGTGTGATAATACAAGTGACATTAACCTAACCAAAAACCCGGTATTACATTCTCGCACGAAACTTATAGAAATACGCCATCATTTCCTTAGGGATCATGTAGAGAAAGGCGATGTGGTATTTGAGCATGTTGATTCTAAGAATCAACTTGCGGATATTTTCACCAAACCTCTTGCGACTGAGCCTTTCTTTAATATCCATAGGGAACTTGGTGCTCTCGATATCTCGAATCGCGTTTGATTATGTATATATGATTGCATGCTTTATACTATTGCTTGTCTATATTTTTCTTTGACTAAAAATATGTGCCAAAATATGGATTGGATTGATGTTTATTTCATGTTTAGATGTGATTTTGATCCATTTTTTAAGTTTGGTATGTGTGTGGCTTGTTATTTATCTCTACTTGATGTATAATGTTCTTAAAATGTGCATTTTTCCATATTTTAACTGGTTGAGTCGACCAAAATAGGACATGAGTCGATTCATGAATGCCAATTTTTTTTACATGTTGAAGCGGGTTAGGGCAGGTCGACCTTATAGTCGACGCATCTTTTTAAAATTTTAAAATTATGAAATTTCTTTCAGTATGCGTCAATGCATGACCTGTTTCGGTCGACGCGTCGCTGACAGAATCTGAATTTTTTTCTTGGGAAGGCGCGCGCCCCCTTTATGTGTAAGAAAACTTTACCCAATTTAATTGCATGTTACATTTTCCAAGTCTCATCATCATAATACATTGCATTTACCAACTTTCCTCATTCTTCTCACCTCCTTTAAACTTTTAAAAACCCTAAAAACCCATTACAAATACTTCCTCAAGAATACAAGAGTTCCACAATCAAAAGGTTTTCAAGGGTTCTCTCAACATAAAATCAAGCTTTCCTATTCTGTTCATCATCATCATCAAGAATTTTGTGTAGTGTTCATCTGTGTCAAAAAGGGTATATTTCAATGGCTTCCACATGGATCACCGGAAAGAGAACATCAAGAGCTTCTACTTCAAGAGCGGGTACGTCAAATATGCCGGTAACGGCTCTCTCTTTGTTGTCTGAAAATTTAACTGAGACTTTCAACAAGAATTTTTGTAACAGGTCCACTGGCAAACAATTTGCTTATTATCCTTTGAGGGTTGAGTGTATGCATTTGACTGAAGTTATTGAACTGTTGAATTTTCAAAACTTTGATGAGTTCTTGGAGTGTAATACCAAGTACAATGAGGACTTGGTTAAGTTGTTCTACGCAGGAATTCAGGGTAAGTTCGAAGGTTCTGCTTTTAAGTACGTGATAGATGGTAAAATATACTCTGTTAATGCAACTGTCTGGAAGAATTTGGTCAATATAGATCCACAGGGATCTACTCTTCCTAAGGTTACTAATTCTAAATTTTTTTATGGATATAAATTTAAGACTGCTTTAAACTCTATGCTGCGAGATCCTTATCCTGACGGAATTTTGAATAGTAATCTGTTTCCCAAGACGGTTACAACTGGGCATTTGAAAACAGTTGATAGGATCCTCCAGTGGATCGTTGCTCACATTCTCCATCCGAAGAAGGGAGGATACTCCCGGGTTGATCAGGTCGAGGTTCATCTGATCTACTTGCTGAAAAATAAGAAGCGTATTGACTTGCCTCATTATATCACAAGTCGGATGTTTACTCTCTGTGACTCAAGTCGAGGTACGACCCTATGTTATGCATCTTTTATTCAATGTATTTTGAACAAGGCTGAAGTGGTAGTCCAAGGCATTCCTTATATGTCATTGACCTATGATAAAGAGTTCAGACACAAAACCCTCACCATGATGGATACTTCTGGGACAATCAAGTGAAACAGTACAAATTTTGGCATAGAGCTACGCGTTCAAGTGTTCAATATGTTGATTCAGATGAAGAAGAAGAAGATGAAGAGGAAAATGAGCAAGAAGAATAAGCAGGTGATGATATGCAAACAGATGAGCATCATGCGAAAGAGGACAATGCTGAGTGGATGGGTCACTCTCCCTCTCAAGATCCTTATGCTAATCAGGGATGGGGTGAGTGGAAACATACCGGATGGACTTCACTTGGTTCATCCTATAATCCTCCAACCAATGAGTGGCACTAACAAGAGTATGAGTGGCACCAGCCAGAGTATTACATTCCTACTCCTACACCGCAACCACAACAGAACAATGAGGAAGTCCTAGAAATGTTGCGCTCAATGCAGCTCCAGTAACATACTTTTATAACTGCTCAGGAGGAGAGGCACACTGCTCTCACAAACCAGTTAGAAGATCAAAATCAGAACTTTAACCGGTTTGCCTCTGCGGTAATGACTAGATTTGACAATTTGACTGCAACAGCTGAAAGCCAGACTCGTTGTTTCACTAACAGTCTTAATACTCTTAACCAAGTTGTGTTTGACCTTAACGAGCGTTTAGATGAGCAACCACTTCCTCCACCTCCAGACCATTACTTTAGATGAAGGGGTCACCACTTTAGGGGGAGGAGACCTTGAGGACTAGGAATTTTAGTTTAATGCATTTCATATTTTGTTTTATGTTGCATGACTATTATATGTTGGGATTTGATTTTGTACTTTGTATGACCTACAGTTTGTTGAAATTTTATGGTTATGTAATGTACCTTGAGTTTCTATATATGCGTTATTTTTCCTTATTTATCCAGTTTATCCTTGCATTAACATCATTATATGTGGATGTGTGTTAATGTATCTTAGTTGCAAATTAATGAGTGACTTTATAAGTATGTAGTATGTTATTCTTTGACCATGTTTCTTTCTCTTTTTGATGTTGTCAAAGGGGGAGAAGGGTATCTACAAGCAAAGGCAGCATCAAATTGAATTTTAGAAGATTGCACAAAGTTAGGGGGAGGATGAGTTTCAAATTACAAAACAAGCTAAAGAAGTTTTACCATCATAAAAAAGGGGGAGTATGTGAGGGCAAGGTGTCTTACACTCAATCTTTATTTTAATGATGTCAAAATATGTACTAGCTCGTAGTATGTAATTTGGACGGTATCATCTCATCATTGTAGGCATCCGTATCTTGCAATGCATAAATAATCAATAATCATGTGTCCAAACATATAGGAAGAGTCTTATACATCAAATATATGTGTGTGATCATGCTATGTATCATAGGTATGCATTAACATAGCCTAGGTAGATGAAAACATGTGCAAAAACCAATTTTTGAGAGTTTTGGTAGTTTGAGTCGACCCAAACCAAGCTTTGGTCAACTCATGAAATGTTGTTTTTGTTGTATTTCCTTCAGGTTAGCTCACGCCGACCCACCGGTTGACGCATACTAGAGCTATTTCTTCATTGTGCATTTTCATCAGCCATGCGTCGACGCATGACCCTGTAGCGGTCGACGCATGGTACTCAAACTTGCACAGTTTTGCCCACGGGTTAGCGCAGGCTGGCCCTCATAAAAGTTAGGTCGTCTCTTCGCTAAATAAGGGTCATTTTTCTGGTTTTTCAAAGTTTCAAAAAGTTATTATTTGTGGTATTTGGTCCTAGCATCATATCAATACTTTGTTCCTCATTTTTTACACAACAACAAGAAAAAGTGAAAGATTTACACTAAAAATTTTCTCTCATCATCTTCATTCCCATTCTTGCATTTTCTCAACAAATACACATTACCATTTTTATTTATCTTTGTGTCATGAGGTGATAACGTCCAAACATAGGAGTGTATCTTGTTTGGGTGAGTTTTTCAGTGGGTTTTTTCTTGACTAAAACCTCTAGGGTTTTGTCCTCTAAGATCTATTGGATTTGGGGGTTTTTGGTTCAGATCTTTGTGTGCATTGAATTCAGTCGAGTGAAGGTGATCGAAGAACGGTGGGTTTTGTTGATCTAGTAGCGTCAACCAGGGGATTGCGCAACATAGGTTTGGGATCGAACGGTGTGTGAATTGAAATCAACCGAGCGAAGGTGATCGAAGAACGATGGGTTCTGTCGATCTAGTAGCATCAACCAGAGGTTCATTCAACAAGTTCGAGGCACTTGATTCGACTCGAATCAAGGGAAGAGAAGACATAGTATCAGCATCAATGAAGTTTCTTGAGTGTGTGATAGCTAAGGCTTCTCTTGTAAAAAATAATTTGCAAACAAGATTATAGATATCTCAATTCTAGATTTAGAATTGGGGGCAGACGTACCCGAAGCGAGGACGAAAGGGGAACTGCCTAAACAAACTTGGTGTCGTTTCTCTTTCCATATCTCTTTAATTTTGAACTGTTTACACTTTTGATTATTTAATTGATCAATAAAAAATTATGGTATAGTTTAGTGCAGAAAAACTGATTTGAAAACATTGCACAATCATTTTGGATTGTGCTTGGTGAAAATTCTGCACTTACTAACATAGAAATTGTAGCTTGGAGTATTTTGCCCTCCAAGTGCTCGATAAATTGAATGCTTACAAGGTGTTTGATAAATTGTCAATTTGGCTTAATTTTAAATTGGTCATTGGAGATTGGATAACATTGAGTGCTGTTGGTAAATTGATTAATAGTTAAGTTGTGATTCAATTTTCTTATCGAGCCTATCGTTCCATTTGGCTTGCGCATATCCGGTCCTTTCGGTAACCAGTTCGTTTAGACGATATAGTCCTTGGCCGCTTCCGCAAACAATTTTTAAAATAAAATTTAAGCGCTGACTCTCCGTTAAAAAGTAGTGATCTATTCAACCCCCCCTTCTAGATTAATTGGCGTCATCTAACATTGATGATAACAAAGTATTTGAAAATAAATTAGGATTTCTAACTAGCTAGTTTGTGTGTGCAAAATTATATTTACTTGATGGAACTGGTTTTGACACTGAAATAGCTTTGGTTCAGTTCTGATCATGCTCTCTTGAGAAAGTCTGATCAGAAAAGTAGTTACTATTACACTCCAGTTCAGAAGTGTGTTATGCTGCCTCTGAAGCTGAGTAATGTCAAGTCAGTTTTGCTAACATGGGACTCAAGATTTATTGACATTACCTTCTACTGGTTGTGTTGTACTTGAA
Source organism: Lathyrus tuberosus (assembly GCA_022829125.1). Taxonomy (NCBI): domain Eukaryota; kingdom Viridiplantae; phylum Streptophyta; class Magnoliopsida; order Fabales; family Fabaceae; genus Lathyrus; species Lathyrus tuberosus. The sequence goes on along the minus strand of JALAZF010000036.1, from coordinate 4,825,756 downwards.
TCATATTTGTATCCTCTGGCCAAAGGCCTTGCTTCGTGGATATTCTTGTGACTGATAGTTCCAACACTTGCTTTATTGGAAAAGAAGATGTACTAGAAGATTTGATCTGTTTATAGCCGTTGAAGATGCTCCAATGTCTCTATTTCTTTAGCTATAAAAAGCAGCTGAAGATTTGAAGATCAACCAAGAAATAACGCTACAAATACAACTGAGAAATACATGCAGTACTATCGGAAAGCTGAGTCTATTAAGAGTTCTTATTCTTGTGTTGATTAAGCAACTTTGTAAAAGTGTGTTGTATTATTTTAAACACCTCTAATTTTAATCAAGTGTTGTTGTAAGTTATTCCTTCTCTAAACTATATGTTTAGATATAAGTCTCTTGTTGTAGGCTTAAGCAAGGTCAAGTCTTAGACACGAGCTCTAAGCAAAGAAAAGTCTTAATCAGAAGCTGGTTAAGCAATGGAAAGTCTTAGACACGAGCTCTAAGCAGAGGAAAGTCTTAGACATGAGCTCTAAGCAATGTAAAGTCTTAGGCAGGTGGTCTAAGCAAGATAAGTCTCAGTCAGGAGCTGATTGAACAGAGGGAAGTCTTAGACACGAGCTCTAAGCAAGGGAATTCTTTGACAAGTGGTCTGAGCAAAACGAAAAGTCTTATACAAGTGTGTATAAGCAAGTGTAATCTGGTTGATTATAGTGGAAAATATTTTTCTTGACAAGGGGACCGGAGTACTCTCAGTTAGGAGAGGAACTAGGATAACTACTGTGTGTTCTTTGCTATTTTTACTTTACTTCTGTTTCTATTTTCGTTGCACCCTATCAGATTCTGAACTCAGTTTTTAGAATCTAAACACTAGTTCAGAAGTAAACATAATTTTTGAAACACACAATTTAACCCCCTCCCCTCTTGTGTATTTTTCTCACCTTTAGTTTGCATCAGAGCAAGGTTTGTGTGTAACACCTAACAGTGGTACATTCAAAGATCCAACGAGAAAAATATGGATCCTGGGGTTACTAATCCTAGTACCTTAAGGGGGATTCCCTATGATTACAATAGCTCTGATAGAAATCATTACACTGCTAAACCTCATGTATTTAATGGTGATACTACTGAATTTGACTGGTGGAAAAGCAAGATGTATACGTATACCATTGCACTCGATGATAAGTTATGGGATATTCTTGAAGATGGCATTGACATTCCTGTAGACAGTGTTGGTATGGTTGCTAACACAAAAACTCTGACTCCTACTCAAAATAAAATCTATAGAAAACATTATAGAGTCAGAGGTATTTTGGTTGATGCACTTCCACATGCTAAGTATTTGAAAATCATTTATAAGTTATCTACAAAGACTATCTTTGAATCTCTGTGTTCTATTTATCAAGGGAAACAACAAGTCAAAGAAGCCAAAGTTGGCATGTTGATACAGAAGTATGATTTATTCAAAATGAAGGAAGATGAGGATATTTAGACCATGTTCTCCAGGTTTCAGATTCTTGTCTCAGGCTTTCAAGTGCTAAACAAAAGCGACTCAACAGCTGATCATGTGAAGAAAATTTTGAGAAGTCTCCCTCAAAAGTTTAGACCTAAAGTAACAGCTATTCAGGAAGCTAAAGATCTAAATATTATGTTCCTTGAAAGTCTAATCAGCAATCTTCAAATTCAAGAGATGGAAATTAATGGAGATGAAACTTCAAATAAGTTTAGGTCTCTCGCACTGAGATTTGCCTATGAAAAATATGGTGACAAGTCCAGAAGATTTTCTAAAATTAGTAAAGCTGATGAATCGTACGAAGAAGAATCTTATGAAAGATTTGATGATGAAGACATGGCGTGCTTCATCATAGGGATTCAACAAATGGCTAGAAGAAACAGAAGATTTCCTAAGAGCAACAAAAGGATTAACTTCAAAGAGGAAGACAGTGCCTGCTACATCTGGAACAAACCAGGTTACTTCAGAAGTGCTTTTCCTGAACCTCTGAAGAACAGTCAGAGAAAAGGAAGTTATCAGTAATATAATTTTAGAAACAAGTTCAAAAAGAATTTCATGGCAACATGGGAAGAGCTGGATGAACAAGAGTCAGAAAAGGAAGATAATGCTAATCTAGCACTATTGGCTCACTCATTGGATGAAGGACTTCTATATGAGTCTGAAGATGAAGATGAGGTATTCTCTTACTCTAACTTTATTTCATGTGCTAACAATCTTCTAGATCATTGCAAGAATCAAACTAGTCAGATTAAGATCCTTAAAAGAGATAACTCTATTTTAAAAGAAAAATTAAAAGAAGTCAGTATATCTCAAAATGAGTGTTCATCTCTGGGTAAACATGATAAAGCTTTTCATAAATTTATTACGTCTGGCATTGATTATACCAAACTTGCATTTATAATTTATGGAGTCGGAAAATATAATAAAGAAGGATTAAGGTATGATGAAGTTTCCTCTAGTGCTAATGACTTTTTAAAAGTACTTCAAAATTCCTGCTCATCTAACATTGCTCAAACTATGTTAAGTAACCATTTTGTTCTTGCTGCTAAAGCAATGAATTTAACTAAACCTATTGGTCAGAAGTTAAAAGGCATTATTATAACATAACCTGACAAATCAGATGTTCTGATGACATCAATATTCAACACTTCTGAATCACTGGATAAGATCAATTATGATGTTAAGGTTAAGAATAACTCTAGTAAAAACATTTTGAATCAAAATGATTGGAGTAAAGCTAAACCTTCTTACAAAGCAAAATCACAAAATAGGAGAAAATATGTTAAAAACTAACCTGAAAGGACCCATACGTGTATGGGTACCTAAATCTCAAATTATCTTTGATGCAGATAATGCCCAAAGGAATAAATGGAATGCGAATCTTGGTACCTAGACAGTGGCTGCTCACGACATATGACCGGAGAAAGGCGTGTGTTTCAAACCCTGAATCTGAAATAGGAAGGAAATGTGGGTTTTGGAGGTGGCCAGAAGGGAAAGATCACCGGTACTGGTACCATAGGTAATTCTCAAACTCAAACTCTTATTAATAAGGTATGGCTTGTAGATGGCATGAGCCATAATCTACTCAGTATAAGCCAGTTGTGTGATGATGGTTGCAATGTATTGTTTGACAAGAACTTCTGTTCTGTTATCAATTTTGATAAAACTGTAGTATTCAAAGGGAAAAGAAAAGGGAATATTTATAAAATCAATCTTTCTGAATTGGTTGTTTAGAAGGTCGTTTGCCTAATGACAATGAGTGATGAAAAATGGGTCTGACACAAAAGGTTAGGTCATGCTAACTGGAGATTAATCTCTAAATTTTCCAAGCTAAAACTTGTTAAAGGACTGCCAGATATTGATTATCTCTCAGATTTTCTATTTGTGGAGCATGTCAAGTTGGAAAGATTGTAAAAACTTCTTTAAAAACAAAAACATTGTCTCTTCTTCTAGACTCTTGGAATTGCTTCACATTGATTTATTTAGTCCTATTGGGACTGCTTCAATCAGTGGAAAGAAATATGGTTTGGTCATAGTTGATGATTTTAGCAGATGGACTTGGGTGAAGTTTCTCAAATCGAAAGATGAAACATAAGAAGTGTTTAGCCCCTTCTACATTCAAGTACAATCTGAGAAGGAGTTAAAAATTCTAAAGGTCAGAAGTGACCATGGGGGTGAGTTTGAATATGAATCATTTGAATCCTTTTTTGAAAAATATGGGATTATCCATGAGTTCTCTTCTCCCAGAACTCCACAACCAAATGGAGTTGTTGAGAGAAAGAATAGATATCTACAAGAAATGGCAAGGACAATGATTCATGAAAATAAACTCCCTAAATGCTTGTGGGAAAAAGCTGTTAATACTGCTTGTTATATTCAGAACAAAATTTATATCAGACCAATTCTGGATAAAACATCATATGAGTTATTCAAAGGTAGAAGACCTAGTATCTCTTTATTTCATCAATTTGGATGTACTTGTTACATCCTGAATAACAAGGTCTACTTAAAGAAATTTTATGCTAAAGCTCATAAAGGTATCTTTTTAGGATACTTTGAACGCTTAAAAACATACAGAGTGTATAACTCAGAAACTAGAATGGTTGGAGAGTATATGCACGTTAAATTTGATGACAATTTATCAGACCATAACAAGTCAGAGTCTTTGGTTCAGAATGATTTCTCTGTAGGTTTTCAGAATCATGAAAAGAAATTTGTGGTCTGTGTCCCTATAGAAAAGGATGTAGAGAATGATGCTCCAGAATCTGTCACTATATCTGAAGATATACCAGAAGCTATAGAAACTGAAGTTACTCTAACTGGTCCTACTACTACTGATTCAGTGATTGCTCACAATGGCACATAAGCCTTTGATCAACCTAAAAGATCATTTAAGTACAAAGCATCTCATCCAGAAGAGTAGAACATTGGTAATAAAGACGAGCCATTGAGGACCAGATATGCTTTCAAAAATGATGACTTAATGATCAGACTTATTTCACTGATTGAGCCTTCTTCTGTTGATGATGCCTTAACTGATAATGGTTGGATCATGGCTATGCAAGATGAACTAAATCAGTTTCAAAGAAATGATGTGTGGGATCTTGTTCCAAGACCACAAAAGAAAAGCATCATTGAAACCAAGTGAGTCTTTAGAAACAAAGTTAACGAACTTGGTGAAGTTGTTAGGAATAAAGGTAGACTTGTAGATCAAGGCTATAGTCAGCAAGAGAGAATATACTTCTTTGAAACTTTTGCTCCTATTGCAAGGTTAGAAGCCATAAGACTACTTCTCTCTTATGCCATCAACCATGACATAATTCTATATCAATTGGATGTGAAAAGTAATTTTCTGAACAGAGTTATTAATGAAGAAGTGTATGTCAAACAACCTCCAGGATGTATAGATTCAAATCATCCAGACCATGTCTACAAGCTTAAAAATTCACTCTATGGTCTTAAACAAGCTCCGAGAGCTTGGTATGAAAGATTGAGTAATTTTCTGCTTGAAAATGGTTTTGTTAAAGGAAAGGTTGACACTACACTATTCAGGAAAACTTTGAAAGAAGAAATCTTGATTGTTCAAATTTATGTTGATGACATAATTTTTGGCTCCACTAATGCATCTCTCTATCAAGAACTTTCCAAGATTATGCAGGCTGAATTTGAGACGAGCATGATGGGTGAATTAAAATACTTTCTTGGAATTTAGATCAGTCTGAAGTCTGAAGGTATTTACATTCACTAGCCTAAGTATACAAAATAGCTCTTAAAAAAGTTCAATCTTTATGATTGCAAGGTCATGTCCACTCCTATTCATCCTACATGTAATCTTTGTATTGAAGAATGCAGTTCTAAAATGGATCCAACAAAATATCGATGTTTATGTGCAAGGTTCCAAGCAGGTCCTAGAGAGACTCACTTAACTGTTGTTAAGAGAATATTTAGGTATCTGAAAGGAACATTAAATCTTGGACTTCTTTATAAGAAGTCCTCAGATTATAGACTGGTTGGATTCTGTGATGTTGACTATGCTAGGGATAGAATTGAAAGGAAGTCCACTAGTGGTTCCTTCCAATTTATAGGTGAAAACCTTATCTCTTGGGGTAGTAAAAGACAAGTAATTGTTGCTTTGTCCACAGCAGAAGCATAATACATTTCAGTTGCTAATTGCTGCACTGAACTACTCTGGATGAAATATCAACTTGAAGACTATCAGATTTTTAGAAAAAAAATTCATATTCTCTGTGATAATACCGTTGCTATCTGTCTAACAAAGAATCCAATTCAGCATTCTAGGACCAAACATATTGAAATCAAATATCACTTTATAAGGGTTTATGTTTAGAGGGGTGTAATAGATATTCAGTTCATTGATTCTGAGCATCAATGGGATGATATATTTATAAATCCCCTGGCCATTTCCCAATTTGATTTCATTAAGAAAATTTTAAATATGGTTTATGTAGCAGAATAAATGTTTGTTCTCTGAATGGTGTATTGGAATGTTCTCTGAATGGTGAATTATTTATGATAGTTCCTTAAGTATGGTCTTTAAGTCTGAATAAGGGTTATAGGATCTCTCTCTTCCTTGACTACTTTATTTAAAGCATACAATAATAAGTTAATTCCTATCTATGTGCTTTGAGTTAATAATTGAAATATTCCTTTAGTTCTGATAAAATAAGAATCCTTGTCTTAACACTCTGATTCTAAAAATTTTCTTGAAATTCTGATCTAATAGTCAGCTGCTATGAAAGTTTTATAAAGACTTAAAAAGACATGACTATCACTTCTATTTTTAGAATCCGCTCTAAAAAGTTTGGTTCATTAAAAAGGAGTGTTCAAACAAATATTCTAACTTGTTTTTATTCAGACTCATAACTGTCCAAACATTTTAATGCATATTTGCTTATATTCTAGCATTATATGTGTTAAGTTGCTAAGCTGTTTTATTTTTCTTTATGATCTCATAGGTTATCTTCTACATAAGATAATTATGTGAAATCACTTTTCTTCATTTTAGTATTTCTTCTTACAAAATTGTCCTCATAGTTCATTAAAGAAGAGATTTTTTATTTATATTTTCTAGAGGAATATACAGCTGACTTCAACGAATTGACGACAATAATCTTTCACAAATTGTTACAGATATTCATTTTCAGAAATGAGATGAATACTCTCTGGACTCATCTTTCTAAATCTTGTGAAATACTTTTGGGCCAATGCTCATATTCATTAGAGTGAGCAAAATGATTATCTGATTCTGTCTGTTGTTTTTATTGTTGTAATCAACTTTAAAATCATCTGTTAAGTAATTATTTATGAGGTAGATGAAGTCACTGTTGAAAGATACTGGTGTAACAACGGGTCAGAAAATGATTTACAAATCATCTATGGTAACAAAGGCTCCTTCTGAAAGTCCTTCTACTCTTACTCCTATGGCAAAAGTCTGGTACCAAATTATGGGGAACATTCCAAGGCCTAGAGTAAAGGAGACAAGATAACTTTTTCTGATGATAAATTCATCATTTTGGCACTAGTCTTCAGGATCAAGATCAATTTACCTCTGACTATGTTTTAGTATCTTAAAGAAAAGATTCTTACATCTCGTGAGAAATTATCTTTTCTCATTCCTTTTGGAAGGATTGTTTCTTAGATTCTAGTTCAACATTGACAGAGTTGTTCCTGACTGGTGTTTATCTATGAATAGTTCTGAAACCATTATTCATTGCTAAACTCTTTTTCCTTTTCTTGTCTTTTTGATTGATGACAAAAGGGGAGAATGGATAGAGTATTTTAGGTTAATAATGGTTCCGAATGTGGTTAGTAATTCTATTTAGGGGGAGTTTGTGAATCTCACCCTTGGAGTAGATTTATTATTCTGTATGGAAATGAGCTTACCAACCTCAACTCTTAGACTTTATAGACAGGACTCAGGAGGAGCTTACAAACCTCACCTCTTAGACTGTTTGACTCAGGAGGAGCTTACAAACCTCAGACCCTGAAAGTTGTTGAGTAATTAATCTGCTTCTGATTGTTTTTCTAAATACTTAATGTTGCCATCATCAAAAAGGGGGAGATTGTTGAAACAAGTTTGATTCATACCATGCATCCTTCAAGGTTTTGATGATAACAAAGTATTTAAAAATCAATTAGGATTTCTAACTAGCTAGTTTGTGTGTGCAGAATTATATTTACTTGATGGAACAGATTCTGACACTGAAATGGCTCTGGTTCAATTCTATTCATCCTCTCTTGAGAAAGTCTGATCAGAAAAGCAATTACTAGTACACTCCATTCAGAAGCGTGCTATGTTGCCTCTAATGCTGAGTAATGTCAAGTCAGTTCTGATAACACATAACTCAAGATTTGTTGACATTATTTTCTACAGGTTGTGTTGTACTTGAATCATATTTGTATCCTCTGGATAAAGGCCTTGTTTTGTGGATATTCTTGTGACTGATAGTTCCAACACTTGCTTTATTGGAAAAGAAGATGTACTAGAAGATTTGGTTTGTTTATAGCCATTGAAGATGCTCCAACGTCTCTATTTCTTTAGCTATAAAAAGCAGCTGAAGATTTGAAGATCAACCAAGAAATAACGCTGCAAATACAACAGAGAAATACACGTACTACTATCAGAAAGTTGGGTCTGTTAAGAGTTCTTATTCTTGTGTTGATTAAGAATCTTTGTAAAAGTGTGTTGTATTATTTTGAACACCTCTGATTTTTATCAAGTGTTGTTGTAAGTTATTCCTTCTCTAAACTATCTGTTTAGATATAAGCCTGTTGTTGTAGGCTTGAGCAAGGTGAAGTCTTAGACATGAGCTCTAAGCAAAGGAAAGTCTTAATCAGAAGCTGATTAAGCAAGAGAAAGTCTTAGACACAAGCTCTAAGCATAGGAAAGTCTTAGACACTAGCTCAAAGCAAGGTAAAGTCTTACGTAGGTGTTCTAAGCAAGATAAGTCTCGGTTAGGAGCTGATTGAGCAGAGGGAAGTCTTAGACACAAGCTCTAAGCAAGGGAAGTCTTGGATAAGTGGTATGAGCAAAAAGAAAAGTCTTATACAAGTGTGTATAAGCAAGTGTAATCTGGTTGATTATTGTGGAAAATATCTTGCATGGCAAGGGGACTGGAGTACTCTCAGTTGAGAGAGAAACCAGGATAACTACTTTGTGTTCTTTGCTATTTTTACTTTACTCCTGTTTCTATTTCCGCTGCACCCTATCAGATTCTGAACTTAGTTTTTAGAATCTTAACTCTGGTTCAGAAGTAAACCTAATTTTTGAATCACACAATTCAACCCCCCTTTCTTGTGTGTTTTCACACCTTCAGATGAGTTGATGCATATTTTATATGTAGTCGGTCCTATCGGAGGGGTAGATGATGTTGTTTTGTGGCCTATTGGTGAATTCAATCTATTCTCTATTTAGACCTGCTATGAGATCTTGATTCATATTGCGGTTGAGTCTGTATTGGATCCTGAAACAAAGGAGGCCATTGATGTGCTATGGCAAACACATATTCCTTTGAAAGTGAAGGTATTTGGTTGACATCTATTTCTAAACATATTATTAACACGTGTGAATCTTGTAAGGAGAGGCATTATTACTAATCCATATGAGAAGGTGTGTGTGTGTGTGTGTGTGTGTGTTTGTTTGTTTGTTTTAATGCGTAAGAAGACATCCATCATGTCTTTATTACATGTCCTAGAATTATGGTGGTGTAGGAACATATTTTGTCTTGGCCAGGTGTTTCTTGGGATGGTGAAGACACTTGCTGCAATCACTTCCTAGTGTTGTGTATCAAGCTGAGTGGAATTTGTCGCAAGAAGGATGCTGGCATGATTTAGTTCACCATATGTTGGTGTATTTGGTGGTCCAGGAACTAGATTTTGTTCAATAACAAGATAAGGGATCCTAAGGTAATTGTTGATAGGATCATTATTTTTTCATGGTGGTGGTTGTTCTTTAGGGGAGGGCATAGACCTAGTTGTAATTATTATGAGTGGTTCAAAAATCCTATTGATTTTATGTAGGTGCTTTTTGGTTTACGGGTTAATCGTATTCCTATAATTGGGTTGGAGTATCCCTAATGCTCCATGTGAAATATATTTGCTTATAAAAAAATGATTGGTTTGGAGATTTGTTATTTGACATGTAATTGAAAAGTTTAATTTCTGATTATGACAATATAGTTTTCAATAAATTACTGCACAATCCTAATGTTTTAAATATACAAACCAACGAAGACTTTTTTTATAAGCATAAACCAAAGAAAACTTAAATGAAACAAGTCTATTTTTTTTAATACAAGAAAGTAAACCACCGCCAATTTTACAAATTAATCCTAATTAAGTCTAATTAATCAATTATATTTGTGCCTCTAATTGTAATTTTCATCTGCTTATTTCTTAATTAATTATGTCACTTTATTTAATTAATTTTTATTCCATTTCATTACTTTCTATTTACCGCGCTTCTGTTTCTAAAAAAAAGTAAATACAAAATTATAGTGTTTTTCAATATTCCAAATGTTTGGAATTAGAAATCATTGCGTACTAAACATTCATTCTCCTAAAAGATACTATATCTTCCTTCATTCTCTCATCTATTTAATTTACCATTCGTCCACTACTTTATCATTCATCGTTTGCTAAAATTGGATTGCAGTCACAGTCGCTTTCACTGAAAAGATAAATTGTTTTGCGTATTCCTCCACTTTTTGCATTCGCTTTATTTTATTATCCCATCATTTCATTTTCTCATTATTTTGTTTCTATATATCAATTTCTGAGGCTGTGTTACAATTGGAAGCTATTACAAATTCAAAAGGTAATATGTTTGATTTATTTTTCTACTAATCGCACAGATCTTACAAGTTTTAATTATTCATTTACAAGTTTGCAAATCAAATCGTATACGGTTAGCAAATCAAATCTTATAAACTCTAGACACATTCTTTTTTCCATTATGTCTTTTTTTCAATATACATTCTTCTCTTTGTGATTCTTTGTTTTTTTATGGATTTGTGTCGTGTAGAATTTTTTCCAACCGACTGATTTAGGGAGGAGCAAACAATCTGCATTAGAAATAGGGTTTTAGGTTTTGCATGATTTAGATCTCAGATCTCTATGTGATTTACGAAGTCTTAGTTTTGGTTTTGAAATGGGGTTGATTTGTTTTTGTTTTTGGAGTTTTGGATATACAAAGTTTTGTTGTTTTGTTTTGTTTTTTAGATGGGTTATGAATTTAAATGAAACGGAATTGATCTATTACTATTATTGGTGCAAGTAACAATGGTTAGGTTGAATTTGGTGATGCAACAATGACTACTGACCCTTCTGATGATTCTTTTATAAGTAGATTGTTCCCTAATACATATGGACATCCTGTGACTCATTTTCTTAAGGCCTCTTCTAAAGTTTCTGATGTTGAGATAATAAATGAACACCCTCATGTTAGGTTACTTTATATATTTTATGTTTTGTTCATATTTCCTATGCATTGTTGTGAATATGTTTGATTTGTTTTGTGTGATTTGAATCAAACAAATTCTATTGTTTTGTGTGATAAAACTTACTTACATTTAATCCTCATTATGCTTAAGTTTATTTCCTTATGTTCAATTAAAAAATCAAGTTTTTAATGTTTACTCTTGATTCTATTTATAAATAAATTATTAGATTGAAAATGTTATGGCAATTGTACCAGAATTGGCCATATCTAATCACCACAATGAGGTTGTTCAAGGATATTAACTTTGACATTTTCTCTTTAAAGGGATATTTGTCTTGAGGTTTCCCATTTCAATTTGAAAATCAATAGGTAACTTGATTGTTTTATGTTACTACAAATCGTTTCATAATGATTTGCAAAGCAATTGTTTCATTTCTATAACTTTTTGAATCTGTGTTGCTTTCGGTTCTCAGTTTTGACTTGCAAATCAATAGGTAAGTTGATTGTTTTATGTCACTACAAACAGTTTCGTATTGATTTTCAAATCAATAGTTTTGTTTATGTAACTTTATCAATATGTGTTGCTTTTGGTTTCCAGTTTCAATTTACAAATAATAGATAAATTGAAAATGTCTTGAAAGTTTAACTGCATTTAGGATATCAATTATTCAAAAGAAACATGATGACTTTCAGTCTCAATGAATAATGATTACTTTCATCAGATATACTATTATTACGTGGAAACGGGTAAAATCATATACCCTATTATTAATTGTTACCACTTTTTTATCATGACTTTATGCAACAAATTTTTTATGCATAATATATATATTTTATTTATTGAAACAAATAGAATCTCACTGTTATGAATTTTAATTTTTGAAATATTATTTGCATAATGATAACTATAGATAATCTTATATTTTTGTTGTATTTTTAGTGTAATATGTGTTACCGCTTAATTTTTTTACTTGCAAAAGTTTCTTCTAATGATTATGTGTTGTAAAAAGTCACTCGTTATTTCATCATTAAATTGATTTTACATATTTTCATTAAAAAAAAATTATTATTATTAAATTAATTTTATGATTTCTATTAATGTTGAAATTTTTTATATTATTATTATTAATTTAATAAAACACGCTTAAATTGATGAATCTTGCAATAATTTGTATATGATTTAATAATATACAAAGTTACTAATAAGAAACAAAGAAATTCTAAAATTAATTTAATAATAATAATTTAATAATATACAAAGTTACTAATAAGAAACACACTTATATTTTACTTCAATAAAATATTTTACCTCGATTATTAATAAAAACCGAAGTAAAATGTGTTTCTTTTAGGATAATAAATACAATAAAACATGTTTCATCCCAAGCACCACATACCTCTCGGTTTCTACTAAAAACAGAGGGGAGACATTTTTTAATTGCATTGTTTATATATAATATTAAAATAAATTGTTTAAACCAATCCAGATTTTGACAATATATTCTTTAATAACAATAAACCTTTTCAATTTTTTATTTATAACTACCAAGAGAAATTTTTTTTGAACTTACTAACCATCCAGAGAGATTTCATTATCTTCAGCAAATGTTTTCATGTCAAATTCTTTCACATGAAAGAGAACAAGATGGTTGTGTTAAGAAGTAAATTTCTCAATGTTTTCTTTGATTGACAACATAGGAAGAACATTGAAGATTTTTATGTCTTGTAATCCATCTCAAAGAATGATGTGTATAAATTTGGAGCGGCTACATATAAATTAGGTTTAGGGTAAAATCTAATTAACGAGTGCTTTTATAGTAAAATTTGATGAACTAATCCTTTGGTTAATAAATATAACCGAAGCAATAGATCATTTATTTAAAAATAAAATAAAACAAAATAAAAGACATCACTTTTAAAGAAATAAAGACATAAACTAATGTTGTTGGAATTCGAAGCATGTCCTAAATTATTTTTTCCCTCGGTTATATTTTGAAATCGATAGAATATATGGTATTAATTAAAAATAAATAAAACATGGTGTGTTTTGACATTTTATCTCAAATTTTGATTGGATGAGGTGAAAGCTTTGTCATGAAATGTATTATTTCTAGTAGTGATGATATGTTGATATAAATTGTGTTGTATATACACAAAGGACATTAACATAAGAATATTTTGAGCTTTTACATATGTGTGTGTGTATGTGTGTGTGTGTGTGTGTGTGTGCGTGTGTGTGTGTATGTGTGCGCGCGTGTGTGCGTGTGTGCGTACGCGCGTCTGTGTGTGTGTGTTTATGTGTGTGTGTGTTGGGTGTGTGTGTGTGTGTGTGTGTGTGTGTGTGTGTGTGCGTGTACAAGCGCGTGTGTGCGTGCGTGTGTGTGTGTGTGTGTGTGTGTGTGTGTGTGTGTGCACGTGCGCGTGTGTATGTGTGTGACTAATACAAACTATTATGTTTATTTGTAAAATTTGTTATATTAATCAATAAATTTCATTTGCGTCAGTATTATTAGTTCCATAGAAATAACTAAACCTAACTTTATTTATATAGCAATACTAAGCACGGCTATGTTACATTTTAGGCTTAATACCTTTTTTTCGTCCCTTATCTTTTTGTAGGGTTCATTTTGGTTCCTTAATTTTAAATAGGACCATTTTGATCCCACAGTTATTCAAAGTGGTTCACGTTTATCCTTACCGTCCAAAACTTTAGTCAAAGTCAATTAAGATGCAAAGGTGGCACACACGTGTATTAGTTTATGATTACCTGGAAATGTAATACATAGAAAGTGTTTACCCAGATTTCTCATCTCTCTCACTCTCTCACACTTCTCTGAAGTTCTCTCAATCCTCACATTAGAACGAAGAACACGATTTTGAAGAAGGAAGTAAACTGTTGAAGATCGAAGAAAGCACGAACACGATTTTGAAGAGAAAACTGGTAATGTTCTTTTTCTTCAATTTAATATTTTCCCATTTCTATTTTAGGGTTCATCTGGGTTTGCATTTTAGGGTTTGTCATGGATTTAGGGTTTTGTGTTCCTAATTCAAAATGTTGTAATTTTTAGGTATATTATGGATGAATATGTGCACGTAGTTATACACCATGAGGATTTTTTCAAAGGTGATGATGAGTCAAGTTATGGGGGTTCAATTGCTAAGGTGAAGTGTGATGTTGATAAGTTGAGTTACTTTGAGGTGTTAGGGATTGTTAAAGAACTGGGACATGAGGACTCTGGAACTGTAATATACAAGGACCCAACAATTGGTTTGTTTACTTTGAGTGATGATAAAGGTGCCCAAGAGATATTTGATTTATGTAAGGTGCATAAGATTGTTCAATTGTATGTGCAACATTCAGTTTCTCAACCTGATTATTATGATGGACCTATAGAGGATGAGCCTGAAAACATAGTTAAGGTTGTAGTTAATGTTGATGAAACTAAAGATGTCATTGGAAAACTGGTTGAAGAAGTTCTCAATGGTAAAGCAGATGGTGCAAGTGACTTGAACATGAGTGATGGTATGGTAGGAGATATTAATGTTGATGTTAATGGGGTTGAGGATATGAGTGAGGGTAAGGTAGGAGATATTAATGTTGATGTTAATGGGGTTGAGGATATGAGTGAGGGTGAGGTAGGAGATAATAATGTTGATGTTAATGGGGCTGAGGATATAAGTGGGAGTGAGGTAGGATATAATCATGTTGATGTTAATGGGGCTGATGATATGAGTGATATTGATAATGTGAGTTTCCAGTATGACAGTGCATTAGATGTTGCCTTTCAAGACTCGAATGAAGATAATGATGGTTTAGTGGAAAAGGATATTACACATTTATTGTGTTATGACAAAGAGGCAGAAGGTAAAGGCAAAAAACATAGTAAGGAATGTGAAGATGCTAGCAAAAAACATAGTAAGGTAGGTGGAGATGAGGTTGTATGTGATAGTGAGGAATTGGAGAGTAGGTGTGAAACTGATGATGAAAGTACCTATCATAGGAAGAAGTACCATGTTTTCAAAATGCCCAAGAACATGTTAGACTATAAATCGGAATTAGGAACCTATTTTGCCACAAAGAATGATTTTAAGGAGGCAATTACTACTTATCCAGTCCAGTCAGGAAGGGATTTGAGGTTCTCTAAAAATGATAAACAAAGGGTAAGAGTGATATGTAAAGAAGGGTGTAATTGGAATGCATATTGTGGCAATTTACCATATGAAGATTATTGGTAATTGAGGAAATTAGTGGATAAGCATAACCGCAGTAGATCATATAATGTGAAGCTCGTGACTACAAAGCGGTTAAGTAAACGAATTCCACACTCTTTGAAAGATTATCCAAATCTGAAAATCAGGGACATCGAGGAAAAAACTCAAAGGAAATAGATTGTTGGTGTAAACAAGACTAAGGCTATTAGGGCTAGGTGTGCAGCAAAAGGATTGGTTGATGGCTCCTTTCTAGAACAGTATACAAGAGTTTATGACTATGAACATGAAATCCTTAAAACAAATCTTGCTTCAACTGTCAAGATTAATGTTCAGCTTGTTCTATGCAATACAAGTGACAATAGGCCTCACTTCCAAAGGATCTACATTTGTTATGCAGCTTGCAAATAGGGTTTCAAATTATGTAGACCTATAATTGGGCTTGATGGCAGTTTTTTGAAGGGCCTATGTGGAGGAAAAATATTGTATATAAACAAATTGAAGGGCCTATAATTGTAGAAGTACAATTACATTAACAAATTTTAGATTAATACACTTAAGGCAACAAAAAATGAATTTCTCCAAAATGTCTTCCACTTAATTGTGTTATTGAGAGACCCTCCCCCCCCCCCCCCTCCCCCAAGTTCTTCAATTAATCATTCACATTTAAGCAATTTGTGATGTTGATATTCTTTCTCTTTTGCCAATATTTCCAACCTCTTTTTTTTATTCTTGATAAACATGTCTCTGTCATCTTTCACTTTAGCACAAAACCATTCAAAATAATCACATCCATTTGTTGTATTTCCCAGCACAAGCTACATACAACATTACCCACTGTGTAAAATCTACATTGCAAACTTAACAAGATAGATCATACCTTATAATGTGGACATCCCCAAAATTGCTTCCCATAATTTTTTTTTACTGTTTTTGCCCATCTGAGTACAACGAAATCACCACACCAACAGTTAGGCCTCCACTGATTTTTTGAAGAAGAAGAATAAAACCCAGATTCAGAACTGTAACTCACTTCTCCATCATACCCAAACCCCTTTTGTGATGGAGCATAACTTTTATGAGCCATTATTCTTCGCGATAGATGTTGCAAGGTGAACAATAGATTACAAAAGAAGATGAAGGCAAAATGTATAACACTCCAAATATACCTAGCGAAATATAAATAAAAATAAGAGTAAATTCAAATATTTCATATTCAGGATGTCACACAATTCAACACAAAGCTGCTCATATAACAAAACATGTAACACATGCATCTTTTCAACACTTATTTATAATAAAAATAACAACACAGCATGTTTAAAGTCTCAAAACTCTATTGAAATAGCAGAAGCATCAACATAAACAATTATTCAGAGCATGATTATTCTTCAAAATAACATAAACAAAAAATATTCTAGAGATATCCAAAAATCTATATCAAACTCAACATAACAAACTGTTCCCTGACCCCAGTGTTACACATCAGAGCAGACGCTGACACTAAAGGAAAATAGAAGACTTCATCTTCTACTCACTTCAACTCATATACTGCAAGTTGTCTGCACGATGCCCATGTAAAAGCAACATTCAAACAGAAGGGATGAGATATCATAATTATATAAAGGAAAGCATGATAATAAGCAGTAACAAATTATCTCATGCACATCACCCATTCCACACAACCAACACAACAACCTTCCAACATAACAACAACAACCATTCAACATACAACAACAACATCCAACATAACAACAACAACCATTCAATATACAACAACATCCAACATACAACAACAACATTCAACTCAATAACAACCATTCAACATACAACAACAACATCCAAAATAAAACAACAACACCTAACATATAACAACAACATCCAACATATAACAACAACATCCAACACAACAACAGATGCAACCAATATGTGATGCAATGAGACTCACAACCAGACTCAATGCATGTGGTACCATTTGGTTCCTATTTCAGAACCCGGTCCCTTTTTCAGAATCACAATTCCCTTCGGAATTCCAATACGTGAACACTTAGGTTCACCGGATCTGATTCTTACCTCCTAGGATCAAAGCTCACCAATCTGTTACCATCACCTCCGATAACGTCTCACCGGTTCCATCACCTCCGAAATCAGCTACCCGCATACAATCCTCACCGCCTAGGATTGATGCTTAACAACAACAGACCAATGTCCAACAACATAAATCCATGCAACATATTAATCATGTATCAACAACATCAAATACAATGACCAATACCTCCATAGCCATGTACTTCGCCAATACTAGCCATCACACTCAAAATACATGTTAAGACAGTTCCACAACAGCAATACAACGACATAGCAAACAACCACAATACATTTATGAGTATTTCACATCACAACATAAGCATTACAATTTATTTCAGCCATCACACAAAAAATATACAACTTTTGGAACATAAACTATTTTTATAAGGAAGTTCATCGTGTTAGCTTTCCAACGCTTCGAACGGCACTTGAATCGGACACTCGGAACTAAAGTTATGAATTTTTTAAAGTTTTTCCAAAAATATGTTTCCAGTGTAACCAGTTACCATAATCAGGGTAACCGGTTACACCTCTTGTAACCAGCCAAACCACCCAAAATACACTAATCAGAGTAACCGATTACACCCTGCCCAAAATGCCCAAAAACACAGTTTTTAGCAGTGTAACCGGTTACAACCTTTCTGGTTGTAAGTTCTGTGGTTTTTGGATTGGCAACATTTTGGTAAAACAACATGTTGTCAGCAAGATGTTATGCCAGATGTTCTGTCATTACAGTCAGAGATCATGTTCAGCATGATGTTGTGACATGTGCCAGGACGTGTTATACCAGAAAGTTAGGGCGTGACTATTTTGGTATTTTTAGTTTGAGTTTTTAGTGTGTTTTAATTCACACGTTATTGTTATCCAAAGGAGGATATTTTGGGAACGTCTGTTGTGATAGATTTGATTTTTTTTTCATAAAAAGGATCTTGGATCCTTTTTAGAAAACTTTCTATTTAGTTCCTATTTTTGTGCAGAAGATTATGCAGAATATTTGCAGCTGCTGTTTTGGATCTGTTGCGGTTTTTAAGCCTAAGTCCATGCTTCTCAAAAGCTATTTATAAGAAAAGCTTTTAACCTAGAAAGTGTGTGTGTGTGTGTGTGTGTGTGTGTGTGCCGTATTTTTGTGTGAGAATTTTTCTTGGGTTTTTGTGTTCTTTGTGTTCCTCTCTTATGTCTTTTAAATTTGGGTAGGGTTGTGTTAATTGTCAATTGTTCACTCATGAGCTTTTAAGCAAGAGTGTATTGTCCTTAGTTTAAAGCTTTTAGGCAAAACTAAGTATTGTTCTTGGAAGTGTGTTTACTTCTATTTTGGGTTATTGTTGAATTGTCACTGGTTTGTGACTGATTAGGAAATGAGAGGGGGATCTCATATCTAGAGGGTATCTAGGTATAAGTTGCACAAGGTAGTGATTAGGTGATAAGTTGTAAACCGGGGAGTTTGACTTTGAACTAATACTGTCATAGTGAATCTCCTTCCTGGACTGGTAGCCCCCAGATGTAGGTGACGTTGTATTGAACTGGGTTAACAACTATTGTATGCTATTTAAATTCCTACAATTTTTATTTAAATTAATCTTGTGTTAATTCTGCTGTTATGACGTCCTGACATCATATCCGACATCTGTCCATTACGTGCCAGAATTTTAATTGGCATCAGAGCAGACACCCTGTTCTGTTTTTGGGAGAGCTCCAAGGAGATACTTTCTGGTCCTAGAAACATGGAACTAGGATTTGTCAACAGACCGCCTATTTTGGAAGACACCAACTATGATCACTGGAAGGCACGTATGGTGAATATTCTAAAATCTATGGATAGCAAAACCTGAAAAGCAACTATCAAAGATTGGGAACACCCTGTTATGAAGGGCAAAGATGGGAAGGACACAAATGAATTGAAGTCAGAAGAGGACTGGTCTAAGGAAGAAGATGATCTTGCTCTTGGAAACTCTAAAGCCTTGAATACCTTATTCAATGGAGTTGATAAAAATATTTTCAGGCTGATAAATACCTGTACCATGGCCAAAGATACATAGAAAATCATTATAATCACTCATGAAGGCACATCAAAAGTAGAGATGTAAAGACTTCAACATCTCACCACCAAATTTGAGAATCTCATAATGAAAGATGACGGGCTCATTCATGATTCTCGCATGAATATTCTTGATATTGCCAATACATCTAGTGCCTTGGGAGAGAAGATGTCAGAGGAGAAGCTGGTTAGAAAGATTCTTAGGTCATTGCCTAATAAGTTTGACATGAAGGTCGCAACGATTGAAGAAGCCCAAGACATCAGCAACATGAAACTGGAGGAGCTTGTTGGGTCACTTCAAACTTTTGAATTGGCTATCAATGAAAGATCTGAAAAGAAGAACAAGACCAGATGTTGAAGAGTATGGATAGGAAGCCAAGACCAGATGTCAATAACATGTCATTTGACATCAGGAAGAACAATGATTTTCAGAGAAAAGCAAGAACAGAGGAGAAGCCCAATCTAGGAAAAGGTAGTTAGTGTCATGAATGTGAGAGTTTTGGTCACATTAGATCAGAATGTCCCACGTACCTCAAGAAACAAAAGAAGGGCATGTCTATTTTTGGGTCTGATGATGATTCTGAAAGTGAACCTGATGCTGAAACTGCTAAGCATGTTGCATCCCTCACTGGAAGAAGTGAATCTGATGAAGATTGTTGTGATCAGAATGTCTCTTATGAAGAATTGGCTATTTCATACGGAGAGCTTTGTGTCAAAATTGAAGAGGTTTGTAAGATAGGAGAAACGCATAAGAGAATCATAGCTCAATTGTAGGCTGAAAAAGAGAATATTCTATCTATTGTCTTTGGTCTTTAAGATGAGGTAACCCAATTGAATTCTAAACTTGAAAACATGACCAAATCTGTGAGAATGTTGAACAATAGATCTGATGTGTTGGATGAGATTCTTTAAGTTGGGAAAGGAGGTAAAATATTTACTGGTATATGGTTTACTTATCAGTCTTTAAATAATTAAAGAAAACCCCTGTGACAAAGTTTGTTCTTGCTGAAGTAAAGCATGAGCTCACGATGTCTGACAAAATGTTGCAACATTCTGCCAGACTTCAAAAAACTCAGTCTAAAGTCAAGTTCCAGCCTTGGAAATGTCATTGTGGTAAATATGGTCATATAAATCCTTACTGTTACAGACTGTATGGTTATCCAAAACGTCCAACACAACCTAGGGCTAGGCATGTGATGATTAAGAATAGAAAGGAGTGGAAACCTAATGGTGTTGATACTTCTAATTTGAATGTTGCTCTTAATAACATTATTGATACAAGTGCTCATATATCTCTCTCTAAGATCTTGGTTACTAACCCTGAGTCTGATGTTGTACTGGATGTCACAACATCCTTGGCCCAACCTGTTAATCTTGTTGGAACCACACAAGAAAATTTTCATAGTGAGACTCATAAAAAATCCCAAGAGAATGTGGTTGAAGATGATTTTGTTGGTAGTAAAAGAGATGATTCTATGATAATAGTATGTCTGCAGAAGAGGAAAAAGGTATGTCTGACAAATTAGATAAAGAAGAGAGTGGTGGTGTGAAGAAGGATCAATCTACTGACATGCTCAATGTAGATGGTCTAGATTACTGGTATAGTAGTGTGCTTAGTATGTTTGCTTGGTAGAAGGTTGTTGCTTCTGAGTTTGATCTACCTTTCTTCTGCTTTGATGAATGACTGCTTGGTTTGTCAATATTCTGGCTAAAAAGGGGAAGTAGTAGTATTTGTGTGCTTGTTGTTCTTTGTTGCTATGTGTGTGAAGTGTTCTGGTTGTTCCCTTGAAGAGAAGTATTGCCGACCTTTCCTTTAAGGATGAGTATGTGTGCTTCCATTTAGGTTTATTTACATTTACTCCACTTTTGTCAATTTTTTGGCTAAAAAGGGGGAGTAAAGTGTTGGTATGGTTGTTGTTTCTGATGTTGGATCAGATGTCATGACTTCATGTCATGTTCATACTACTGCTTAGGAAGAGTAGTTTTTATTGTTGTTGCTTACCTATCTGCATCTATTTTGGGAGAGCATGATAATCTGTCATGCTTGTTGCTGCTACTACTGATGTGGAACCATATGTTCTGACATCATTTCAATTGCTGTGTCTGGGAGAATGTATTTTCTCTGAAGTAGGTTGTGATGTTCAGGGGGAGTAAGCTTGTGTTTGGTGCTTTTGAAGTGTGGTTCTATTTTATGAACTTGTAAAAGTTCATGTGTGTTTTTCTTGTGATTTAGGTTTTCTCCTTGGGGGAGTATTGGTTATGTATGACAGGGGGAGCGTTGTACTTGTCTATTCTGTAGCTGCAAAGTTACAGTTTGTACAAAGCTTACATGTTCTCATGTAGCTTGGTTTGTTCTAATTGATCTGGGATGTCAGACTAGATGTCTTGACATTGTGTTATCTGGTGTGCTCTATTGCCTTGACAGTTTTCGGTTTGTGGTTCCTGATGTCTGATGTTTCTATTTTGATTCCGTTGTCTATGCCTCTGATGTGTGCTAAGGTTGTTTTAGCCAAAATTTGCCAAAGGGTGAGATTTTAAGTTATGTGGTTTTTGGATTGGCAACATTTTGGTAAAACAACATACTATCAGCAAGATGTTATGCTAGATGTTCTGCCATGTCAGTCAGACGTCATGTTCAACATGATGTTGTGACATGTGTCATAACATGTTATACCTGAAAGTTAGGGCATGACTGTTTTGGTATTTTAAGTGTGAATTTTGAGTGTGTTTTAATTCACACATTATTGTTATCCAATGGTGGATATTTTGGGAACGCCTGTTGTGACAGAAGATTATGCAGAATATTTGCAACAAACGTTTTGGATCTGTTGCGGTTTTTAAGTCTAAGTTCATGCTTCTCAAAGGCTATTTATAAGAAATGCTTTTAACCTAGAAAGTGTGTGTGTGCCGTATTTTTGTGTGAGAATTTTTCTTGGGTTTTTGTGTTGTTCTTTGTATTCCTCTCTTATGTCTTTTGACATCTGAGTATGATTGTGTTAATTGTCAACTGTTCACTCATGAGCTTTTAAGCAAGAGTGTATTGTCCTTAGTTTAAAGCTTTTAAGAAAAACTAAGTATTGTTCTTGGAAGTGTGTTCACTTTTATTTTGGGTTATTGTTGAATTGTCACTGGTTTGTGACTGATTAGGAAGTGAGAGGGGGATGTCATATCTAGAGGGTGTCTAGGTAGAAGTTGCACAAGGTAGTGATTAGGTGATAAGTTGTAAACGAGGGAGTTTAGCTTTGAACTAATATTGTAATAGTGAATTTTCTTCCTGGCTTGGTAGCTCCCAGATGTAGGTGACGTTGCACCGAACTGGGTTGACAACTACTGTGTGTTATTTAATTTCCTGCGATTTTTATTTAAATTGTTCTTGTGTTAATTCTGCTGTTACGACGTCCTAACATCATATCCGACATCTGTCCACTACGTGCCAGAATTTTACTGGTAACTGATTACACTGTTGATAGAAGCACTTTTCTGCAACTTTTCAAAACCAGAATCACTTTTAAGTCAACCCCAAAATCCCATTTTTATACCATTCGAATAACGTATATTTTTACCCCAAAAATCTCTTTTCTAAACATCAAAACTTCAACTTATTTCACGAAATTACTCATAACTTTGAGCTCCGACTCTGACTCATAACAACATTAACCACACAACATCAATATCATACAATCCAATCAATCACATGATTTCAACAACAATGATTGCAGCAATGCAACATTCTAACATCAATCTCAACATGAACATTCCATACATGATTCATCAAGAATTCAATCAATCATCAAATCATCCAAAATCATGAATAGAAAGAAGAAAACAAAAGCCCTACATGGCATAATCTACCCATCAATCATCATGTTAACCCTTACATAATTAGAACCCTGGCCTTACCTTAGAGTTCTTGCACAAGGATTCTTCTACCTCAACCATGAGAGCCTCTTCTCCTAACTCTTCCTTGCCCGATCTCTCTTCTCAACTTTTTCTCAAAAAACACGTGCTGACTATTCTCCTATCCCACTTCTCTTATTATTATTTTATACTATTATTACAAATTCCCAACTAATTAAATAATAATAATAATAATAATAATACTAATTATTTAATCCAAATAATATTCAACTCCTATTATTTAATTAAATAATTACAAACTAATATTACTAATCAGTTTTACTCTCCCCACCACCCATCTCTACACAAATGCTCATACGCCCATACAACTCCTTAGAGTCTATTCTTAAGGCCTCTACCATACACTACAAGGTACCCCAACATAATAAAACATACTCCCTCCGTCCCACAATGAGTGACCCAGTTGACTTTTCACACAGATTAAGAAAAAAGGAATAAATGAAGGAGAGAGAATTATATTTTTATTAAAGTACCCTTATGATGTATTGGGTAGGGGTGTTCGCGGTGCGGTTTGGGCGGTTTTGACACTAAAAATCATCCGAACCGCAAGAGAAAAAAGCATGCGGTTTGGTTTGGTTCGGTTGGTTTTTAAAAAAATCCGAACCAAACCAAACCAAACCAAACCAATGCGGTTTGGATTGGTTCGGTTTTTTACAAGATTTTTATTGAGTGATATTTACAAATATAGAGAACAACATAACTTTGTGTTTAGTCATTCACACATTGCCAAATAACAACAAAACTCATCATATTTAGACAAAAAGTTTTCATTCAATATACAAAAATCAATTTAAACAAAAGTGAAAAAAATAGTAGCATAAAACAATAAAAAAAATATTATAAAAAACAGAAAATAGAGGAGAATGGAGATTAGAGAAGATGAAAAAGAAAGAACATAAGAGATGTGAGATTAGAGAAGAAATGTGCGATAAAAATATAATTAGAAAAGAAAATAGTAACATAAAAATGTGAAGATGAAAAATAAAAAACATGTGAGATGAGAGATTAGTGTAGAAGAGGTGAGACGTACATGACAAAGAAGATGAGAAGAATGAGCAATACTATTAGGAGAGATTTGAGAAGATTAAAACTGAAAAGTTAAGTGTGAGTAAGAGAAAATATTTCGTAATTTTAAGGTTAAGGCATACTGGGTTTGAGTTTTGGGTTAGATGTGGGATAAGTGAAGTATGGGTTGTAACATAATACGGTTTGGTTTGGTTTAGTTCGGTTTGAAAAATATAAACCGCAAACCAAACCAAACCATGAGGTTTTGTTAAAAGATGACCCGAACAAATCCAAACCAAATGCAGTTTTTTGCGGTTTCGGTTTGGTTTGGTTTGATTTACGGTTTTCTATTGGGTTGGTTCGGTTTTGAACACCCCTAGTATTGGGAATGATGAAAGTAATATTAATTAGAGGGTAAAATAGGAAAAGTTGCATTGGAAATTGAAATGGATCATACATTTTAGGACACCATTTTATTCCAAATGTGTCACTTATTGTGGGACGGAGGGAGTACATAATCACATACATACACACAACATCGGATAATTTAATTACGAAAAATAATTAAAAAAAAAATAGGGGCATTCCAAAATGCACGAAACCCTAATTCACATGAAAAAAATGGCGTGCAATGCTTAAAGAAGTGTTTGGAGAATAATATATCCTAGGTGGAGCTGACGTGGATGTTAACACTTTCACGTGTAATAGCGTTAGTGTGATTTGTCTGCAAAGAATAAACGTGGAACATTTAATAAAGTTGAAGGACTATAATGAGTCTTTTAAAAAAGGGTTAATACACATTTTAGACCCTGCCATATGGGGAGAATTCGAAAAAGGACCCTGTAAAAAAAACACAGATTCCATCCCTGCCTTTTTAAGATTCTCTCATTTTGGTCCTTAAATGAATCTGGTCAACTTAAAGGCTGAGGTGGACATTACAGCTTGGTTTTTTTAATATTTCATGTCATACGTGTAAAATACATGTGGCAAAATGTTTACAACACATATATGTTCAGAATTGTTGTGAAATGCAATTTCATTTTTCCCCCTGAAACCTAGAATAGTAACCGAGCATCTTCTTCGTCTTCTCCAAGCTGCCGGTCGTTCGTCCACCATTGCTAGGATTTTGAGGTACGTTAATTTTCTTTCATCCGTTCTATCACCTTCTCCAAGATGTGATTTCCATTTTTTTTTCGTTACCTACACTTCCCATTATTCATGGTTGTAGACCAATTTCAGGTATGGTAGTGTTCAACTTAATCATTCACCATGATGGAGAGTTTGTTCGTGAGAGCTTTGTTTTTTACAGAGGAGGTGTTGAAACCATTGTCAGTGGCCAGAACGCAGGCACATGGTCCTACTTTGAAGCTTTGAGTTTACTAAGGGAGTGTGGTTTTGATGGCAGTGGTGTTCGAATGTGGAGGAAGATTGAAGGGATTGATGAAGGTTTCTTCCACATAACTGATGATGAACACGTCATGGAGATTGTGAAGCATTCTATGTGTCACAATGTTGATGGACACATATGGGTGAAGCACAATATTGT